>OZ026525.1:60673668-61296377 GCA_964019695.1 Loripinus fragilis | reverse complement strand
CCAATATAGGTCCCACGAAATTGATGAACTAAAAAATCAAATGAAAAATATTGAAATTGAATGCTTGAAAACCAGAATAACCATGAAAGAGCAGAATGCAATGTCTCATCGTCTCCAATTTTTTCAAAGTTACCTGCCACAAGGTCATCAGATGTGTCCACTACCAGGAATACATACACCATTGGTACATCAACCGTAAACATATATGACACCAGTCCCTCATCCATATATTGCATTGTTTGCACCTAACCTCCAAATACCAATTGCTCTACCGATGTATGGACATGGAACGATGACGCCTCCGCTCACTCAACCATGTGCAGCACCTGAATCTGCAAGGTCCTCCTATTTGGTACAACCAGGGCAGAAGCGCACAAGCCTGGACCTATACGGAGTCATCAAGCTACCTGACAAATACGCAAACCAGGACAAACAGGGACGGCGAGCAGAGTACCTACAAGAAGCAGCCAATGGAGATGGACAGCTCTAGGCCAAAATCAGTCAAGCAGAATGACAACCAGACGACGGAGCGAGAACCATCTGGAAATAAAGGTGAACCAGAGCAACACATATTCAATGTTTCTGCAAAGACCAATGGGAGGGTGATAGAATTGTGGAATCAGAGTTAGATGAATACCATGCCAATGGAACGAAAGCAACTTGTACTGATGTGGTGGATGAAGTTTGAAGCATACTTGTGAGACCAATGTAGGCACACAAGAACTAATTAATAGTTGCCAAATTATGGAATTAAATGAAAGTACCCTTGAACATGGATCTGAGAACAGCAATTAGAGCAACAGTTAGCATTTTTATGTGAAGGCAGAGCTTCAGAAACAAAATGGAGAGCTCAGTAACAAATAAATTAGTACTTGGAACCTTTAATGTCAAGAATGTTGAACCCAACATTTTATTCACACAAAAAATTATTTTAAAAAAGTGGACATTTTCTTCTTGCAAGAAACATGGTTGTTAAACTTCCAGCTGCCATTACTACAGGAATATTTCAGCTCACATATATCAGTTGGAAAGCAGTTGATGGTTAGAACCCTTTCCGGCCCACACAGAAACCTAGGGGATATGGAGGTGTGGCTTGTATGGTGAGAAGGGATTTGGATATTAGGTACAAAGGAGCTCTAGCGATAAGGCGAATATTTTCCCTAGTTGACGTGATTACAAAACCTAAATTTTCAAATTGCCCTAATGTTTTTAAAATTGGTTGTTTTCGGTAGTAAAATATGCATAAAAAGCATCAAAATAGGTTTCAAAGCGATTCATTATTTACAAAGCCGTGAAAACTTGCGCCTTCTACTCCCGCCCCTCATTTTACGTCTTAAGACTGGGTGCAGTTTAGACGAGACTTTTAGTAAATCCTTTGCAGGTTTTCAAAAAGTAAAAGTGCGAAAATATTAAGGATATAAGTGCCCTTTATTTCCAAAACTTTGTGGTATTCCTTCTGCGCATGCGTACGAAAAACTTAAAATTGTGACGTTTGTCATTGAAAAGATGAAACTGGCGTCTTTCTGTTTGTTTTTAGATGCTTTCCCCCCTAGACCCAAGATGCCCTTTGGACAATTTAATGTCGCTATACAAATATATAACATATGTAAAGGGCGTCTTGGGTCTAGGGGGGGAAGGGGTTGTATAAGCGAAAAAAGACATCGAATATCTGACAAAAATAAACCACTTTGCAAGATGGTCGTTTTTATTGAACATCAACTGTATAAATAGTTTTACTGTACATAGCGTGATAGGACGATTGTTTACCCTTGTTTAACGATCTTGTTCCCATATATGTTACTGAATAACAAGCACAGTTGATAGTCGAAATAAAGTCTCATTCAATAAGAAGTAGAGTTATTACATGCATTAAGGAAACCCCGTTTTAAATATACAAATTTGGTTGCAATGGTGCATCGACGGCTCGTCTATATATATTTGTTGAAGGTGCCTAGTTTCTCCAGTCGTTATTTCAACAAAATAAAACGAACGTCGCGTTTTGGGAGATTGCTTGCCTTATTGCTAGAAATTCTTTCACTTGAATGGCGGAAATCGGATCATGATTTTAGAAGTACAAACTGAGCCTCCACTGTGCATTATTGGTTTGTATATGTACATGGCACTACGAAAAAAACTTTCAAGAAATTTTAGATAAGATACAAGAAATTATACTGACTTTTAGATCTAGTCATGTGTTATTCTTAGTTGGAGATATGAATTCCTCTATGATGGAACGTTTAGGTAATGATAGAGATAAACTTTTAGAATGCTTCATTTCTGAAAATCCATTATGTTGACAATGACCCTGAACAGAATGATAGATTGAATGCATTAATGAGGCTAAGAATTAAAGAGAACCATTATTTGTGGCTAGGCTTGATGTGCAAAAGGCCTTCAATGTTGTCAACCATGAACTGCTATTGAGAAAATTGTACATCGAAGGGATCACTGGGAATGATTGGCTGCTGGTGCAAGATATATATACAGCAACATGACCACATGGGTGAAGTTGGAGAGTCATTTGTTGGCGCCAGTTGTCATACATCAAGGTGTTTGTCAGTGAGGAGTTCTGTTGACGCCCCACTACAAAAGATACAATAATCCGCATCTGATAGTATTAGAAGACAGGTACACTGAAATGGTTATCGGCAGTATTTGTGTCCCTCACATAATGGTTGCAGATGACACGGCGTTGATTACAAACTCTAAAGACGAATTGCAGGGTATGGTTGAGGACACTGGAGTCAGCTAATCAGGGACATTAAAATAATTTCCCATTATAAAAAGATTGGCTATAACATTAATGTATTGCAACAGACTGCATGCTTGGTAGTCAACCCAATCACGGTTGGCAACTTTGCTTTCCTCTTTAATTGCACGCCGGTGGGTCGGACTTCAGACTCTATGATGGTTCCGACTTAAAGACTTATCTTTTGATGAGATGGTAGGGGCCTGATGCTTTGGCTGTTTGTCGGGCCCACCGGGGTTTACCTGTTGGATTTCTTTTGCTCCGGTATTCAGTTTAATTTACTGTTGAGTCCTTATCCTTGCTTTATCTCCTTGTTATATCTTGATTTATATGTTTAGGAGATGATGCATTGATAAGTTAGGGGTCTTTCATGCAAACCAAATATCTATGTGTCTTGATCCACATCTGAATTAAGGGTGAGGTTGGCGCCGTTAAACCGGTTTAAGCCCTCCAGTAAAATATTTTACTGACCGTTCCAAGGCGGTACTTCTTTTGTGGATCTTTTATGTTTTTGTTCTGTCTTATGTTTGCTATGTTTTGTGCGCGTCTGTTTATATGTGCTTTGTGGTCACCTGCTGGGAAAGGGCTGACCTCTTGGCTCTCGTTTGTGGTGTCTTCTGTGAGTTTGTCAATTTCTCATTGGTATCCTGGGTCAGGTGTGGTACTTGATTGTATCGATTCCTGATCTTTGCACCATTACTTACTTTTACAGTATGTTATCTATCCCACCAAAAGTGGTGTGCTGTTGTACAGTAATGGTGCCAAATCAATATGTAATCAAATTGGCTTTGATATGGATGGAAAAAGAATCAAGTTTGAAAGTCAGTGTAACCATCTTGGTATAATCAGAGACATAAAGCAAAAAGTTAATATTGAGGAGATAATAGGCCTAGGAAGAAAGACAGCGTACGCATTGATGGGTGTGGGCCTGCATTCAGAGAATGGACTGTCAAAACCTTTATGTGACTACTTATGGTTGGTTTATGGTCTTGAAATGCAGAAATTATCGAAGACTGATGTGGGGAGTTTGGAGAAGCTTCAAAGAAGATGTCTGCGGAAAAACCAAGGGCTTCCAGATAAAACGCCAAATTGTGTTACTCTCTCCCTATAGGGTATTCCACCAGTCGAGTTAATAAATCATTAAAACGTTCTTAACCTGTCTGTAAGCTCGGCTAGATCAAATGATTCTGTTGAATATGACATTATTGAGAGGCAATTGGTAATGAAATCTCCAGAAGAGAGCTCCTGATGCAATGAGGTTAAAAGAATTTTAAATCAGTATGAACTTACAAGTGCATATGAACTATTTATCAATACACCTTCAAAAGAAAAATGTTAAGCTTTACTAAATTCAAAAATGAACAGTTACTTTGAATCCGTCTGGGAAAAGGAAGTTTACAGTAAGAAATCTTTGAAATATCTTAACCCGCGTTTGGTCGCAGTTGGAAAGCTTCATGTGAGCTGGTCAAGTGTTAGGCATAAGGTACGAGATACCAGAAGGGCTGAACTGAAAGTCAAGGTGCTGACTGGCTCATATATACTACAAGCCAACAGATCATGCTTAAATCAATATGCGGTAGACTCTTCTTGTAAACTGTGGCTAAAAGAACCAGAGAATAGAGAGCACTTCATAGCCAGATGCGATTCACATGAACATGTGAGGAAGCCGTACAGACAGAAATTCAATTCGATATTTAAAGACATATGCGGCTATTTCCAATGCGCACCTTTCCCGCGTCTGGAAACGGGTAAAGTTGTCTGGGTCCTGTCTTTCGACCATTAACGGATTCGGATCAACACAGCTTTCCGATATTCTTATGTCATATAGGTGTTCCGAAATTTTCTTGACAAAATAAAGTAATTAAAGTGTGTCCGAAATATCTATTGACATCTTATCAGAACTGATCATCTCACCACTAAAGACAGATACATGTAGCTCAGTCGAAATCAATCGACGTACACAATTACCCTGGTTACGAATACGATAGTGGCCGAGTCTCTGCTATTTGTACGGTTATTAAGAGCGGCGCACGACCTGACCTTGTGGCCTAGTGGTTAGCGTGTCTGGCTACGAAGCCAGAGGACCAGCCGGATCGATTCCAAGTGCGCACATATTTTCAGTGTGTTTTTTTTCTTTCTTTTTTAGCATTTAATGCTACATTGCTTCATTAACTAGTAAAATGGCATCATCAAAACAACCGGAATGATAATTCCTGAACCTTTTATATTGAATTACGCATGAAACCTATGGGGGTTGGGTTAAATTTGGCCCTCTTGAAAGAGAATTAGTTCGGTGACCCCATATTTTTATTCTTTTTTCTGAAAGGTATTATAATAGTCCATGAATTAAAAATAAATTTTTAAGATTTTCAACATCAGATTTTTTAATACATGATTTATTCTAAAAAAACAAATTCCAATGTTCGACGGATTGCCCAAATATATTATGCAGTATCTTGTCACAACATGGGATAACAAATAAACTTGCACATTTTCTAAAAGGATTGAGGTCATGGTCAATAAGTTAAGTTAAAAGAAAGAAGCTGTCTGAAGCTTACAACCGTTTTAGCTCGATATTTAGAACCAGTGTTATCATTTAATATTTTTAGAAAATTCGTCAAATGCTGAAAACTTCCATCTGAGATTCTGAAAAAATAAGCACGGTGACATATCCTTTTTATTTCATAAATGGATAGCCAATGCATAAAACAAACTGTATGCAAAGTATTGAACATATATTTTAACATGGGAAGTATTTAGTAGCATATGTCCTTAATAACATTATTCCAAGTCAAATTATAGACAGCATAGTTTTTACTAAATTGGTTCTGGACTGTTCTATGGTGGTACGTGAGGATGTGTTAGAGAAAATTGATTCACATAAGGTTGAACCGAAGCAGAGAACTGTTAGCAGAAGTGCACTATATCAGAATCGTCTTGTTGATCAAACAAGATTGGAGGACAGCGGGACAACGGTCGTAGAAGTTAGAAATTTAACCGTCATTCTTTTTAGCTGTGTATATAATGGACTTTTAATGTACATAAACTTTTTAATCATATTCATTACGCCCTTTTACGCCTCAAATGAGGTACTGCATCGACAAAACATCGGTGGATATCTACGAGATACATATACAGATACATGGCGTCTTACTTTATAAAAATTAATAAATAGGGGCACAGACATAGCCATGTTTGAAGCTTTATTCGTCCAATTGAACATGATATTGTTGAAGCTGTATTTGACGAATTCTGCAACTTTCATAAAATCAGCTGATATTTACATGGTCATAACTCCATAGGATTAGTTTTAACATTGCAGAAACATATCAATTAGCAATGTTTCATATATCTTTTTTCGATGGTTATTAACAAGATATAGCAATGAGCGATATTATAACGAAGCACGCTCTTAAATGTACATATCGTCGCCATTGTATTGTATTGCTACACCATGGACGCGTCTAAGTTTAAATCAGTCTCAGATTAAAATCGGACTATAGGTTAGTATTGCCATTTGAGTTGTTTAAATATTTAAACAGAAGGTTCCTGTGCACGGGCATTTTTACGGCTGAATCTCGGTTATGCTGCGTTTACACTATGTCCCCGGCAGCCACGGCAGTCAGGATTTCGGCCACCGTGGACGAAACGGGGTGACCGTAACACAACGTAGGGGAACGGGGTCGACAAACGTAGCTCGCCGTGGTTGCCGTAATCGTCGGGACAGATTTTTAAACAGTCAAAAAATTTGCCACGGCAGCCACGGCGGGATTGACCTACTTAAATGCGCCGTAGTAAAACGGGGAGAACGCAACAAAACCAGACGGAACGTTACAGACCTTAACACAACTTGGAGTATGTCCGTAGCTGGACGGCTTGTTTCGAGACGGCAATGCAAGGTCTGCCAAGGTCTGTCAAGGTCTATCAAGTTCTGCTGCGGTCTGCCACGTTGTCCTAACCCGACACCACAGCTCGAACCTGAACATGGAGTCTAAGAATCTCAGATAGAGGCAAGAAGTGGCAAGGGTAGAAATAATCATCACTGAATGGAGTTTCATTGTATTACAGAGGTGTCATAGGTTATAATTTCCCGTGGCAGAATATTGCATTTATTTCTCTGAAGATCAGTCAGTGTAGAAATTGATAAAATGCTGCATTGTGCGCCATTTCATTAGAATCTTCTGTGTTTTTAAAAAATACTCATAAATTTTGTTTGTTTGATTTGTTTCTTTACGTCCACTCAACAATCTTTCAGTTATGCGGGACGGTTCTTCCTGGGTTGAACCAGTACTAAGCTAGGATAAATGTGTCTTGCTCAAGGACCACAACGCAGTGACGCCGGTGAGGCTCGAACCCGCGGGCCCTTCGGTCTCGAGTCAAGCACTCTACCACTGAGCCACTGCGCTCCCTAAAAAAAATACTCATAAATGAGTCACTTGAGTACAAAGGGTTAATGCTGATACCAATGGCTGGTGTGTTTTTTTTTCAAGACTCTCATTGTACAGTTTCGAAGAGTTTTGGAGGCCTGAAATGCGTTAACATCTTCAATGCGAAGCTCTCTTGCTATAAAACTTGAGAAATATCCCAATTGTTGCAGTCGTTCTTCCGAAAACCATGCCCGCACTTTGCATCCGTCTTTAACCTTCCTGCTAGGCGATCATTCTTCTATACAGCTGCTGATGGCCTCCTTGCTGCCACAAAGGCTAGATGTACACTCCTAGCAATTATATAAATACGAAATCGGCTTTTTTATTGCCATTACATGTAATGATTTTTTTGATCTAACGATTGCAGCAGCTTTGTGGACCTCCTCTTTATACCGTGGGCATATCGGGGCTCAAACACCATTCATCGCCCACATTTTATCGAAGAAAACCTTGACAGAACTTGATAAACGTAGCAGAACTTGATCGCAACGTAACAAAACGTGAGAGGTCCCAATAGAACGTGGCAGGCCGGGAGGAAACGCAGAACCATCCGTGACAGACCGTAGCGCGCCGGCGAGCCTCTGTCGCGACAGACCTTGACAGACCGTGAGAAAACGTAGCGAGACTTAACAGAACTTGAACACAAAGACAAAAATGACTAAAAACACCACGGCGAGCTACGTTTCTGGCTACCGTGACTGCCGTGGCTGCCGGGAACATAGTGTAAACCTAGCATTAAAGAATGTAGCTAGCATTAAAATTCGGGCCACCATCGGCCCACCAGCGAAACACCGTTCGGATGGCGTTTCGCTGACGGGCCGATAGTGACCCGATTTTACGTGCTTACTGGGTAGAATATTAACCCTTTTCATTCAGGATACCACCGGTAAACAAGTACTTTGACGAACAGTGAAGAACCAGATGAAATGCCGCATAAGGCAACTGCAATGTTTGTTAAGATTAAAACAATTTTCAAGGACAGAAATACATCATTTTAAAAGAATTTTGAACGGGTAACGGTGAACCTCTTAACTTACAAAATGGACAATGGACAACTCCATACTTATTGGGATAATCCGTAAACTCGTCGTAATCGCGCCTCTTTCTTTGAAAAGCTACTACTTGTTAAAAAAACTTTTTGCGGTTTAGTATTGACTAAGGATCACTTCACATCACTGTGCACAGCTATGGAGGATTATGTTGACTGAAAATTAACTAAAAAATCATTAGTCATTAGTGCGTAGAAGCCGTGTGCCATAGGTTGTTGACTGCTTAATATATGTTGGAATAAAGCGCGTGTTTTTACTGTACGATAAAGACTTTCAGGTATGTATGAAAAAGCACAGGTAATTTACCTGTAGTTTAACGGATACATAAAAAGGAACTGTTGGTCCGGGTTGATTCCCTGTTGGCTAACGCAAACGTTGGTCAGTATGTGCAGGTCACACGCCAGTCAACTGCGTATTCCGATTAGGGTCTACCCTATGCATTTATGTTAAGGTTTGTGCCCAGGAGCTAAAGGAATATAGATATTTTAGTCGGGTAACGCCTGTATACTTTTTATGTGAAAACGAGCTCTCAAGGTCTCTTTCATTATAAATAGTCAACAAATTTGAGTCATGTTTGTTCTGTAGGGCATTTAGCAATGAATCGCTTTCGATGTACATGTATTACATTGAATCGCTTGAGTAAAGTGTTTAATGAAACGCGCTTGTGTAGACTTTGCTAGTGGTGTTCCCCCACAGGCACATGATGTGAAAACAAGGTCGCATCAACGTCAAGGCGACGTCATCGCCTCGACGTTGATGCGACGTTGTTTAAGGTTGTGTGCTTGCTATGGCCTGTTGTTAATCTTACACGTCAATTAAACCTATACTTGAGTCGAAAAACATCAAGAAAAAATGTCCGGCTTATTTCAAAGTCACCAGTAAAATCCCTGCTAAATGCCCCCGCCCCCGGATGTTGACAATAATGAATTAAAACAAATGACTATAATAATTTGAATAAGCTTTCCATCTTATCCCTATCCCATGGGGGTGCCACATAAAATTTGGCTTCAGTTAGCCCAGTGGTATCAGAGAATTTGGACGCACACATACTCTCACACACTGTTCGATCAGTGTGATATCTAAAGTTTAAGTGATTGTGTACTGAAATTGATGGGTGGGATAGTTTCTCCAGTTAGCCAGATTGAAGGTGATTTTCTTATTAACGAATGGAAAAATGTCATGGATGCTCACAGGAGCCGTCTCCTTGGAGGCGGTTCTTTTGGGCACCCAGGACAATTGTTAAAATGGATGGATTTGAGAGTTTTGTTCGAGCAGTGTGATATTTAAAATCTAAGTGATTGCACTGAAATTGATGGATGGGAAAGTTTCTTCAGTTTGCCAAATTGAAAGCGGTTTTCTTATTTACAAATGAAAAAATGGCATGGATGCTCACAGGAGCTATCTCCTTGGAGACGGTTCTTTCGGGCACCCAGGACAACTGTTAAAATGGATTTATTTGAGAGTTTCTCCAATATTATACACTTTGTTTGATCAGTGTGATATTTAAAATCTAAGTGATTGCGCTGAAATTGATGGATGGGATAGTTTCTCCAGTTTGTCAGAAAGCGCTTTTCTTATTTACGAATGAAAAAATGTCATGGGTGCTTACAGGAGCAGTCTCCTTGGAGACGGTCTTTTGGGCACCCAGGACAAAGATTAAAATGGATTTGAGAGTTTCTCCAATATTATACAATGTACACCTTGTTTTATCAGTGTGGTATTTAAAATCTAAGTGACTGCGCTGAGATTGATGGATGGGATAGTTTCTCCAGTTTGCCAGAAAGCGCTTTTCTTATTTACGAATGGAAAAATGTCATGGGTGCTCACGGGAACCGTCTCCATGGAGACGGTTCTTTTGGGCACCAAAGACAATGTTTAAATGGATGGATTTGAGAGTTTCTCCAATATTATACACATTGTTTGGTCTTTGTGACATTTAAAATCTAAGTGATTGCAATGAAATATTTTGTCCAGTTTGCCAAATTGAAGGCGTTTTTTTATTTACGAATGGAAAAATGTCATGGATGCTCACGGGAGCCGTCTCCTTGGAGACGTTCTTTTGGGCACCCAGGACAAGTTCTGTTAAAATAGATGGATTTGAGGGTTTCTCCAATATTTCGCACGCTGAACTGTGTGATATTTAAAACCTAAGGGCCAATTGCATGACAAAAGTTTAAAGATAACCTTGAGTTTAAACTTCAGGTTAACAGCCGTCGATTGCATAAAGGCAGGTTTAACAAGTCTCCGGTTATTATTAAGCTTAAACTCCAGGTTACTGGCCGTCGATTGCATAAAAGAAGTTTAACAAGTCTCAGGTTTTGCCCTTAAATCGATGGATTGCATAAAACTAGTATTGGCTAACCTTGAGTTTAAGTTATCCAAAAACCTCGAGAAATTTAAACCTGCCAGGGGGGTAGTTTAAGCGAAAGGATAAGGTGATTTTTATGAAACTCTTGAATATGGCAGCACATATTTGCTTCCATGTTACTGTATGCGTCGTTCCCTTGAATTTGATATGTAACATGACCATATTCCGGAAAAAAATTAATTTTGGCCTCAGCTCTACCCCCTATGTTCACTCGGGGGATCAAACCAAGGGCGTCAAACTAAGATCCCATCTAATATGTTTCATATCTATTGTTCCTCTGCCTGTTAAACGGCTTGATAGATTCGGTAGAAATATTGACAATTGACTTAGTTATTGAGAAATTTAAATGATTGACATGTGAACCCAACCAAGGAGTCGGGGTGGTGTAAACTTTAAAACTACTATGCTTATTTTCAAGCATTGGCAACAATTGCCCATAGTGAGAAGTTGTCAAATATAATTGCATTGGAGAAATGTGAAATTCGTTACTCCAAAAAAGCCAATTTAGTAGCTAATGCATTATGATTGCCTATTCTAAATCAAGGACAATAACTCAAGTGTTAGCCAGTCGATTTTGACGACACTTATATGATATCGACTGTCCATAGTACTTATCATCTATACCATGAATGCATCAACTATGGGCAATAGATACTGAGATATGGTTCCGTACGAACGGACACTGGGATGACGCTCAAACCCCCAAATTCGTCGGGAGATAAACTATTTATGAAACTAGAAATGTAACACAGATGCCTCCACCCTAGGGTCATTGTATCAGATCATTTCAATATCAATGCATATGCAAAATATTCAATCAAGTCGAACTTCGTCAGTGACCTTGACATAAATATCATGACCTGGGATAAGGATGGTACTGTTTTAAACTAGACCTTTATCTACTATCACAGTTCTGATCATAGGCGTAGGAAGCTTTTCAATATTGGAGGGGGGGGGGGGACAAAGCTCAATACTTGGGGGGAGGGGGATTGCAAAATGTACATACAGACATGCATGCACACACATATATGTATGCACACATGCAAAAACATGCACATGCTGCTAAAACTTCATACACCCATGCATGCATGCAAACACACACACACACACATGTATGCATCCATACATATGCATATGCACGCATACATTTATATATTTACATCCTGATATGGAAATCATTAAAATCAAAGCAAGCGATCTCTATGAAAACAACCAAAGGGGTACGTGCATTATGAGGGCTATTATGGCCCCCTCTAGAGCCAAAAACTGAAAATTGCTTTTCACCAATTTCATCCTATTGGTTTATTAGAAGAATAGCCCATGTGTAAAATTCTGGCATTTATTTTACTTTTACCAGTTTCTATGGTATCCAAAATGGCCGACAAAATATGCTTAAAATGGAGAAATTGCCATTTTAGGCCAAATTTGAGGCTCTTGGAGACCGAATTTTTAAGAATTTGATATCAGCACAAGCAAATACCAAAAAGCCTTTTAACATATTGTGAACCGTGATAATTCTCATCATCTGTTAAAGTATTTTTGGTATTTGCTTGTGCTCTATATTAATTCCTCTGTTACATGTCTCAAATTTGCTCCAAAATGGTCATTTTCCTATTTTCAGCCTATTTCGGTGGCCTTTTTTGTTACCATAGCAACCGTAAAAGTCGAATCAATCCCAGACTTTTACACTTTGGCTATTGTTCTAATAAACTAATACGAAGAAACTTGTGAAGAGCAACTTTTATTTTTTTTTAACCTCAAAGGGGGGGGGGGCAAAAATAGCCTCTTAATGCACGTTGCCCTTTATACATGTAATTTTACTTCAAGTGAGCAAAGTGAACTACGAAAGTTTCTGGTTATATTTGAATCTTCAATCAAATTAAGCAATGGATGAAACCAAATTTATAAGAATTCGAGCGAGCGAAGCGAGCGAGAAAAAAATTTTGTAAGATATTTCAGAGTAAGCTAATAGGGGTAAAAAAGGGCACATAAATACATTTATACATACATGGTCTGCTGACTAAAAGAAATTAAAAAGCATTAAAATCTGAGCGATTTGTCTGCTCTCAGAGAATTTTAAACCTAATTAAAAAAAAAACTCTAAGCGAGCAAAGCGAGCGAAGAGAATATTTACTTATAATAATGTGTAGAATTTGCTTTATTTTTCCCTGAGCGACAAGCAATTATATGTCAATTCAGACAGGATCAAAGGATATTCTGGCCCCCTACAATATCATTGGGTCCCCCCCCCCGTTCCTACGCCCATGCTAATATAAACACTTTTCACAAAAGTACCTTTATGCTATAATTTGTAAACCCAAAATCGTTGCCCCTATGGCCAGGGCAAATTAACAAACAATCAAACGCAGATTGAGACAAACGGAACAGGGAAAACTATACGTTGGGCATTCAATAAGTTATGGAAATCCAAAAGTTTTATATTTGCACGCATCGCATTTATTTTCATAAAATATCTGTTTCTTGGCTATGCAAGCGTAAAAATATAATTGTCGCGCTCATTTCCTAATTGATACAGTCTGCTTTTCAAGATATGGTTCTGAAATACAGTGCAATATGAAATGAAACGGTGTTTTCAAAAACAGAAACATGTGGTAAACATATTTTCAGCCTGGTTCTTCGTGCGGTGAATATATATATATTTGTGTTTAATAACTTCAAAAACCAAAGATATTGCGATTTATTCTACGAAATAATGGGGCCGCCATTTTGGTTGAATTCCTCCTTGATGCCATATTCTCTGGCGTTCAATTCATTTGGTCGTTTTTACGTGAACGATTACAATGCAAAAATGAAGCCCATAAACGCATGTAACAATTCTTCTGGTCGCTATGGTATTCGTTTGCAAGTAACACAGCCATTTTTGAAATTTCAGTATTTATTTCAGTCACTCAAAAAGAACATCTAAATCACGGGTGGGCGTCAGCGGAACTACCGCGAAATCGCGTGAACGTAAATTTGTTCCTTCGTCACATACGGGACCTTTCGCGGTAGTGGCATCGTCACGGAAAAGCCAAATAAAGGCAGGTTCTCTCGCTTGTTTTGATTTTTTGTAAAAGAATGAGCTAACTATGTAAAAATCCGACAATGCTATTCCACGTAGATATGATTGGGGGGGGGGGGGGCTTAAATACATGTTACATAAGTCAGAACGATAAAATAAGAAAATAAGATTTTATGCACCATTTGAAAGGTGATATAGAATCCTTTTCGCGGATGTGGATGGTGTTGTGAACGTGTTTTCATTACATATTGAGCCCCCCACCCCTGCGAAGACCCCAGCATACATCGTATGTACGCATAATAAAACACCTTGAAGCTGACAATTTGTTAACCCAACAGTCATAACTGGACCTTCTTGGCAGATCATGCTTCACTTCACTACTAGCGGGCATCTTGATGTGTTCACAGTATGCAAAATCGTGTTAGGCTTGAATTGTCATGACAGCAATCGGTGCATTAAAGAAAATAACCTTCTATTTTGTCCTACTCTTAGACTAACACTTCTGGCACGAGACCGCAATTATTTCTACTATATAATTTAATCATTCCTTACAACACCTACATTTTAACATGACGAACCTGGCTTTCTGCTATAGCTTGTCCCCAATTCTGCATGGCCTGACAATCACTCCAATGGGTGTTTAGATAGGGGAAGTTCGGCTCGTTTGTTTACAATCGGAATGTAAACAAACCCTCTTTGACTCAGCAGCTCTCTAGGGTCATTTCGGCAATATTTTACCCAGGGTGTGCAGAGGCCCCAATCTATCCAGAATGAACAGCTACAGGGACAGAAGCAACACTCTCTAGAAGCTTAATCATTGGTCAGCCCAGACAAGCCCAAGAACAAGGATGCTCACATCAACTGGCAGATTTACAGCCCATTGAAAAGGGAACTATCTTGTGTGGAATTATATCCGTTTTCTATACAACCAATCAAGGGAAATAATTGTGGTCTGATTCCTATCAGCCCCTCATTTTACCCCATATTGAGAAAAGGAACCTATCTACCATCAACAGCATATTCAATGAGTATGTGATAGTAATATTAGAACAATAGAATGAGATCACTTAATGTGACAGCCATTTAATCACATGCACCATATTTGTGAAAAAAGAGCCTCCCGAGAAGACATTTTTTTCTGGTCGAATCATCAGTTTTTTTGCAATAACTTTCTTATTTCTTAAAATTTTGGAATGAAATAAAAAATGTCAGAGTCTCTGAAGTGCCCTCTCTCAACATGATCCAAAATTGATGAAAAAAATATCCGCCCAGCAGGTCTAGGGCATTTTAAAATTAAATTTCAATATTTTTAAAAAAAATTAAACTTTAAATTCAAATTTTAAAAATAAAAATGAAAATTTAAACAACTAAATTTTAGTCTAAATTATTTCTATAACAATGCTAAAGAAGATAGGAGCCCTTTCAGCTTCTGTGTATATGATGCTGAAGAATGCAAAGCAGTCAAACGCGGTATGTGTCAATAAAGTGTCAACGGAATACACACCACCACCTGGACGACATGTGCATATGCTAATCCGTGTCATCAAAAGTGGCAAGGTCACTATAAATATGATGCCATTCACTATTTAGAATACCCCAAAATCTGACATTTTGTAAAAATGGGTATAAATAGCACAAGATTTTTTTTCTTTTCATTCTATTAGTAATAAATATGAAAGGCGACAAGAAGAAATCACATAAGTTCAAAAAGGGCAATGTGCCCTGGAACAAGGGCATATCCACTCATTGTGCTGACTCTAATGAGGCTTGTGTAGACTCCAGTGATGTTTCAGACCCACCTAGCACTCAGATAAAGGCTAACAGAACAGTAAGAATGACAGAGGAAGAGTATTACCTGGTAACCAACAAATCAAGAGATGGTACTTCAAGAACCATGCCAGACTGTGAGGGATCAACTAGCTCAACTGGCTCTACTAGACTTCTTCGACCAGCACGAACGCCTTCATCAGACCTGAAAACAGACAGAAAAGCTCAAGACACTGATGGAATGAGACTTGTTGATAATGACAAAATGGTAGAATCATGGAATACAGCATACAGGCTCCATAGGCAGGAGCCTTATTGAAAATGATAAACAGTTACTCCTTGAAATACTGAAGATGAAATTGAGTGTAGCTGTAGTTGAGCAAATGAAACTATATACTGATACCCAGAAATGTGAAGCAGTCAATCGAGCTTTAAGTGTTTCCCTGCCGAAAAATGTCAATTTTTCTGCAACGATGGAAGGGAGAGCTTCATCAGCAATTCACAGGTTCACAGGATTAATAATGATCCAGGAACATCTTCAATTAAGGAATGTGAAAGTGCGGGTATTGAGCTGTCAACACGGGCGAAGAGAGCTTTGCGATCATTTGATGTTGAGGCAGAATATTCCAGAGATTATGCTACGCGATCAGAAGTTGTTAAACATAAACTCATTCAACACAGTAACAAAATTCAAGAACATTCGGAATATACGAGGGCTGAGCAAAAAGTTCGTAGAATTTGTTAGTAAAGACAAAAGTACTAGTGTTGTTGCACTCAAACTTTTACATGTTCAAGATCCATTTAAATCTGACAAAATTTGAAAGTTTCAGACAAATCGCTGGAAAACTTTTGTCGTTATGACTTCTTCTACAACGTATGTAAAGTGTACCCGGAGCACGCCATGACGTTAACGTCATTTGAAAATATTTTAACGTTATGACGACGCTCTATCAGCGTATAATTATGGTCTTTGCTGCATGTATGCACATTAGACGTACCTCATAATCAGCGGTAATTAATAAATCTGAATGTAAAATAATTTATATCTCTAGTCGATCAGAAATTTATAGAATAAATTAAAGAATTTTACATAATACTGTGAGTTGACCATAACCCTCATGGTTACAGCTTGGCATAACAAGATTCCCTGCCCTGTTTATCCACACTTTTTTTTAACTTAAATCTCTCTCAACTCTTAGCAACTTGGACCTCCAGTTCTTTCTGTTCTAATGTTAAAATTGCTGCTTAATTTTGGAGTCAAACTGCCAAAGCCAATTTTCATCACACATGATAATCATGTTAAGGAACCTATCATCTTCTTGCGTATTTGGCCGTCAAAACTACTTTCAGACAATAACCGTTCTTTCCTGCTCCTCAAATGTCAATAAATTTTGCACACATCGTGCGAATAGATGATGCATGTGTAAGAGGTCATGCAGAATAGTTCTTACATTTTAATCCGAGGATTATACAGCGCTCTAAACAAATGAATGCGGTATTTTTCAGGACGTCACAGATACACGTCACGAGTTGATGACTTATTATCTTTGTTTACCCATTCTCTGGGCTTATGCAAAGGTATTTCTTCATTGCTTAAACCTTCACACCACTTGAACACGGACATTTTTTACATTTCTGATGATTTCTCAGCTAGTTGTAATAAATTATAGGTTTCAGTTGGCAAATATCATAAAATCAAAAATGATTTTATCGCTGTGCGAGTTTCTTTCACATCTCGTAAAACCACATTTTGCTGTATTTTCCATAGATAGGGCTCACAAAATCTATCGCCATTCCTTTATTTTTCGAGATTGACATCGGAAATTCAGCTTGGAACATTAAATGGCACCATTCTTGACGTTGATGTAGTTTCAGTAGATTTGAATAAGACAATTTCGAAATTTGATGATTTTTTAAAGCATGACATCAGTGAATTAACGGCGTGCTCCAGGGTAGTGGACCCTGCACTTTGTAAGGTTTAAATAAAAATATTTAAAGTGGATTTAGACTTATAAAACTTTACTTGGAAATTGATATTAGACCATATTTACGCATGTGAAAATCTTAAGACATTGGGACTTCAAATAAAAAAGTTATGAATAAATTCTACGAACTTTTTGCTCAGCCCTCGTAAGCGTGTAACTAAAACCAAATCAGACTATAGAAAAGGACAGCTAGATGCATCTCCATCAACTAGCGGACTAAAAAATGATCATACTTACTGAAAAGGTCTGGAGATTGTAGCTCTTAGAACTGTCTTCTGTGTAGGCTGTCAGTACTGTCTGTGATGCATTGCAGTCAGATCACTCCCGCTGTCTCCAATTCCTAAAATTTAAATATGTAACTTGACAATCTAACCTGTATTTATAGTAAAGCATATTGCACAATCTTACATGTGTACTAAAAAAAAAAAAAAGGAAAAAAAAATCTTGTTGTTGTCAGTTGTCAGTTACTGACATTTGTCAGTTACTGATATTGCAATTTTGACCTTCTTAGCAAATAGTGCAGACCCAGATCAAAGTGCCCTTTAAGAGCACTCTGATATGGGTCTACACTCATAAGCAGAAGATACAAATCAATACAAGCTAACATGGTGCGGATATAATCACAATCGGTTTAGATTCAGATCAGACAGTTCTGAGAGGAAAAGTTTGATCAGAGTCCAGACTGCTTGTGAACCACACTTGAAGTTTGAGGCCGCACAGATGATACCGTATAAATCCTAAATATTAACAGGCATGAGCAAGTAGTGTCAACCAAGATCAGACAACCTGCATAGGAATATTCTGGTCTGGGCTTACAAAACTTGACCTCATCATTTTTAAAAGACTTAAGAAAAAGTTTGCAGGGTAACTGAGAAGTCCCAATATTTATGGTAAATACGGTATCCAAACCATTTGAACATGACGACAAATAAACATGTCTTCAAGGTTTGACTCCTGGACTCTCTCATCAACAATGGAATCTTCCATCACACATCATTACTGCACTAAAAAAACCCACCTTAACTGGAGTTTGAAACAAAACTGGTGTTACCATATCTATCCTAAATTGCCAGCTTATGTAATGTCAACCCAGATCAAACTGCTCATGGAGGTCTGGTCAGGGTTTACACTAGTTGTCATTCCAATGCTACATTTAACCTTGTCGGATTTGTAAAGGGGCATGTTCAAATTTTACGATGCGTTTGGTCACTGGGGGAGATGAGCTGGACTGATGTTTAGGGTAGATACGGTAGACACCATATTTGAGCCTTGTGACAAAAAATATATAATTATATGCCCAGAAAATGCCACAATCACAGACAACAGACCAACCAATGGCACCCAGAGGAAGAGATACTTAAAGTAAACATTTGTTGTGGGTACTCATTGGAAGCATCACAATATGAGACCCTTCAGAGTCTCATTGAAATGTCTCCAATGTCAGCACCCGGCATATGTTTTTTTGCAACATTATTCAGAAAGCTGTCATGTTGTACATCAAATTAAAGAAAATGAAGAGAAGAAAACTTGCCCCCACCCCCCACCCCACCCCACTTACACCAAAAAAGACCTTACACTTACATTGCCAGACACCAAGAAAATCAACCTTTTCCAAAACCAATCGAAGTTAATTTGAAGAACAGATTACCAACATGTGAGCACAAATTAAGCCATTTTGAGCCTACTATTTACCTAAAATCAAAACTTCAAATACAAAACACAATCACGAAACTCCCCATGTCCACTACAACAGCAACGGTTCACACATTTTTGCCGTGCATTATTCACTGCATGGGGCTCGGCACTAAGATGCTCGCCGCGAACGCACAGCTTGTTATGGCAAAGGTGGCTTATATCTTGGCCAGTAATGTCCATATTCTGGTTGAAAACCATAAAACTTAGCCGATGTGCTGTGGTGCATCGCCACAGGCCAGATATCGGACATTTATATTTTACGGCCCCGTAACCATTTTTTTGAGGTTTCCGAGGCCACAAGAGACACTCTCCATTTGGGGCCGGGACGCATTCTGTTTCAAAAAGACACTTATATTTTTCAAAAAATCCCTCCATTTATGACTTTTAGAAACTCAGATGGAGTAAGAATACATTTGGCAACTGCAAAATGACATCATTCTGACAGGCACTAATTCTCGACACTATCAAGGCCCTAGAAATCTCAATTTTAACAAAATATTCCAAATTTTTTGCTTATTTTATCTTGAAAGGCTTGAAACTTATCTAATTTCTTATCTCTGGACCAACTGTCAGCTCATTCTGGACACAAACATCTCAAAAATTGGAAAATAAAAAATGAATCTACCACACACTAACATCAGAACAGGCACGAGACCGCAATTATTTCTACTATATAATTTAATCATTCCTTACAACACCTACATTTTAACATGACGAACCTGGCTTTCTGCTATAGCTTGTCCCCAATTCTGCATGGCCTGACAATCACTCCAATGGGTGTTTAGATAGGGGAAGTTCGGCTCGTTTGTTTACAATCGGAATGTAAACAAACCCTCTTTGACTCAGCAGCTCTCTAGGGTCATTTCGGCAATATTTTACCCAGGGTGTGCAGAGGCCCCAATCTATCCAGAATGAACAGCTACAGGGACAGAAGCAACACTCTCTAGAAGCTTAATCATTGGTCAGCCCAGACAAGCCCAAGAACAAGGATGCTCACATCAACTGGCAGATTTACAGCCCATTGAAAAGGGAACTATCTTGTGTGGAATTATATCCGTTTTCTATACAACCAATCAAGGGAAATAATTGTGGTCTGATTCCTTCTGGACTAATTTAACCTCAAGGTTAATTTACCCTCGGATAGTTAGACTGGGGATAGTTAAACTCAAGGTCACCTTTCGTTATGCAAACCGGATTTAAACTGGAGGCTAGCAAGCACCGGGTTAGGCCTTAGTCGAGACTAAAATAAACTTTCGTCATGCAATCGGCCCTAAGTGTATAAATATGTTCTTCACATGCCATTTTGATGTTTGTAAATATGTTGTTTCATGTTCCATTTTAGCTCTTATGCCCGCAATGGGCCTGCAGTAAATAAAAACATTTGAAAATTAAACAAGGACGTTAGCATACAAATGTGTAAAATGCAGGTAAATAGGCCCACCAAACAAAAGTACTTATGTCAATGCCACATCTTGAGCCAAGTGTAAACCTGTCTTTGGGGTAATAGAAATAATTGTCATACTCAGCTACAGAGATCAGTTTAAGTCTTCAAATTTTGGATTTGGCAAGTAAAAGTATTAAATTTACTATCTAGGAAACGACAAACAGAGCTGGTGCAGATGCACATGCTTATCTCTACATTAGTTATAAGCCCCCGCTGTGTTCCCCGGCTATCTAAGCGAAAAATTAAAATTCCCGCACACCCACGGCACTGCTGGGACACACCGTAGGTCAAATCCCGGCATTTAAGCCCCGCTATGGCCCCAGTATCCCCGGCCCCATTGGGGCAGGACATACAAATGACTGGTGCATTATTAGCCTACTACACGCTAACCACTAGGCCACGAGGTCAGGTCCTACGCGGCTCTAAATAACCATAAAAATAGAAGAGACTCGGCCACTTTCGTATTTGTAACCAAGGTAATTGTGTGTCTGAGCTGCATGTACATTTATCGGTCTTTGGTACTGAGACGATCAGTTCTGATAAAAGGTCAATACATATTTCGGACTCACTTTAGTTATTTTATTTTGTCAAGAGAATGTCGGAATACCGATATGACATAAGAATATCTGAAAGCTGTGTTGATCCGTAAATGGTCGAAAGACAGGACCCAGACAACTTTACCTGTTTCCTGACGCGGCAAAGGTGCGCATGGAAATTAGCCACATACATGTATGTCTTTAATACTAAGACGGCTGCATATAAAAAAAATGGTACGCCCTAAACTGGAGTATGCACGGGATTATGCTACACCTATTTGGAATCCATATTCTAAAACTCAGATTCAACAAGTGGGGAAAGTACAGGGGACGGCAGCCCGCTGGAGATGCAGAAGGTGGCTCAACACTTGTAGTGTTGTGGAGATGATGACAAACTCTTGAGACACAGCGGGTTCAGTCCCAGGGTGGGGGGGGGGGGTATTCTGATATTTTCATACATACGTAGGCTCGGGTCGTTTTTTTGGGGGTTCAAAATTTTGAATTTCAATATTTTTGGGGGTTTTCAGAACAATGAACTTTTTTTGGGGCATGAAGATTTTGTGGATATCTTATGGGATCATCACAAAATTGGACTATATTTAGGGGTCATTTCTATGCATTTATAGTATTTGCTTAAGGTCAATGTACAGAATGGGGGGGGGGGTATTTTTTGGGGTTGCTAAAATTTCAATAATTTTTTGGGGGTGCTTAAAATTCCTGATATTTTTGGGGGGTGAACGGTAGATGCTGGGCCCGAACCTACGTATGAAGAAAAAAATGAGAGTACCCCCTCCCCCCCTGGAGGTTCAGTCCTCTCTACTTCGACCTCTTCCATACAACTGTCGTCTGCCAGTAGTGTCGTCTGCCGCTATCATTTGCAAAAGAGTTTGAACCAAACTGTTTGATACACTAGTGGTATTCCTGAATGAATTTCTTGAAAAAATGATTTTGAAAAATGTGAGAAATTACTCAACATTGCTCAGTGAAGTGATACATACAGCTGATTGGTTGAGTGAGTGATGGGAAGCAGCCGGGCTGTCTCTCGGCAGATGCAGAAGATATTCAGAAGTTGCGTTTAGACACCGCTGCAATGCCTATGATGCACTTTGCTCAAGTAATCATCATAAACCTGTGCCAGTCTTTAAGAAAATGATACTTATCGCATATATGCGTAGAACAGAGCAACACGTACCCATTGTAGCGAATTAAGATGTACACTGAAGGACTTTAAAAACGCAAAAAATGAAAATTATTTTTTTGCACCCAGAACATTTTTTGCCTTCTTTAACTGATAAAAACGGATGATAACGTCACTCTGCTTCTATCTGTACCCAATACCGGTGGGTTTAAAGACACTGGCTACCCCCAGCTATGCTTTGCTGGTTTGTTATGTTTTGCACGTGGCGTCCCCACGAATCAATGAAGCAAAATATTTTCTCATTTGACATGTAGCTTGTAAGTATACATAAATAAAAACACAGCAGCTTTAGCTTTATAGTTTTATTATTTATGCGACTTTTGTCTGAAGATGAACGATCTGGCGCAATTGGAATGTTAAAAGCTGGCGTGCGTGTTTCTGACGTCGCCAGATGTCATAATTGCCATTCGTCAACTATACAGCGCTCAGAGATCGTTACCAGGCTACTGGGACAGTTAAAGATCGACGCAGGTCTGGTCAGCCAAGAATAGCGACCAGCGTTAAGAGCCAAGTTACGTCGACTGTGTATCGACGATATTTACATCGACGATATTAACATCGACGATATCCATTCCGGCTGGGTACTGTCAGTGCCAGACGAATAGTAAGGGTCCAAGGGTAATTTGTTTCTGATATTTTAATAAAAATATTTTATCAAAATAACTTAAAATCGTGTCCAATTTCTCGACAAATTTCAAATTGCAGCTTTAGAATCATAGGGTATTGCTATTTGATAGACTGTTGCTCTAACATTATTTATCATTTTGACATAAAATTTAAAACATGTTTTGCTGGCATATTGATGTCCATTTTTGCCAAATCTCAATAAAATTGAGACATTAAAAGCTAGTTAGTATTATGAATTTCGATTTTTGCGTTTTTAAAGTCCTTCAGTGTATAACTTTTAGGCGGAGTCTTCCGCTAATTCAGTCCTGTGCTAGCAATGAAGGTTCTGTCGAGACTGCGCACTAGCACATGCTCGTTAGAGCCGTCGCTGCTCGCATATCCGATACGTTCTAAAATCTCCGGTGCTCAGAACCGTTTGTGCCACAGCCAAATCAGTTTGTCATCGCCATATTATTTTTCGCTGCCTATAATACTTTTTAGATTAGTTCAAGATTCTAGGTATCTCTGTAAATGATCAGGCTGGAATGGGCCATGCCTTATCAGGCTTTTCATATACCGGGTTTCTTGTGGTGGGACTCATTCATTTGAACCAGTTGCTGTTGACCTGTTACACATTGTTTTCAATGACGTAGCCAGAACGCTGAAAAAAGTTACGCACATCAAAGGGAGACTTCTGGATCAAGCAGAGACTCTCTTAAAATAGTGTCCCTTTTCAAAATGGGAACTTCTCTTAAAGGAAAGAATTTGCTCCCAGAGGGAGCGAATTTTTTCCTTTAAGAGCAGTTCCTTATGGCATGCAAAATTACTTTTACCACATTAGATGACCTCCCCTGAATGTTACTTTTTTATTATGCACGTGCGTAACTGCGTAATGGGGGCTACGGCAATGATTTTTGAAGTTGTTTGCCAGAATGCTAAATGCTTAATGCTATTCCCCTAACAAATTCAAGTTGGAAACAAATATATGGGGTAGGCGTGGTCTTATATATCGTCTCTGTCTTTATCAAAGGAACAGCAACATTGAAAAAAAATAGAATCTGAAACGCACGTTCTTATTTAAGCATGAAATCTGCCACAAACCAGATCAAACTCGATTTAAAAATAAGACAATTACTGGCCTCGAGGTTATAAAGCTTGAGTTCATTCTCAGACTCAAAATAAAGCGCAATGATTGGCTGTTTGCGGACACGTGTCCGCAAACAGCCAATCATTGCGCTTTATTTTGAGTCTGATGTTTGTACAGAAGATAATTGAAAGTTATGGAGAGCAGCCATTTTTAGGCTGCTGTGTGACGTCACTCAGCCCTAAACAGAATTACCATTTTCCTGTTATTCATTTTAACGTTGTTTGCTTTTTATTCATTATCTTGTTGGAAAAAAAATATTTGAAAAACATCTGTACAGTTTGCAATGAAATTGAGGATTTAATGAAATTGAGGATTTAGAATGTACAGGAAATTAAATTAGATACAATATTCAAAATGGCGGCCTCCATTTGGCTTAATTAGAATATTTGGATTGCTATAACTTTCTTATTTTACATCCGATTTTAATCTGGGCTGCGACAGATTACATGGTTTAATAATTGCTTGCATTGATTGCACATTGGCAGTCTATCAATGTTGCTATCTATGTTGCTATCTAGGTGCACTAAGCAAAATATTTATATTTTGAAAACATATGATAAAAAAATATGTGCCAGTGAAAACACAAAGAGAAATATGGAAATTATGTCTTATTTGTGTCGTCTGCTGATAACCTTTGTAAATAGTTTGGATCCAGATCAAGCCCGACAGAACGCTGAGCCTGATCTGGATCCAAAGTATTTGAGATTAATGGTATTTATACTTGCTGTCTTTCACTAGCATGCTCACTCGCTCGCTCACTCTGCTTGTAAATATATACATAATCAAGTCGTGACATGAGATTTCTTACAATAAGTATGTGCGACAAGCAAGGGCTCAGGCCAGCCTGCGCATACGCGCAATTTGATCAGAGCCTTTGCTGGTCGCTTGAATATTCTATGAATACTAAGCTACTGACCAAACATCATTTGGGGCCTCTAAGCTTAAAGAGACTAAGTCTGCAACTATGAACATTTTTCAAAAAAAATCTTTTCTTTTAAAATCATTTGTAAAAGCAGAATTAAGTTAAGTTTTCACAATACATCTGTTCATTTTA
Organism: Loripinus fragilis; assembly: GCA_964019695.1. Classification (NCBI taxonomy): domain Eukaryota; kingdom Metazoa; phylum Mollusca; class Bivalvia; order Lucinida; family Lucinidae; genus Loripinus; species Loripinus fragilis. The sequence goes on along the minus strand of OZ026525.1, from coordinate 61,271,330 downwards.
GCTGAATACTGCATGGAAAAGTGAACTATCTTATAAAAACAGGTGTTTTTCTCTCGTTGGTAATTATTTGCGTCCCTCCAATAATTATTGACAGTCAATTTTTAACATAAATGCTGTTGTTTTGATACTGATGATTTGTAAGGTAAAATGTATACCTGAATTTTAGTTTTTTACTGTGTTCTTGAAAAATAGAAACATTAATTCAAAAATTAAAAGATCAAAAGTTACAGACTATGCAGCTTTAAAAGGAGACTGCAGATTCTCGTCTGAAACGCCACATTGTTGGAAATCACATGTCGCGGCTCATAAAACTGTACCACGATAAAAATTGGAGAGGAGTATGGTACATGAAATATTCAGCACGACAATGGGCGTCATTCTTCACTGAAGCGTAATGCCTGTGAGTTAATGATAATGCATGGAGATGTCAACTACAAACTTAGCCTCATCCCAGTATTTATAGACTTTTCGCTTACTGTTAAGGCTGCAACTTTAATATTCATACTAGCATATGGGCGTGGTTCGGCTAGTTCATTTGCTAAGGAAAGGAAATCGGGTTTTATTTATAATTTGGTAAAGAGTTAATAAACTTTTTGGGCCACGCAAACGTGCGTGCATTTCGTGAAACTCCTAACCGTCACATTTATTAACTCTTAAAGCGCATAATCACAAAATGTATGTTTTTGTCGTCCACTAAAATACTCAAAGCCTAATAAACAAACAGTGTGGACCCAGATCAGAGCAGTCTGATCTTGGTCCACAATGTTTGCCTCTTTGCTTATTTAAAATAGACATTTTAAGAGGCAGTTATTTTGCTGGCGTTTTAAGGACTAAATTATGTGGTTTGCGTCTTTACTGAGTAATGGCGCAAGATGATACAGTTACTTTTAAATAAAACCACACCTCATTTTCAGCTGTTTATCCTATATGTCTAACGTTGACAAGCCCTAATTACGCATTCATGAGGTTCCGCCTTTACAGTAACCAAAAAGTCAAGTAATCTGAGCCAGTGCATGAGATTTCCAACAGTGTGGTATCTGCGACCAGCAAAGCCTCAAATCAGCCTGCGCATATGCGCAGTCTGATCAGAGCCTTTGCTAGTCGTTTGAGTATTCTATGATTGTTAAGCTACTGACTGAACATAAGCTTCAAAGGGGGCTGCACAGGTTCATCTGAGTCTACACATGTCAAAATGCCTTATTGTTGGAAATCACATACCATGGCTCAATTATATTATACATTTCTTCGGGGTGTGAGACCAAGTACTACTCAGCTTCAAAGACTGGCTAGATTCATTTTGTACTCTCTGGGCAACAAATAGAAATGGCTTCGATCAGTCTGCTAGGACGCACATGGTGATCTGCGTCTTTATTGTTCGATTATGTTCTCGTGACATGGTATATATTACTCCGATACTCGGGTGTTTCTCGTGTATTACACACAATATGGGTGTAGATGAAGGCTCAGACCAAACGTTAGTCCTCTAGCTTTGCTGGATACGTCGGCAGGTGCATTCGCAAAATCTCGTGTAAGTGCTGGCACAATGATGGAAGCAAAGGGCAAACTATATCACACCGCACAGGCGGCAATCCAAAACGCACTACTATCGACGAACGTAGATCAAAAATAGTTAGAAACGGAGTTTTCAATTGTCATTTGTCGCCCGAATGGCGACAAATGGCAACCGAAAAACACTGTTTCTAGCGATTTTTGATCCGCTTTCGTCGATTGTTAAAAGCGTTTTCGATTGCCGCCTATCCGGTGTGTACTTGCAAGTCCAAAGTTCCCGTGAACCTCTCTAGCGGTGGATAGCTTTTAAAAATGAAATGACAGCCCACCTGATTTTCGATGCTGTTAGTTTTGGGAACGTTCCCAAGATTAAAAAAAAAAGAAAAAGAAAAAAAAAGAAAGGCCACGAGGTTATAAAACCTTTGTCATGCTCAGCTCAACTGCTCATAAATGTTAAAATGTCAACAATTGTTGGCATTTTAAAATTTATTAGCATTAATAATGCAACATCTGAGAATTTTACAGCAATCATAGTCTTCATTTTTCTGCATTTTACCTTTTATGAGCAATTGAAATTTCATAGTCTAAAAGAAAAATATAACCTCGGCCGGACAGACTATACTTAAACTCTTTGCCAGCCAGCGGCGAATTTTGTCGTCTGTTGATAATCTTTGCAGACAGTTAGGACCCCAGATCAGGCCCGACTTATGTCGGGTCTGATCTGGATCCTAACCGTTTGACACTCTGATAGTGTTCCTGATTTTTTTTTTAAAGTAAATTTTGAAAAAAAGTCAGCAGACGACAAAAAAAAAATCATAAAAAAATCCCAGCATTATTCTGACGTCATTCATTTCAGACGCTGATGCTTCTATGATGGATCGGTATTCGAGAAGCTCCTATTTTGTCGTCATGGTGACAACTCTGTTGTTTGCTTTTGCAAGGTCAGCGTACGGAGACCAGGAAGGTACCACTTACAGAGAACCGGATTTACTCGATTTTACTTTGGAAAAAATGAGAAACGTTACAGGATCGAACTGTTATCTCAAACCTAGGTGGGAGCTTCAACTATCAAAGGATATGATTGCGCAAATTCCTCTGTATCCTGATATACTCAGCAGCAGGATATCTGCAAACAGATCGGTTCTAGCACATTTACACAGCCTGGCGTTTTCTAAGGCAATCTACTATAGTTTCGTTTATGGACAATTCAACCTTTCAAAGTTTTACAACTACGAACCGAGTATAATCAACTTCTACATGTCGTCTGCGGCTGAGGTATCGGCGGGCGCTGATTGGATACATGGGTCTGCTATCTGGTTTGACAATAATAGTTCATACCCAAACTGGGACTCGACTGTGTATTTCAATCGAACTCTGCCGTTGTTTGGAATTCGAGCGTGGAAAAGAGACAGATACAAGGAACCCATCAACTTGTTTCGGGAACCAGCACAGCAAAGTGTTGACGGGCACGTATTCACAGAGGATTTTGAGACTAACTACACTGACCCTAGCTATAACTACTGCCCGTATACATCATATTCCTACGACTTTTGGTGGCCTGATGATAAGTCAGACATACGAAAATCATCAATCTACACAATCGGCCTACGCGAATCAAAAACCACCGGAAGTTTCTCAAGTGGTGATTTCAGAGGCCAGACATTTTTCGGACCTCCGGTAGCTTATCAGTTTCAAGTACCCGTGGTTCTTTCCCGGCCATATTTTGACTGTGGACGTTCGAATAAATGGATTGTGAGTATGGCAGCGCCGGTTGTGGAATTTATGACAAGATACCATTTGTGGACCTATCTTAGGAGACCTAAGTGAGTAAAACCGGAGACCGTTAACCCTTAAAGCGCTAGCAATAACTGCACCCGATAATGTTGTCTGCATACGTCTTCTGCTGCACGTGTTTGATTCATGTATTATTATTGGTAGTGTAAATATAGAGGCAAACAGTGTGGATCCAGATCAGACTGCTCCGGATGTCTGATCTGGATCTACACTGTTTGTCGAAGAGTCTTCTAAAACATTTCAACAGACGACAAAAGCAGACGACTTTTGTTGTGGCTGTCACTTTAAGGGTTAACTCTTGCTGATAGCCGTTCCAACAGTTTGGGTGCAGATAAGGCAGAATAGAACGTCGGACCTTATCTGGATCAAAATTGTTTATCACTCTGATGGTATGCCTGAAAGATTGGTTTGAATTTGTTATTTTTTGACATTTTGCGACAGATGGTTTGGCTTGCATTTCAGACTCACTCTGCACCCTTTAATATGAGGGTCTGGATGGGGGGGGGGGTCTGGTAATCACTATTTATTAAAAAAAAATAGCCCATTATATATCTCATTAAAATTTTGGGTTATTCATTAAAATAAGACCAATTATTCATTAAAAGTAAGAAAGGTGGCAACAAAATCTGATTATTCACTATTCATTAATTTTTTTCTTCAATTCATTAAAAAAAATTGGATTATTCATTAATTTTTAGGCCCTCATTATTTACTATTCATTTTTTTGGCTCATTATTCACTATTCATTATAAAAAAGGGCAATTATTTACTAATCATTATACCCCATCCAGACCCTCTTATATGACCTTCCTAACAATTTTCCTCAGTTAATATGCTCTTACTACCAAAATTTCTTCAAAATGCTTTTACTACCAAAGTTTCTTCAAACTGCTCTTACTACCAAAGTTTCTTCAATTCGCTTTTACTACCAAGGTTTCTTCAGTATGCTATTACTACCAAAGTTTCTTCAATATGCTCTTAACACCAATTTTCGTCATTTAATATGCTCTTATTACCAAATATTCCTCAATTAATATGAACTTACCAACACTTTTCCTCAGTTAATATGCTTTTACCACCCAAGATTCTTCAATATGCTCTAGCTACTAATTTTCCTCAGTTAATATGCTCTTATTTCCAAAGTTTCCGAGAAAAATATGAACTAACTAACACTTTTCCTCAGTTAATATGCTCTTACCACCAAAGTTTCTTCAATATGCTCTAGCTACTAATTTTCCTCAGTTAATATGCTCTTATTTCCAAAGTTTCCGAGAAGAATATGAACTAACTAACACTTTTCCTCAGTTAATATGCTCTTACCACCAAAGTTTCTTCAATATGCTCTTAGTACTAATTTTCCTCAGTTGATCTGCTCTTATCACCAATGATTCCTCAATTAGTATGAAACTCCAAACAGTTTTCGTCAGTAAATACGCTTTTATTACCAAAGTTTCCTCAATAAATATGACCTTACTAACAATTTTCCTTAGTTTATATACTCTTCATATCAAAATTTCTTCAATATGCTCTTACTACCAATTTTCGTCAGTTATTACACTCTTATTACCAAAGATTCCTCAGTTAATAGGAACTTACAAGCAACGTTCCTCAGTTAATGTGCTCTTACTACCAAGGTTTCTTCAATATGCTCTTACCACCAAAGTTGTTTCTTCAATATGCTCTTACTACCAGTTTTCCTCAGTTAATATGCTCTTATTACCAAAGATTTCTCAATCAATATGATTGCTAATAATTTTCCTCAGTTAATATGGTCTTATTTCCAAAGATTCCTCAATAAATATGAACTTACTAACACTTTTCCTCGGTTAATATGCTCTTACTACCAAAGATTCCTCAATTGATATGAACTTACTAACAATTTTCCTCAGTTAATATACCCTTACTACCAAAAGTTCCTCAATAAGTACTTGCTACTAATTTTCCTCAGTTAACACGCTCATATCGCCAAAGATTCCTCAATTAATATGAACTTACTAACACTTTTCCTCAGTTAATACGCTCTTATTACCAAAGATTCCTCAATTAATATGGACTTAGTAACAATCATCCTCAGTAAATATGCTCTTACTACTAAAAGTTCCTCAGTTGTTTGTACTTGCTACCTATTTTCTCAGTTAATATGCTCTTATCACCAAAGATCCATCAATTAATATGAACTTACTAACACTTTTCATCAGTTAATATGCTCTTACTACCAAAAGTTCCTCAATCTAATTTTCCTCAGTCAATATGCTCTTATTACCAAAGTTTCTTCTTTAAATTTGTTCTGGCTGCCAAATGTTCTTTGATTGCGTCATTACTACTTAAATGTCTAAACACGTAGAGTTAACATAGTTGTGTATGTTTATTAAATACGAAGAAAACGTGTTATGGGTGAGGTCCTTGTGTTGTGGAGATGTCCTCCAAACATGTATAGTATAATTTGCTCTGTTGATAGCATGATAACAAATTTCTAAAATAGAGAATCAATGCCAATGCTTTAAGCCCTCTAAGCATGGCGTACTCGTAATTTATGGGACATAGGCAAACATCATTACAATCTTAAAATGCATTGGATAGTTCTATATTCACACCGGATAGGCGGCAATCGAAAACGCTCTTAACAATCGAGGAACGCTGATCAAAATAGCTAGAAACAGTGTTTTCGATCGCCATTTGTCGATAGTCTGGTTCTAACTATTCTTAATCTAAGTTCGTCGATAGTATTAACGTTTTAGAATGCCGCCCACCCGGTGTGTTATTGCTATAACGATCGCAGGACATGTATTAAGTATGAAACCTGTGCAAACTTGCGTGTTATGTGAAAGATATTTTGTAAAATGTTCTGCGACTTTACACCTCAAGTATATGTACGAGGGGCATTGGGAAAGTTCTTAGCATGGTCTTTTATCTCAGTAACCGATTTACAAACCCTATAATATTTGGTATCATTTTTAAGAGATATATTTTTTCTATGTTTTGCAACAAATTTCATGAGAATATTATAATGCTGACACGAAATATATTATTGTGAATACATGTACTGTTTGTATACTGGTAAATGCAAAATTTCAGTGGAAATAAAAAATAACACTTTACCTCTTGAAAAGTGCGCAGAAGATTAATAAAAGTTCATGAAATTAGATAATTTTTTACCATTTGGTAGGCCACAATCTGGTACAGTTATTATACAATCGATGGCCGAGTTGGATGTTTCTAATAACTAAATACTGGAACAGCAATACCAAAACCGTCTTGAAACCAAAGCGATGCGCTATTTTTTTTTCGACTAAAAATCGCATGTCTTAATGCACATATTTTGAAAATATATAACCGACAGTAGTTTTAAATGCTATGCATTGGTATTTTCGTCAAGCACACTTTATGCTCTTTGTATTGATGACAAAAGAAATTTTGTAAACCTGAACAAAGGGAAGATAACTCTTATAATCTTTCCATGGGGCAGAGTAAGTTTAGTTATGAGTTGACGTTCTGGTTCATTTCAATTGAAAACGGTGGCAAACAAAAAAGTAACAATACCTTGAGAGTAGAAATCAATCAATTTTGTGATGGTTAACGCGATACCATAAGAAGTTCTTATGCCATCGACAAAATGTGAGGGGTTAAGTTACCCCACCCACTTCTTGAATAGTAGGGGTAGTGTTATTAGGAATAATTTTCTTGAATACAGAACTCACACTGGTCAATGTAAACGCACCGGTGGTTGCTACAACGAGCTGGTGGTTGCTTTTTTTCAGCACAGGTGGTGGCGTAAAAGGTAAAAAAAATCTATACCTGTTGACTTTATAATACATTTATAAACTTGCATTTATTTCATTTGTGATGACAACTGGCGCACAGACCACCGGTAACATTGCAGTTTATGGCTCTGCCAAGCAATTGGTGATTTAATTCATTGTTTGGACTGCAAATCCAACAAAGTTCTGGAGTTTTGCCGTGACAGGTGCTTTTTCTAGTGTAACTGCCTAAATTGAGGGGACTGTGCATGTCTAAGCACAGCTGTTATCTTTTTTTCATTAAAAAAACATCCAAAAAACGATTACCACTTTGTATCTTTTTTCTTGGTAAACTAGCTAACGTTTTATTGAGGAATTTTATTATAACGCAGTGGGAGCATTTTTTGACGCATTGATACAACGCACTGATGGTTGCCTAGATGTGCCATGGTTGCTGGTGCAGCCTCACCACAGCATTCACTGTTCTTATAAACGGTACATAAATTTTCAGTACCAGGAGGAAGACTCATGTGAGCCTGTGCAAATGTACAGACTTACCAGATCCTTCTCAGCATAGGAAAACAGAGAGTAGTAATCGTTTATGGATGTTATTTCATGGGACTATGATAACATAGCTGCAGCTGTGCTTAGACATGCAGAATTTCCTGAAGTTAGGCAGTCACAATAAAAAAAAGCACCTGTCACTGTCAAACTCCACAACTGTGTCGGATTTGTCGGCCAAACCATAAATTAAAACGCAAATTGCTTTGCAGAGCTATAAACTGCAATGTTACTGACGGTTTGTGCGCATTGGGTCATCAAAAGTAAAATAAATGCAAGCTTATAAAGAAATCATACAGTCAATAGGCATAGATTTTGTGGTTTTTGTACACTGATGAAGGCTCAAGCGTGACTCTGCAAATGTGTAGCCTCATCAGAGACGCTCCAGAGCTAGCCCTGTTCGCACTTTGAGAGTCTTTCCGCCTATTTTTCAGATTGGCCCCAAAGCTTTTAATTTAAAGAGATTGTTTGTCCATTATGATACATTACAATAGTTAAGAAACCTCCATGCGAGCTTAAAATTTTTGTGCTTCAACAACAGCAGAATCTAGGGCGAAGATTTGTTACCAGTAAAATGCAATTTTAGCACCCCAGAGATATAGGCTGCTGTCTGTTCTAAGGCGGTGATTCTGTTGTTGTTGATTCGTTGTTGATTGTTACTCTCATTACAGGATTCTGTAATTGTTCTATATTTTATTACTAAAAATGTCCATTCTTGTTTTGCGATCATCTTGATGGGGAAGAGAGAGAGAGCTGGCTGCTTTGCTTAGTTTATCTTCCTGGTGTCTCGTGATTGTTGTGTCTGCAGTTTGTGATTGTGATACTCACTTACTATTTTAGGGTGCCATCCAAGCGAACAGCGATGGCTTTGGCGAGTCTGCACATTTGCTTGGTCTAGTCTGAGCCTTCGTCACAGTTCAGAATTTTCGTGTGTTGGCTCAAATGGCGATTGAATGCCATTGTGTGAGAGCAGCCAAGGCTCTGGCGAGTCTGCACATTTGCACAGACTGCCTTCGTCACTGTACAAAATCTATTGTGCTGCCTTAAATGGCGATTTGTGTGCTATTCACACCAGCAGCGAATACTCTGGTGAGTCTGCACATTTGCACAGGCTTACCTTAGCCTTCGTCACTGTACAAAATCTCTTGTGCTGCCTTAAATGGCGATTTGTGTGCTATTCACGCCAGCAGCGAATACTCTGGTGAGTCTGCACATTTGCACAGGCTTGCCTTAGCCTTCGTCACTGTACAAAATCTCTTGTGCTGCCTTAAATGGCGATTTGTGTACTATTCACGCCAGCAGCGAATACTCTGGTGAGTCTGCTCATTTGCGCAGGCAAAGTCACTGGACAGTATAATAAATATCAAGATCTCTTGTGCTGGCAGCAAAGGCTCTTCGGAGTCTGCACGTCTGCACAGGCTCGTCTGAGCCTTCTTCACAGTATCGAAATATCATGTGCTGGTTGAAATTGCGATTTTTGTAACGTTTATTTGAACAACGAATGATGTGGTGAGTCTGCACCAGCAACCATGGCACATCTAGGTAACCATCAGTGCGTTGTATCAATGCGTCAAAAATGCTCCCTGTGCGTTGTAATAAAATTCCTCAATAAATGGATGTAATTACATGTAAATTTGATAACAGCTGTGCTTAGACATGCATATTCCTCTCAGTTTAGGCAGTTACACTAGAAAAAAGCACCTGTCACGGCAAAACTCCAGAACTTTGTGTGATTTGCAGTCCAAACCATGAATTAAATCACCAATTGCTTGGCAGAGCCATAAACTGCATTGTTACCGGTGGTCTGTGTGCCAGGTGTCATCACAAATAAAATAAATGCAAGTTTATAAATATATCATAAAGTCAACAGGTAAAGATTTGTTTACCTTTACGCCACCACCTGTGCTGAAAAATGCAACCACCAGCTCGTTGTGGCAACCACCGGTGCGTTTTCATTGACCAGTGTGGAACTAAACAAGCCACACTTTTTGCGCGACGAAATGGTTTTCATGCATTGTTCGCTACAAATAAAGCAAAACATATACTCAATAGGCATTTTTCGTGCTCCTGTAGTGACACAATTTATAGAAAAAGTATGAAGAAAACTTGAGAAAAGGCCCATTTTTGAAAGTTTACCATTTCTCTATTAGTAAATATTTTTCGAATGTAAAAGTGTAAGTCCTGCAAGCAGTGATCGCATAATATATTTTTATAAAACTTATGTTGGCACCAAATCGTTAATTTGTCAAACCACGATAGTAAATAAGGTCCCCCCAATATTTTTGCTTACAATTTCAGCCAGTGTATAAACCCTACTCATTTTGAGCATGCGCTGCACGTTCATGCCGATTCCTTTTTAGACAAAACTTAAACCATCAAGTAGCCATTGAATTCTAGTTTCCAAAAACGTATTATTTGTTAGCATTTTATTGACGCATTGTGGAGTTATGATGCCATGCTAAGAACTTTCCAAATGCCCCTCGTATGTGTTTTCAGGGTTACCGCCATGGTTGGAAAAGATATTGAGTTTGACAAACTTGACATCAACCCGTGCCCACTGAGTGAGGGAAACCCACAACCAAATTTGTTTGCCGGCATTGCCCGCTGTAGGAGCACAACTGTTGTAAGCAGAACTACAATACTTGTATGCAGTCAAGCCCCTGTAAATTCGGAAAATTTCGCGAGGGTTTTATTTTCGCGAAACTTCGCACATGCGAAGCTTCGTGAAAGTAAATTCCTCGCGAAATCACTCTGTCTTTTACTGATGTGGGTAAATCATGCCCTTGTCGCGAATTTCAATTGGCAAATATGTCTTTTCACGCTATTCGCGAAATAAAATTCTCGCGAAAATTTATGTATTTACAGTAAATGGAACCTCATCCTGAGTAAAACTATTGGGGCTTGCAACTAGGTCTCTAGGTTGTAAAACTTTTCTTCATGCTCAACTCAGCTGAGCATGAAATTTATCCTGCTTGTAAATGTTAAATGCCAACAATAGTTGGCATTTTAACATTTATTAGCAGGATAAATACGACATCTGAGTCTTCTATGCATGGAAAATCGTTGGTTTTTAGAGGGTTTTTTACTTTCTATGAGCATTTTAAATCCATGCTCAGCTGAGTTGAGCATGTTAAAGTTTTATAACCTCGGGACCAGGAAAGATACAAAATCGACTTGATTAGCTGCAAAAATAAATAGAATCTTGTTAATGTTTCTTTTTTTTGTTTGTTTTCCATCGTGTTTGTTGATTTTTGGCGTGTTTTTTTTTTATTCTTTTGTCTTAGCTCACGTAAGGACATAGTGCTCAAAGTGAGGTATTAGGATCAGTCGCTGTCCGACGTCCGTCATTGTCCGTAGTCTGTCGTTAAACGTCAGGATTTTTTCTTCATTGAGACGATTCTTTTGAGCACACCAAAACATGTTATACTGAAATGTCAGAAAATACTGTCATGCCAAACGAGAGTGACGTAATATTTTGTTTACAATTGTTAAGTAAAACATGTACACTTAATTGAGCTTACGCGAATCGATAGCTCACGTGTGTATTTATCCTATCCTGCGGATAGGATTAATACACAAGTGATCTATCGATTATAAGTGCCTGATAACTTTTGTTCAAAACATGACGTCACTGTAACTCTTGGCTGACAGGACAGTAGTTACACTTTTACGCCAAAAATGTTGCTTATTCAGACCTATATGTTCTCTCGTTGAGCGCCTACAATAGAATATTGCTATGTAGGCCCTACTCGCACCATGAATAAGGTTAGATATATAAAGACCACATTATTCTGAGAATGCTGATCAACACGTATATCAAAGCGGGCAACTATCGGCACGCCAGCGAAACGCCATTTCAATGGCGTTTCGCTGGCGAGCCGATGGTGACCCTAGAATGTGTGCCGTCAGTGTCTTTTGTATTTTCAGTGCGAACCATTAAACGGATTTGGCTTGCAACGTGGTGGCTATCAATGTGTGTGCCGGAAGGGACTATATTATCCTTGGGGACAAAATGGACCATTCCAAGGTGTTGACATCGAGCAGTCGACGGAGGAGCAGTATACAAATGGAACGTTTGACTGCATCACACCAGAAGGTAATGTTCCAGGAATTTGTTAAGTTCCTTGCTAGTGGCGACTTTTGTTGTCTGCTAATAGCCTTTTGCAAATAGACTAACAAGTTTTGACTGCTTAGTTACTCTAACAAGGTTATCGATATCAAATATTAACTTCATGAACATTTTCTAAACTACCATAGACACACAGAGTTTATTGTTAAGGTTCAAAAGCTTTTCTGCAACAGGGCATATCAAAGCCGTATAATAAAGTTTATGGTGATTTAGTTTACAAATTCAAAATTATTGCTGGAAAGCCTTATTAATTTGCATTCTCCCTAAGAATCATACAGGCCCAGTAGAAAAGCTGATAAGTGACTTTTTCAGAATCCCCAAAAAGTTAGCGCAATAGATTCCTTATGACATAAAAGTCATATAACCAAAGGGAAACTGTTATTGTCATGCCGTTACCATTGCAACAGCCAGATAAAGATTTTGTCTCTAGAAGCATGTTTTCCAGTTTGGGAAAAATAAAAAATTAACCTTTTTGAAGACAATACAGTCTATCTATCTTCGAAAGTCTTATGGTTTAAGCTGTATTATAATAATCAATAAGGTATGAACTTTCAATATTACAAATGGAAAAGAAAGATAAAGCTTGCAGAACATGTTTCTATGAAAACGAAAAGGGGCTATCTTTATCATATTTTTGGTAGCTTAAATTGACAAAGGTGGAATTGAAGGTGTCAACATAAAGAATATACACGAATGCTTAGTGTCTTAAATGAAAAAATAAAAAAGGTCAAAATGTTTCTATATCTGGTATCCATGGCAACCCAAGCAGCAACACAATAGCAAAATTTGCAAAAAAAAAACCCTTGATTTATGGAATAAAATGATTTATGGAATAAAATGACCATCAAACACAAATGTGCAGACATTGGTTAATACAGCATATTAAGCATCGATACAAACTTGAAAAGTTGCACACACATTTATATACGTTTAAAGTGGGCGGGGTAACGAGATATATAACCAAGAATATTTTAGTAATTTATAAGCAAGTTTTCCCAAAAGTGGTGGGGGTGATGACATATTTGCATACTGCCAATATTAATAAGGGGCCTTCAGGTTTTAAAAACTGTAAAAACATGTGTGAGGTTTACCTCAGTCTTGCAATTACTATGGAAACAGGCATAGACCTGCTATTTAATGGATATTAAATAAATTGAGTGCCTAAGCAGTTAAAAACTTGCAGATGGTTATAATGCATGTTTCAATGTGCATAAAAGATAGTTGAGTTGAAAAATATTAACATTATCAATATGATTTAAGCAAAATGTATAAGTTATGTTTTATTTGGTGACAATTAAAGACGTTAAAAAGTGGGTGGGAAAACCAGATCTATAACAAACAAACGTTTAAATAATTTTAATCTAGTATTCCCAATAGTGGTAGCGATGATGACATATTTGCATACAGGTAATACTTGATAGGGATTTCCTGTCTCATAAACTGTAAAACATGCACGGAGTTTTACCTCCTTGTTGTAACCATGGAAACTTTCATTCAGAGTACTGTCACGTAATGGAAATTAAATTAATTGCGTCTCAAAGTGGTTTAAAATGTTCCAGCTAGTTAGAATTAGATTTCAATGTGCTTCAAGGATAGTTGATTTAAGATATATCGAAATTATCAATTTGATAAGCAAACTTAATAAGTTAAGTATTCATTTTGTAACAATTATAGATCTTTAAAGTGGCACTTTAAAGATCTATAATTGTTACAAAATGAATACTTAACTTATACTGTGGGTGGGGTAACCACACTTTATAACAAAAAACTTGTTTTAGTAATTTTAGCAAGTATCCCTAATAGTGGTGGCAATGTTGACATATTTGCAGAATGCCAATACTCAATGGGAGCCTCCTGATTTTATAAACTGTAAAAATATGTGTGGGTGTTTACTTTCTTCTGGCTGTAACTAAGGTAACAATCATATGCTTGTCGTAAAGTGGAAGTGGAAGTTAATTGTGTGTTAAAATTGTTACAGCTAATAAGAATAAGTTTACAATGGGCTAAAATGAGAATTGAGTTGAATTATATCGAAATTATCAGAAATGATAAGAAAACTTAATGAGTTTTGCGTTTTGTAACAATTACAGACCTTTAAAGTCGGCAGGGTAATCAGATATATAACAAAAACTTATTTTAATAATTTTTAGCAAGTATCCCAAATAGTGGCAGCAATGTTGAGATATTTGACTATGCCAATAAGTGCCAATACGTAATACCTTTGAGCTTCATAAACTGTACAAACATGATCAGGTTTTACCTGCTTCTCGTTGTAACCATGGAAACAATCTCAGGCCTTTTGCAGAATGGAAATGAAATTAATTGCATTTCATAGTGGTTTGACTTGATTCACCTAGTTTCTATATTACAGAATTTAATGTGCCTAAAGACAGTTGAGTGTAAATTTTAGCTCAAGTTTTGGATAAGTCAATTTAAAAGGATTTTACAACTTTGAAGCCAAAACAAGTTTTTGTTTTTCTGTATGGTACAGTTATTGTCTCCATAGTTACGACCAGAGAGACGTAGACCCTACGCATGTTCTTTTATTTTTTGAAAACTGAATACCATTTAGAACCTATCAATAACTGTATGCGCCTCTAAGTAGGCGGGGGAAATACCTGTAGCAGTTCAAAAATGCCTAAAAAGGATTTGCATACTTTGTTACCCCACCCACCTTTGGTAGTCTGCTATGACATGTTCGAAAATCATATTTATGTATGTTTGTTTCTAATCTTCTTTCTTTTAGCTTTAAAGCTTCAACGTTTAATGATCAGAATCAATATTGGTGAGTTATTGGATATGTGAAGGTGCAAAACTGTCATTTCACAGATTTTTTGGCCATTTTAGGCCAATTTTTTCTTTGTTAGTTACCATGGCAATGAGCAATAAACTGAGCGAACGGAACGTAGATTAAATGTTTTTGGGTGATTGAGGATGCACCCTGAAAATTTAAGCAAAATTGTGTTTGTTAATCTATAATGTATTTGAATTTTTACTACTTCTTTGCTTAAGTGGAAATTTACTTTGAAAACAACAACAACAACATGGATAGTTTGGTTGCCATGGTAACCTGTATTTAGATAATTGCATTATTTTGAATTTTTCGTTTTTAGTTAAACAGATGTGGATTTGCCTGAATGTGTATACATTATGCATCTTTTTGTTTGTAGAAACAAGCTAATTTGCTTTGAAATTGCAGTATTTTTGTAAAATATCTGACAGCCAGGTAGTTCCGTTCCCATGGAAACAAAAATATAAACAGTTTGAGTTTTTCTATTTGTAGCATTTGTAAATCAGACACGGGTGACTTAGGCACTATGTATATTGTTCATGTACACCTTTGCTGTAAAGAGATATTCAGATTTGAAAATGGTCAATTTCTAGTGTTCTGAAAATTGGTTTCCATGGTGACACGTTTGTTGCTAGGCAACACAATTCTGATGGCATATTTCACTTTTCACTAAAAATTTGAATAGATCCCTACAATTAATGTGGTCCTCTAAACAGAGCTAGTAGTAAATTTATCAAAATAAATTTCATATCACAAAAGCCAGTCTGAAAAGTGTTAATTTTACATTTTCCTAGGGCGAATCTTTTTTTTTTTAAATATTTCTTAGCCATAGAGTAACACATTTTCCTGTTGCTATGGTAACTCTTTTCTTGAGTTTTTAAAACTATTATTTCTTGTATTTGTGAAACAGATGTGGAATATCAAAAATATGTTGAAAATTATTCATATTCTGTTATGCTGGAAGGAGATAATTTGCTTTAAATATGCCCTTTTCTTTGAATATGACATTTTTGTGAAATTGCTGATGATATAATGTCTTGGTTGCCATGGTAAGAGGAAATTGGGATAATTCATTTGTAAATTTGATGTTGGTGTTGATAATCAGGTGTTGGTTGCATAATATGTGCATAAATTATCAATTTGATCCTTTGTTTGAGGGAGATATTTTGCTGTGAAAATGCACTTTTTTGTGAAATCACTGACTATCTGATGGTTTGGTTGACATGGTAACCTATATTTAAATAATTGCATAATTTTCATTTTCTTGTTTTTGTTAAACAGACGTCGACTTGCCAGAATGTGTATATAATATGCATAGATTTGTTTGCAGAAACAAGATAATTTGTTTTGATATTGCAGTATTTTGTAAAATCTCTGACGGTCAGGTAGTTCCGCTGCAATGGAAACAAAAATGATAAACATTTTGAGTTTTTTTATTGATGTCATTTGTAAATTAGACATGGGTTATTTAGGCACTATATATATCGTTCATATACACCTTTGCTGTAAAAAGATATTTAGATTTGAAAATGGTCAATTTTTAGTATTCTTAAAATTGGTTTCCATGGTGACACGTGTGTTGCTAGGCAACACAATACTGAATACATGTTTCATTTTTCACTAAATTTTTGATACAACTAATGTGGTCCTCTAAACAGAACTAGTAGTAAATGTAATCAAACTAAAACTAATATCACAAAAGTCAGCCTGAAATGTCAATTTCATAGTTTTCCTTGGGCAACTCTCCTCCAATCTCCAAGAAATCTTAATATCCGGTTTCCATGGCAACCAGTGTCAGAAAAGGGGAATCTTTGTTCTGTGAAAGTTTTTCAACAAGTCTGATTAAATGGAGGTAAAATTATTGATTTCTGTGACTAGTCACTTATCACGATCTGCATGATTCTTACGGAGAATGCTAATTTAAAAGTGTTCAATTGAAAAAGATAATAAGACGATATTTAAAAAAGTGGGATATAGCATGGATATTATGCGACAGTTGAAAACCCAATCACAGTTTATAGCTAGGGTTTCCTCTTTAATTGCACGACAGTGGGCCAGGCCTCAGACTCAATGACGGTCCTGACGTAACACTTAACTTGTCTTTGGCTGCGTTCACCATGGCTCAACTTTAGGTTTCCTTTATCTCTGACTATATGTGAGTCATGAGCCATTTTCATTGTTTCATCATAGTGTTTACATTTGATTGGATTGTTTCTCTGTGATTATGCGTTGCATAAGTTAGGAAGCCTTTAGTCGAGGAAAACATTTTTGTGTTTTAACAACAGCAGAATCTAGGGCGATTATTTCGCGCCTTTAGCTCCACAATGGCTACGGCTGATCTAGTTTTCACTGACAGAAACATGGTTGAGTGAAAATTTTGGTATATAGTTCGCTGATGCTTAGCAATATTAGCGATCAACATTTTACATCGCATGTGGGGTCGCTATGTCCTTTGGAGGATGTTGAAAACCTCGGCAGGGATTTTTTTTGCAATTTTGGGAAGGGGCCCTAGGGCCTTTCAGATTGCAAAGTTAACGTGAAGCCCCTTCGGGTCTCTTGCAAAGTTAGCCTTCTGGCTTCACGTTAGCTTTCAAGAGACCCGAAGTATTCATTATTCCATGAACCTTCCAAAAATTGAATTCATTCTTCGGGCTTCACCTTAACTTTGCAAGAGACCCGAAGTATTCATGATTCCATGAACCTTCCAAAAAATGAAGTCATTCTTCGGGCTTCACGTTAACTTTGCAAGAGACCCTTCCAAAAATTGAAATCATTGCTTATATTTACATTTTATTACAAATATCTAAAATATAAAAATAATAACTTAGAAATTAAAACAGTTTTGTATTTAAAATATAATCGTGTTAACGGTTTAGTCGGAGTGTAAAATAGAAAAAGCGGAACAGCCAGCTTGAACACGGACAGCCAATGGAGCAAACAAGAGGCTTGCTTTGCACGTGCGACTCAGGTGTGGCTCGCTGTCAATCACAACATCAATGTCACTTCTGACGAATGAATTCGATGTTCGAAGCATATTGCACGGGCAAGTCAGCTTGACAGCTGTCAATCAAATTCGTGTAGTTCATGAGGCTATGAACGGTTGCAAAAATCTAAAGATTCATTAAAGGATTGCTTCGAAAATGTAAATATTAGACAAACACTCTGTCACAAAATGTCCAGCGGTACCATCCGTACAGTGTACACCAGCATTCGTCACTTCAAATTTTGTGACAGAGTTGTTGCCCAAAGTAGGATGTTTTATGAAAATAGTATGGCAGGGAATTTTCTGCTCTTCACTAGGGGCCGAATTTCGGCCCCATTCCCAACCGAAAATAGCCACCTTTTTCCAATACCATGTCTGTTTTACCCTATTAAAGCTTCTTACCGTCATGAAAAAATAAGAGTCCTCCCATTGGTTAAGATAAACACAATTTCTGAGCGTAATATTGTAAATATTTTCTTACCCATCTTTTGTATCAAATGTTTTGATTGAGAAATAAGAAAATTAGATTTTCATTACGCACTCTTAACTAAAGTCCTGCCTTCATTTTATCCTTCAGTGTACTAAAGCAAAAACTACGTGATTTCTTACCCTGCAAACGTTAATGTATGAAAATCATGCATGATTCCTATATTAAAACTTAGATCGCCACAGACAATTTGCAGCAGACAGCTTTTCAAATTTTGACACTGTTTTGAGAAACCAAACACAAGGAAGACTTTATCAGAAATGTCAATCATTTTTTTTTAAAAAAAAGATAAGGCTTTTCGTCTGCTGCAGCCACTTGGCATTTTAAGAGTTAAAGCCAAACACTTTTGGTATACATCCAGTCAAAGTCAGCACTAGAAAACAAAAAGCATACATACTATTAGATTGTTATGTCCAAACTTTAAAGATTTAAAAGATGGTGTACAATCTAATTACCTTTTAGATTATGATGGTCCAATTGTCACGGCGGTTGCAAGATTCTGCTACCTTGCATATTTGACGCATTTCGGTGTTAAGATCAGTTAGTACATAAACTCTCTCTCTCTCTCTCTCTCTCTCTCTCTCTCTCACACACACACACACACACACACACACACACACACACACACACACACACACACATGCGGGAGTTATAAATGTGTCTTATATATGTGTGTGTATGTTGAGATGAAATAATAAATTATTGTTCTAATGTATGTTATTGTTATGTATAGGCTACAATATCTATCATACACAGCTCTAGGGTAAAGTCGGGTAAATTCGGACGGTTGGCTAAATTCGGACAGCGACCTTGCTTGTTTCATATTTCAAATATTGGAATAAAAAATAATTTAACTAAGCAAACAGTGAAAATCCTGATGAGACGGCTCGTAAGGAGCCGTCTCATCTGGATTTACACTGTTTGCAAATGTGTGTCCGAATTTACCTGAAGTCCGAATTTACCCGACTTTACCCCTACAATTTCTCCTTTTTATCTTTCTTCTAGAACTTTCACAGTATGGTGGAAGCCTACCTAATGTAACATCTGAACCACATGAAGTGTTCAACGAATATAATTGGGTTAGAGCTAAGTCAATTATTCAACAGTTCGGCATGATTACTAGAGAGACTTGTACTAAATCACATGACGCTGGTCAGCTACACCTACCGTACGAGGCAGTTGCTGGCATTGAAACTCATTTCGAGGCACAGGCCCTCACCGCCTTAAAAACAGCACATTATCTGAGTAACTTTCTTCAAAATGCGGGTGAATTAAGGGATATCCTAGCAACAGTTGGCGAGTATATTGTCTTTCAAGCAGAGGCGCAGGAAATCCACTTGAGACTTAATGAAACACATATATTTGGCGAAGTTCTTGCTAATGCTATGAGCGATCCAAGCATAGCTGGGTTTGGAGTGTTCTTTGATAGAAACAAGTTCAAGACTGGAGAGTCGACCTCTAGGGAGTTCTTTGGACCATTTGCATACAGGGAAGCACCTCCTCATAAAAGTTCGGTAGACGGGTATAAAGTCGTTGATTTTGCTGGGTTTCATACCCACTATGTGGATGAAGACTGGTTCAGGTTGATGAAAGGGAAGTGGAATTTGGGTCTTGACAGCCTTGAGCAGTTTACCGATAGACTGGTTCATCACACTCGTATTTTATCATACCGGGCACCAGTGTATACTGACGGTGAATGGTCGCAACCAAGGTTTAAATGTGATGGCAGGGTCATGGACTGGGTGGTCACCTACACGGCTGCTTTCTTTGGACCGAATGGTGTGGCCAGTGAAATAGAGTTCAAGTAAGTCATTCAGGCCCTGAGCTAATAAAATATTTTCAGGCTCAACTGAGTTGGGCATGAAATTATGATTGCTCATAAAAGTTAAAATGTTGAAAATAAAAAAAAATCTTGGTTTAAATGCTGTATTTATCCTGCTTATAAAAGTTAAAATGCCAACAAAAGGTAAAATGTTATATAACTCCACAATGTGTTGATAAAATGCTATCAAATAATACACTTTTTGGAAACTAGAATTCAACGGCTGCTTGATTATTTTTTGTCGAAAAAAACTCGTCGTGCACGTGCAGCGCATGCTCAAAATGAGTAGAGTTTATACACTGGCTGAAATCTTAAGCAAAATATTTGTAAAAAAAACGAAGGAAAATTGGGGACCTTATTTACGATCATGGTTTGACAAATTAACCATTTGGTGCCAACTTAATTTTTATTAAACTATATTATGCGATCACTGCTTGCACGACTTACACCTTTACATTCGGAAAAAATTGTAAATAGAGAAATGGTCAACTTTCAAAAATGGGACTTTTTCGATTTTTCTTTATACTTTTACTGTAAATTGTGTCACTACAGGAGCACATATTGCTTTATTTGTAAAGAACAATACATTAAAAACATTTTGTTGCGCAAAAAGTGTGGCTTGTTAAGTTCTGTATTCAAGAAAATTATTACTACTAACACTACCCCTACTTCTCAAGAAGTGGGTGGGGTAACTTAACCACTCACATTTTGTCGATGGCAAAAGAGCTTCTCATGGTATCACGTTGACAATCACAAAATTGATTGATTTCTACTCTCGAGGTATTTTTACTTTTTTGTTTGCCACCGTTTTCGATTGAAATGAACCAGATCGTCAACGTATAGCTAAACTTACTCTCCTCCATGGGAAGATTATAAGAGTTATCTTCCCTTTGTTCTGGTTTACTAAATTTCTTTTGGTTTCAATAGTGTGTTTGACAAAAATACCAACGCACCGCATTTTTAACGAGACTAAGTCTGCAACTATGAACATTTTTCGAAATTTTTTGTTTACTTTTTAAATCATTTGTAAAAGAAGAATTAAGTTATGTTTTCACAATAAATCTGTTCACTATAGCTAAAAACTGCACTGAAAAGTGAACTATCTTATAAATACAGGTGTGTTGGTAATTATTTGTGTCCCTCCAATAATTATAGACAGTTAATTTTAACATAAATGCTGTTGTTTTGATACTGATAATTTGTTAAGATTTACGAAATTGGTAAAATGTATACCTGAATTTTAGTTTTTTACTGTGTTCTTGAAAAATAGAAACACTAGTTCTAAAATTTAAAGATCAAAAGTTACAGACTATGCAGCTTTAAACTACTGTCGGTTATATATTTGCAAAATATGTGCATTGTGCCATTCGAGTTTTAGTAGCGCATTGCTTTGCTTTTTAGATAGTTTTTGGTATTGCTGTTCCGATATTTAGTTATTAGAAACAGTTGGTCATTAATTGTATAGTAACTGTACCAAATTGGGGCCTACCAAGTGGTACAAAATTATCTAATTTAATGAGCTATTGTTAATGTTCTGCACACTTTTCAAAAGGTAAAATATTATATTTTCCACTGAAATTTTGCGTTTTCCAGTATACAAACAGTACATGTATTTACAATAAATTATTTCGTGTTTGCATTATAACATCCTCATGAAATTTGTGCTATAACATATAGGAAAGATAGTTCTTTAAAATGATACAAACATGATAGGGTTTGTAAATCGGTTACTGAGATAATAGACAATGCTAAGAATTTCCAAATGCTTCTGGAGGCTGTCCTTATTGTCAAAAGGGCAATTGCACTTTATTGCAGGCATACTTCGTTCTGTCACATGTCAGATACACATGTTTAGGGCCTTTGGAATGAGTGAGGCTAAATGTGTCACGTTTTGTACATTTAGGGGTGTGGTATTGGTAGATGTGAAGCTGTCAAGCCTGGATATAAACCAGTGTCCTACTCTGGAACATGGCGGTGCTTTCAAGAGTACAGCCAAGTGTCATTACGATTCTCAATATGTAAGTATATTCTAGCAAGAAACAAATACTACGACTTGAATGTAAAATACTACGACCTGCATGTAAAATACTGCAATCTGAATACAACATTCTATGATCCATACGTGAAGTTTTACGATCTAAAATAAAATACTTTGATCCGAATATAAAATACTACGATTTGAATGTGAAATACTACGATCTGAATGTAAAATACTATGATCCAAATGTGAAGTACTACGATCTAAATGTAAAATACTATGATCAAAATGTAAAAATACTACGATCTAAATGTAAAATACTATGATTGGAATGTAAAATACTACGATTTGAATGTGAAATACTACGATTCGAATGTGAAATATACTCGACAAAAAAAGAAACGCACCACTACGATTTTCCCCATTAAGATGTCCTTTTAATACGAAAATGTTAATCGTCATGAAATATTCAATTCTGATCAAATCTTACTAAAACTTGAGTGTGACTTAGATTAGTATCTGTACTTTTCATGTGTAGGCATAAAACACATCAAGTCGAATGGTAAACGAGTTTTGGAAGCGTTAATTCAACGCTACTGTCTGCATGGAATTCCAAGTATGTTTTACATCTGCAAAGTCTGAAAACGATATGTTGTTGTTATGTGAGACAACCAATGTGTTTATTGATGCTTTTTTGTATTTCCAAAGTCCATTTTCATCAGTTAGGAACTTTTAAATTGATTAAAACAGTGTTGAAATCTTTAAATGTTTTGTAAGTTTATCTCCAGTGTGGAATCATTATCCAAAGGGTAATCACGATACATGGGGTACCTAGCGTTCAATAACCGCGTATGATAAATTTAAAGATAAAATTTGCAAAGAATAAGTGTCTGTGTACAATTTGGTCTACTGAGATGATTCCAATTGCTTGAACTTATCCAGTAAGAGAGCATTATAAAAACACCTATTTCCTGTGACTTTGCAATTTGACCCCCACTTTGTTCATGACCAATTTGCTTTAACACAATTTCGACGCCAGATTGCAAAAGACGTGTGACGCTACAGTACATGATACACCTTTTCACTGATATCTACTAAACGGGCCTATCACTTGTGATCTTCCTGAGAGTTGAACAGTTCTAAGTGGTGCTATCTTTTTTTGTCGGGTATAGTACGATCAGAATGTAAACTACTATGATCAGAATATACAATACTACGATCTGAATGTAAAATACTACGATCCAAATGTGAAATACTACAATCTGAATGTGAAATACTATGGTCTAAATGTAAAATACCATTATCTGAATGTAAAAAACCACGATCTGAATGTGAAGTACTACGATCTAACTTTAAAATACTATGATCAGAATGTAAAATTCTATGATCTGAATGTGAAATACTTCTTAAATAATGTAAAATACTAAGAATCGAGTGTAAAATACTATGAGCCGAATGTTATGATATAATGGTTTTAGTCTATTTAAGGCCATACCGCATGAAAAATGTACAAAATATGAAACCTGTGCAAGTTTGTACAGGATTCATATTTTGCACATTTCCTGCTACAGTGACAGCAAGACATAACTATCGTGCGTATTTTAAGCAGTTAAAATTTTCAAACAGCATTGTCACCTCATTTTCGAAAGTATTGGTAGTTAAAAGTGCATCTGCACTTTTTGTTTAAATTGGAGAATCAACGCATTTGAAGGGGCTGGCATGATATTTGTTTGATTCTTTTCGACCTTTGTTTTTTGTAGCTTAGCTTCTACCATGTCCCTGGAACACTTTATTTATCAGTATCTATGAGAGTTACATTACATGTTGACTCGTATGCAGGTTATTTTTCAATTCTTGAATTCCAGTGTGTTCCTATATCTGGTAAAGGGTATACATTGGGTGCGTATGAATGCGAGTGTCGCCAAGGTTACGTTAATCCACTCTACCCGGATATACAAAGATTTGATGCAGAAACAATGGAAGAAGAGTATCAATCAACAAACGGTGGGGAATCACCCAGGTAAGAACTTTTAGGGCATAGACTGGTGCCCTGTTATCATCTCACATTGACCAAGATAGATAAGTCTAGGGGAGGGTACCAGTCTAGCGAAGACGTAGCAAGAACGCATCAAAAGGAGTCTACTGAAATGGGCTGTGATTCTCTTCATATGCATCCCGTTTTCAAGATGTGGACTTCTTTTAAAAGAAAAAAATCGTTCAAGATGTGGACTTCTTTTAAAAGAAAAAAATCGTTCCCCAGTGGGGATCGAATTCTTTCCTTTAAGAGCTCTTCCTTGCGGAATTGGAGCACAACATCTCCACTTTGGGTGATTTCGCATTTAATGTGTACAAATTTCATATTGCGCATGCGTACTTAAGTGTTATGTGCTCTAGCCTTTGGTGAGATGCACTTTATTTCAAGTGTATTTTCCAATACAACGTCACTTATGACGTCAGTGTGTATGCAATACGTAGGCACAATGGCTACTAGACTTTACCTGTCTTAATATGCTGACAAGCTATTGAATGGTGAGAATCAGTCTAATGGGTCTCTACACTAACGTCCCTTTTGAAAATGGAAACTTCTCTTAAAGGAAAGAATTTGCTCCCAAAGTGAGTTAGTACTTCGTTGCTACAGCCACATATTACTTCTTTTCATGCTGAGTAGTTTCTATGCTTTTATTGTCGTCTTCTGACTTTTTCGAAAAAAAAAACTTTTAGACGTCTAATGGTTTCGGTGTCGCCCAAAGTGTTGGAAGTTACTTGGTGGCTGTCATATGAATAATATTAATATATGCTTATATTCTCATTACAGGAACACTACACTGAAATGCGCAAAGGTCGAGGTTACACATGTTACAACAACACCACGTGACACATCTGGTTCTCCACCCCTACTGGTGAACATGAGCTTCATTAAAGTTCTGATCATTCTTCTTTTTGTAAGCACCAAGCTGGTGACAATATTTTGATTAAATGGCAGTGGATTGCTACAACGAACAGTGCCATACAAGGACTCTATTTGCTATATGTCATCTCTTACTTGCTATCTTCCAAGTAGATCTGGCTAGTTATGTTGCCATAGCAACTCGGCATCAATCATGCTATTAGATCTGGTTGGTGGCATAGTTCTGTTACCACAGCAAACGTGACATCAGTCATCCTAGTACATGTAGATCTGTAAAATCATTGCCATACCAAATGCCACCAATCATACTAATAGAATTGATGAGTCCTAATTCTGTTACCATTGCAACATAACATCGTCACCCTAGTATATCTGAAAGGTGACATAGTTCCACTACCATAGCAAAATGCTACCAATCATACTAATAGATCTGGATGAGTCTTAGTTATGTTACCTTTGTATGGATCCAGAGGGGGACAGGGGGTCCGGACCCCCCCCCCCCCTTCCCCTGGAAAAAACACAAAAATATAGAGGTTCTTAGCAATACTGGTCTGGATCCCCTGAAAAATCACAAAGCTACCAAGCCAGCATTCAGTGCTGGGCCATCATCAGCACGCCAGGGAATCGCCATTTAAATGGCGTTTCGCTGGCAGGCCGATGATGGCCCATTTAAGTGGTATTTGGATCCACTCATTAACATAAAAAAATAATAAAAAATAAAACCTTCTCAAAGTTGGACCACCTCTGAAAAAACTTTCTGGATCTGCGCATACAGAATTACGACCCATCCAGATCAATCATCCTAGTACTCATCTAGATCAATCATCCTAGTAGACCAAAATGATGTAGTGTGCCTGCTGAATAAGCGCCAAGTTAAGACTGTAAAGGTATTTGAGACTCATTTAATGAGATAAAACATCCATATGTGATATACCAAAGCTTAAATCAAATTCCTTACTTGATCAGTTTGCTAGGCAGATCAAACAATTGTCCTATGAGGGGGCTATGGGCGCTCTGCATAGGGTCATTAAGAGAAGTGAAAGAATTCAAGGATTCCCTGTATAGATAATAAATATACACGTGTATTAGATGGATCGTGTATAGTTGAAAACTTATTTCTCAGTATGGTGGGATCCAGAAAATCCGTCAGGGTTGGGATTGGGGACTTTCTTTCAGTATGGGCAGATCCAGATTATTCCATTGGGCTGGGGACTTGCAGATCCAGAAAATTCCGTCGGGGAGGAGGGCTTATTTCTCAGTATGGGCTGATCCAGAAAATTATGTCAGTGGTGGGGAGTGGTGGACTTATTTCTCAGTATGGGCTGATCCAGAAAATTCTGTTAGGTACGGGGGATGGGGGACTTATTTCTCAGTATGGGCTGATCCAGAAAATTCTGTCATGTTGAGGACTTATTTCTCAGTATGGGCTGATCCAGAAAATTCCGTCAGGTGGAGGACTTATTTCTCAGTATGGGCTGATCCAGAAAATTCCGTCGGGTGGGGGACTTATTTCTCAGTATGGGCTGATCCAGAAAAATTTGTCAGGTGGGGGACTTATTTCTCAGTATGGGCTGCTTCAGAAAATTATGTCAGTGGTAGGGGGTGGGGGACTTATTTCTCAGTACGGGCGGATCATGAAAATTCTGTGGGTGGTTGGGGTGGGGGACTTATTTCTCAGTATGGGCGGATCCAGAAATTTCTATTAGGGGAGGGGAACTTATTTCTCAGTATGGGCGAATCCAGACAATTCTGTCGCAGGTGGGTTGTGAGGGCTTATTTCTCAGTATGGGCTGATCCAGAAAATGCTGTCCGGGCTGGGTGTCGGTACCGGAATCTTTAAAGAAAACTTGAGTCTCTTGGTACTCCAGACCACCTGCCCTGCTCCCTCCCCCTCTCTGTTTCCGCCCATGTGAGCTGTTATAATGCTTGAGACACCCTCTTACCAGTTATAATTCTAATAGCCCATATTTATGAAAAATTGTGTCTTTAACAGTTACACTTAAATGATCAAAAAGGCTGTTTATTTGCTGTTTCTCCCCATGAACTTTAAAATCATACGCAGGATCAGATGATGGGGACCGAGAATCCATACTTCCCTGGAAAATCACAATTAGAGATAGGTTTCCTTAGATATACTTGCACGCTTCCTCATCGGGGGGAAATTGGACCTCTAGGGTCCGATTTCTTCTCGAGGGGGTCTGTACGACTCTCTCTAAGATAACAAAACAAAACAAAACTTTGGAATTTTCTGGATCCGCGAAGAAAATCTTGACAGGTATTTTATCATTAAATATATATATAAGATATTTGTGTTGTATGCATTTATATTTTGCTATAATATTATGTATATATGTATTTTCTAATAAATTTTATATGGTATTTATTTTGCTGATAACTCTTCCCAGAATGATTCCTCTAGCATTACAAACTCAATGTGTTTATAAGTCACTAAATCCCTAGTCAGCCTGCTTTGTTTGTTTGTTTGTTTGGTGCTTAACAACGCATCAACCCTTTTGGGTCATTAGTGTCAGATTGTATTCAACTAAACATGATGTGGTAGGAAAACGTAAAAAAATGTAAGATAAAAAAAGATAAAAGCAATGATTATGATGAGTTTGTATAATGATAATAAGTTGCAATACGATTGTTGACAGGAGAGACCACGTACAATATCTGGCAGTTTCAAAGAGATATTCAGATAATTTTACAGGTTCTTTAACTGAACAGAATTCAACATTAAAGAATCTGTATTATGGTCTAATACAAATATAAATCAAAACACGATTTTAAAAATAGCAATTAGATTTTGTTGAAAAGATTTATTTGTCTTTAAAATGTCATGATACTATCAATATGTATATCTTGAAATAATTGTTTCATGTTCTTAACATGGAAGCAATTATTTCTTACTTGTGCAAAATCGCCACACTCCAAAAGGAAGTGACGTACAGTGAATGGTGCATCGCAGCCAACACATTGTGGTTGCTCTTCACCTAGTAGTAAGTATGAATGTGTGTCTCTTGTATGACCTAAACGGAGTCAAGCCAAAACAACTTCTTCTTTTCTAATGTTTCGAACAACTGATTGATGTTCACTAATTGTTGGTTTTATGCTGTTATTCCATGAAGTTTGCCAATGATCCAAGATACATTTATTTAAAGATGGCTTAAAATTGGAAAATGGAATCTTAAAAGAAGTTGGTTCTAATGAAAGCGATGCTTTTGCTTCCTGATCTACCATCTCATTCCCTTGGATACTATATGACTAGGAATCCAACAAAGAATAATTTCTTTATTAGCTAAAAGCTCATGACATTTTTTTCTAAAAGTTTTTGAATCTGTGGATTCTTTGAACTGGTATTGTTCATAGCTTTCAATACAGAAAGCGAGTCAGAAAATATAATTAATTTATAGTTAACATCACAAGTGCTTATGAAATCTAAAGCTAGGTCGACTGTTTTGGCTTCAGCAGTGAAAATTGATGAATCGCCAGGTATACGTTGCATATTACTAACGTTGCCTGATATTACAGCACAACCAACCTTTGAGTCTTCCTTTGACCCATCAGTATAAATTTGTTGATAATTCTTATAACGACTTTGCAGCCGTCTGAAATCATCCTTTAATATGTGTGGATTTGATTCAGATTTTTCCCAGAGTCAAAGTCTGCACATGTATACATTCAGATTGGAGTACTATATGTTTGTGTGAAAAGTATCCTACATGGAATGCACAAGTATGAAGAAAAGTAGTATAGTATTTATGCCCCCAACTTTGTAAAAGTGAGGGGGCATATTGCTTTATACTAGTCCATCTGTTCATCCATCCGTCCATTCATTTGTGCGTCTAATAAAAAAAAAATTTTGGGTTTTGAAATTTCATAAATGGATTCCTCATCAGAAAAGAACTGACCCGTATTTTTAGTCTGAATTATCTCCCATTTTGGAGTTATGCTTCATTTTAAGGGTCAGAATGAAATTTTGAAATCAAGATAGATCAAAAGCTATTACAGCTAGGAGCTTCAAACTTGGTCAGCTGACAGAAGATGATGAGTAAATTACCTGGTGAAAAATAAGTAATTTTAGTTATTTTTATTGCCCTTTGCAAATTTGGACATCGAAAACTTATTATAAAGATATATAGCTAGCAGCTTCAAACATAGTCATCTGATAGAAGATGACTAGTAGATTACCTGGTGAAAGTTTTCAACAGTTATTTTATTTTTAGTTATTTCCCTTTGCAATTTTGGGCATTGAAAACTTGTAATAAAGATATCTAAAAACATTAGAGCTAGCAGCTTCAATCTTGGTCAGCTGATAGAGGATGATGAGTAGATTACCTGGTAAAGTTTTAAGAAAGCTTTCTCATTATTTTTTAAGTTATTCCCTTTGCGAAATTGGGCATTGAAGACGTGTAATCAGGATATCTCAAAAATTATTATACACTCATGCTAATAAAAAGAAGGCCACCCCAAGTAAACGTCTTTGTATAAAATACTTGCAGACATGAACATGTTATGATACAAAGTTATATATCGTAGTTCATATCTTGCATGATTGTCACCTTTATGAATGCATTCTATTAGCCTTTCGCGCATGCTCAAAAGAAGCCTGGGATTGTACCTATCCCACCTCTTGTGGAATGCATTGCCTATTGTTCAACTAGCTGGTGTTCCGATCCTTGGAAGGGATACGATCATGTACCCACCAGCCTAGATTATCCCAGGAATGGTCAATTGGAGATGGATCGGGTCCAAGAAGGCCAGTCAAGGGGTATGACATGACCAGCTTGCAAACAGTTCCTGGCAATATTGCAGGTATGCTAGCATTGTCTTACCGGAAGAGAAAAATGTTTCAAACATTCTGATAGATTGGCACGACATGTTTGTGAAGTCCTTAATCCACATAGCGTTGGCCTGTAAGTGAACCTCGAGTTACTATGCAAATTGAGCGAACCTTATACGAAGCTCAGGGTGGCCTTCTTTTTCTTAGCATGAGTATATAGCTAGGAGTTTCAATTTCGGTCAGCTGATAGAGGATGATGAGTAGTATAGCTAAACGCTTCAAACTTAAGATAAGCCCTAATTGTCTTAAGAAAGAGTTCCATCCTTATGAACAAGCAGATGGTTGGGGACACAGTGTTTCATAAACGCTTTTTTATTTAAAAAGAAAATATCCGTTATTCTTTTTTTATGTTTAAAATTTGTTTTCATCTCTTTGTCATTAAATTTCAGAAATACATATAGCTAAAATCTATCTATTTTCAGTGAATCGTGGCACTTTTTGTTAAACACCAACACTCAAATATTACACATTACACTTTATTATACTCCATATAGCTTCACATAAGGGCACCAAGAACCAATTATATCAATATATCCCATGAGTCAAAAACTGAGAGGAGCTCCTAGACCGGGCTCCGAGGCTATTATTTGGTAACGGATGTGTCTGATTGGATGCTAATGCTTAAGTAATCATTTTATCTCTCTAGCAGATGCAAAAATTAATTTTCTTCAAATTTGTCTATAGTTTACTACCAGATGCATTTACGAGTATATTGTGTTTTTTCTGGGCCAAAAGGTAAAAATAGCAATTTCTGATTTGAACTGGGACGGGGTTTTTCAAAAATATAGGAGCCATTAAACAACATGAAATAGTTGAAAAAGAGCGGATGAAGGTATATTGTTTCCTTTCTTTTTCCCCTTATTCGTGTTTATTTGAATTTAAGGCATATGGTTATGCGCCACATATGTTGTGAGATGCAGAATAAACTTTCAAATACTAGGGCTTCGGTATTCAATTTATTTACTGTTGAGTCCTTATCTTTGCTTTATCTCCTTTTTACATCTTGATTTATATGTTCTAGGAGATGATGCTTTGATAAGTTAGGGGTCTTTCAGGCAAACCAAATATCTATGTGTCTTGATCGCCATCTGAACTAAGGGTGAGGTTGATGCACCGTTAAAACCGGTTTAAGCCCGCCAGTAAAATATTTTTACTGATTGTTCCAAGGCGGTGCTTCTTTTGTGGATTATTTATGTTATTTCGGTCTTGTTTTGTTATGCTTTCATGCATGTCTGTTTATTGGCCTTGTGGTCACCTGCTGGAAAAATGCTGACCTCTTGGCTCTCATTTGTGATGTCTAATTGTGACGTTGTCACTTTCCCAATGGTATCCTGGGTCAGGTGTGGTGCTTGATTGTATCGATTCCTGATCTTTGCCCTCTTCCTTACCTCACCATTGGGGTCTATGGGATAAATAATTCGTTCATGGTGCCCTATACCAAAAGTAGGTTGTTTACATTTGCAAGGCCAGTTTGTGTCACTTTTGAGAGTATGTTCATTTCTCACTTAGAGACACACCTTAGGAATCAAATTGATGTATTTAGTGAGTATAAGTGACGATTCCAAAGACCTTGAGCATTTTCTCCCGATGTCCACACGCCACAGCCTATACTGGACATATAAGTTACCATTTGACATTGTATTTGGTTATCAGTTATAATAAAACCATTTCATTCATGCAATGAATTTTCCACCATTGTAAGTCTTTTACAGTAGCATTGTCAACATATGATGCCATGAATTAAGTGTATTTAATAGTCGATAAAGATTACATAATAAAAAATTTGCTGGCAGGACTCAATTATACATAGATACAAATTGTCCTGCGACTCTGGCTAAAGCTCTAGCTGTAGCAACTCCACGCGTTAAAATGTCTTTTCTCACCTTTCGTATCCTATCCTTCGGAATTTTAATAATAGTCTTTTCACTTCTATTGTCAATTAAATACACAATAAAGTTTTTACACAATGTTGGATCAAGAGAAGACTTCTCCCAATTAATTGTCAAACCTAATGTGTCTAAGACATGAAACAAATAGTCTTTATGTCCATTAATAGAATTTTGCTGTGCCAACAACAAAAATCATCAACATACAAAACAATTCTTATCCCTTAAGCATGTATAACTGGCCGAAGTACTTTACAAAATAAAAAAAGGACCACAGCTATGTCCATAGGGTAAAATTGTCCACTGAAAATATACTGTCTCAAAATGAAAACCTAGGAGAGTTCTGTGTTCAGGATAAACCTTGACAGAGTGAAAACCGTCCTGAAAATCAGCCGTTATCAAATAGTCTTAAGGTTTTATCAATATGGTCACAGTGTTTATATATTCATATTTAAATTTTGGAGGTGGACAAAATGAGTTTAAATGCCTTAAATCACTGACCAGTCTGAAAGATTTTTTTTGGCACACATATTAAAGGTGAAACACACAAAGGTCTTGACTCACATATTTCAACTTGTCCTTTTGATAACAGGCTAGATAATTCAGTTCTAATAAAACTGACCTCACTTTCAGAAAATTTAAGAAATAGATCAGCTCCAGCAGTGAATTGTTGAGTAATAATTCACTGTTTGGAGGTCAGTTGTAAAGAAGATCAAATCACGAGCGCGCAGCGCGAGTGATTTATCTTCATACAACTTACCGACAAACAGTGAATTATTACTCAACAATTCACGCACTGGAGCTGATCTATTTCGATTCTAACACTCAATAAACGACGAAAACACATTCGAAGTCTTCAGCTTCTTCCAACTTTCCGCCATTGCAATGAAGAACTCCCGCCAATACTTAGACTACGTCGCATACGTTTACATGTAATTGTAACGTCTTTCAAGCGTAAAAACAACGTTACACCGTCTAACGCCATGAATGACGTCATTTTCCAGTGACGTCAGCTATCACACACTTTTGCGGTGAATTATTGTCCGATATATCACAGTTTGTTACCGTTGGATCTATAGGCGAGGTGTGTTAGAATGTTTATTTGGAAATTCAAATCCTGGAATATTCTCATTTAAAGAAAATTAACCACCATCTTTAATCCAGTCAATAATATGTGATGGAGCATTTATTTGGTACCAATTGATAACATTTTCAGCCATTGTGTGCCTCATGTCACTATGTAGTTGATTTTAACAGTTTATGTGAAGAGATGTGTATCAAAAGGTAAATATCATCCTCATTCCTATTCTGATTGAGAAAAGGACCTCTGACACATTGATAGGGTATCTGCCTATTTTTCAGATGCTTACCAAAACTTCCCTATGCATAATATATCACTGGTGTTCTTTTGAATAGGACGCTTGATGTATAAGGAACGAATTAAGGTTATAATTAGACAGGCAGACCCCTACAACAAAACAGGAGACGCTACCAAAGGGGGTAGGGGTTGCAAAATTTGACTTCACCAAAACATTTAGAAATCAATTACTTTCACGTGTAAGGGTATTACATCATCAATACTCGATTACAAATCGCAGTGAAAGTCATTGTCTGCGCATGTGCGATACTAAAGGATCGACCTGTCTGCTATGGGACATTTAGACTGGTTCTCTCCCCTACACTGGCTATTGTAGGGACAGGTCATCGATAAATCAAACGGGCAAAAATCTGCCCGTTTCACGGAATGTCACGGAGCTAGCCGACAACTCGGAAAAGGTTTAAAATTTCCATATAGGCTACAGAAAAAAGCTTAAGGGTTTTTCTATTAAATATCGCTTTATCATTTTCCTTTCTATGACGATTATCGAGTTTGTAACGCTGCATTTAAACTTGTTATTGTGTTTGCATGGTTTTCGTGACGTCAACGTCACCGTTAACGTCGGGATTCGTTGGCGGAGGCAGTCATGTTTCTGTGGTTGTCGTGTCAACGTAACGATTTGTAATACAACTTATGATTGGCCGACCAATCACAGCCCACCTAACATTATACATGACCAGTTGTTAATTTGAACAACTCGGAACCAGTTTATGGGACATTGCGACTGAAAAATCGGGTTTGTGCTGTTACGCGGTGCGCATTACTCAAAACACCTACGTTAAAAAGTAACAAGCGTTAAATGCCTATAGATAATCCTTCATTGGAGATATCTAGTCATATTGGGTAGCCAAATCATAACAATGATAGGTATTACGGTATTCAGCCATAGACTGATCATATTGTTTGCACTAAAACATTTTTGAAAACATTCTCCACATGGCATTTTCATTGAAACCGTTTCAGTGACACGTGATGACGCGCCTGATAAACAATATTGAATCAGCCAATCGGGCGAATCACATGACTCTGTGACGCATATGGTAAACAAATATGTCACATGTACCCACAGTGCTCAAATCACAAGGGTAACAACCTACGTCATAGCATTGATGTTGTAAACACGTAGTACGGCGCCATCTTTGATTTACAAGGTCAGTTTTCCCCTTCGTAAAATTAAACAAATGAGTGTCTGTACAAACAAAGCAGTGCAGGCGGTGCCTAACATCACACATGAACAGAATATATAACGGTCACGCCCCGATATGCCGTTGCCTTTGTAATCATTCACCCACAAGAATCGAAGCGGGAGACACGAGGATAATTTTAGCAGTCACCCACTTCGATTTTTGTGGGTGAATGTTTACAAGGCAAAGGCATTTCTGGACGTGACCATTGTATATTCTGTTCAAGTGTGATGTTAGGCACCGCCTGCACTGCTTAGTTTTGACAGACACTAATTTGTACGACATTTACGAAGGGAAAAACTAACCTTGCAAATCAAAGATGGCGTCATACTACGTGTTTACAACACCCACGCTATGACGTAGGTTGTTACCCCTGAAATCAGACAGGTCAGTATTTGATAAAATGCTTCCTGTCGATGACAATGCAGTGAAAGTATTTTAAAGTCCAAAATCATGAGCATTTTAATGATTATTTTTGTTGTTGTTTTTTCTGTCTGATTTGTTAAGAAATATTTTGAAGTGCAACTTTAGTCCAAATTCAACCTTGATGACAATGTATTTACCTGGTGCAATATTATGCAGCAATGTACTGTAACCATTCATCCATGCGTAAAGAACACCTAGTCAATGGCCAAGTAGTTTATGTGTATTGGATGGATACAGTATATGTGCAAACTACTCTACCAACTGAATTATGTAAAAGGACAATTTTCATAATTTAAAGAAAAATATGCTAAAAACGGTGTAATATTTCGTGACTAATGGTTTATTAAAAGGAAGCTTACCTGTACTAATTATTTCATTGTACATGAAAAAAAGATTTTCAAGAGAGCACACCAAAAATCCAAATGCTAATGTTCGGGCTCGCCCAGACGTCACATTTTGGGCTGTGCGATATCATTCCCCCCCCCCCCCCGAGTTCCAACTAGCTTTTCACATATATTGTGTAAAATATGAGAACACACTTACGTGCAAAAGGATTAGTTGGAACTCGGGGGGGGGAGAATGATGTTTTAAAAATATTTTTCTATTTCCTATATGTATAATACAAAAAGTGATCATTTTAGCCCCAAAATAAAGCTGTACATTCATGGAAATAGGAAATCAAACGCAAAATCATAAAATAGAGACCAACAGCGAGCTTATATATGAAAATGTAAGCATTTGATCGACTTTAATTTTTATCAAAATTATAGGCAGCGATACACTGTGATTCCCATTACTACCGTCAGAGGTCCTTTGACCTTTGCGACCCTTTTGGGGACCTCAATTATGTACCGGTTACCTTGACCACCCCCAAAACCTCTGTTTTATCCAAAACCTCTGTATTGTCCATGATAGTTTGCGCAATAACTTTTGCGATAACTGTCCCTACCCCAGGGGTTGTATTGAGGCGTATTGTTACAAACTTGAATGCTTGATTATTCCATCGTTATGCCCACATTACTTAGACTGTTATTGTCAAACCTAGAATTGTTTTTTTTTCTGTAAAGCCTTAAATCATTGAGCTGTTGGACTGTCAAATTTACCTTTCACCAATTAAGCTGCATATTCATCCTGGAGATATTTTATTTCAGCTACCAAACAAACTAATAATTCCTCAGTATTGAGGAGGACCCCGCTTTTGACTGACGTACCAACTTAAACGCAGTATCATTGTTTCTACTGCACTTTGTAAGGACATTCAGCACTTGCTGATCTTCTTTCTTAATCGTGTACTTTCAAAAGTGGTGAAAGGATTACCTTGTCCAGCGAGGCCTTAAAGCTGGCAAAATCTTCCTGAATTTCACAGAACGGATCTTCAGGGGAATGGGCTGTTACTTTAAATGGATCAGGGCCGACCAAATGCCAAAGCTGTTGCGTTTTATTACACATTCCTCCACTTGCCTGGTCTGGCTAATCATCTCCTTGGACAGTCAACAATGAAGATGGCTACACACGTGAACGCTCCACTGATTTTCAAGAATTTCAAGAATCTCTAAACGACCTAAAACAACATCCAATGTATGTGAAATTCTAGGAGTATAGTATTTCAAATCCTTATCTGCATTATCTGCATAATTTCTAGTGCTGTCATGTGGATTCTCGCCCGAGTCACAAAGATTTTCTGAAGACATTTCTTTAGACCCCTCCGATCTGGATTTGCACACAGAAAAAAGACGCTAGAAGACGCACTTAATGTGCGTCATAAACATTCTAAAGTTTGTATAACTACCAGTAAATAGTGTAGATCCTGGCAAAATGTTGCATTATGTGGGATTTCATCTCGGTCTTCTTGGTTTTACAAAAGTACGCATTTTCGAGTCACTAGTATAAAAGTGTTAAGGAAAATGAGCTGCGACATTTGATTTCCAACATTGTGGCATTTTGACAAGTGTAGACTCAGATGAGCCTGTGCAGCCTCCTGATCTGAGCCTTTGCTGGTCACACATACCACATTGTTGGAAATCTCATGTCACGGCTGTAATGTTCTTAAATTGTATCCTGAAATTTAATCTAAATAATAAAATGTTGTCCTTGAGGCTGCGCTTGTTTACTGATTTTTAGCAGTCTGGTACTGGAAGGAAAACATTCCCAAGCAAAATCAATTACTTGTAGAAGGCTTTTTCTTCCAATTCATTATTAGAAGCTTTGGAAGTAAAACCCTATCAGTTACATGTTAAAAACATCGGAAGGAAAATCCTTCCTATTCCATGATGCAAATCCTTCCATTTTCATGATAAAGAATTTGGATGGGAAATTCTTCCAAATGAATAAAGATATTTTGGAAGAAAAATCCTTCCATTTGAAAAGATATGGAAGAGAAATGTTATCATTTCAAATCTTGCATAAAAGGCAGTTGGCCCTTATTCTTGGATACAGAACTAATGTGGGACCCAGAGGGGAGATCCGGACCCCCTCCTAGAAAATCATAAGTGGCTTTTCGTTTCCTTAGAAATCCTTTTACGAGCCCCCTCGAGAAGCAAATTTGATGACTAAAAACAAACATTGTCAGGACCCCACCCCCACCACCACCCCTAACAGAATTTTCTAGATCCGCCCATGGAACATGTCTGAAGCCCATCACATACAGATTATTAGAATTGAGAAATGAATTCGATTTTGGTCTGTTCATGGAATCATGAACACTTCGGGTCTCTTGCATAGTAAGTAAAGCCCGAAGGTCTTCACATTAACTTTGCAAAAGAGCCGAAGTATTAATGAATCATTGAACAAACCAAAAATTGAATTTATTTCTTATATTTACATTTTATATTATCAGTCAAGTATCGATTTTTACCTAACTTGGCTAGCTTTCCAGATACTTTGGATTAAATCAGACATAATGGAAGTCTCTGAATAGCCAAAATGCCAAATTTCCGCGGATACGTGCTCAACGTCACGCAAACGTCAGTAAAAAAACAACGTTATTGGATGGCATTGATGGTTCGCCCAAATGGCGCGTATGTTGACGTAGCTTAAATTGATCTGTTCATGAAGGTATGAATGACATCTCAAATGTATAGGTTCATTTAAAGACTCGCAGTGGTAATGTAAATATAGGAATGTAATATGATGATAGATATAGTGTAGGTCGAGATGTCAGAAAAATAGCTCCTGTGAGATTTTTGTGCTAAAATTGATTTTTTTTGGCTGAAATTGATTGTTTAGGGGCTATAGAATTGGAAAATTATGGGGTTCAGTTTTTTTAGCCCTTGGCCAATTTTGGGGGCTCTTAATGAAGACCACGCCCATTTTATTCGTTTGATACATTAAACATTTACAAAGTTATTTTACCTGATAGAACGATTCGTTTGCCTTGTAGTTTACAATTCAGATATCGTTTTCAAGGTTTCCTAATGTTCACAAAAGAGTTAGAGGCATTTTTGACTAGGGTTGCCCACTGAGAAACTAATTAAGTAGTGGGTGGGGTAATTTAATGGAGACGAGAAATCATAAAAATATCTCCCATGTGTTTTATGTACCAACATTGATTATTTTGCGTTAATCGATTGTTTAAGGGGATAATGCTTTCAAAGGCTCTTACTTGTATGAAATGTTTCCTGTATTATCATAAATTGCTATTTCATCATGGGGATAGATACCTTTTGCTATATTGTTGTATGAACAATTTATACATATCAAACAGATCACTTTACGCCCCAACAAACAGCTTTTGAGCACTTGTCTAAGACTCGCGTTGTACATGTGTTTCTACTCAATGTTAATTCTACCAATGAATACAAAGAATTACATATGTTACGTGGGCTGTAATGTGTGCTACTTGTAGGTTCCCGCCAACTATGGTCGTCGTTGTCCAATCAGAATAGCTCTGCCCAATTCAAGAATCAAGCCTCGGGTGTATGTAAGGCGTAGTACTATGTATGAAAAAGCTGCATTTTGTTCGATGAAAATTAATTCTGTAGCATGTGGGTTCAACCCTATTAAAATCGATTATTCTGATTATCCAAAAAAAATTATCAACTCAACAGATTAAAGAAGATTATGTTTTTTCAATAAAATATCACGATTACATCTCCCTTCCTACGACGTTTATTGCGGAATGTAGTAACGTTTTGTTTCGTTGCAATCAAACTTGTTAGTGCGTTGATGGTTTCTGTGACATCAGCGTCACATTATCAAAGTAGACCCTCTATGTACATGGTCTGATTCCATGGAATTGGCCGAGGAAGCTCCGATTGGTCGTCGCTGTATCGATAAACATATAAAGGGGAACTATGTATTCCACATTAAACCGCACATAGTAGAGGACCCAGAGGATTGAAATTTGGAAAAAGTGGCCAGAAAGTAGCAGAAATTTAGACTAAATATCCTAAGTTAGAGTGATGTTTCAGAAGAGTGAATACGGATATTGCACAAATTTTAAGTCTTGCAAAAGATGGGGTAACATTAGCTACCCTCTTAAAGGCTTCACAGTAGGCTATTAACTGCATTACTTTTGTGGATCATTTGTGTTATTTATTTCTTGTGTTTGTCACTTTCGCGTCTGTTCATTGCTGCTTTGTGGTCACCTGAAGGGAAAGGGCTGACCTCTTGGCTCTTGTTTGTGATGTTTATTGTTATGTTGGTACTTTCCCTTTTGGTATCTTGTGACAGGTGTGGTGCTTGATTGTATCGATTCCTGATACTTGCTGTCTTTCTTACTTTTACTAGGAATGAAAAGAAAGTTATTTAGACCGGATAAGTCACATTTCTCTCTATAAATTAAATATATTTACATATTGCCTTAAACACTTAAATCAGTACAGCAAACTACCAGTATAACTTAAAATAATTTACGCCTATGATATTACTGTTATAAATGTTACTTACTTTCAAATATTACAACTTATTACTAGACCATGGGCTGGCAAAATACCAGTGAAGAGGGAATTAAGAACATAATGATTTTCTATAACACATAGATTTATTTATCATATGACGTTACTGTTTTTCAGTGGATATCGTCATGTCATAAACACTGTTATGTTCGGAACCCCTGAGAGGACATTTGCTTTCTTTTATATATGAGAAAAAAATATTACCAGAAAACAGAATAAGAATTGAAACAATAAATGTCGTTTGTTTAACATAATTCCTTCATCTCATTGGCTGAAATCTATCGTTTTAACGACATATTATCTCGTTTGTCAAACATGATACAGGTATTGTTTATATTTCCATTCTGATTTATTGTTTTTATTTCTTTTCCGTTTTCTGGTTAAAATTCTTTATCTCATTGGCTGAAATATATCGTTTAAACAACTTATTATCTCGTTTGTTCAACATAATTCTGGCATTGTTAAATTTCCATTCTGGTTTATTTTTTTAATTTCTTTTCTATTTTAATGAGATGATAAGTCGTTTAAAGGATAGATTACAGCCAATGTAATGCAGGAATTATGTCGAAAAAACGACATTTATTGTTTAAATTCATATTCTGTTTTTTGGTTTAAAATTGCGTTCTAATTTTATTGTGTTAATATCTTTTCTGAATTTCTAGTTATAATTTAAAAGAAAGAAGATGTCTCTTCTGGGGTTCCATAGTTATGATCACACTTTACAACAACAAGTAACGTCATGACGACGTCCGTGACGACAATGCAAATTCTCATAAAACATACAAAGTTTGAACGCGCAATAAATCACATTAAAAAGGTCATAAACAGAATCTTACACTCGTTATCATTTCATGTTAAATTTATTAAACTCACCAAATTAATAAATAGCATATAAAATGACCACTCGTGTAAGATCCTCTATAAATGTCAAAAACAAATGTTAGCTCTTTTTAAATTTGGGCATTACTATGCAACAGCTGAGTCTACTACGTTACCATTTAATAATAGGAACTCCTATGATACTGTTATTATCATTTTTCTGTATTGTTAGATATCATCATTATCTTTTAATTGAATGCAGGTAACTAGCTGAATGATAATAATTAGTTTAGGCGTCTGGTATTGCTGCAATATACGTTACTTTATTTTAAAAAGCATTATTTTAGTGCAATCTTACGCCTAACAAACAACTAGTGTGTGAAAATGACTACCTTCTAAGTACTCGATAATACAAAAATTATACATATTGTCTTTTAAACATAACATATTACTGAGATTCAACTTCAGCAAAAATGTGGATGTTTTAAAGGGAATAAATTTTAATTTAAAGCACATAAATTGCCATTAGTTTTGTTTGAGGAATCATGTACATATTTTCTGTAATACATAAAGGGTTACCGTATATCTTTGTGCCACTATGCATGAAATGACATCTACAAGGAATTTTGCTTCATTTTCAACAGTTCAACTCAAATGAAATATAATTTTAAAAAACATATGAAGTCCATTAATTAGAAAGATACATCGCCAATTGTGTAAGCCATCAAATATTTACATAGATTATTAGCTATTGATTATAACAACTAGGTTTATAACAGTTGGACATAGAAGCTGTCTTAAAACTATAAAAAATGTATGTCATTTCAAGCAGGGGTCCAAATGAAGAAGTGAAACATTAAAAAAAATACGTTCATCCTTGTCATTTAAAAAAACTGAAGTTTGTCAAAATAGTTACGATTTCTATCTCACATTTAGCACCCACCATACCTATCCTTGTGATTATAATATTTAGTATCTAACTTTTGTCCAATTTGGTGAATATAGATTATGATTTGTGTTGTTAATGTGTATCACAAAAGAATTTAAGGTGAATACTACTTTATCATTGTTTTGCCATTTTCTACCATTTTCTGAAGCAAAGAAACAGGACAGCATTTATTATAAATTTCCATTTTAATGTGTTTGAAACAAATAACTGTCTATTAATTAGTTGGAAAAGCTCCCTTGTATTGTTAGTATTGTATACATTTCTAAATGATTGAACTTCAATAATCAGGACATTGGGCTAACAGCTTTCTAGTATAGGACTTGATTGATCATATATGCTGGAATGGCATGAAAGTAGTTGCAGATGTTTGCGTTTTGGCTATAGAGCTAATCAGTATCTGTGATAGAATCTGTTTTAATACACTCACACAAACTTCTAAGCGGTCACCTAGCAATTCCAAAATTTTGACAAAATTTTTAATCATTTTTAACTAGTTTTAATTTCACGCTTTGACATATTGTATTGGGAGATGTCATACAAAAAATCATTCCATGATGTTTCACGTGAAATTAATGAAGAACCAAATGCCCGTGTTAATAGGACAGATACATGGTGATTTTAAAGTGACCGCTTAGAACAATGGCAAGTGTAATGTTTTTTTCAACAGCATTCTATTAAATAGTTACATTAATAATAAGTACTCATGGCAACTGCCATTCAGCTCTTAAACCATAATGCGTCACAGCATATCCGGTAAGCCTCGTGATG
Source organism: Loripinus fragilis (assembly GCA_964019695.1). NCBI lineage: Eukaryota > Metazoa > Mollusca > Bivalvia > Lucinida > Lucinidae > Loripinus > Loripinus fragilis. Next base: position 61,229,483 of record OZ026525.1, on the reverse strand, counting down.
CCAAATGATGATCCTCAGGGCAGACTTTTCTTTCCCACCCACACACTCATAGTGGATTATTATATTATTCTACAAAAGTTTGTCTATATTATTCTGGTATTTAAACACAAATTGACCGGACCATAGAACAAATATATTTGCCAAACTAAAACTACGATAGTTCAAAAAAAAAAACTCCTAAAAGTTAGCATTGTTTTAGTAAATGATACATTGTATTAAGTCAATACGATTATCAGTTTCATTAATTAAGCAATAAAATCATGCTAGAAATAAACAGAACAATCACATTGAAAAGACAGAATGAAGTGCAGAAACATCTTCTGCATTTTGATATACACCAATAGATGTGGGCAAGGTCAACCTTAAAAATATTTTTTTTCTCCTAACCTGACCCTGTTTTACAGGTTTTACAGGTTTTTTTAACTTCTCAAATTGGATGCCCATTAAACTTAACAGTAAACCCTGTCTTAAGAGGCCACTATTTTTTTCAAGACTGATTATCGCATAGTGCAGGTCAAAAGTATTGCAGAATGCTCCCAGAGCTTTCTGCAATACTTTTGACCTTCATTGAAGCTTCAGGTTTTGCTGTATAATCCTACTTTAGGCAATAAATTAAAAACACAAAAATTTTGCTAAGAATATTTATAAAGATAACACAATTCTCTAAGTTTGCAATGACATTTTAAAAAAAACCTTGACTGAAAATTGAAATAAACTTTTTTGAGTAGGGCCTTTTTTCAGGGTCGATCAGGTGATAGGGGAAACAAATAAAATTTTAATTTAGGCCCAAACAATTTGCATTGGAGCCACTCTCTTTCAGTAACTGATTACAGACACACATATTATTGCCTTGTATTTAATGTAACATATACAACATTTTACTTCATTTATAAATAAACGCTTGATACTAGCCCAATAACCAGTAAATGTTTTCTTTCTTTATGTTATCATAATAAAAGACAACCTAATCATGTATCACCTTCAACAGTGCTGGAACGACAACGGGAACATTATGTGGCAGTTTCAATGCATAAGCATTAAATATAGAGATATAACAATATTTTATTACATGACCATGTTTTTGGGAAACGTCGTATTAAAGTTATGAGAAGTCTGCAGTCTCATCTATACCCATACTTTTTTGCATACAAGTTAAAATTGTTTCTTGATTTAGTGATAAAAGCGCAGCACACATCCTTTTCAGCTGCTTTTGGTACGGGTGTGGTACCCCATTTAAACCAAATGGACTTGCCTACCCTTATGAGTAGGACGAGCCTTTTTCCAATTTTAGGGGTGTTAGGTGGTATTTTTCATTTTTTCCCAGATTTTTATTGAACATTCTGTAAGCAAACAGTGAAGATCCTGATCAGACACCGCATCATGCGGTGTCTGATCTGGTCTGCACGGTTTGCCTATGTCCAATAAAAAGGGCGCTAGGTTAGTATGGGTTAAGCATGTATCATCAGTGGTAGATACTAATCAACAATTTTTTCAGCTTACAATTGTAAATGCTTATCACCCGTTTAGATAAACAATTTTTAATTTTTTCAGTGACCAAATGTAAATATTTTCTTACCCATCATTTTTAGCATATGGTTTATGCTTAAGATAAGACATTACTGTTTCTCTTAAAGCTGTTTAAACATAAGGTAACACAATCGATTTTTGTTATTCTAACGAAGCAAAGCCTGTTTGAAGAACATATCTGAAGCAGGGATCGATTCATAGCTTGAGGTGCTATTTTCTTGTGAACTTGTCCATAGACTGTTGCTTGATTGCTGAGATAGTGTACTTATTCTAGAATGAGAGCGATCCTCATCCATGTCATTTGTCTTTATTGCTTTTAGCTCTTCTTCCGCTTTCAGAGCCGTCGCTGCTCTGTGTATTACATGTTCTATGAAATTATCTAGCGTGGTATCCAAAGTGACAACACCTGAATCGTTTTCTTCATCAGACGAATGTTTTTCGGCGATTCTTTTCATCAAATTGGTAATTGAATAGTTCAATGAAGAGTCTGATGATCCGGGTATACATAAAAGATCCGGATCTCTGTCTGTTGTAACTTTGTCTGATGATACAGGTTCGTTGGCGATTCTTTCCATCAAATTGGCAATTGAATAATTCAAGGAAGAATCTGATGATTCAGGTAATTCAAGAAGATCCATATCTTTGTCTGTGTTCACTTTGTCTGTTTATGAAAAATTAAACACATAATAAAATCATAGGTCCAGTTAAGCATTTTTTAGCGTAAAACTGTTAATATTTCCTTATCTACAGGTTAAGAAGATATGTCTTTCAAAAGCTCTTACTTGCATGAATTTTTTCCTGTATAAACAAAAAATGCTTTTTTATCAAGAAGACGGATACCTAAAGGCAATTTTGTTTATACAGTAAAAATTCCATGCAAGTAAAAGCTTTTGAAAGATATGCCCCCTTAAAACAAATGTTTGGCTGCTCAAAAGAACCGTCTCATTGAGACTGTTCTTTGAGTACCCAAAGCATATGTTTCGGTTGAGAAATAAGAGAAATAATTTTCGGTAAGCCACTCATTTTTGCTTTATTTTTTGTTTGATTTGATTCTGTACGTCCCAGTCAACAATCAAAATAAACTCATCCACCCCGTCCTTTGGTTGGCTGTCAATGAGCATTTGCACAAATGGCTGCCAGATTACAACCGAAAAATAAGTGAGTATGCCCAGGAAATGTGACAAGCTGTTAATTGCCTTTTTGCTGCAGGATTCTCAGGTCATACAAAAAAAACCTGTGTTAAGGGTAACCCGACCATACCTAAATTTACTGGTGAAACCTAGAATGTTTCCAGGTTTTCTGGAATATATATATATATATATTTAGTATTGGTTGGTATTCTGTATTTTTGACCGCTTTATGCATTCTTCACTAAACAGAAGGTAAAGTGTCATGCTAAAGGACAAAACACAGTACCGCTGGTGAGGCTCCAACCCACATCCCCTCAATCCAGAGTCAAGCACTCTACCACTGAGCCTTGCACACCTAACACTCTTATCTGGGGGCAGGGCAGATCATTGCTATTGCATTACACAATAAACACCAAAAGATAGTCTCTCTCTCGTCACAGCTAACAGCTGTGTGATAAAAATGAATGTAATCTAGTTGATGAGACCAAATAAATATATGTGTATTGGGTAACAGGTCTGAAAATTTTAGGTAGGGTAGGCACACGCATTTTTTAAATTATTTTTTACTGGAAAAAATATAATTTTATGACGGCGCGCACGATATTGGCGTACAAAAAGTAACGTCGAATTGTAACGTCGCGACGCTTATTTCTTTCCTCTTCTCCTTATATTTAGCTAGACGTCTTGCTTCTGGAGAGACTGTCATTCGCTGGTAAAATATATGAAAACCGCTTCTAGTTTTCAAACATCAATAGATTTGATTTCATACACGTCAGAATCAGTATTTCTAACTTAGTACACATGCATGCACAACAGAACTGCGAACGGCATCTTAATCTGAAATGCCTCGTTTGACGTTTCTTTGTTTAACGTCATTTTTACCGCCGGTAACAAAATTTAAGACTGGGTTAAATGTTCATATTTTCTTTATTTTTCGGCAGATAAACTTCATATATAGCATTTTTAAGTAAACAAGCAAAGTACATTGTGGAGATTAAATTTTCTAGTGAGACTCATTGTCAATGTTAAAGCTATGCTTAAATTTCAAGAGTATGTATATTTATTTTAATGAAAATTGTGTTTTGGTAACAAATATTAAGACTTGGGGTTTTGCTGAACATTTTTAAATGGAAAGCGGCAATGCAATTAATTTTCGATTAACTTTCACAACGGAAAAGGTACATTTCAAACAAACAAATATTTTGTCAATTAAACGCCATCAAGATTTCATAATTACTTATCGAAGCGACCATCCCTGTATTTTTCGTGCGTTTTTTGTCACGAGTTACAGATTTTATTTTACAAAACTTAACTTCCTGAGGCGTCGTTGTGGAGAACTAAACAACAAACTGGATATGACGTTGAACGGTGACGTTTCAGCTTTGACGTAGACTAAATTCCGTAAAAATCGACGTCTAAATGGCGTTGTAATACGCATTTGCGTAAGCCTACAACAGCGCTATTGTTACAGAGTTACAGACGTTTTACCCCCGAATTTTGAGTTCTTGAGCTCTCCTTTTTCCGTTTTGATAAATTAAAACTAAGAATCAATAAACTCTTAGCAAGGCAAACGTACACTTCTAGTTTCAAAACAAAAAAAAATGACCAGAACATAAAAAATCGGTTCCTTTAAACAGAAAAAATGCAAAAACCCGTTTTGTACGCCAATACTGTGCGCGACGTCTATGCATTTTGAAAGGCATTTGGCCTTTCAAAATTCACTAAATTGTATACTAACCCACACTCCCAACGCAAAATGTTTCAGGAATGTAACATTTATTAATATACGAGGTCTTGCCGAAAGCATTGTACCATTCAAGGGTTATGGCAGACATTCGCCCAATCAGGTTATGATTAAAAGGGAACGATTGACTGATGTAGTTCTACTTTCATTTTCATAAATAAGTGTTTTAATTTTTGATAAATTGCATAACAATGGATGAAACAATATATGTAATATTAAAGGTTCAGTTTGCTTTTGCGTTAGTAGTGTGGTTCCGTATATAAGATTGACGCAATTCTACTTACCAATAATAGGACGACCTAGTCGAGATTTAGGACGATCTCTACCTTCTTTATGATGAGGTAGCCCCGTGTCTGCTCCTTCTATAGTATCTTTAGGTTGAATTATTTCTAAGCCAATTATATAATCTCCTTTAACTTTCAATCTGTCTTGCGATACTATACTGTCTGTGTCAGACATACTAGATTGAGACGATATTGAAGACAAGCTCGTGAAAGGTGTGGGGGCTTTCTGCGATTGGATCAGTTTTTGTCGTCTTTTAGCTCTAGTTGTTGCTGTTGGTTGTGTTTTCGGAAGTTCTGGAAGTTTTTTGCTCTGTGGGCTGGTAGTGTTTTTAGCTACTTGCTTTTCCACTTTCTGGATATTTGCTTTAGTTGTGTCTGTCATCTTATCAGCGATTTTCTCTGTCCTATCTTCTTCAGTTTTACTACCATTCTCTTGGTCCTCAGATGTGACACTGAATTATAGAATTTTGGAAAACAGATTTAAGTTTAACCACCGCATGTCGGTAATAAGGCGATTGTTCTGTTGTTGTTGATTCGTTGTAAATTGCTGCTCTGATTGTGGGATTCTCTGATTGTTCAATGTTTTGTTGTGCGTTACTTTGCGTTCATTCTAAGTAGTTTTGCAATTATCTTGATGGGGAAGAGAGAGAGCTGATTGCTTTGCTTAGTTTGCCTTCCTGGTGTCTCGTGATTGTTGTGTGGCTCGTCCTCATGGTGCCACGGGCTTATCGTTAGTTTGTGATTGTGGTATTTTCTGATCGTACTTACTTACTATTTCTAAACAAATCTGAGACTTATTTCTTATCCATTTCAAATGCAATGTATTGTGTATATGAATTGTTTGTATCTTGATGTACTGATATTTAAATAAATTATTGTTTACACTATTTAAAGAATAAAAGCAGAATTCAACAAATTACACTGTTATAAATGCAGAGCTCCAGATAAGAGTATGTGTTTGAAAAGAAAAAAATCTGATTTCTCAGACAAACATATGTTGTTGATTTGTGTTAGGTTTGATGGTTTACGTCCCAGTCAACAGCAATGGTCATGTAAAGACTGTCTGTTCACCTAACCGCACTTTTTACTGGACAAGCATGGCTTAGCTGTTAACCAGTACTTCGTGCACATACTCTCGCTTGTAACTGACAACAACTCTTCTTGTATCAGTGGAAGGAGGAGTATGACCAAAGAAAGGAGACGGTGCTTTAGAGCACCTACAACAGATGATTAAACTGATGGCTAAGAAAAATACAGTTTAGCCTAAAAATCCTTATCTGGACCTACGAATATGTAACTCCTAATGATAGATGATTGATCCAGCGCCTTCTATTCTGGTACTTACTGAATGGTCCAGCAACAAATGCTCGGACTGGATTTAAATGAAAATGCAGACCAAACTTTAGACTTAATGCCTTTGGATTAATAATTGTCTTTGTTCTATGCTTGTCATATTTACTTGTTTTTATCAGAATTATTCATTTCTAAAAGCTGTATTATGTATATTTCCTGTTTACCTTATGAGTAAATGTTCTGGAAACAACAACATGCTAACTCCACCGACTTATCCAATAAACAAAATTGAATATTCTGTAAGCAAACAGTGGAGACATTGATCTGACGCCGTGTTCTGCGACGTGTAATCTACGTCTGCATTGTTTACCAAGTCCAGTAAAAAAGGATACTATGCTTATTTTGGTTAATGAGTATGTTTATACATATGGATAAATACTCACCCTTTATCACATGACGTCGCGTCTAAGAGTGATATAACGCAATACAATAAAATCGATAAGCCACTAGTGGTTTACAGATTTAGTAACGTAACGTAATGACGTCCATTTTAATGATGCGTAGAAGATGGCAAAATCTTGACGTTTTACGCCAAAAATGCAATTACAAAATAATTTTAACGTCATATGATATATAGAACCTAACATTCGTGTTCCTGTATTATTGAATTTTCAAACTCGTTGCAAAAATGCGATAACATGATCGCAAGGCTTTTCCCCCAACTAACTTGATAAGTTCAATAAAACATCAACACTAATGTAAGATCCTCTATGTACGAGCTGGCTCAACAAGTGTATTCTTGCACACCAGATAAGGATATATGAGATTTTACCCTGGGATAGAAAATCTTATTTTACACATGCTATCTTACCCAGGACGTCAAGTAACGTCATCATGTGAAATTGCATCTTAGCGTATTCAGGGACTTCAAGAAGCTTATTTCAAAATAAATAAATAGAAACAGTGGTGAGCAAGAAAAAATAATCCATTATTCGTGTGAGGATGGAATAGAAAAATCTGTCCCTCGTGATCACCCTTTGTCATCACTCGGCAAGCCTCATGATGCCAAACGGTGATCCTTGGAATGCATTTTTCTATTCTACACTCATACTCATGATAGATTCTTATATTACCTGTCTGTATGTTCAGCTATGACTTCTGCACGGTTAGCAAGCTCTACTTGAGCCCTGAAACTAGCTGGTGAATTGGCATCATGCCGCGAAAGTGTATTCTGTATATATTTCATATAATATCTGTCATAGTCTTTTAATATGTTCACTTGTCCTATAAATAAATAGAGAATACTAGGAGATATAAAAAAGTAAGTGAATTGCAAGGCTTTGCCAAGCTATTCAACATGCATTCCCTAAAACGAGCCTAGTAAACTTTTTTTTAATTTTATTTTTCTACGAAACATGTAACAAATACAACATAGATATCTATGTCCCTGGTGGCCGTGTTTTTGACGAATCTAAAAATAGTAACAAGTTTGGTAGATGTACATCCACAGAACAATTTATGCCAAATTATTTTGAAATCGGGCAAGTAGTTTTTGGCAAAAAGAGTTTTAAGGTTTTTCCTATAAATGTATAGGAAGAACTAACTCCGTCACTGGCGGCCATGCTTTTTGGCGGGTCAAAATAATTCCAACTATTTCGGTAGAGGTTTACCCAAAGATCATTGTGCCAAATGACTTCCAAATCAGGCCACTAGCTATTGACATTGAATAATTTTAAAGTTTATATGTAGAAAAAATGCTAATATGAACGTATGACATATTAGGGTACCCTACTTTAACTTGCCTTTCTTGGCTTCAAGTTTTGGTAATGTTGTGCTTCTTTCTTCTTTTAACAGCAGTGATTCCTTGGGATCTACACTGTACGCCTTATCCGTGTCCAACGAATATAACTTGTCTTTGGTCATAGCAGCAGATATTTGTCTCAAGTATCTGTTAGGCGGAAGTGACGTTTTGTTCAGTCCACGAATGGTAGGTGATGGTTTGTCCCTGTTTTGACCACGTGTCTGGAATTGTCTGGTAGAGACAGACAGTTTGGATGAACCTGTTCAGAAAGTGTAAAGGTAACATAACATCTGATGAAAACTATATGGTCCACCATATGAATGGCGTTTTGCTGGCGTGCCAATGATGACCCAAAATTGCTGGCTTGTTACCTTTGTGATTTTTCAGGGGATCCGGACCGGTACTGCCAAGAAACCCTATATTTTTGTGATTTTTCTGGGCGGGGGATCCAGACCGCTTGTTCCCCCTCCCCCCTCTTGATCCGTACAAAACCCTCATAATCACCTAAGTTGATGTATCCAGCGGAAGTAGAGGTCTGAATATTGGTCTGAGTCTTCATCTATGCATATTTGAGCACTTCGTTGCTTGACAATACGATAAGTAACAAAGTACCTTAAGCTGGCTTAGTTTGTTTCTTAAAAATGCCACCACTGTCTCGTTGGGACTGTATGTCGTTCTTGTGTTATAAAAAGTCCCTCCATCCTAATGAGCCTCTGTGTAAAATTTCAGTTTAATTGCCATGTTACTGTAGTGTAGCCCTTTAAATGGAACACTGTTTTTCAGCAATAACGTTTAATCTAAAATTCCAATTTTAAATATAACTGGAGAAATATATTTAAACCAAACACCATAATCAAAAATATTTTTTCGAAGGTTGGCTACTTTTAAATAAAGGCGGTGATAGGATGTAATTTTAAAACCCTTAATATTTTATGCCTTAAGTACCTTGAGCAAAACGAATCACTGACTATCAACAGTTAAACATAAAGCAATGTATATTCTAATATAAACAACTTGCAATTTAAAATGTGGCTGCATATTGGTGTCTATGCTGTTTAAATGCCTAGTCGACAATATTTTGTTTATTTCCAACTGTGTCACAAAGATGATAAATGGAAATAGATTAAACATCTATACCTACTGTCATAAAGGCCCCCTCAATTGGAAGCCCTTGGTCAAGCTATTCCATGAATAAGTCTGCTTATTAATATTGATCAAGCCTGATGTACGCACAACAGGCCATTTCTTTTTTTCGATCATATAAAGTAGCGGTAATAGTTAAAATATAAAATTTAATGCTGCTGCTTGTGTGTTGATTTAGATGCCGTCCATCTGTTCTTTTATTCGTATTTCAATGACTGTGTCAGTCTAATACAGACACATGTACAAAACATACAGATGGCTAGAAAGACAGAATCAGACACAGTGATAGTTTTGGTAGACACTAAATGCAAAAGTAACCCATTACTCCTAGACCTATATAAGCAGCTTGGATTTCATTGTAAACCATACCAGTTAGTGCCTTCAAACGAAAATTGTCTGCTTGAAATCACCAATGGACATTTTATAAATGAGCAAATACTGCGAACTCCATTCCAGTGTATTGCACTGACAGTACAAAATGGGTTATTAAAGGGTATTTTCATACCAACAAAAACTAAGTTATTTATTTTTACAAGATACAAGAGCATTAAGATTGATATCATTCTCAGCCAAAATTTAAATCTAGTTAGGGTTTTGCTATGTCTATGCCCATCTAAACTCTCAATATGAAGTTACTTTCATGTAAAATTTTAAAAAACAAAAAATTGTGTTCCATTTGAAGTGCAGTACTACAGTAGTTTGAATTTCTTGTGAATAAACGAACAGAGACGACAGACACTGGAGTCATTGGTATACTATTAGCTCATCCATGATCTCAGGTGAGCCAAAAACGGACATCATTTTTTAAAAAAAAAAATGTCATTAACAGCCTATATCTAAAACAATAAAATTACATTTGTGACTCATACAAGTAAATTTGTACTTTGTTAAACAGTGAAGACCCAAATCAAATGCCACTAAAGGTGACAGTTCATCAGGGTCTGCACTGCGGTGACAAAATTGTTCTCCAGAGAAAGAAATTCAACATTATTTGGAAATTAAAGCCTGTGACCCATCAGAATATACAGTGGACCATCCTGACTTAACTGCATCAAACTTTATGGGAAAGTCCATTGGTCAATAAATGGTTAAAAAAGAGAAACGAGATTGTTATATGACCGAAGGAGAATCCTGTCTCCCGATTGGCCCAATTTGTCTTCATAAATCTCTATGTCTACATGGAAACTGGTCTAAACCGGTCCACAAGTTAATATTGCATGAAAACCAGCTCGAACTAGTTTCCAGAAGTTAATATTTTTGACACTTCTGCAATATTACCCTATAGAGAGCTAAAAATAGCATGATGAGTTTGAAACTAGCATGTGCTGCATTAAATTGACATGATTTGCTGTTTGACCTCCCAATAGGTAAATTAAACACTTTCATGAATTTTACTATAGTTTTGTTTTGTTTTGTTTGCTTATTTATCTTTGTTGGAATAAACAAACCGTAAAAACAGATATATGATAACATTTTGTACTCCCCATTAAGAGAATTAATATACATTTGAAAATGCAAAAAAAAAATACATTTAAATATTTTAATAACAGCTTTTAAACTTTTGAGAAAAAACCTTAGATGTCTTAGATTGAAGGCTGAACATGTCTTTAACAACAAAAGTGAAAGTAGCAAAATTTTCATTCTTAAATGAAAAAATCATATAACAAAACAGTTATTGACTTCAATTTCGGTAGAGAGAAGGATTTATCTACCCTTAAAAGTGATATTCATCTCGGCCTAGCTGCCTCAGTGAATTATCACTTTTTCGGGTAGATAAATCCTTATGTCTACCTAATTGAAGACAATAATTGTATATTGTCAACTTCCTACCTAAGGACTGGTAAGATTCGCTTTCGACACTAGTATTATCAAGCCATTCATAATCAGTGTCAGTGTCAGCATCATACGTTGGTGAGCTCCCTTCAAAACATCTCGTATGTCGTCTTACATTGATGGGACTTGTCCCTGAAATGGAAATAGCTTAACCCATAAAGCGCCACCTATAATTTGCAGCAGACGATAATTTAAAATTTTGCTGCCTGTTTAAAATTTACAAATAAGGAATGCTATTTCATGAGAATTGTCTGCTGGCAGAGAAATCTCATGAAATATCAGTCCTTATTTTTTTTTTTTTTTTTTTTTTTTTTTGAAAATTAAGAAAGATGTCGCAAAATGTTTTGTCTGCTGCAGTCGTGATTGGCGCTTTAAGGGTTAGAAGAATGTGCATCCCAAGCACTATTGAGTCTTCATTGAATACACGGACATTCAATAGCTAACATATTTTTAAAAAAGTGACAACAACCTTGAGGTCAAATCAAGATGCTGTTTACAGATTTAATTGTCAATTTAAATTTTAAAAGAGGAAAGTACAAATAAAACGCAACAATTTATGACATACAGATCTGCATGATAACAATGAATTATAAACTATGGCTTTTACACATTTAAAATACTTGTCACATGATTTATCAAACAGGTATTCAAAAGAGGAATAAAAACTGTCTTACCCGGCTACTCAAAAGAACACCCAAAAGTATGTTTACAAGACCGATATCGCTTAATGCAGGTCAAAAGTATTGCAGAGCATTTTACAATACGTTCGAACTGAACTAAGCTACCACCTGTCTTTAAGACTTTTGCTTTGTCTATTTTTGAGTGGCAGCTAAAGACCTGTTTCACTGTATACAATGTTCTGCATTTTTTCTTGAAAATTTTAGATAAAGTTCTATGTTTTGAATGTCAATAAAGCAATATAGCTTTAGAACAAGTGTAAATCAGCTTTATATGACTCAGGAACTTGGAAATTGCAATACTCTAATAATACTCAATTTAAGTATACTCCTAGTTGCAGTGGAGTAGCTTAATGTGTGTAAGCTTTATAACGTGTATGTACAGTAAACCAATGTTATTAGCGGCCACTTTTCTATCATTTTCTTTTTCTGACTAAGCGTTAATGAAAGTGAAATGTATTTTACCTAAGTATATGCACATCAAGGGAATTGAGTAAGTAAGGGTGCAAAGATCAGGAATCGATACAAGCAATTACCACACCTGACCCAGGATACCAATGGGAAAGTGACAAACTCACAGGTATACACCACAAACGGGAGCCAAAGGGTCAGCCCTTTCCTAGCAGGTGACAACAACGCACAAATAAACATTGTTAAAGCTAAGCCGTGCTTTGGAGCAGTTTTATTTTACTTTACAGCTTTTGGGTTAAAAACTTAACGTTTTTAAAAAAATAAGAGGTTTGGGTCCAGTTTATTGGAACTGAAGTCCAGGTGGTAACAAACCGGTCTAGCCAATTTTAAACTCTATTTTTTTTTAAATTTTACTTATGACAGATTGTTTTACCAATTTTTGTAAAACATCCCTTTTTCTGAGATTTTTGTAAATAATCAGCAACACATGCTGAAATCTTTGTATGTGTCTTATTTTACATGTATCTGAGCATGGTAGAGCAAACTCAACAAAACTTGATAAGTCCATTTTGTGACGAGCAATATTTCATAAAGGCTGACCACTCCAGGTTTCAATATGACACTTTAAAATTAATTAAAAAGCACACGTTTATGTTTTCATTATATTTCTAAAGTAGAACAGTGGTGCCTTGTTATAATAAATTATAATAAACAATCGCTGAAAGCTTCAATGCCAAACTGAAGATAATAAAGTGTACAGAGCTAAGCAAGATGTATATGCAAATTGTAAACTTAAAGCTAAATTTGTTTTAAAAAGCTGCTGATAGTTGATGTCTTCATGTTATAACATAGAACAAACAAAAAGTCTGATTGTCACAAAACTTTTGATTCTTATTTGTTTTACATCACGTTAATCAATAACATCTTCAAATGAATAAAATGTAAATAGATAACGTATCTATGGAACATTTTATATTGTAGTAATAATTGTGCGTTTTTGAAAAGAGAGCACCTTTACTTGGACTTCGTCATTGCAAGATACACCAGTAATTTTGAAATGGAATAGCTTGCATAATCTTGGCAAAGCATTTGATAATTATAGACTGAAAATTTGGTAAGAGCAATTTTTTTTACTTTCTGAACTAACATCAAAAATGTAAGGTTGCCACATATGACTCAGACTTCGGTTCCATGTATATAAATATTAACCCTTAAAGCACCAAGAAAAAAAAAGCATCTGAAAATGTTGTCCGCTGAAGTCGTCTGCTGCAAATATTTGCCTAGCATTCCTGACAAATTAAGTATAGAAGCAAACAGCGTGGACCCAGAACAGCCGGCTCCTATAGGAGCAGCCTGATCTGGGTCCACACTGTTTGCCATAGAGGCTTATTAAACATATCACCAGACGAGAAAAGCAGACGACTTTTGTTGTGATTGGCGCATTAAGGGTTAAAACTGAAATAAAGCAATTCTTTGTCACGTGATATGGTAGATTGTAAATTCATTGGGAATTAGCTTGATGGTAGTATTTGATAATGGCGTTGTATATATAGTGTATTCCAGCTAACCGTATGCTTGGTAGGGTGCACAATAATTAAGTGGGCATTGATGGAGTTCCCCTGTGTATTCTGTCACATGTGAATATTTTGTTGTAAATGTTTTTAAGAAATTTTTAAATTTTGTGTGTTGATGTTGCATGTGTGTTAAATACGTTTATTTATATTATACAATTATTCTCTTATGTAGAGGTGGGCATGGAGTGTTATGGAACAGTAAACGTCATATTGACCAATGCTAGGTCAATATGCTTAAGTTTACTGTTCAGTAACACTCCATGTCTACCGAAACATAAGTCGACAATTGTTTTATTATATAATAAATGTATGTTATGTATTTACTGCCATTTTGGACTATTAAAACCATTGGCTTTAGTGATGGATCATGCGAAATTACTTGACGTTCTGACTTCACTTTCCGTAAGCCATGCAATATTACCTCGCTCCATGTGCTTTGCAACATCACGTCCCGCAAACCATGTGACGTGTAGTTATATCAGAGGCAGTGGATAGGCATATATGCCAATCAGAAGATGTTTATTTATAGATAATATAATAAGATGATTTGTTGCAAGCATGTTTCCATTGATATGATATGAGCCGGGCATGAGATTTCCAACAATGTGATATGTGCAACCAGCAAAGGCTCAGACCAGCCTGCGCATACGCGCAGCCTGATCAGAGCCTTTGCTAGTCGATTGAATATTCTATGACTGTTAAGCTACTGCCTGAACATCATTGGGAGTTTCTAAGCTTAAAAGGAGGCTGCATAAGCTCATTTGAGTCAACACATGTCAAAATGCCACATTGTTTGAAATCACGTGTCACGGCTCATATGTAATTTGGTTGAGTGGTTAGTATGTGAGTGAGAGTGTGAGTGAGTGTTTGCTCATGTGTATTTGCATATATCGTGTGTAGGAGGTGAGCTTGGATAATTTCTCTTAATAAGGATTAAGTGAAATTCTATAGATCATAGGTGGATATAAAATAGCAGACATTTTTGAGAAGAGTCAGATTTTTTGTGAATTCATCTGTGAATGCTTGTTTTTTAGTTTAACTGCAGGTGTTTGTAACAGGGGTTGTGTTGGCACTAATGGTTATCTATAGGACTGGTATGTCTATTTTTATGGTAGTTTAACTCCAGCTTGTTATTGGATTTCAATTCTGACATTTGAAAAGCCACGTTGATAAATGTCACTTTGCTAAGTTGTATCGCGTCATCCAAATAAATAGATCACGTCAGGATTTACACCGATTGTCAGAATTTGGCAAAAATCCAAGCATTCAACGTTCTGGAAAGGACCTCAAAAAGTTTTCTATTCAATCTTCCCAAATTTTGAGAGTCTGTGGCTAGGGTTACATACAATTGACAACTGTACTTTTGTGCCTTAATTAAACCCTGAAATACAGTGTACCTAAGAAAAACTATATATTTGGAAACAATTGCATATTAATTCTGCGATCTTAGGGTTTAGGGGCGGGGGTATTTTTGTGAACAAATTTATTTTTTCCAGAAATTCAAAGTTTCATCAGGTATTTGTCTAAATACGTTGAAATATAATGTTTGCAGCATAAAACTTAAGACAAAAGTGTTGCGTTTTCATAGAATCCGGGTCTAAAATATTTCCTTCTTTTTGGTAAATAGGTGTAAGTCCATAACTTTTTACTATTACCTGCAATGTCTAACGCGGAGATCATAATATATGCAAAATTTTAGCAATTGTTTTGTAAAAAAAAAAAAACTTTTTGTGGCTTTTCCATGGGTAGAAACCAGTACTGGGCCGGGAGGGTTTATGATTTGTGTGTTTATTAATATGACGGGAACTCCCGAAGGCTCAACCGAAAGTGGTTTTATGGAGAAGCCGGGGATCGAACCTGCGACCCCTGGTTTACAAGGCATAGCGCTTATCCACTACACCACGGGGGCTTCTCAGCAATTGTTTTGTATGGGTGAGCTAGACCATCCACATCAGATCTCAAGTTACACCTTTGTCATGAAGATACAAGTCTGGATCATTTAACAAGAATTTTCATTAAAAAATACTGAATTACCAAACGCAGCGGCCACGATAAAGCGATGTTAGATTTTAAGACTTGAGGGTAACGTGGCCATTTCTGATCATTGAGGGAAGCCAAATGCATTTTCAAGCGATTGTTGGGTCACTGAAAACCAAAAAAGCGCAGCAAATGCTGCAGTTTGCTAAACTTTCTTCGAGAAATAAAGGACCAACTTTTCACAATTTGACTATTTTTATTACACAATTTGACTATTTTTATTACACAATTTGACTATTTTTATTACACAATTTGACTATTTTTATTACACAATTTGACTATTTTTACCTGCGTCGCTTTAGCGAAAGTAGGTCTAGTAGTGGGTCCACTCCGTCCGTCCGGTCGTCCGTCAGTCCGTCCGTCCGTCTGTCCGTCCGTCCGAAACATATAGGGTGCCAAGTTTGTGTAATCTGTAACTCCAAAAGTTTTCATTGTTTTTTATTCAAACTTTGCCTAATGATTGATCACATATTGAAGATGTGCACCTTCTATTTTGTGCATGTTTCATAATTTTTTTCTTATTTTTGAGGGGTGTTGAACTTAGACATTTTTTCAATTGCAATGCTTAGGGGGTGCCTAGTTTTGTGTAATCTGTAACTCCAAAAGTTTTCATTCATTTTTATTCAAACTTTGCCTAATGATTGTTCACATTTTTGAAGATGTGCACCTTTTATTTTGTGCACGTTTCATATTTTTTTTCTCATTTTTGAGGGGTGTTGAACTTAGACATTTTTTCCATCTGCAATGCTTAGGGGGTGCCTAGTTTGTGTAATCTGTAACTCCAACAGTATTCATTCCTTTATATTCAAACTAATCACAATGATTGTTCACACATTGAAGATGTGCACCTTCTATTTTGTGCACGTTTCATAATTTTTTCACATTTTTGAGGGGTGTTGAACTTAGACATTTTTTCCATCCGCAATGCTTAGAGGGTGCCTAGTTTGTGTAATCTGTAACTCCAACAGCATTCATTCCTTTATATTCAACCTTTGCATAATAATTGTTCACACATTGAAAATGTGCACCTCCTATTTTGTGAAAACGCTTCATTGTTTTTTCTCATTTTTGATTGGTGTTCAACCTAGACATTTTTCCCATCTGTCCGTCCGCAACATTTTTGGGGGTGCCAAGTTTGTGTAATCTGTAACTCCAAAAGTTTTCATTCCTTTTTATTCAAACTTTTCCTAATGATTGTTCACATATTGAAGATGTGCACCTCCTATATTGTACACGTTTTAAGGATAAAAAAAAATCATTTTTGACGGGTGATGAATTTAGACATTTTCCATCTGAAATGCTTACTGTAGATTACATTGCGAAATTTGGGTGTAATCTGATTTCATTCCTGTTTGTTTGAACTTTGCATATCGACTGTTTACACATTGGTGATACGCTCCCGCGACGCAGGTCCAGAGCAGAGTTTGGTCTTGTTATTAAAGCTTTTACTATCGCCTTTAAACGTATTTCTAGTCGGTATTTCTTAAATCACATTAACAAGTATGACTGTTTATTGTCTTCCAACACATTCAGACAAATAATGTTGAATGAAACATCTTCACGGCTACAGAGCACGAGCCGAAAGATAAAATCTAACGACACCATTATCTCACAAACACGTGGCACCATATAAAGTAACTTAAGGTTTTACTCAACCATATAGTAAGTTACATTGTAAGCATTTTGATTCATTGTTGAATAGTTTAGAAGTTTAATCAAATAATGACTACGTTTTGACGTCATGTTTTAAGCATAAAACCTCTATTACATCTTTCACAAAACCAATAGTTTTTATAGGCGTATGATGCATGAGGAAGATGAAAGACCACCAAACAAAAATCCTCAGCATTACTTACAACGGATGTGAATTTTGCATACAGACCCCCTTTGCAATAGGTGCTCTCCCCAAATGCTAATTCAAAGGATGGCGTCTGTTTTTTCTTGGTTTCATTTGCCTAACTTCCTGTTCTTACCTTTGTCATTGAAATTATTCGATACTGCACAAAGATGAGAAAAATAAGATCTAAAACATAAGAAATTGTTAAATATATTGTGCATAGTATACATATTATGCTTATAGTTCAATCAGTGTAACCAGGTCCTGTTCACTGAGGTGTATCATAAAGTTCTACATACTGTATACACATGCCATTATGGATATTAAGCTACATGTTTGTACAAAAGTAGTGACCATCGCGCTTTTATAATAATTTGTCTTTGAGCATTTTGACAGTCCCACCTCCCCCACCCCCTCTAATCAACCATCCCATTTTTATATGATGTGTGTATGTAAAACTACAACTGTAAGCAAAACGATTAGCTTGGTCATTGGGGGTAAAGCACCGCAAATAGAATTTTCCATTTCCTATTTGTTGAAAACCAGAAACAGAGTTTTCAGCCGATATTTTTAATTGGTACCTGTCCAATGTGAAAAAATTGGCGATAATTCAAGGGTTGAACCAACTACCTTATCATTTTCTTTGAAATGAGCCACAACATGTGATTTCAAACAATGTGGTATTTTGACAAGTGTAGACTCAGACGAGCCTGTACAGCCTCCTTTCGGGCCTAGAAACTCCAAATGCTGTTTCGTCAGTAGCTTAACATTCATAGAACATTCAAGCGACTAGCAAAGGCTCTGATCAGACTGCTCGTATCCGCAGGCTGGTCTGAGCCTTTGCTGGTCGCACATACCACGTTGTTGGAAATCTAATGTCGCGGCTCAATTATAACTGAGCATTTTTAATGGGCAATCCTCTGACTGCAGAGCCAGGGGTCGCGAGTTCTATCCGGGTCGGTCCCATACTTTCGTGGAGATTGATAAGGAAATAATTTCTACTGCCATTCTCCTCCCTTCCGCTGATTCAACAAGGGTAGACATTGTCAGTTACAAGCTAAAGTATGTGCACGAAGTACTGGTTAACCGCTCAGTCAAGCTAGCCCGGGAAAATGTGTGATTATGTGAACTGACCGTCTCGACATGACCATGGCTGTTGACTAGGGGGTTTAGCATCAAACCAAACCAAAAAAAAACACAATAGATGGTGTTTGATCGTTAACTTGAAACATGACTGGCTAATGATGATTTCATTAGATGGTTAAAATGTCGAATTCTATCCTGTGAATTTATAGTATATCAAGTGGAGCACATTGTGACAGTGTTTTTTGGAATTTCAGGTTTCGATTAGTTTTTTAGAAATTATTTAGGTTTGACCTAGAAGATTTAATAAAATATATGATTATAAAACTTGCTGCTGAAATTCTGAATTCTAAACGATAACTGAAAAACAATGGGAACGTAGTAGAAGAATCAACATTGAAATATGCGTGTTTCGGTTTATGTATCAGAGAGAGAGAGAGAGAGAGAGAGAGAGAGAGAGAGAGTACCATGTGTGTTGAAGTGAGAAATTGCAATTATTCGAAGGCAAAATTTTAATACAAACCTCTAAAATGTCTTTGTGTGTCAATTTGTCTGAAAAAAAAGACAGAGAAAAGCATTTAGTTGATATACGTATTTACACAAGTCTTAAAAATAAAAGTTATCTCCCGTTGCTTCACAGGGGACCATTTATTTTCAAACTTCAAAATAAAGCGGATATTATTAGACTTTCCGCTAACTGTAAAGGCGGCAACTTTAATGTTCATATCTGGGCGTGGTTCGGCTATTTCATCTGCTAAAGAAGGGAAATCAGGTTTTATTTATAATTTGGTAAAGAGTTAATCAGCTTTTACGTGAGGCCGCGCAAACATACGTGCATTTCATGAAAATCCTAACCGTATACACACTGAACTCACATTATTAACCCTTAAAGCGCATAATCACAAAATGTATGTTTTTTGTCGTCCACTAAAATATTTGATGCTCACAGACAAACAGTGTGCACCCAGATCAGACTGCTCCTAAGTCTGATCTGAGTCCACAATGTTTGCCTCTATGCTTATGTTAAATAGACATTTTCAGATGCAGTTATTTTGTTGGCGGTTTTAAGGACTAAATAACGTGTTTTGCGTCTATACTGAGGTTTAGCGCAAGATGATTCAGTTACTTTCGAATAAAACCACGCCTCATTTTCAGCTTTTACCTATGTGTAAGGTTGACCAGTCCTAATTACGCATTCATGAGGTGCCGCCTTTACAGTAACCAAAAAGTCAAGTAATACATTAAATTTCTCATAATAGAAAATATGTTACATATTTCAGCAGTCGGGTAAAACTAAACGTTCGACTTGTCGGTGTTTGGGCCTTGGTAACCAATGAGGGGTAGCTGCGCTTTACCGTTTTTCGCTATATAATGTATGCGCGACACACGAATTAATTTTATATGTTTACTGAAAATGTGTGTGTTCCGTATCGTTAAATTCACGTGACTGTGACGTACGTTGACCACCCTGTTAGCAGTAACTGATCCTATAAGACCTATTTCACTCAGAGTGGCCAAGCGCAATAGGGTTAGAGTCTTCGCTGGTCGCATGGAGAATGCTTGTGTTCTTATCTAACCAATACTCTGATCAGACTGGCCGTACGCAAAATCAAAATGTAAAGTCTGCCATGTACAGCCTCCAATAAAAGCTCCTTTTTCGAAAGCAATATGATATGTAGCCTGCCAATCCACCTCCTCCATCGTATATATACCCAGCAAAAAAAGAAACGCACCACTACGATTTTTCCATACTGTTTTCCTATTGACACGAAATTGTTAGGTGCCATAAATTATTTATCACTGATCAAATCTTACTAAAACTTGAGTATGATGTAGATGAGTATCTTTATCTTCTCTGTGTAGGCACAAAACTCATCAAGCCAAATGGTAAACGAGTTTTGGAAGCGTTTATTAAATCCTAGTGTCTATATGAAATTCAGAGTATGCTTTACATTTGTAAAGTATGAAAACGATATGTTGTCGTTATGTGAGACAACCAATGTGTTTCTTGATGCTGTTTTCCTACTTCAAAATCAATTTACATCAGTTAGGATTGTTTAAATTGATTAAAGCAATGTTGAAATCTTTACATGTTTTGTTAGGTTTATCTCCAGTATGGAATCGTTATCCAAAGGGTAGTAACAATACATGGGTTACTTAGCGTTCAATAATCCCGTATGATGAATTTAAAGGTAGAATTTGCAAATAATAAGTGTCTAAGTACAATTTGGTCTACTTAGATGATTCCCATTGCTAGAACTAATCCTACAAGAGAGCATTATAAAACGCTTATTTTCTGTGACTTTACAATTTGACTCCCACTTGGTTCATGACCAATTTTCTTTTACACAATTTTGACACCTGATTGTAAAAGAAATGTAAAGCAGCAGTACCTGACATACCTTTTTACAGATATAAACGAAACTGGCCTATCACATGTGATCTTCCTGAGATTTTGACACTTCTGTATGGTGCGTAGCTTTTTTGTCGGGTATATACTTTCTATTTCAGAGCAAAAATGCTTTTCGATAAGACACTCATTGAACCTTTTGGAGCTTGAAAATGTTTTGTTATGAAGAAAATGACAAATTTTCAATTTTGACACAGAATTTCAGGACATGTCGAAGGTAAACGTATTTTTCATCGAATAGCATTTCCGTAATTCTAAAATGTTCAAGGAAACACAATTTTATTGAACTTGATTTAATTAATTTCCCATTGGTGACCTGGGTCGCGTGTGGTGCTTGATTGTATCCATTCCTGATCCTTGCCCTTTTTCTCACTTTATATCATTCATAGGAAACTGGCCTCGAGGTTATAAAACTTTTTTCCTGCCCAACTCAACAGAGCACGAAATCTCAACTGCTCATAAAAGCTAAAATACTGAGAAATAAAGAAGTTTCTTGCTTTAAGTCTCTTAAGCCTCGTTCATATGCACAATATACACCCCGGTGCAAATATACACCCGGGGTGTAAATTTGCACCTGGGGTGTATTTTGGTCATATAAATGGTGTTTTATGAAAATGCACCCAGGTGCAAATTTGCACCCGGGTGCGAATTTGCTCCACCTTTTTAGGTGGTGCAAATACGGTGGAGCAAATTAGCACCCGGGTGCACATTTGCCCCTAGGTGCAAATTGCGCACATGAACGCAACTTGTTATCACGTATGTACAATTTGATCTTAGATTTTGATAAATTACCCATCTTTTCTATATGAACATGTACGTGTGTATGAAAATAAACTATATAAATAGTCCCTTTAGCAAACTTAAGGTCATGGCTTCTTTCTGTAATCACTACTTCATCGGCTATGCCGGGTTGCCACGCAGAATAACTAGAATTTCTGGTCCATGGGCTTCGGTTTGCACGTTTCTATTTTCGAGCAATATCTCTTCCTAACCCCAGCAATATAAATCAGAGTCACCTATTATCAGGAAGTATACTAAACCATTTAATGCATTCAAAAGACGCGGAATGTATCCTAATGTTTCTAAGTGCAATACCAAGAGATGTGTCTGTTGCACACATTTATGTACTAAAACTACTTTTACATCATCTGTGATGCTTTGGCTGTTTGTCGGGCCCACCGGGGTTTACCTGTTGGATTTCTTTTGCTCCGGTATTCAGTTTAATTTACTGTTGAGTCCTTATCCTTGCTTTATCTTCTTGTTATATCTTGATTATATGTTTTAGGAGATGATGCATTGATTAGTTAGGGGTCTTTCATGCAAACCAAATATCTATGTGTCTTGATCCACATCTGAATTCAGGGTGAGGTTGGCGCCGTTAAACCGGTTTAAGCCCTCCAGTAAAATATTTTACTGACCGTTCCAAGGCGGTACTTCTTTTGTGGATCTTTTATGTTTTTGTTCTGTCTTGTGTTTGCTATGTCTTTGTGCGCGTCTGTTTATATGTGGTTTGTGGTCACCTGCTGGGAAAGGGCTGACCTCTTGGCTCTCGTTTGTGGTGTCTACTGTGAGTTTGTCACTTTCCCATTGGTATCCCATTGGTGTGGTACTTGATTGTATCGATTCCTGATCTTTGCACCCTTACTTACTTTGCCAGAACCCTAGTGCCATGCACGAGTCCAGGCTATCCGATGTACACATCACATCGGTGAAAAGGTTCCCCTGCATAACGGAGTACCACCCTTTACTATTCATGTAATCAACGTGATAATCAGACAGAGCAATAATTGAAATATGTCTACCCTCTATCTGACCCCCACAATTCGGGAATCCAAACCTCTTGTAGCCATTGATAACCTCGGTTAAGTCATTTCCCTTCGGAAACTTAACAAAGATTTAGAAAAGTTCGTCAGTTCGTCAACAATTGGAGACTAAACCAGTTTTGCTATTACGAAGAGGTTCTCAATTGTCCAGCTCTGCGCAGTCCTAAGTCCAACTGTCACCAGCAGTTAAATTGAAACAAATTAACGCACACGCGCATTCCGTTGCAGCTATTCGCGCAGTTTGTCGCAGAGCCCGTGACTTTCGGAAGCCATGGGTCATCAGTACATGTATAAGTCTCAAGCACTACGTTCGTCCACCACTCTTGGCCAGATAGTCATATATATACGTAGTACTGCTGCAACAGCTTCTATAAGTGCCATTTATGCACCAGTCATTTGTATCCACTGCTCCCTCACCTACGGGGATGGGCGGGGATAATGATTTTTGCTTTCCAGAGCCCCGCCCTGTGGGGACAAGCTGATGGTAATAACCCTGCTCTTTGCCTCACCATACACAACAGAAAATCCCAGCAGGGTAAGTGTCCCAATGCTATAACCCCCACACTTCCCCAGCACTGCGGGGACAATCAAAAAGTAATTGTCCAGCACCTTACCCCGGCTATTCCATGGCTATCCCCGTAGGTGGGACCGTGGATACAAATGACTGGTGTATTATCCTCTTTAAATATTGTGTAAATAAATAAAGCAAATTAAACAAATGGAGTTGCATTTTTCTCACATGACGGTATCTTGAACTTAACACATCGAATTTCTCCTTAAAGTAAAACTGAAACATTTGTGATATGTTTAAAGAGCAAATCCAATAACATATGAACACAATTTATTGACATATGAACGCTTCATCAGGGGTTGCAAATTTACTCCCGGGTGCAATTTTGCACCAGGGAGCAAATTTGCACCAGGGTGCAAATTGTGCATATAAACGAGGCTTAAGATGCTGTATTTATCATGCTAATAAATGCTAAAATGCCAACAATTGTTTGCATTTTAACATTTATGAGCAGGATAAATTTCGTGCTCAGCTGAGTTGAGCATGAAAAATATTTATAACCTCGGGGTCAGGTCAATCTTCTTCATAACAGATTATTGATTGTTAAAGATTGGTAGGTATTATGATCATGGGCAAAGAATATCCTACTATAAATGAAGCAGTCTGTATTTACCACAAACTATACTCACCTGTCACGTGACGTTATACAGTAGCCCCTCAGTCTTGTATATTTCTGAAAAATGCATTGTACAAATCTAATAATAATTATAACTACTACTTAAGAAGCTGGTATAATTGTTTTTAAATGCATTTACGTTCGCCACATCCCTCTGGATATGTTGAAAACCTCGAGCTTCGTTCCTGGTTTTTTAAATCTCTGGCAAACGTTGATGCATGCAAATCATGTTTGATCCCTAAAATCATGAATTTTGTCAGGATCAGAAATAGTTACATATAAGTTTGTTCTGTTGTTATTTCTTTTTTCAATTCACGCACAGCTTTCTTGGAGTAAAAATAGCTTGCCCATAACTATTTTAAAGTGTGCTTCGGGGTTATACTACTGTTTTCATGCTAAATCAGTTGAGCATGTAATAGGCTATCATACTCATAAATGTTTAAATGCCATCAAATGTTGGCGTTTTAACATTTATAAGCATGATAAATTCAACATCTGAGAGTTTGAAAGCAAGAAAAGTATTTTTTTCAGTATTTTAGTTTTTATGAGCAGTTGAGTTAAGCATGAAAAGAGCTTTTTAACCCATATAAACATAGTGTCCTTTTGTGGGACATAGGCAAACAATGGAGACCCAGAGTCAGACGCCGCAGAACAGAACAGAACAGAACAGAACAGATTATTTATTTGACGTAAACTATACAGTTTCTAGTCAATCAAATACAATTATAATAATTTACATATCAAGGTCACAAATACTTTTAAAATGCTTAAATCAAGTTGTAGTGCTTATCTAACGATCTTGGCTTAACCCATATATGCCAATAAAACTTTGGCATTCATGGGTTTAGGTGTATGTTATGACTTAATCAAATGTTAGACTTTTTGATAATTTCAACTCAAATCAGTTCCATCATCCATTTCAATAACTGGAGGCTGAGCCCAATTCCATCACCCAGTCAGCTCCAACCAACACAAAATGTGCCTGTGGCGTCCCTTTTGTGCAGATATGGTGCTGACTCAGTTCTGTATGGTAGCTCAGCTGGACCCTACAGAACGCGGCGTCTGATCAGGGTATCCACTGTTTGCTCGCAGAATGTTCTATTAGAATTGGAATAAAATGTTAAATACCACCCAACAACCCTCAAAACGGAAATGAACTGGTCGAACTGCTAACAGTGGGAAATTCCATTCGGCTTAAATGGGTTAATCTAGGGGCCCGACTATATTATGTTGACCGCGATCAGAAGTCAATTGAATGATCAGGATCCACACTGTTTTCTCTCTGATAGTAACTGGAATTTGGCATGTTAAAGCTGCATAGTCTGTAACTTTTGATATTCTAATTTTGGAAATAAAGTTTCTATTTTTCAAGAATGCAGTAAAAATACTCAAATTCAGGTAAACATTTTACCATTTTCATAAATTTTAAAAAAAATTATGTCTATCAAAACAACAGCATTTATGTTAAAAATTAACTGTCTAGAGTTACTGGAGGGACAAAAATAATTCAAAACAAGAGATAAATCACCTATTTTTATTAGATAATTCACTGATCCATGGCAACTTTCAGCTGTACTGAACGTATTTATTGTGAAAACATAACTTAATTCTATTTTTACAAATGATTTAAAAAGAAAATATTTTTTTTCGAATGTGTTCATAGTTACAGATCTAGTCTCTTTAATTGGCTGAAAACTGGAGAGAACTGAATTGAATATCCAGCATAGTACAGGGGCGGGTCCAGGGTTTCTGAAAAGGGGGTTCATATGAATAAAGGTGTGGGGTTCGCTTTGCCGATCTTATCTCATTTTCTTTAATATCCCATGAAAATGAAATAACTTGGTCTCACTGAGACCAAATTATTTCATTTTTATAGGATATTTAAAAACGGTGGGCCCCAGAGCGAACCCTTTGAGCTTAAACCCCCTAAACCCCCTCTGGGTCCGCCACTGTGGTAGGAGTTAACTTATTACCTGTGCATTTTTATTGTTGAGAAGGATCAGCTTTGTGCTGGTACGCTTGATATCGTACACACCATGCTCGGGGCTGTCGAATGGCCATGGTCGCCCATCAAAGTCGTGTCTGCAAAGAATTAGTTACGAGAGCCTGTTGTAATTGAATTAAGCATTAAAATTATGAGTTTCTCAAGAAATCAAGATAAAATGAAAATTGCTGGTGCCATAAGAAAATTAGATCAAATTAAATTGCGATAATTATTTTTTTGAATTTTAGAACAGCCACGCTCCTGTTTCAAATACATACCTTTGGTATAGTTCGTCCAATTCCCCAGGTGTAATACCAGGCGGCGTTGGTGTTGCATTTTTGTTGAGCCCCGGGGTGAGGTAGAGCCCACCAGGGACCAGGCTGCTAAGCATTTTGGTGACTACGTAGCTTCTGTCTCCGTATTTTGCTTGACTATTACATGTCGCTGGCTTTCTATTACTTCACGTTTGTCGTACTGTAGAAAAATATCCGGTACCGACGCCGTTACTATAGTGATGACGTCTTTTTTATTACGTTGGATAATTACAACATAACGTCCTTTATCATATGACGTCACGTTTGGGATTAAAATAACGGCATGCATTAAAATTTATTTATTTTATTTATACAATATTTAAAGAGGTGTAGAGGTAAAATTTGTATAGAGTACAGTGACGTCACTAATTATAACTGTAATCGGAGAGGTCTATTGACAATAAAAGGTAATCCCGCATTTAGACAGGTAAACAAACGAGGATATTGGTATTTATATCCTAACTAAGGCATTAAAGCATTCATAAGGTGTCACAGACTAGTGGTCCAGTGGTTAAGTAGCGATATTAACATATTCGAACCTGTATTTTTTTCTGAGGGTTCGAATCCCTGAGTTTTTATTTTCTTTTTTCTTTCTTTTTCTTACTCCTTCAGTGGGCAGTTTGAATTACCTAGCGCTGTAACAAACAGTGGCGGATCCAGAAGGGGTTCAGGGGGCTTCGGTACAGATTATTTCATTTTTAAAGGGATATTCAAGAAAAATGAGAGATCATCTGCAAATCGACCCCCTCCCTAATTTACCTGAATCCCCTCTCTTGGAGTCGTGGATCCGCCTTTGAACAAAAAGGCTTATGTCGATATTTCAGGCTTTACAGGAAAACCAGTTAAAGGCGAGGGTTTTAACGACCCACGAAGGGTCTTGCAGACGTTAGTGTATCGGAAAACTATGTTTGATTGTTATTATTGCATAAAGTCATATTGTCACTTGAAAACTTTGGGAAAACGCTTCGAAAAGTTCATTTTTGCATTACTATAATGGCGCGCAAAAACATGAAGGATTCGTAGGTTTTGAAAAAGCCTGTTCCAGAGCAAAAACTTACGTCATCCTAACGCCACTGAATTACGTTCATTTCGATACACGCTACTGTTGATTACGTCAATTTTTGTGACGGTTTAGAATGCGTATGTAAAGTAGAAAAGCCGTGCATCAACAGCACGTAAATTGCCTGATTAATACATGGGTTTTGCCGGTTAAAACACGGTTGTTAATAGCGTGCGACACGGGTTTTTATGCAATAATTAAAGTTAAAATGAGTCTTCATCTACATCCACACAGTACGTTGTTTATGCGAGCGGAAACGCTCTGGTGAGTTTGCGTATTTCTGCATGCTAACCTGATACTCTGATGCTCAGTATTGCGATCAAAATCTCACTATGCTGGCATTATTTTATGAACTTTTTATATCATATATATATTGAAATAAAATACTATTGGTTAAAAAAAATTAAATATAAAAATTGAAAAAAAATAAAACATTAAAAAATATAAAGAAAAGTACACAAAATAAGAAAATATCTAGAATAAGAAAACACACAATGGAAACAAATGGAAAAAATTGAGCATATCAATAAACCAATAAAATGCTAAACAATGGGATTCGAACCCTTAACTTTTTACATAGCTCACGTACATATTATTACAGTTGCCTCTCTACCTACTGAGCCACCGAGGATTTACATGCCATGATCATTATTTATCGCTAAATCCGTACAATTGTTTTACCTGCAGTTTTATTATTTTTTTGAATGAACTTGAATGAATGAATAACGGTATTAAGCTGCTACACCTGTTTTCTATTGGACTCTATCCATGACGGACAATACTCTTACTGTGTGAGATCTATACACTTTTAGCTGAAATAGCCATTCTACCAAGTGGCCCTCTATAACAAAACTATATACATCAAAACATTATTTACAAATTGCACATGTTTTAAAAGGGTGCATGGATGCATTAAACAATTCAAATACATCTTTAAAGCTTGAAATAGCACATTCATTGAAAATAATCTGATTTATAATAATAACGAGCCAATCACAACAATCACCGAACTCATGTCACAAATATCGAATTTAATACCGTCCAATCGGCGGAGACTCAATCGTGTCTGAGCCTTCACACAGAACAACAAAGGTCCCGCTGATCACTCAAAAGTGCAAATAGCAGAAGGCAAGGCCCAGACCAAAAAACTAGTCTGTCGAGTAGCTTTTCAGTAGCATATCTGCACTCAAATTTCCGCAGAAACTCATCACCCATTACTGTAATCTGTATGGATTATTTTGTCAACAGATAACTGTTAGTCTGCCAAAATTGACCTTAGACTGATTAATTTTCGCAAAAATATTCGTGATATTCGTGCGTTTTCGTTGAGTACTCCGACCTTGGTCATGCTTTTACAGAGAATATGAAGATAATGTCAATTCGTTAATGCAAATGGTCTGATAGCCTAGTGGTTAGTTGACTACGTACAAATCAAGCATCTCTTGGATCGAAACTTGGAAGGAACCTTTTTATATAATTGTCAAATTGCTTTCTTTTTTCAAGTTAATATTGTTCTTATATTTTACGTCATCTTGTCTTTCATTTGCATTTAGCCGCTTTTGTCTTTCCTTGTCAGCTGATAACATTTGCAAATAGTTTGGTTCCAGTTCAGTACCAACAGAACGTCGTTCTGATCTGGATACAGACCATTTAACACTCTGATAGTGTTCCTGTAAGAATCTTTGAAAAAGTTAAAAGTCAGCAGATGATAACAAAAGTCTCAAAAATTATTCAGCGTGCAAAGAGTTAATCACATGTAAGCTTATTTAAATTATTCACGGTGCTGCTTTTGTTACATAAACGCATGCCAAATTCAAAATAAATATATCCAGGTGTGCACAAATCAAGAATAAAGACCCGCGGACAAACTAGCAAACTGGAGTCGAAAAAAAAACAATAAAACGAATCGAACCGACATCTTTTGAGTGCTAAAATACTCGACTATCCACTAGGCTGTCGGGGAATTGTGATTAATTTCATTCAGATTAGTACATGTAAGTGCACACCAATCTAAAGCACGCTTTTTACGAAGATTCACGAAGACCGAGTGAAAGGTCATTGAATATTCATATGTCTCGGGTCAACTTTGACAAACAATACTAATGCGCAGTATAAACAAAGTGTCATGCGTAAACAATTATGTTTGAAATTGTGCTTTCAAAGACGTTTTGAAACTTTTTAAGGAGGGTTTAGTTCGGATTGACTGTGGTAGTGCGTTCCACAATTTTGAGGCAGAGTATTATGAGAAAGAACGGTCATTTAACGCAGTACGTGATCTAGGTACGGAGAGAAGTCCATTTTCAGATGACCTTAAAGAACGAGTATGGGTTTTGGACACCGGTTTAAGCAGGCCAGATATATATGCTGGTGCTAAATTGTTTAGTGCTTTATATGTTAATACAGCCTTATTGTACATTAAGCGTTTAGGTACGGAAAGCCATTCAAGTCTATCAAACATGATATGAAGGAGTCATAAAATAGACCCTTAAAATGATTCGCGCAGCCCGTTTGTGTAACTTGGAGAGACGTTCAATATTTGCGGCCGTCGTGTTCCCCCAAGTGTTGTAGCCATTATCAAGTCGCGGCTGTATTATAGTGTTTCCAGGACTTAAGTGACCCCCGTTTTTTGCTAATTATTCTTTAATTGTGATTTTAATTGAAACATAAATTAGAGAAATGAATTTAGATATACACCGCGTAATTGAATTTATTTTTTCCACATAAATATGAGTTTTTGTATAGGCTGGGATTAGATGGAATTTTGGTGTGTTTTTGCTGCTCTTCTTTGAATTAGTCCCCAAGTGAACCTAACGATATAAATAACACGTAGCTTATACAGGTCAGTAGAGGTTATTCGTCAGTCCCATAGATAAGAGTGCGTAACAGAACATTATTTTTCCTATTTATCAATCAAAAAATATGTTGTGTGTACTCAAAACAACCGTCTCAGTGATACGGTTCTTTTGAGCACTCAAAACACATATTATTTAAACTGATAAAGACAATGGCAACTTCACGCTAAAAGTGCTTAACTGGCCCATAGGCGAGTGCATATCATTATAGCAATGTAAATATACCACGTGTATCTTTTGGGGTACACATGGGTATATTCACAGGGAAAAACAACTAAGTTATTCTTTTGTACAGGGGATTTGGGCTTCACTTACAAATAAGGGCGTCTCCCAAAAATAAGTTTTACTTACGCGGTGTGCATTTAAATCCACATGCTAAGTGTCGTTCTTCTAAGTTTAATTTAAAGCGGTTTAAAAAAGGAAAAAACGGGGGTCGCTTAAAACCTGGAAACACATTAGTGTTTTACAGATTTTGGTAACGCTATCAAAGACCACATGACTCGATTTAAGGGCGCATATCTTTCTGAAGACCTCAATTCAAAACAGGCTTTGTAGAGGCTGTGGAAAGGTCATCCTCGGTAACCCAGGCGTGATTCATTCCCTACCCACTGCATTCATAACATGGTGAATGCAGTGTAACGAAATGGGTTACGCCTGGGTTGCCGAGGATGTGGTCATATATACTCAGTATAAGTTTCATGAAATTCCAAGCTATGGCTGAGGTTGAAAAAGTCATTTAAATATAGTCATACCTCAGCTGCTTTTCAACGTTGCACAAATTAAAACCAAAGCCTACGATAAATGTTTTAATATGGTACCAAGTTGGCTACATGTACTCTCTTGGCAATTAGGTAAATCTCCTTAAATTTTTTTCTGCGAGTTTCTTCAATTTCCAGCTTATTCATTAATGTACATGGAAATACTGGGTAAAAGGATTGTGTATTAACAACAAGTTAGAACCAAGTCTGGTAATTAATGCGCCAATCGCAACAAAAGTCGTCTGCTTTTCTTGTCTGCTGAAATGTTTAAAAAGCCTCTTTGGCAAACAGTGTGGACCAAGATCAGACTATAGGAGCAGTCTGTTCTGGGTCCACGCTGTTTGCTTCTATACTTAATTCGTCAGTAATGCTTGGCAACTATTTGCAGCAGACGACTTCAGCAGACGACATTTTCAGATGCATTTTTTCTTGGCGCTTTAAGGGTTAAGGGCAACTAGCAGCTGAGATAAGAGTAATTTTGTAGGTATACCCCCTTACTTTTTCGTGGCCTTTTTCCTATAACTTCCAATGTTTTCAGGGGCATTACCTGTGAAAGTTAAAATATATATCACTTGAAGAAGTTAAAATTTTAAAATTTCAACAATGATTTCAAAGCGAAGCTACAGAAAGTAACTTATATAGGTTATTTCTGAAAATATTTAGACCAAGGTCAAATTTACAAGCTCAAAAATATAACTTATTCAAGTTAAAAAGTAGCTTATTGTCTGATTTTCAATGACCCTGCGTACACATTTCTAGACGATGTGTACGGAATTATATTGCACAATCGTAAAGTTATGTAATAGGTCTTTCAGATAAAATTACACACATGACCATGAAAATTGCTGATACTCCAGAATATCAAGATGAAAAAGACACTTTCACTCAGACAGGTTACTTTTGATAATTAACTGCTTTAAGTGATATAGGTTTTAACTTTTGGAGGTTATGCACCTGATTAATATTCATGAATATTTGAATTAAACCCTGTTGAACAAGTGGAAAAAGAATTGTGCCTTGGCATCAATTTGGTACCATTTTTGCTTTTCTATGGCAAATAACTGCTTAGATATGAGTAGTTGTGTATAGGTCTACCCCCTTATTTCTGTTTTTATTAAAATTGATAGATATGGCAATTAGATATTTTGCATATTTAAAGCTGCATAGTCGGTAACTTTTGATCTTCTAATTTTAAAAATAATGTTTTTATTTTTCAAGAACACAGTAAAAATACTCAAATTCAGGTAAAAATTTTACCATTTTCGTAAATCTTAACAAGTTATCACTATCAAAACAGCTTCATTTATGTTAAAATTCAATGGTCTAGAATTATTGGAGGGACACAAGAGAAAAAAAACACCTATTTGATAAGATAATTCACTTTTCCATGCAGGTTACAGCTGTACTGAACATTTTTATTGTGAAAACATAACTTTATTCTACTTTTACAAATGATTTTAAAAAATCGAAAAATGTTCATAGTTACAGAGTATGCAGCTTTAAGTGAGTGAAATCGCTATGTCACAGCATCAACTTGGAACCAGTTTTGTATTCTTGAGCAATTAGTGGCTGAGGTTTAAGTTATTTTATATGTATACCCTCTTAACGTTTCTGCAATTTCTCTTTAATTTCTCATGCTTTCATAAAGATTCACATATTAGATAATCGGTCCATCAGGAAAACGTTCCATGACTACGAATTAATTTGGTACCAAGTTTAGTATTCTAGGATGAGTTGCTGGTGAGATATGAGTATTTTTGTAGGAACACCTGATTCTTTAGAGTTATAATGTTGGTTGCCATGGAAACCATACAATTTCACATAGCCCAAATGGAATAATTTTTGAGGACAATATTATTTTCATTTCGGTGGTCCTAAAAAAACATTTCGCATCAATTAGAAAATGTCACAGGGATGAAAGGAACTATCATCACGGACCTGGTTCACTTTCTTATAATTTTCCAGTCATTTTTCAAGTTTTCGTGAATATTCATGAATATGCAAATGAGATCATTTTTATATATGACCAATGTTGATAGAACTTGTCAAATGATATCACTTCTGATATAACAACTTACATCAAAGATGGTTTGGGGTGAGAACCAGTTGATTTGTGTGTCTTATTTTATGAAATTTACCAAAATTTAACGTTTTCATTAATATTCATGAATATTGGATTTATAAAAAGATAGGCAAAATCCAAAAATGAGTCTGTAAAAGAACTAGCATATAAAACCCTAGTGCGACCATAGGTACAAACCGTTTGACACTCTGATCATGTTACCATTTCGTTGGCATGATAGTATAATTTACCTGATTCTAATGCATGCACTACCTAGATTGAATTCAATGAAGTGTTTGGTTTCTCTCCAGTATAAACAATATGTAGTTAGACACTTTGGTGCTTATTTGGTTTTATGCTGATCAAAAAGTTTAAAATGAGTTTAAATATGGTTGGCATATGGTATGTGGATGTTTGGGGTGGTTTGGTGTAGTATTATGTGACTTATGGGCCATGGCCTAAGTCGAACTATCCAGTATAGATCATGCAGTTAGGTATTTTTCATTTGGTTTTTTATCCCTGGCGTGGTGATAAGAAAGTATAAAATACGTTTTAAAGCGATTTAACATATGGTAAGAGTATGTTTGCAGGTGGTTTGGGGTGATTTGGTGGCGGTTTAGTGTGGGTGGGGTGTTTTGGGTGGTTTGGGTTGTTTCAATTATGGACCCTACTGACGTCCGAGAAATTAGCTACTTTAAGTTTGTATATCTGACCATGTGATGAAAAGCCTTAGACTAAACTTTAATCTGGTATACCAGGTTTGGTAAATGCAGGTAAATCCTGGAAAGTTCCAAGCAATGGTGGGTGGCAAAAAGACCTTTTCCGAACTCAAGAGCTTCA
The DNA here is from genome assembly GCA_964019695.1 of Loripinus fragilis. NCBI lineage: Eukaryota > Metazoa > Mollusca > Bivalvia > Lucinida > Lucinidae > Loripinus > Loripinus fragilis. Next base: position 61,195,819 of record OZ026525.1, on the reverse strand, counting down.
GTGTCGCTGATAACACTATACCGTGTGAGGAGACAGTGAAGCTCTTGGGAGTAGAACTGGATTACCAGCTTAATTTCAATGAACAAGTTTCCAGGATTTTTCAGAAAGTAGCCAGACAACTAAATGTGCTCCAAAGGATCAGCAAATTTTGTCAGAAGAAAGAAGGCTATTAGATTTTAAATCTTTTATCAGATCCAATTTTAACTACTGTCCTATTATCTGGCACTTTTGCAGCAAGGTTAATACCGAAAAGCTAGAGAAATTACAATATAGAGGTTTGAAAATTGTTTATAATTGTTATGAGTCTTCCTATGAAGAGCTTTTAACCAGAGCCAATTTACCAACACTGCACGTAGGAAGACTCAGAACAATTGCTCTAGAAACATACAAATGTATAAATAACTTTGCTCCCAAATATATCAGAGACTTAATCAATCTAAAGCAGTCTTCCTACTCTTTCAGGTATGAGAATACACTACAAATACCTACGGTAAGAACTGTGGCATACGGACAGAAATCTTTTCGCTTTGAGGCTGCCAGGGTGTGGAACGGCCTCCCGAACGAACTGAGAAAAGTTTCAGCTTTCAAGGACTTCGAGAGGCTTGTCTGTACTTGGACTGGCCCAAAAAGCAACTGTGCTGTATGTCACAGTAAACCTGCTTTTATAATCCTGTTGGCTTTACTTTTGATTTTAAAATGTTCATTTTAATTTCAAATTTTGTTTATAGCATGCTCAACTCCCCTTTATTCAGTTTATTTTATTTCATGTTCTATACCTACCCCATTTTGTTTATTTTTATGTCAAGGTCAGATATGTTTTTAGGTGTCGATTCTCTGTCAAGCAAATCGTCTGCCTATTTTGAATTTTTCGTGCAAGAGATGATGATTATCACTGCTTCTTTTCTTTCTGTTTCTTTCGACTTTCGCCAACTTGGTAGTAGGCTTGTTTTTGCAGGAATCTTTTATGTAACATTAGAAACTGACATGATAATGCCCCAATGGCGGCTCGGCTACTGATGATGACAACCTGGATGTTGGATAGCCCCAACGAAGGAGCTCATAGTAAATTATAATCTGACCTGTGGGTGCCAGTCACGGCAGGGGTCGTCTGGTGCAGACGGTCTTTGTTGTGACTTGTACCTACGGATCGGGACGTACTTTGAAAAATGTTAGGTTACTTCAATGACAAAGAGTGGGGACACAGAGCGGCCTGTTCCAGAAGGGAGCAGCCGATCTGGGTCCACACTGTTTGTCTCTTTTATGTATTTATTTATTTATTTATTTATTTATTTATTTATTTATTTATTTATTTATTTATTAGTATTTTATCTGGATTTTTAAGGGATCATCTTAACCTTATGTTAATATCGAATCACCTGTGATGACAGTGCGATGCATCTTGTAAATATCCACCTGTGATAAAGTTTTTAGTGATAATGCCCGTGATATGAGAATCCTTTTTCAGTATTTTAGCAGCAAGAATCTTTCTGCTACTGTTTTATCTAAAATGTTTTTCTCTTACAGCTTATTTTTACTTGTTGAATATGTTTGTCGGAAAATATCTTCAATAGCTAATGTTATCTGTTTAAATGTATCCGACGTTAAATAAAGATTATTGTATCTTGTAGTCTAGACTGATATATCGTTGGTTAACGTTTATGTTTAGACGAGTTGAAGTAATATTTTTATAAAAACTACTACTTGTTGAATCACGGGAATTCATTACGAGATTTGACCTTGCCCTTCGATCAAAACAAACATGTCTGTCTTGACGATTCTTTTGGTTCCAAGTTTATCAATTGTCACGAAAAATTCGAAGAAAAGTGGCCTTTATGTTGCCATATTATTGCACATAATTTTTATAGCACCCATTCTTGCGGTGCAAGAGAAAAACGTTGCCGTCGAGCTGAAGAAATTGGAAAAAAATGCAGGAAAAAAGTTGACAGCTGGTGTTCATTCAAGCGAAATGGAGTCGTCAGATGCTGCAACAGCAAGACTGTACGGGAAACAGGCTTCAGTCGGCGGAGATAAAAGGGCAGAAGGAAGAATACACCTGGTGAGATGGCTCATTAACATTTTGTCAGCAACAAAACGGTGTTACAAGGTTATGGCCAGTGTCAAAATTGCTAAAACAAGTAGAGCTTTTAAAAAAGCGTTTTCTAATTTTGGTTTGAGTTGGTGTCAGCAATTTTTCAGTCATGTCAGGCCAGTGGCGGATTTAGGGGGGTGCTTTGGGTGCTTCAGCACCCCCAGCTCAGTCCATGTTAAAAAAATCTTAACCTACCTTTTTTCTTCTCAATGTACGGTAGGTACCTTTTTACGTGTTCTGTAAGTCCAGTTTAAAAGTCAGCACCATAGAGATTAAAACAGCTGTTAATTGTCACACCTAATCATAAAATTAAGTTTGAGCAAATCAGCTGACCGACTGCGTAACCAGGCAACCTGAGGCACCCTATAAATTTGGATAGCCTTATCTTCAAGTCAGTGCGAAAAAGAGAATTTCTAAACTCTGATACATTTTGTATAACTTTGAAAACATTAACAAGTCTTAGGAACCCTCAAATTATGTGTGTTTTTTATTGAAAATGATTATCCTGCAAACCGCTGGAAGGGAAGGATATGATTAGCGGTTATATATTTGGAGTTTGACAATTTTTCATATGTAATGTATATTTTCACGCGTCATGGCCACACGACGCGCGCGACCTGATAGAATACCCGTGGTTTGTTTTGAAATTGTCGGTCTCTTTGATCATGAATCACCACTGGCGGTAACACCGCTGGCAACATGAGCAAACAGTCTGGACTCAGATCAGGCACGAAATTTTGATAAGGTTTCTTATGACGTATGTATACATGAACTTGGACCCGGTCCGAGACATGTAATATATTTTTAAAAGAAGTAATATAAAAGTCTGCAGATTACAAACACCGCGAAATATCACTCAGCTACACAAGCATGTTGACATAAATTCTGGGTTTGCGACCAGGTAAGGGACAATGCAGTTTGCTCTGCTACAGAGACTACCTGTGGTATAGAAACTTTGCCTGAGGTAGGTTTTTCGGTTACAATTTCAACAGACTAATACGTAGGTTTTGACATCATCGCAGTCCGATCTGTGCCCTTTGTTGTTTGCTTGCAGCAGGGACTTTCTATACCAACGGGACTGGAATCAAGTTTTCTCGCAGCTATCTCCCATAGTATGAATTTTTCAAAGGATATGCTAAGTTTTAAAGTCGGACGGTAGAATTAGCTTTTTCCCCAACCACATTTTTATTTTAAAATTGACGCAGACATTTGCGTTGCAACTCTTTCCATGACCTGTTAGCAGTCTTGTTGGGGGTCTTCATGATGCGCTTTCATACGCGGATGCGTGTTCTCATTTGGGTCATCTAAGCGAGAGCTTTCGCTGGGCATATTGCGTGGGATAAGACGCTTTTTTTAAAAAATAAAAATTGACCTAGCACATGTAACGTATCAGCAATGCAAGTGTGCATATCGTGCGTGTGTGACACTGCAGTAAAATCAGGTTTCCTCGCCACAATCTTCCATAATGTGAAACTTTCAAAGGATATAGTTTTGAAATCGGAGGGTATAATTAGTCATAAGCACTTCTTGATGCTTTTTCTCCAACCACATTTTTCTTTTTAAAAATCGCCGCAAACATTCGCCGTGGTGCTCTTTCCATGACCTGTTCTCAGTCTTGCTGGAGTCTTCATATTTTGCTGACAAACACGGATGCGCACTCTGATTAGGGTCATCAAAGTTTCAGCCTTCTCTGGGCAACATTGCATGCGAATAGCGATAAGACGTTTTTTTTAAATCAATTTAAAGTAGTACATTAGATTTTGACAGCGATGCCAGTCGTGCATATCGTGCGTGCGTGTATCAACTCTGTGGGATGTGGGTCTGACTAGCGATCAGGCTGTCACGGGTTCGCTCTTCCTGTCCAGCACCGTTCTATTGTTGAAATTGGTCATGAACTATTTTCTATGTACAGTCATTCATTCCCATTCCTTCTTATTGAAAGAAGGACAGTTTTCAGTTACAGGCAAAACCCCACTCCAGGCCCTTTTGAATCTATTAGATGGGAGCATTTAGGAATTATTTCACTACCTTCGCCTCCAATCAACTGGGCAATAATCTAAATGCGGACCCAGTTGAGTAACAATATGGTTAGCTCACAGAGCCCGAAAACTCATGGTCCAACGTTCGTCACGGCATCTTCCGTTCACGTTTTCAAAGAAGTATATCAGCGGACCAATTTTATACATAGTCAAATTACATATAAAGCATCATCAGGTATGGAAGGGGAAAGGATGCATGATTGGAACCCTGGCATATATAGACGCATAATGGGAAAAACTGTAAAAATCTTCTCTGAAACGGCGAGACCCACAGCTTATAAATATATATGCCTTGAATCCTGTCATCCATGCTCCTGGTGTCTATACTAGCCATAGAGTCATTAGCTTCTTTTGATTTAAAATGGGGAAAAACTTAATAAAAAAAATTCTCCGAAACCATGAGACCCACAGCTTGTAGTCCCATAAATTCTACCAACCATGCATATTGGAAATACTTTCGATCATTCAGCTTTAATAGCTCCCATAATCATAATGGGGAAAAACTTAAAAAAAAATCTTCTGTCCACAGCTAATACTTTTAATATGTAGCAAAGTTTAGTGTACGTTAACCCAACCACGCACATGGGGTCCAAATTGATCACTCGCCGGGGACATTTGCTTTTTTAAACAAAATAAAATGAAAAAAAAAATCTCTGGAACCAGAAGGCCAAATGCTCAGGGGAGTGGTATATAGGCTAATTGAGTCTTGCTTCTATGGTACACAGTTCTATATGGAAACTGATTTGCGTCTGTAGTATATTGACAGTCGGTGTCCACCTATCAAGCACCCCCAGCATTAGTGGTCCTGGATCCGCCACTGCAGGCCATTTTTGCATGTTGATTGTGAGGACTATCTTAGTGATAAGAGCAAATCATAATTAATGACTTGGGTTTTCTGCCCTGCATTAATTGAGCATCACACCCCGACTTCAAGTTCTGGGGACAGTTTAAAGACACGGTGATTTGTCCACTCACCACCCCCACCCCCCCCCCCCCCCCCCCCCCCCCCCTCAAAAAAAAATAAAAAATAAAAAGATTATACATCAAAATTATAAACAATGAAAAAAATTATACATCCCAGAAATATTTGTGAAAACTTTGTTTTTCTATCAAAATATGAATAAAATTACATTTTTTCATGCTACACTATGACTAATAAAATAGTCATAGTGTAGCATGAAAAATTTATAAAACAAAATTTTATTCATATTTTGATGAAAAAACACACGGCTTTCACAAATATTTTTGGGCTGTATAATTTTTTTAATTTACTTTTTTTGGTTCCTGGTTTTTTTGTTTGTTGTATTTTTTTTTTATTTTTATTTATTTTTTTTGGGGGGGGATGGGGGGGGGGGTGAGGGCAAATCACCGCATCTTTCACCTGTGGTTCTGAGCAGTTATCTTACCTGTAACCAGTCTATAATTGCATATACTATAATAATACTAGTAATAATAACCTACCATTTACCAAGAGTAAGTAGCAAGTTCATGTATGAACATGTCTAGTGTAATCAAAAATTAATTTTCTTATTTCTCAACCAAAACATATGTTGTGGATACCCAAAAGAACTGCCTCAATGAGAAGGTTCTTTTGAAGACCCAAAACACAAATTAAAATTGATAGGTAAGAAATATTCACAATTTTACTCGTAAAAATTTTGTTTATCCAGACCTTTGACAGTGAGGGTAATAAGGTAAGGGTAAACTTGTACTAAGTTCTCGTAGCTGTTCACAGAAATAGAGTGTCTATATTGGGTATATGATGATATTTATCATTGCCACATCAGGGCCTGCAGGTAAATTCTTGTCCAGTGATACAAACTCCACAGTCCGGGAAACCAACTTATACTACACCTGGATTTTACCAGTACTCACCAGTGCCGGGGATAAAGTTATGTGTCATTGATGCTTAAGGACAGAATGGGATCTAAACCTAGGACCTTTTGACACAAGTCCAGCACTCTACCAACTGAGATAAGTCAGATATGGTGCTCCAAAGGCTATCTTGTCGTCAGCATACACATGTACTTTTGGAGCACCCAATGTGACCTGGAGACATTGTCCTTATGTTCACACTCCAGTGACATTAACAAATGATTAACATAATCACAGGTTTAGATAAACAAAAAATTTCAGCGTAAAAATGTGAATATTTTCTTTTCCATTAGTTTTATCATATGTTTGGGTGCTCAAAAGAAGCGTCTCATTGAGACAGTTCTTTTGAGTACCCACAATTTATGTTTTGGTTGAGAAATAAGAAACTTAAATTTCCGTTACGCACTCTTAAATAAAGTCCTGATAATGCTATGAAAAATAGTGCATTTCTCTGCAGCAGTGATAGCTGTGAGTGTCCAACCTTGCATTATTAAAGAAATTGTCATTGGCATTCTCTGTGACCTGGTGACCTTTACATTCTCCACTGACTTGAAATTAATCTGGCCCTCGTTGCAACAAAACCTGTCTTCGGGGTTTCTGACAAAGCAAGTTTCAAACCAGTCTCATCAGCTACAGAGACTAGCTAGAAAATTGAAATTTCTCCTGTAGCAAGTTTACATATGATTCTTTTCAGAAGCGAATAACAAAGGTGCTGATCAGACTGCGCGGATGTGCAGGCTGATCTGCGTCTGTGTTCTTCGCAAACCCCCGAAGACAGGTTTTCTCGCGTCGAGACTCATCTGACTTTACCCCGGCAGATGTGAAACCGCCTTCTTGTTTTAGCAGTGGCATGTCTTCCACATTTAGTGGTTTTCCTACACCAAATCTGGGCCAAATATCAGCCCCTTCCCAATTAAGAATTGAGCAAAAACTTCTCAAAATGGTGTATTATTCCCAATTTCCTTGGCTTTACATTTTGATGAATATTTGATGAAAATCGGACACAAAATGGCAAAGTTACAGATGTTTACATACACATTATGATGCAAATCTTCATGCCAATGCAACATGTTACAGCTTTACACTGATTATGTGAAGTGGAGATCCAGTTCTTTTTACTGAATCCAGTTTTCCCAATTTTGATGGTTATATTGCTATTTTCCCAAATTCAACAGGCACCTGGTCCACGGCCTGACCCCAACTTCAGAAAGGTAGGAAAATCCCTGACATTAATGTATCCCCTGTTTACAGTGAACATTTATATATTAAATTTAATGCCATAATATGTGATGTTATTGTTGTTATTTTTGTACGGTGAACACTTGCTATGTAGTTGGTATGCCGAATAAATTATTCTATTCTAATCTATTCTATTACAGCTTCCTGTTGATTGTAGTGATGATGATACAGTAGCACGTCTACCACAAGACTGGATTGCCTTCATCCATTATCCCGATAAACTTGGCAGTAGCACTGACAATGGAACTATAACTAACAACTGCCCTACTGTTATAGACAGGGTATGTCTCATTGACTTGAGTACATGCTCAGACTCAAAATAAAGCCCAATGATTGGCTACTTGCGGACACGTGTCTGCAAGCAGCCAATCATTGCGCTTTATTTTGAGTCTGAGAATGAACTCAGGTTTTATAACCTCGAGGCCTAGTCTACAGGCCTCCAGAAAAGAGTGTGTATTTAAAAATAATTTTTCTTATATCTCAACCAAACCATATGTTGTGGGTACTCAAAAGGACCATCTCAATGAGACAGTCCTTTTGAGAACCCAAAACACATGTTTATTTTGATTGGTAAGAACTGCCCTACTGTTATAGACAGGGTATGTCTCATTGACTTCAGTACATTCTCAGACTCAAAATAAAGCCCAAAGATTGGCTACTTGCGGACACGTGTCCGCAAGCAGCCAATCATTGTGCATTATTTTGAGTCTGAGTCTGAGAATGAACTCAGGTTTTAGAACCTCAAGGCCTAGTCTACAGGCCTCCAGATAAGAGCGTGTATAAATATTTTTTCTTATATCTCAACCAAACTATATGTTGTGGGTACTCAAAAGAACCGTCTCAATTTTATGCTCATTTTTTGTTAATCTAAACCTATGGTATGCTAACGTGGTTTGTTATATTACTGGAGAGAATCCTGTCTCCTGATTGGCCCAATTTGTCTTCATAAATCTCTATGTCTACCTGACAACTGGTCTAAACTGGCCTAGAAGGTGATATTGGATGAAACCCAATTAAAACACATGTTTGTTTTGATGGGTAAGAAAATAATTACAATTTTACGCTCAAAATATTTCCTTATCTGGACCTATTGCTAGATATAGATTTACCGGCTTAGAACTATAAGGATGAAGGATGATTTTATATGCATGATTAACATCTCCTGGGCTTCTTAGTAGGGGGAGTGCAGCGGCTCAGTGGTAGAGTGCTTAACTCGAGACCGAGGGGCCGCAGGTTCAAGCCTCACCGGCGTCACTGCGTTGTGTCCTTGAGCAAGAACATTAATCCTAGCTTAGTACTGGTTCAACCCAGGAAGACCTGTCCCTTTATAACTGAAAGATTGTAGATGGGACGTAAAGAATCAAATCAAACAAAAACAAACTAAGCTTCTTAATTGGGAGTTGTTAAAATGGTTCCAATAGTACTCCTGAAGAGCCTAGCGGATATTAATTGTATGTGTGCACCAGAAAATCATGTTTGATTGCTATTATGGCATAGATAAGTATGGAAACTTTGAAGATTTTTGAAGATTTTTTATAAGCTTTTAAAAAATCATATACCCTACATGTATGTAAACCCTGCCAACATCATTTGCTCCCTTAATTAGACTCATAATTAAAAAAAAATCAAAAAAAAAATCTTAATTCTCTGAAACCATGAGATCTACAGCTCAGGTGAGTGGTATTGGCTCATTGAGCGTCTTGTTAATACAATACATTAATGCATGGCTGTTAATAGCATATGTGAAACCAAAATTTATGCAATAATAGATATCTAAACTCTCTACCTACATGTAATTGTTTAAGAAATGAGTATCACTTTTTAAAGGTTGATTCATGAAGTAATGAACACCATATGTTCAGTTACAAATAAGTGACGCTTAAACAGTGTCACTTTATCATTGAATTGAACACATGGTGTTCATTTATTCATAAACCCAGGTTCATAGATAGCAGTGTGTAATTAAAAATATTTTCTTATTTCTGAACCAAAATATATGTTGTGGGTACTCAAAAGAACTGTCTCATTGAGACTGTTCTTTTGAGCACCCAAAACATATGTTTAAACTGATGGGTAAGAAAATACTTCCAATTTTATGCTCTTTTATTATAATTATCTAAACCTATGGTATGCTTACGTGCTACATCTTCTGGATTACAGGTGAGGAAGGCATGAATGTATGGAGCATCAGCCATTATTATTTTGACCCTGAATCCAAAAATTTATTTTTCTTATTTCTCAACCAAAACATATGTTGTGGGTGCTCAAAAGAACCGTCTCAATGAGATGGTTCTTTTGAGCTCCAAAAACATATGTTTAAACTGATAGATAAGAAAATACTTACAATTTTATGATTTCAGGTGAGGAAGGCATTAATGTATGGAGCATCAGCCATTATTATTTTGACCCTGAATCCAAAGATCATTAAAGAGGTGAGGTTGTTTGTTTTCAAAGACTCTTAAGACATTAACTTGATTAATCATTACGTATTACAGTTGACCACGACCATAGATCTGTAATTGGGCCAATATGATTTAAATAACCTGATTATTAAGTTAGTATAGGCTTTCAAGTGGGCCCTACTTTTCCTATTTTTCCTACTTTTGCCTACTTTTTTGATCGGCTCCTACTTTCCCCTACTTTTTAATGAAAATGCCCGACTATCCCTACTTTGTAACTCTAAAATGTCTTTTACGTGTAGAAATCCAGAAAATTTTTCCTCGCTCGCTCGGATTTTATAAATTTTTATATTTAACCTAAAAGTCTCTCTGTTTGGCTAGTACTATTGTCACAGGTGTTATCCTGCTCATTTAATCTGAAATTACTTATTTCAAGCAGCTCTTTGTAATGGATTTATACTTGGAAAAGCCCTACTATCCCTACTTTTTTACACCAATAATCCCTACTTTTCCACTACTTTTTCCAAATTTTTATCCCTACTTTTTACCTACTTTTCTGTTGATGGCCACTTGAAAGCCTGTAAGTAACATAATAGCATAGTATTCACTAGATAGATCAAATCTCACAGTATAGTGACCCAGATAAGATTGTCTGATTAGCGTTTACACTGATTGTTATTCTGTCCCAACATCGTATAAACCCCATCAAGAATTCCAATCAAGCACCCAGAAAAGAGTGTGTAATTGAAAATTAATTTTCTTATTTCCCAGCTAAAACATGTTGTGGGTGCTCAAAAAAATAACATCTCAATGTGACAGTTCTTTTGAGCACCCAAAACATATATTTGTTTAAACAAGGGCGGATCCAGGATTTGGGATATAAAGGTGTGGAGGGTTCGCTAAAAATTTGCTGATTTTATCTCATTTTTCTTAAATATCCTATGAAAATGAAATAATTTGGTCTCACTGAGAGGCAAGGTGGGGGGGGGGAGAGGGGGGAGGGGGGGGCTGAACCCCCTCTGGATCCGCCACTGTTAAATTAAGAAAATAACAACAATTTTACAACATTTTTTTTACTTATCTGGACCTTTGTCAAAATGACTGAAATTTAAGGGGTGTTGGATGGTATTTTCTATTCAAAATCTAATAGAACATTCTGTGAGCAAATAGTGGAGACCCTGATCAGACGCCATATTCTACATTGTCTGATCTGGGTCTGCACTGTTTGCCTATGTCCCACAAAAAGAAAGCTAGGCTTATATGAGGGTCTGGATGGGGTATAATGATTAGTGAATAATGGCCCTTTTTTATAATGAACAGTGAATAATTAGCCAACAAAATAATGAATAGTGAATATTGAGGGCCTAGAAATTAATGAATATTCCTATTTTTTAATGAATTGAAGAAAAAATTAATGAATAGTGAATAATCAGATTTCTTTGCCACCTTTCTTACTTTTAATGAATAATTGGTCTTATTAAAATGAATAACCCAAAATTTTAATGATAGTGAATAATGGGCTAAATTTTTAATGAATAGTGAATACCAGACCCCCCCCCCCCCCCCACCCATCCAGACCCTCTTATATGGGTTAAACCCTTTTTGTACCAATAGATTCTCCCATACATATCAATACATCCATTATATATTTAAATGAATCACATGTTAACATTTCCAAAACATGATGTATTTCTCTCTGAAGATAAGATTGTTTTATCCTAGCAATCAGTGTAGACCTTGAGTGGGTTTAATCAGGGTTTGCACTACCTACAAATGTTATAAAATTTAAAACACTAGTGAAAAAGGCTAAGCTAGGTAGGGTAAAATATTATAAACTTTAGAACGCTAGTGAAAAAGGCTAAGGTAGGGTAAAATGTTAAGAACACTAGTTGCCTGCCAAAAAGGCCTTAGCAAACAGAGCAGACCTAGATCAGACTGCATCTGCAAAAGCAGTCTGATCATTCTTCCCTGTTTGCTATTCTGACAAACAGAGCAGACCCAGATCAGACTGCTTCTGAAGAAGCAGTCTGATCAGAGTCTTCTCTGTTTACTTTTCTGACAAGCATTTTGTGAATTCCAGCCCTGATAACCATGCAACATTTATTTGAGAACAGAAAGAAAAAAGTGTTCAAAAGTTGTTGATTTTTTGTTTATTGTTACTCCCACTGTGGAAGTCTGTAATTGTTCTATGTTTTGTTGTACATTACTTTTTATCCATTCTAGTATTGCAATCATCTTGATGGGGAAAAGAAAGCTGGTTGCTTTGCTTAATTTGTCTTCCTGCTGTCTCATGATGGTTAGGAGGCTCTTCTTCGAGGTGCTGTAGGGTTGTCTGCGGTTTGTGATTGTGGTATTTCCTGATCATACTCACTTAGTATTTAAGAAAATTTACCATTATTTCAGCTTTTTTGTTGTTGTTTTTTCTTTAGCTGGATATAGCTCAGATGTTTTCTCAACCAGTTATTCTAGTGGATGTGGCAGAGAACATTACAAATCTAATGTACCTTTTCTCCAGGTAGGTTTGATCACTTCTACATGGGGGAAAGTTTTCAGGATTATTCCTGAATTAAGGATTTTGAGGCTGACTTTCCATACAAAGTCAGCCTCAAAATACTGAATTTAGCAGATTATAGAAGCTTTTCTGATTTATTCTCAGCTTATCTATAGCCAAATGGCTATTTAACCTTGAAAGTATTAATATTTATTAGGCATACCACATGCAAGTTTTAAGATTTGAATTCTTAAATTCAGGATTTTGGAAATTTTGAACTTTCACCCATGCTTTTAAAGAGAATTAGTTAACTCTCCAATTTAACCGTTGCCATACTGCATGTTTTCTGTACTACACTCCTCCCCAGTTATTATCCTGTTAACCAACAGCAACACTTACTTGACTTTATAAGCATTCTCGTTACAATCATAATAGAAAACCGTGTGGATCCTGATCAATTAATTTCTGGTTTTGAAAGGAACCTGATCATTTTGCTATATTTCCTTTGTAAATATCTTGTTTCTCATACTGTAAAACCAGTGTAAAACGGCCACTCTCAAAAAGACCAAAAATTGGTTTTCAAGACCAATTATGGCTTAATGCAGGTCAAAGGTATTGCAGAATGCTCCAAGGGGAGCATTCTACAATACTTTCAACCTTCATATAGCTACCATTTGTCATAAAGAGCTTTGTTTTGCCTATTTTTGAGTGGCTATTTTGCACAGGTTTTACTGTAAATAGTTTGGAGTAAGGTAATTGGGGTGACATTTTAATTATAAATATGGTACATGTACTGTGAGTTTCCTACCTTTCTGAAATCACGGCCAGGGACCTGTTGAATTTGGTAAAGCAAGCTTTAGAATTAGCAAAATTGGAAAAATTTGATTCAGTCTAAAAGAATTGGACCTTCATTTTAAATGGATCGAAAAACAGATATTTTAGAAATTAGCTGTGCAAAGCATTTGTTACTTTAATTGCCCTTCATAAAAACTCATGAAAAGTTACATAAAAATGTGAATGAAAACATGTTTTCATTCACATTTGTATGAAAAATTTCATGTAATGTTAACTTTGCTATACTGGTTTGGATTTTCATGAAATTTTCACCAAAATGTAGAACTAAGAAATTGGGAATAACATACAGGATTTTTGGGAAGTTTTTACTCATTTTTCAATTGTGAAAAGGCCGATTATCGGCCCCAAATCAGGCCTAGAAAATCCCTGATGTATGTTTTTGTTTCAGTAAAGTGAAGCTGAGGGCAAGGCTGCTGTACAATGTGACACAGAATATTGCTGAAAAACAGGTAGGACTCTTCATAGATCCAGATGAACAAAAATAAATTGACGTAAAATTGTCAATATTTTCTTACCCAGGCCAGATTTATTTTAATTAGTTGATTTACAAACCCTCCTACTTCTGAAATTTTCAGGAGAATAGAAAAAAAATATAAAAATGATTAATTTTTAAATTCTGTCTGAATGTTTTTGAGAGTGAAAAGAGAGTGAGAGTGAGAGTTAACACACTGTTAAAAGTGATTGTCCTATCCAGATCTTTAGGAAAATGATGAAATATTTAAAGATTTAATACAGACTGTTGGTTTACCTTACTAGTTTTACTGTTTGTTCTGGAGATATTAAAAAAAAAGCTCTGAAAATGACCAGTTGACTGGTCATTTTCAGAGCTTTTGTTTCCCTCCCCCGACCCTAAATCTGAAAAAAAATCCCGTAAATCAACTAATAAAACATTTCTGGTCCCATCAGTTTAATATTTTCTTACCCTGGCATCAGTTTAACCGTCTCATTGGGACGGTTCTTTTGAGCACCCACAACATATGTTTCGATTGAGAAATAAGAAAATTCATTTTTAATTTTGCACTCTATAGTATCTTAAGCTTTGGGATTCGTAATATCAGAGTTAGACCCATTTGATTAGGTGATGCTAATGCGTACTTAAAACATGGCTTTTCACACAAATATAGAAATGACCGTAAACTTTTTCCTATTTTAAAGTCCATAGAACCAGATATTTTCACTTTGAGGCATCAGTAGTTTTAGAGTTCAAACAATTTTTGTCGCTACAGAATATTTAAGAAATTATAATTCAATTTTTGGAATATTCATCGAATCATGAATACTTTGTGTCTCTTGCAAAGTAAGTGAGCCCGAATGAAGCCCTTTGGTCTTCACATAAACTTTGCTAGAGACCCCAAGTATTCATGATTCCATGAACAGACCAAAAATTTAATTTATTGCTTTAATATTTTCACTTAATTAGAAATATCTAAAATATAAAAAATGATTTATAATTTAGGGATAAAACAGTTTTGTATTTAATGGTATTAACGGTTTCGTCAGAGTGTAAAACGGAAAAGGGGAACAGCCAGTGTGAACATGGACAGCCAATGGAGTAAACAAGAGGCTTGTTTTGCACATGCTACTCTGGTGTGGCTAGCTGTCAATCACAACACCAGTGTCACTTCTGGTGAATGAGTTGCATGTTCCAAGCGTATTGCATGGGCAAGTGAGCTTGGCAATGGTTGCAAAAATTTAAAGATTCATTAAAGGCTTGCTTCGAAAATGTAAATAAACATGTATGAGCCTTTGGCACTTATCACTTAGGCAACCAACGAAGGCTTAGATGAGCATGCATATTCTGGGGTCTTGCCAGAGCCTGCACTGCTTGCAGACGCAACGTATGGAAGTAGAGAAAGGTTAAGCATAAAAGTGTTACACTGTCACAGCAAGCCCCACTAGGTAGCTGTTTATGTATGTTAAACCCTTTTTAATGGATTCTTCAAGACATGTTGATAGAATAAGTTTGGAATTAAGCACTGTACCATTCTCTCATGGGGCCAAATAAAAAAGATGTGTGTTTCGGGTAACGGGTCTGAAAATTTTAGGCAGGGTAGGCACAGATATTTTTTTATCTTTTTTTCCGGAAAAAAAAAAATTATGTATTTTGAAATAGTCAAGGAGCTAGGTTTTTGAAAATTGACTTGGCACAATTGTCTAGCCAGAAAAGGTTTGACTTCAGAAATAGTTAGAACTACCCTTTTACAACATTTCTAGGCACGTCGTACAGTTAAATTGTGGTAGCAGTTTTCCAGGAGGAGTCATTTTGTACACTTACCCCATTTTTACTATAAAAAACAAAATAGCAACATTTGAATAAGAAATGGTATCCAGGTTGTATCCAGATGGTGCATACGGTCGTTATTTACTGCCAAAATCTCAAAAAGGACCTAAACAATTATGAAAATAAATTGTTTGCATCAAGAAACACAACTTTTATGTTATAACTGTCATTTACGTTATATCTTCAATTACGCCTTACAAAATCAATTAATTTTGGTCAAAGTTAAATTTTATAAGTTCTATAATGGGTAATTACGTTTTACATACCATGTTTGTAAAAGATAATTACCTGACTGTTTCAAAACTGCAAACATCTTGTTTCTATCATAATTACCTTAAGAACTATATAAGCTGTTGAATATGATTACCCCCATCCCCCCCCCCCCCCCCCCAAAAAAAATAATAATAATAAAAATGGTGAATATCGTTAGAACCATTTCACTTTGAAAGTTAGCATGCAATACCACCTACTGACTTTATAAACCATACTTGAACATTCTATCGATATACGTTAGTAAAAAGCTATACTTAATTGCGTTTCTGGCGTAAAGTTTCATATTTTAATGCTTTTATGACAATATGTTACACACATTACAAACTTTAAGACTTCCTCCATATATTGCTAAAAACCTTATATTATATTTCATACGGTATTTTATTTTATTTCAAACCTGTTTTGTTTTAAATTTATAACAAGACAGCAGTTTGTTCTAAAATATTTATCAGATTTTATTAAGTACCCATATCAATAAACATTTTCATTTGCAATAAAGATATTTTTTAAGTTTTCATCTCCACGAAATACCATTATGATTTGTCCAAAGTTAAAGATTCTAAACAAAGAAATAGACAGCTCTTTAGTATAAGTAGAATACATTCCATTTCTGTCAAATTGATTAAAGTAACATATATAACCGTATCAAATATCATAAGGTCTTATGTCTGTCCTAAATGTTATCAAAGACAGTATACGATTGGGCTCTGAAAAGCCAAAATATTAAGGATGTAGAATTTTGTAATATTTGTCGCAGAAGAAAAACAACACAACTAAGTTTTATTGATTGAAGTCTCATCAGTCATTTGAAAATATTTTTTATGTACCCAGTATACTATCGTGCACATTATGCAACAAAGTCAGTAACATAATATAGGTTAGCTCCTTGTACAATACCTAGGTTAATTTCCCATAGAAAATAGATACAAATTACTAAATGTTTAGAGAGATGGTAATAAAATTATACTATTTTTTTGCTTACATTCCAGGCAAAATCAATTACCTAAGAGTTGGTAGGATAAAATTTATATATATTACAATAGAGGTTATGCATTATACGTGTCTGTAATCAGTAATTTTTTAAAGATGATCTTTTAAAATCAAATTGTATACTGACATTTATATGTATATGCAGATGATGGCACACTACTTGTTTCAGCTTTTAAATAGATTTTAGATTATTTTCAGCATACCTTTCATAGTTTATTTAATGAAACTGTTATTACCTTTGATCATTTGCTAAACTAATATCACTTTATAAGGATAGGTTTTATATTGAAGAATCATTTCCCTGAAATGGGTTAAATCAGTTATAATGGGTGACAACGATCTCATGTGATATGATCATATCCAAGGAACACAGGTTACTTGCTGCTTAAGAAACTATTTTTAACACATATGACATTATTAGCCAAGAGTTATGTCAGGCTGAGTAAGACATCGGGACATTCAGGTAATGTAAAATATACTTTTAAATGTTCTTTAAAATATTGGATGGAAAAATAAAACGTTTAAAACATGCAGTCATGATATCTTACTCAGTTAAAGCAATCAATGCTTAAATAACTGATAATAAATTTCACTATACAGAATGTGGATGGCCAAATTATTACAGGAGTCTTGTAAATATAATTCTTAATAACAAAGCGCTATATGTAGATAGACATAAAAATGAATAAGTGATTTAAAATTAAAATCGACACAGCTTTTTCTAAAAAATATCTTGCTTCTTCAAACAGAAAACAAATACATTACACATAGACAGGAAATTATATAAAAGCACGAAACATGTTGAGAGTAGTGATTTATAGAGACATACAAAAAGTCAATTGTTCTTGCAAACACTTTGTGCAGTAGTCTTTGCCATCAATGCAAGACTTAAATGTAATGCCTAGAAGGGGTGCATGAAAGTATATATCGTGGGGTCAAAGCAACACTGTCGTATCTCCTAATCATTTATCTTATTGTTACTACAGTGTTGCGTTGACCCCAGGAATTATGCATGTCATATTTGCAATGCTTCCTTCCAAAAGAAATCATACTTCTATTACTTTTAAAGGTAAGTATAAATCTTAGAGGTTGATTAAGCAGTGCCTCTATTGTTGTATATGTTATGTGATATAATATACAAGATTTTGAATATCTTATCTTCGATATGGTCTTTGACAGTATAGCACAAGTTTGAATTTCGTTGCCATAAAATAAAAAAAAAAACAATTGCTGACCTCTCTTAAGTACTTTATACATGCTCAATTGAAGATTTGAACCACCATATTTGATTTTGGTACCTACCTCACATGGGCAAATGCACCGTTTAATCCCCCATGCTGATGCAGTGGAGCTAGCATTTGTCTTCAAGTGTATACATAAGCAGCAAATGCTCTGGTGTGTCTAATGACATATTTTTACAGGCTTGCATGAG
This sequence comes from Loripinus fragilis, assembly GCA_964019695.1. NCBI lineage: Eukaryota > Metazoa > Mollusca > Bivalvia > Lucinida > Lucinidae > Loripinus > Loripinus fragilis. The sequence continues at coordinate 61,177,856 of OZ026525.1, read as the reverse complement.
CCTTCATTGCTGAACTAAAATCAAATGTGCTTACTAATTTGATATTTTATTTACGTTACTATTTATTATCAATTTAGTTTGATTTGGAATAAACAAAGGATTAATGGGATGCCATTCTTGCATCAATAATTATGTCCTCATTTGAAATGCTGAATATCGTAATAATTTTATATGAACAAATTCCACCTTTAGACCAAGCCTAATTGATAGAAATAATGGAATCAGATTTCCAATAATTTATTTGAGTCCATTCATTTTGCAACAGCTACAATATAATCTTTTCAATGCAAGAGAGCTGCTCTAAGTGATAAGTCTTGACCTCTCAAATGTATAATCATAAAGCACCATGGAAAAATATCCTGTTTAAATGCTCTATAACATTGCAGAACCAGACAAAGCGTATGATAAAAATATCCATCTCCTAAACCCTTTTAAGTCAAATTTAACTTCCCACTTTTATCAAATGGACCAGTCCATTTTCGTCTTCAGGGTTTTTGGGTGCTGTTTTTCACTCTTGTTCAAATTTTGATAGAACATCCTGTAAGCCAACAGTAGAGAACCTGATCAGACTTTGCAGTCTGTGGCGTCTGATCTTGGCCTGTACTGTTTGTCTATGTCCCACAAAAAGAACGGTAGTCTAATATGGGTAAATACTTTTGTAGTATATGTTATTTACATAAGTTGTATTGTTTGTTCATCGAACTGGATAATGATTGGATATAGAGCGGTTTTAACCAAATGAATAGGCATGGCGTTTGCCACATGTGGGACAGAATCCGTTACTATTAAAACAGTTTTGTTTTTGCTATGGCAAGGATAAACGTTTGCATTAATGTTTCATTTCTCGATTTCAACTAATATTGTAAATAAAAAAGGAAATTTTAGGAATTAAGTGTAAGTGTTTTCCCCAAATCATAGCTATCAATAAAGTTATGCATTTGCTTTTATGGATCGTTTATGTTGTTTTCTGTCTTCTGTTTGTTATGCCTTTGTGCGCGTCTGTTTATTTGTGCCTTTTGGTCACCTGCTGGGAAAGGGCTGACCTCTTGGCTCTCGCTTGTGCTGTCTGCCTGTGAGTTTGTCACTTTCCCATTGATATCTGGGTCAGTTGTGGTACTTGATTGTATCGATTCCTGATCTTTTCACCCTTACTTACATTGTAGTCAATAGCTGACAAGCTATAATTGCATGTATTTTGGTGACTTACATAATTTGTGATATAGTGCTGTCATTTCATTAAATATTGTATTTAGCAGAAAGTAACATATATAACTGTAATAACAGGTGCCTAACTTAGTTAAAATCATATTGCTTGCAATTTTCTTTCAAATAAAAGTTAATATTGATACGTTAGAATAAGAAATAGCTGGATATTGACACTATAGGAATTCCTATTATTTTCGGGTGACATAATGAATTTGGCAAATGCAGAGTAACGCCTTATCCGCTGAAAAGCTAACACACTTCATTATGAGGCTAATTTTATTTCGTTTTAGAAATTAACAGTCTAAAAACCACATTTTGTGGAGGTTGTTTGGTAGCCCATAATCTAATGATATTACTGCATTAAGTAGTAATACATTTGAAAGTTAGTAACATATATAACTGTAATATCATTTTATATAATAGTTAAACGCATACTGGGTGTTTGCTGCATTTCATTTAGTGGTTTTAAGTCTATCGTCATGTCCATTTATAAGAATTTAGTATAAGTCACAGATACAATATATTGCAGCAGAGAATCTACACTGAAAGTTGTTTAATACACGCATTCCTGAATTGTCATTTCAGGTGGCATGTTCTTATTTTGATTTGTAACAAATGTAAAACATGACAAATATACTATAAGAATAATGTTTAAATATGATTATAAATATGCTATTTTACTTGATAAATTAAGAAATGGGGAAGATTTCATTTCTTTTTGAATTTGGATACATTATATTCAGGGGGGTGGGGTAAATCATCCCATCTGTTGGACATTTTCACGTCTTATATACCATATATACAAAGCATTTATATTGCTTTTTGATCGTATGCCATTGCATACATGAAATGTATAAATTTAAAGGGAACTATGCTGAATCGGAAGCAATGGCTGAACGTGAGGCGTGTGTTCCTCTCAATTTACCTAACCCTTATTTAGCGTAGGGTACGTTCAAAGATGACGTCCTACAGCAAAACTGCTACCACAATTTAACTGTACGACGTACCTAGGAGTATTGCAGAAGACCCCAGGATTGCATTTCTGCAGTCAAACCTTTTCTGGCAGGTAAGTTGTACCAAGTCAAAAACTAAGGCCTGTACAGAAATCAGCGCCTGGACTAAAAGGCATTGTCCCTTTCAAAATGCATAAAATTATATATTTTTTTCAGAAAACCTGAAAAAATTCCAGGTTTCACTAGTAAATTTAGGTAGGGTCGGGTTACCCTAAGCACAGATATTTTTTAAATTGGTCTGGGCTGTCCCATATAAGTAAGCCTTGAGATGCCAAGCAGTGATCCTCATGATTATTCTATCTACCACGTATAGTCATACACCCATGACAGATTCTTATTAGGCCATACCAAATTAATTTGTAGTTTCTCATCCAAATTTTATGAAACATTGGGGCAAGTGTGTACTTTTAATTTTATAGCATGCTTGGAAGAACAGCCAAGAGATGGAGGATAGAATGACTAGATTTTGAAATTACATTGTTAATATTTCTCTTGCTATTGTAGTTTACATCTACTAGCTGCTTCTAGATTTTTTTGCCAAAATTGTTGCTTTTCATGCTTGGTAAATTTCATTGACAATATACCAACAAAAATCTTATACAGTAGAACTTCAATGGCTCAAACAGGCTTGGGCCCATGACAAATAGTTCTAGTCAAGGGTAGTTCCAGCCATCCTGGGTGGATTATGCATAAAATGACCTGTTGGGATCATGATGATAGTTCTAGCCAGCCAAAGTGAATGAGCCATTAGAGTTAGAGCGATTTAAGTTCAACTGTATATATTTTTTCAGAATATATTCACGACAGTGACACTGTGGGGTACATGTGGTAGATATAGTGGTAGAAACTACCATGAGTGGGATGGTGTGGTCTGTCTTGGTCAGTCAGACAATGTCAATAAAGATGGAAAGGTAAGTGACACTGTGGGGACATGTGGTAGATATAGTGGTAGAAACTACCATGAGTGGGATGGTGTGGTCTGTCTTGGTCAGTCAGACAATGTGAATAAAGATGGAAAGGTAAGAAACTTATACTCTAGATTTTCTAGTTTGCTACTTTTTTACCCATTACCTCGTTCTTTGATTTTATTTGTAAAATTTCTACAACTATTGTAAACTCCTTAATTTCATGGGGATCCAGTAAACTTTTAGAAAATCTTTTAAACTGTGATCAGTGTTATGTATAATTTTCAGGCTGATCCTGGAAACTTCTGGAATGTGTTTTATACTTTGATGTATAACTTAAAGGCTGATGGAATATATTTCATACTGTGATGTATAATTTTCAGGCTGATCCTGGAAGTTTCTGGAATGTATTTTATACTGTGATGTATAATTTTCAGGCTGATCCTGAAAGTTTCTGGAATATATTTTATACTGTGATGTATAATTATCCCCCGATGAAGTCGGAGGGATATAGTTTTGGCGTCGTCCGTGCGTCCATCCGTCTGTCCGTCCGTCCATCCGTCCACACTTTTTGTCTGTCCGGAACCATATCTCAGTACCTATTGGTCAGATTTGATTCATTCTTGGTACAAGTGATAAGTACCATGGACTCTCGATATCCTATTAGATTAGTCAAAATCGACCCCTTAACACTTGGGTTATTGCCCTTGTTTTAGTATAGGCAATTATAAGGCAAAACCTATATTAGCTTTTTTGTGTGATGATCTTCACATTTCATCAAAGCTATTATATTTTACAACTTCTCACTATTAGACCATGATTGCCAAGTGCCTGTAGATAAGCATGGCAGTGTCAAAGTTTGACCCCACCCCCTTTGACCCCACCTAAGGGGTCAAAGGTCAAATATTTAAATTTGCAATAACTAAGGCAATTGTTAATATTTTTTGCTGAAATTTTGCATACAGACAGAGCAGCAATAGATATGAAACATATCAAACAGGATTTCAGTTTGAAGGCCTGGGTCCGAGCCTGTTGGGTGGACTTAGGGGGTGGGGCCAAGGTCAAAATTAAACTTTTTCAGAATATGGTCATGTTGCATATTAAATTAAAGCTGACGACGCTGGCAGCAACATGGTAGCAAATATTTTACCAACAGACACACCCTCAACCCAGGGGGTGGGGTCAAAAGGTCAAACTATATCTTTTTCTGAAAGTAGTCATGTTGCATATCAAATTAAAGCTGATGACGCTGGCAGCAACATGGTAGCAAATATTTTGCCAACAGACACACCCTCAACCCAGGGGGTGGATCAAAAGGTCAAACTATATCTTTTTCTGAAAGTAGTCATGTTGCATATCAAATTAAAGGGAATTGAGCACAGAACACCATGAAAGCAAGATTTATGTTTTATGATTTACATGTTTCTCTATAATAACCCTTCGTCGGGGGATATAAATTCGTCGAATTTGTCTTGTTTTCAGGTTGAATTGGAAGTTTCTGGAATGTATTTTATACTGTGATGTATAATTTTAAGGCTGATCCTGGAAGTATTTGGAATGTATTTTATACTGTGATGTATTATTTTCAGGCTGATCCTGGAAGTTTCTAGAATATATTCTATACTGTGATGTATAATTTTCAGGCTGATCCTGGAAGTTTCTGGAATATAATTAATATTGTAATGTATAATTTTCAGGCTGATCCTGGGAAGGACCTCTGACGGTGGTAATGGGAATCACAGTTTATTGCTGCCTATAATTTTGATAAAAGTTAAAGTAGATCAAATGCTCCCATCTTCATATGTAAGCTCCCTGTTGGTCTCTATTTTATGATTTTGCATTTGATTTCCTATTTCCATAAATGTACAGCTTTATTTTGGGCTAAAATGGTCACTTTTTGTATTATACATATAAGAAATAGAAAAATATTTTTAAAACACCATCACCCCCCCCCCCCAAGTCCCAACTAATCCTTTTGCATGTACATGTGTTCTCATATTTTTACATGACATATGTGAAAAGCCAGTTGGGACTTTTGATATCCCACAGCCCAAAATGTGACGTCTGGGCGAGCCCGAACATTAGCATTTGGTTTTTTGTTGTGCTCTCTTGAAAACCTTTTTCCCAGTATAATGAAATAATTAGTACAAGTAAGCTTCTTTTCATAACCAACAGTCATGAAATATTACAAGGTTTTGGCATATTTTTCTTTTGATTATGAAAATTATCCTTTTACTAAATTCAGTTGGTAGATTATTTTGCACATTTACTGTATCTATCCAAGACACATAAACTACATGGCCATTGACTAATGGATGAATGGTTATAGTACATTGCTGCATAATATTGCACCAGGTAAATACATTGTCATCAAGGTTGAATATGGACTACAGTTGCACTTCAAAATGTTTCTTAGCAAATCAGATAGATAAAACAACAACAAAAAAAATCATTTAAATGCTCATGACTTTGGACTTTAAAATACTTTCACTGTGATTTGTAATCGAGTATTGATGATATAATACCCTTAAATAAATTGATTTCTAAATGTTTTAGTGAAGTCAAATTTTGCAACCCCTACCATCTTTGGTAGCGTCTTCTGTTTTGTCGTAGGGATATGCCTGTCTAATAATAACCTTAATTCAGTCCTAATACATCAAGCGTTGATCCTATTCAAAAGGATACCAGTGATATCTTATGCATAGGGGAGCTTTGGGAAGCATCTGAAAAATAGGCAGATTCCCTATCAAAGTGTCAGAGGTCCATTCTGTAATGTATTTTATACTGTGATGTATACTTTTCAGGCTGATCTTGGGAATTTCTGGAACGTATTTTATAATGTGATGATGTATGAATTTCAGGCTGATCCTGGGAATTTCTGGAATGTATTTTATACTGTGATGATGTATAATTTTCAGGCTGATCCTGGAAACTTTTGGAATGTATTTTATACTGTAATGTATAATTTTCAGGCTGATCCTTGGAAATTCTGGCATGTATTTTATACTATGATGTATACTCTTCTGGGAGTTTCTGGAAAGTATTTTATATTGTGATGATGTATACTTTCAGGCTGATCCTAGAAACTTATGGAATGTATTTTATGCTGTGATGATGTTTGAGTTTCAGGCAGATCCTGGAAACTTCTTGAATGTAATTTATACTAAGATGTATAATTTACAGTCTGATCTTGAAAACTTCTTGAATGTATTTTATACTGTGATGTTTAATTTACAGGCTGATCCTGGCCATTTCTGGAATGTATTTTATACTGCGATGTATTATATAACTTTCAGGCTGATCCTGGAAACTTCTGGAATGTATTTTATACTGTGATGTATTATTTTCAGGCTGATCCTGGAAACTTCTGGAATGTATTTTATACTGTGATGTATAATTTTCAGGCTGATCCTGGAAATTTCTGCAATGTATTTTATACTGTGATGTATAATTTTCAGGCTTATCCTGGAAACTTCTGGAATGTATTTTATACTGTGATGATGTATGAATTTTCAAGCTGATCCTGGAAACTTCTGGAATGTATTTTATACTGTGATGTATAATTTTCAGGCTGATCCTGGAAACTTCTGCAATGTATTTTATACTGTGATGATGTATGAATTTTCATGCGTATCCTGGAAACTTCTGGAATGTATGTATACTGTGCTGTATAATTTTTAGGCTGATCCTGGAAACTTCCGGAATGTATTTTATTCTGTGATGTATAATTTTCAGGCTGATCTGGAAAATTCTTGAATGTATTTTTATACTGTGGTGTATAATTTTCAGGCTGATTCTGGAAACTTCTGCCATGTTTTTTAAACTGTGATGAATTATTTCCAGGCTGATCCCTGAAATTTTCTGGAATGTATTTTATACTGTGATGTATAATTTCAGGCTGATCCTGGAAACCTCTGGAATGTATTTTGTACTGTGATGTATAATTTTCTGGCTGATCCTGGAAACTTCTTGAATGTAATTTATACTATGATGTATAATTTACAGTCTGATCCTGGAAACTTCTTGAATGTATTTTATACTGTGGTGTTTAATTTACAGGCTGATCCTGGCCATTTATGGAATGTATTTTATACTGCGATGTATTATATAACTTTCAGGCTGATCCTGGAAACTTCTGGAATGTATTTTATACTGTGATGTATTATTTTCAGGCTGATCCTGGAAACTTCTGGAATGTATTTTATACTGTGATGTATAATTTTCAGGCTGATCCTGGAAATTTCTGCAATGTATTTTATACTGTGATGTATAATTTTCAGGCTTATCCTGGAAACTTCTGGAATGTATTTTATACTGTGATGATGTATGAATTTTCAAGCTGATCCTGAGAACTTCTGGAATGTATTTTATACTGTGATGTATAATTTTCAGGCTGATCCTGGAAACTTCTGCAATGTATTTTATACTGTGATGATGTATGAATTTTCATGCGTATCCTGGAAACTTCTGGAATGTATGTATACTGTGCTGTATAATATTTAGGCTGATCCTGGAAACTTCCGGAATGTATTTTATACTGTGATGTATAATTTTCAGGCTGATCTGGAAAATTCTTGAATGTATTTTTATACTGTGGTGTATAATTTTCAGGCTGATTCTGGAAACTTCTGCCATGTATTTAAAACTGTGATGAATTATTTCCAGGCTGATCCCTGAAATTTTCTGGAATGTATTTTATACTGTGATGTATAATTTCAGGCTGATCCTGGAAACCTCTGGAATGTATTTTGTACTGTGATGTATAATTTTCTGGCTGATCCTGGAAACCTCTGGAATGTATTTTATACTGTGATGTATAATTCAGGCTGATCCTGGAAACTTCTGGAATGTATTTTATACTGTGATGTATAATTCAGGCTGATCCTGGAAACTTCTGGAATGTATTTTATACTGTGATGTATAATTTTCAGGCTGATCCTGGAAGTTTCTGGAATGTATTTTATACTGTGATGATGTATGAGTTTCAGGCAGATTTTGGAAACTTCTTGAATGTAATTTATACTGTGATGATGTATAATTTTCAGGCTGATCCTGGAAACTTCTGGAATGTATTTTATACTGTGGTGTATAACTTTCAGGCTTATCCTGGAAACTTCTGGAATGTATTTTATACTGTGATGTATAATTCAGGCTGATCCTGGAAACTTCTGGAATGTATTTTATACTGTGATGTATAATTTTCAGGCTGATCCTGGAAGTTTCTGGAATGTATTTTATACTGTGATGTTGTATTATTTTCAGGCTGATCCTGGTTATTTCTGGCATGTATTTTATACTGTGATGTATAATTTTCAGGCTGATCCTGGAAACTTCTGGAATGTATTTTATACTGTGATTTATAACTTTTAAGCTGATGGAATGTATTTTATACTGTGATGTATAATTTTCAAACTGACCCTGAAAGTTTCTGGAATGTATTTTATACTGTGATGTATAATTTTCAGGCTGATCCTGGGAGTTTCTGGAATGTATTTTACACTGTGATGTTTGTGTTGATGATGTTATATTTCTACAAGACAAGGAGAAGGAGTGACTGGGATTCAGAGGATGACCTAGAGGTAAGAACCTGTCTTGTATGTCTTAAACCTTTTTCCACCATTCACACCGGTTGTCTTCTGCTCTCTCATCTGCTTAAGAATCTATCATGAGTGTGAGGGTAGGATAGAAAAATCCGTCCCGAGGATCACAGTTTGGCATCACAAGGCTTGCTGAGTGATGACAAATGGTGATCCTGAGGGACAGATTTTTCTATCCTACCCTCACAGGAATAATTGATTCTTTTTCTTGCTCACCACTGGTTTTATTTATTTATTGATTTATTTATTTTAAAGTAAGCTTGCAGAAGTCCCTGAATATGCTAAGATGCAATTTCACATTATGACATTAGTTGACGTCCTGGGTAAGATAGCAAGGGTAAGATAAGATTTCTATCCCAGGGTAAAATCTCAGATATCCTTATCTGGTGTGCAAGAAGTACTTTTATGGTCATTTTCCTATAATTCTTTCTAAAATTTCACCATAAAAAAATTGGGAGCCACATAACACTGTTTTATCCAAATCTGTGTTATACCGAAGTATGTTATAGGGGGACTGCACTATACCTGCTTAATTTGAAGTAAAGGTAAACACTACATACAATGTATAATGACTCAGTACATGTGAACGAAAACTTGATTATACCATGTATGCATGTACAGTGCAGATAAGAATATGACCAGGACCTTCTTTAGGATGGTTAATATAATACGTTTAGGATGGATAGGATAATACCATAAACGATTTAGAATATCGACAAATAGTGCTTATCAGGGTTGGGATTCACAGAATGTTTATCAGACTAGCAAACAGGTAAGACCCTGATCAGACTGCTAGTCTGAACTGTTTGACTTTGCTTTTATGGCAGGCAACAAGCGTTTGAAATTTTAGAGCATTGCAGTACAGTAAAATCTGTGTAAATCGGCCACTCTCAAAAAGACCGCAAATGGTTTTCAAGACCATTTATTGCTTAATGCAGGGAGCATTCTGCAATACTTTTGACCTTCATTAAGCTACCATTTGTCATTAAGACCTTTGTTTTGTCTATTTTTAAGTGGCCGTTTAAACAGGTTTTACTGTAACAGTAAAAATGGAATGTTTTATTGTCATAGATGGCATAATTATTGAAGTTTCTCTGTATGCTATTTCTTCAGCATTCACTGAGGCAGTTAGCCTACCAAGCACTTGCTGTGATGAAAATTAAAAGATATCGATATGATGGTAGTCAAGATGTATGTGCAATATGTTTAGATAAATACCTCACCAAACAGGTAAGTCTATACTGTGATGAAAACTAAAAGATATCGGTTTGATGGCAGTCAAGATGTATGTGCAATATGTTTAGATAAATACCTCACCAAACAGGTAAGTCTTGTTGTGATGGTGATTTAAAAAAATCACTCTTGTGGTGTTCAAAATATATATACAGTCAAACTTTGATTGCTCGAACTTGTTGGTGTGAGTTCGACCCATCCATGTGTTCGAGCTAAACTTGCCCGACATTTTTCAAGTAAGTTGTTCTCATGGACAGCACGTTTTTTTATCGATCAAAGTTGCAAAGCGCACATGACATCTGTCACTGATCAATAACCCTTTGCACGCTAAATCATAAGCCGCATGTAACTGTTGAAAGTAAATACATTGATCAGCATGCACATATGCGCAGGCTGATCAATGCATTTGCTATCGAGTTAGTTGTACCGTTTGTCTTCTTATGAGTATGTGGGAATGCTAGTGCTTATTTTCGGTTGTTTATCTATTTTCTTTAGAGCAAAAAAAGAAAAGAAAAAAATTTAACAAGTTTGTTTCTTATAATTCATTCACAATGTACAAGCTTCAATTAATACCAATGAATAAAAACATGAAAAATATGACAAACTCCCCAGGATGTTTACAGCAAAGATGCGGATCAGACTGAAACGCTGCATAATCTGATGCCTGTCTTAATCCAGCCAGCACACGGTGTCGGGCCACTATCTGCCTGCTAGCGAAACAGCATTTGAATGTTGTTTCGCTGGCGGGCTGATTACGGCCCGCTTGAAAGAACCTTTGCTCACAAAGACTCTGACCAGACTACTGATCTGAATCTTTGATGCCGGTTGCGTACATGTTTTGTTAGAACATCGTAAAATGGATTTGAAGACCTGGTGGTCGCTAGGCATGTTTTACTCATTTTGACATGTGAATTCTTGATAACAAAACATCTCATTAATTGTTTTAATCATTTTGGGCAGCCCTACTTAGTGGTGACAATGGAGAACTTACAAATTGCCGCTGATTGTTTCACACATTCCGCTCGTCAGTTAGGCAACCCAAGGGCAAAAACATCATTGTCTCGGAGCCCTTGTGAAAGTAATAATTAACTTAAATCAAGCTACTGATTGATTCTTTAGTTTGAGCCATCCCATTGATGGGATTGACAAACGAGTTCCAGCGATCTAGGGTGTTCGAGACAGGCGAGTTCCAGCGACCGAAATTGGACTGTACATGTATAGAAGATTCAGATAAATAAATACCTCACAAAACAGGTTAATTCAATATGACGGTAGTCAAGATAGGTGTGCACTATGTTTAGATAAATACCTCACCAAACAGGTTAGTCTTTTGTTTTGATGGTGATGAAAAAAAATCACTCTTGTGGTATTCAAAATATATATACATGTATAGCAGATTCAGATAAATAAATACCTCATAAAACAAGTGAATTCAATATGACGGTAGTCAAGATAGGTGTGCAATATGTTTGGGTAAATACCTCACCAAACAGGAAGGGAGCGCAGTTGCTCAGTGGTAGAGTGCTTGACTCGAGACCGAGGAGCTGCGGGTTTGAGCCTCACCGGCGGCACTGCGTTGTGGTCCTTGAGCAAGACACATTTATCCTAGCTTAGTACTGGTTCAACCCAGGAAGACCAGTCGCTGTTCAACTGAAAGATTGTTGATGGGACGTAAAGAATCAAATCAAACAAACAAATCACCAAACAGGTAAGCCACTTGCTGCTAAGAAGATTAAAAAGATTTCAGAAGGAAGGGATGGTAGTCAAGATGTATGTGCAACTATATGTTTCGATAAATACATCACTAAACAGGTAAGTCTATTGCTGTGATGAAAATTAAAAGATATCAGTATGATGGTAGTCAAGGTCTATGTGCAATATATGTTTAGATAAATACCTCACCAAATAGGTAAGTCTCTTGCTGTGATGAAGATTAAAGTTATCAATATGATGGTAGTCAATATGTTTGTGCAATATGTTTTGATAAATACCTCACCAAAATATGATGGTAGTCAAGACGTTTGTGTAATATACTTTGATAAATACCTCAACAAAATATGATGGTAGTCAAGATGTACGTGCAATATGCTTTGATAAATACCTCACCAAACAGGTCAGTCTCTTGCTGTGATGAATATAAAAAGTTATCAATATGATAGTCAAGGTGTATGTGTAATATGTTTAGATAAACGCTACACCAAACTGGTAAGTCACTTGCTGCGATCAAGATAATAAAGATTTCAATTCGATGGTAGTCAAGATGTATGTGCAACTATATGTTTTGATAAATACCTGACCAAACAGGTCAGTCTCTAACTGTGATGAAGATCAAAAGATATCAATATGATGGTAGTCAAGATGTGTGTGCAATATGTTTAGATAAATACCTCAGCAAACAGGTTAGTCTCTTACTGTCATAGAGATTAAAAGGTATCAATATAATGGTAGTCAAGATGTGTGTGCAATATTTTTAGATAAATACCTCACCAAACAGTTCAGTCTCTTACTGTTATAGAAATTAAAAGATATCAATATAATGGTAGTCAAGATGTGTGTGCAATATTTTTAGATAACTACCTCAGCAAACAGGTTAGTCTCTTACTGTCATAGAGATTAAAAGGTATCAATATAATGGTAGTCAAGATGTGTGTGCTAAATATTTAGATAAATACCTCAGCAAACCGGTCAGTCTCTTACTGTTATGAAGATTAAAAGATATCAATATGATGGTAGTCAAGATGTATGCGCAATATGTTTAGATAACTACCTCAGCAAACCAGTCAGTCTCTTGCTGTTATGAAGATTAAAAAGATATCGATATGATGGTAGTCAAGATGTATGCGCAATATGTTTAGATAACTACCTCAGCAAACCGGTCAGTCTCTTGCTGTTATGAAGATTAAAAGATATCGATATGATAGTAGTCAAGATGTATGTGCAATATGTCTATAGAAATACATCACTAAACATGTCAGTTTCTTGCTGCGATGAAGATTTAAGGATATCAATATGATGGTAATCAAGATTTATGTGCAACTATATGTTTCAATAAATACCTGACCAAACAGGCTAATCTCTAACTATGATGAAGATTAAGAGTTATCAATATGATGGTAGTCAAGATATATGTGTAGTATGTTTAGATAAATACCTCACCAAACTGGTAAGTCTCTTTCTGTGATGAATATTAAAATGATATCAATATGATGGTAGTCAAGATAGCTGTGCAATATGTTTAGATAAACACCACACCAAACTGGTAAGCCACTTGCTGTGATGAAGATAAAAAGATATCGGTATGATAGTAGTCAAGATGTATGTGCAATATGTTTAGATAAATTCTTCATTAGACAGTTTAGTTATTTGCTTTGATGAAAATTAAAAGATATCAGTATGATGGTAATCAATACATTGTAGTTATGTGCTATAAGTTGAAAATTAATACCATTCTACGGCTGTGATGAAGTTTAAGTTTACAAAATGATGGTAGTCAGAATGTATTTAGATAAATGCTTCACTAAGCAGGTTAATCTATTGCTGTGATGGAGATAAACAGTTATCAACAAAGATCCAGATAAGGAAATTTTATACACGTAAAATAGTGATTATTTTCTTACCCATCAATTTAAACCTGTGTTTTGGGTGCTCAAAAGAATAGTCTCATAGAGATGGTTCTTTTGAGTACCCACAGCACATGTTTTGGATGAGAAATAGAAATAAATAGTTTTCCAATATTCACTCTTATCTGGAGGCCTGTATCAATCTTATGGTGATCAAAATGTATGGGCATATGTTTTGATAAATACCTCACTAAACAGGTTAGTCTCTTGCCATAAGGCTGCTACTCAATGAAGATCAACTCTTTAAGAACTGAATTTCTAAACAAATCTTCAAGTTGATCATTTGGATTAATCCATCCTATGATCCTAGCTATTAATGAATATTACACTTTCGAAGAGATCCTTTAATGAATCTTGAGATTTTCGCAACCGTTTATAGCCTCATGAATTACACAAATTTGATTGACAGCTGCCAAGCTTACTTGCCCGTGCAGTACGCTTCGAACCGCGATATCATTCGCCAGAAGTGATACTGGTGTTGTGATTGACAGGCAAAACAAACCCCTTGTTTGCTCCATTGACTGTCTGTGTTCAAGCTGGCTGCTTTACACTCGGATAAAATTGTTAATACGATTTCATAATAAATACAAAACTGTTTTAATTCCTAATTTAAAAATAATTTTTGTATTTAAGATATTTATAAAAAAAATGTAAATATAAGCAATAAATTCAATTTTTGGAATCTTCATGGACTCATGAATACTTCGGGTCTCTTGCAAAGTTAAAGTTAACGTGGGCTTCACTAACTTTGCAAGAGACCCGAAGTATTCATGATTCCATGATTATTCAAAAAAATTGAACTCATTTCTTATATATTATATCCTGAAGAAAGTCAATAAATACTCTCTGATCTTTGGTCTAATTTGTTTGAATGCGCTTTTCCTCTCTGGTAAATTTCCCAAAGAGTACCAACATGACTGAAATAATATTTTTTTATTTCAGAAACTTCGTGTCCTTCCATGTAATCATTTCTTCCACACCAGATGTGTTGATCCCTGGTTAGTTCGTAACCAGACGTGCCCTCTCTGTAAACTCAATATTATAGGTAGGTAATGATAGCTACCTTTATTTATGTCATGCCAAGCATGCTTAACTCTTTGCATTCTGGTGCATGCTTTTGTTGTTGTCTGCTGCTTTTTTTCAAAATTAACTTTTTCAAAAAATTCTTTCATAAACACTTTCTAGAGTCATATCATCAGGTGCAGTGTCATCATCCACATCAGTGAGCCCCCTTCCAGGTAACGAGCTAGCCGCATGCATAGCAGATCTCACTACCAATCTCCAGGTGCTCCTTTCTTGAGGTGAGGGTCATCTGTCGTGAGCTTCCACTCACGGCAGTCTTTCTGCATCAGTTTCTTCCATGTTAGCTTGGGCCTCCCTGCCCCAGACCTGCCATCAATCTGTATATCACATGCTGTTCTGACTGCATCACATCAGCGCAGTGACTCAGTTGTAGAGTACTTGACTCGAGACCAAGAGGCCGCAGGTTCGAGCCTCACCGGCATCACTGCCATGTGTCCTTGAGCAAGACACATTAATCCTAGCTTAGTACTGGTTCAACCCAGGAAGACCCATCTCTTTATAACTGAAAGATTGTTGATGAGAAGTAAAGAATCAAATCAAACAAACAGAACCAAACTAGAATGCTCCACATGCCCAAACCAGCGAAGAGTGTCAACCAATTTGGACCCGGTCAGGACCGACATTCTGTTGGTCCTGATCTGGGTCCAAACTGTTTGCAAAGGTTATCAGCAGGTGACAAGCACAAGCGGCAGGCAAAGAGTTAATACCACAATTTAACCTAATAAGTATGCAGTGCACATATTTTTTCAACAATATAAACCACATGTTTAGATAAACAAATATTTTCAGCCTAAAATTGTAAATATTATCTCGCCCATAATGTTAGTTTTGGGTACTCAAAAGAACAGTCTCATGAGATTTTGGTACTTAACACTTATGTGAAAAGACCTCCTTTAACCCTTTACTCCATAGGCTATTTTTAGATCATGACATCATTTTTTTTTATTTTTAGACAATATTGAAAAATTTAAGAAAAAAAGTTTTGAATACTTTTAAAGATACTATAGAAATAGAGGATTTGCTCCAAAAGAGCAAATGCTCCATTTTCCATATTTTTTTTCAGCAAATTCTCCATTTTCCATAATATTTTCAAATACATGATATTTCAAAGGCATCAAAAGGCGTTATTATGGAGTAAAGGGTGTGACATATTAGACATATAGTCCAGCTGAGTAAGTCACCATGATAACTTAGCTCATGGCGACTTATTCAGCGGGACTATATGTCTAATTGCTGGCCTGAGATTTTATGACAACCATACTATGTACAAGAAGCAGCGAAGGCTCGGGCGTGTCTCTGCACATTTGCACAGACTTGTCTGAGCCTTCGTTGCTCAATGATGTGCTAAGTACCAGAATATCATGCGGTGGCTCATATTGTTGTTTCTTTCAGAAGAATTAGGGTGCGCAGTGAACAACAATTAGAAAGATCTGAGTGAAGACAGAATCTTGTATCATTGGATCATCTAGTCACATATACTCTTGTTAGGAATGTTTTATTGTAACAGTTGTTATCTAGCTTCAGATACTTCTCAGGCCAAGAAAAAAATATGTGTGGTTCAGGTTACCCAACCTACCCTAAATTTTTATCCTATATCCTAAACTTTTTTCTCCAAATTTTGAAGTTGGAAGAGAATAGCAGTTCTGCTATTCTCTTCCAACTTCAGATTTTGGAGAGAAAATACATATCAAAATGACCATCTGAAACAGAAATCTAAATTTCTATGCATTCATTCTTTGATATTGGAAGTAAAAATATTAAAACAAGGTTATATCTTCAAAAAAAGATTCTTTTGTATCAGTTTTGTCTTATTTAGTATATTTCCAAGCAGGTCTGAATATTCCAAGAAATAATGTTTTCCAAAAAAAAATAGTATCCTACCTACCTACCTTATTTTTTTCAGGGTGTAACCTGAGCCACACATATTTTTTATTTGGCCTCATTATATATATCTGATAACCCTTTGTTTTCTAATGGATTTTCCAATAAAGATTGATACAATAAGTATGGGATTGTAATAATTCAGGGATGAAGCGAGTACAAAGAAAAAGTACTCAAGTAAGTACTGAGTACTGACTGTTTTGAAAGTACTCGAGTAAGTACTGAGTACACATTTTGTAAATGTACTCAAGTAAGTACTGAGTACTTTAGAAAAGTACTCATGAGTACATCTGAGTACTATGAGTATTATAAAGTATGCAATGAAAGTTTAAGACAAAAGCCAAATTAAATAACTAAACAGGCTGCAGATATTTATAATATTTACAAGCAAATATGTAGCAGTGACATATAAAAATCAACAGATAAAACCTGATTCAAGTTATTAAGCATTTAAGCACTAAATAAAACAATAGCTGATTATGCAAACTCTGCAGATCCGAGCCGCCTCATCTGAATCTACAGTGTTTTTCTTCTACATTTTGATTTTGGCGCTTTATGTGATGAGCTAAGGAACTGTTCTGTTCTGTTTTGAGGATTATATTATTCTTGATATTTTTATTCATAAATATTTGGACACCCAAAATTATTGACATTATTGTCTGAAAAAGTGATCAGCATGTTTCACCAATGCATACATGTACATGTCAGAATGCAGATCAAATGTCAAATTGTTTAGACCATTATCAGACTGCTCCTGATCTGGGTTGCACTGCTTGCTCAGGTATATGTCTGTCCCAATATTTGGGGTAAATACAGTGTCTTATTTTGCAGCAAGTGTGACAAATACAACAATATACTAATTAAAGTACATTGTATTAATCCAAAATAGTGTTGCTCCTGGCCAATTATATGCTTCATTAGGCGTTTCATCAAGTCCATTGTTAATAAAGAAGTCAATGTGGCCACACTAACCTAAAAAAGCTTGGTAGGTAAAACACACTTTTTCTAAATATTAGGATATGGCTAAAAAAATAAACAAGCCACTTTTATGATAAACAGATGAGGCAGGCACTGGCAGGGTTTTATTTATATTTTTGATTTTTCATAACACATATGGGGCCACTTTTTTTCAAGTCTGAAAAAAGACAGATGAAAGGCATTTCAAACAGATGGGGGAGGGCCTGGGAAACAATTAACTTTTTTTTCCTATCTGATTAAATTTAAAAAAAGTACTCAGTGGTACTCGTCATGTACTCATGAGTACAGGGTTTTTTGTAACAATACTTAAGTAAGTACGAGTACATGTACTCATGAATTTCGCTAAGTACAGAGTACAGCTAAGTACTGAAAAAAAGTACTCGAGTAAGTACGAGTACAAGTACAAGTATGAGTACTCCATCCCTGAGTCTGATCAGAGTGTTTGCTAGTTGCTTGAATATTCTTTGACTGGTGAGGTTACCGACCGAACAGCATTTGGAGATTCTAAGCTTTAAAGGAGGCTGCACAGGCTTATCTGAGTCTACACTTGTCAAAATACCACTTTGTTGGAAATCACTTGTCGCTGCCCAAATGTGGTACAGTCAACCCTCTTTATAACGACAATGTATTTTCCAAGCTATCTTTGACGTTAAAGTGAATTTGCTGTTTTAAGGAAATTCTGACAAGTATGCGATTTCCACATCATAATTATTTGGTAAAAGAAAATATTAAACATATGAATTAAAATGCTATTGATCCAAATGTATACATCAGTTCAATTTCATATTGCATCAAAATGCACAACATAGCCTCTTATGAAATGTTACAGAAACCTGTCCATGAAAAGTCCTTGTCCTGATCACAAAATTGTTTGACACATGGTATAAATTCTGTTATAATGAATTTATTTTCAGCAGAAAATGTACACTCAGTGGCCATAATTGAGTTCCCAAATCAGCTTACAAGAAATTGACAACAATATGGTCTGGAACAATGGCCTTTTCAAGCCAATTAAGACAGCTTCCCCAAATGATAATTGCCCTGGATAAATATACAGGGCATATGTTTACGTCATCACCTAATTGTATGATGTCATCATCTGTTGCTATGGAGATATTGTGTATCACAAACATTGGCTCCATTTCTTCAAAAAAGATAGCAGGTGTTGAAAAATTGCTGTAAAAATGTCAGATTGTAATATTTTTTGTTGAAAATTTGCAGACATATTTGAAATGTACTGGAAAACATTCTGTTTTAGTTCAAATTAGTATAGACACTGAAAATAAAATAATGCAGAGCAGAGAACTGGACCGAAAATAATGCCATGAAAATGAGCCAACTGCAGTATACTTTGGCTGTAAAAACAAACTAAATAAACAAATGCAGGAATATTGGGTATGTGCATTTTGTGAGGTATCATAACAGTGCTCTACTTGAAAATAATATTTTGTGATTAATTGTTGATGGATAAAAACTATGGTTGGATCATAAGAAAACCTAATTTTCACTGTCAGTCCTGATATTGGTGCCACAGGCAGCATAACCAGTGACATAATATTTGTGTAATAATTATTTTCAGTTGAAAGTACCATTTGGGGTTACATTTTTACAGAACATTTATTTTTTTAAGAAAAACTATCCTTTGATTTTGTATGAAAGTTTGGGTACCCCCTCGTAAAGCAAAACTTGGCCAAGGGGTTAGGTATCGCTGGGGGCTGTCTTTTTTTATTTTAAAGAATGAAACATTTAAAGACTAATTGCTTCAAACACTCATATATAGACCCTAGAAAGCCTGATACTTGTTGCTAAGTTACCATGTGGATTCATTCAATAATTTAGATTTTTGGGTCAGGGGTACAAATACCCCACCCACCCCTAATATGACGATGAATAAATTAGGAAGATGTTAAACCATCTTGTTCACAGCTCACAATTACAACATATTAGCACCATCATCACCAAAAAACATATAGAAAATAAGCAATATCTATAGTCATTTAAAAAAGGAAGAAGTTAAGAACCCACATCAATTTTTCAAACTGTTTCAGAAATCAGGGGTGGTCGAAATGAATAACACCCACGAACTCTATGTGATATTATTCCTATAATTATCTAGCATTCTTAAGTTTAAAAATAGCAAATAGTGATATGTTCAAAATTTCAGATAATTTACATTCCTCGTTTTCAAATTATACAAATTTTAAGTGTACTTAATTTTTTGCAAATAAAACAACGTTTGCCATTTTGGGAACTCAATTATGGCCACTGAGTGTATATCTGTTCCCAGAAGTTACTGTCGGTGTCGTTAACTGAATATTTTGTTATAAAGAGGGAATTTTAATGGAAACAGATCAGTTCCCAGCAATTTTATGTCAGATATTGAATATTCTGTTATAATGAGTGACGTTATAAAGAGTTTTGACTGTATATGCGACCAGCAATGGCTCAGACCAGCCTGGGCATGCGTGCAGTCTGATCAGAACTTGAATATTCTTTGACTGGTGAGCTACCGACCCAACAGCATTTGGAGTTTCTAAGCTTAAAAGGAGGCTGCACAGGCTCATCTGAGTCTATACTTGTCAAAATTCCTCATGGTTGGAAATCACATGTGGCATCTCAAATGTGGTATATGCGACCAGCAAAAGTTCAGACCAGCCTGCATATACACGCAATCTGATCAGAGCCTTTGCTAATTGCTCAAATATTCTTTGACTGGTGAGCTACTGAGGGAACAGCATTTGGAGTTTCTAAGATTAAAAAGAATTTGTACAGGCTCGTATAAGTCTACTCATGTCAAAATGTCATATTGTTGGAAATCATGTGTCACAGCTCATATATATATATCTCTGATAACCCTTTGTTTTCTAATGGATTTTCCCATAAAGATTGATACGATAAGTATGGTATTGTATTTTAAGCAGTCACAGGTCAGAATTTTCAAATTATGAAATTCATATTTGACTCAGAAGATTGTTTTGCATCAACACACAGTGTAGACCCAGATGAAATGCCACATTTGGCAGCATTTCATCTGTGCCTTCACTTGCCAAAGTACTCCTTTAGTAGACTAGCTCCAGTCCTTAAAACAATTTTTCATCAATGTGTCATGTCATATACTTGTAGCTAGTCCAACTCTGATGGCTCTGTTTTAACAGAGCTATCAGGGTTAGACTGGCTACAAGTATATGACATGGCACGTTGATGAAAAATTGTTTTAAGGACTGGAGCCAGTCTACTCCTTTATGAGTCTCCAGTATCACAGACCCATATATGACTGATCCATTATCTATTTTTGATGAATACCAGCTACAATTTTCAAATTACAGTGAAACCTGTCTTAAGCGGTCACTCAAAAATAGACAAAACAAAGGTCTTAAAGCCTTGGGTAGCTAAATGCAGGTCAAAAGTATTGTAGAAATAATTTTTACCTGCATTAAGCAATTATTGGTCTTGAAACCCTTTTTTGTCTTCTTTGATTGGCCGCTTAAGACAGGTTTTACTGTACATCATAATTTTGTCGCTGATTATTGTTTTTAATCTAGCAAACAGTGCAAACTCAGGCCTCAAGGTTATAAAACTTGAGTTCGTTCTCAAACTCAAATAAAAGCGCAATGATTGGCTGCTTAGGGACACTGATGAGACACTAAATTCTGCATGATTATTTTTTAACAATGTCTCTTTTTTATTATTGAACTTTTTGGTTACTCTAAAGGCGGCACCTCATGAATGCGTAACTAGGACTGGTCTACTTTACGCATAGGTAAAGCTGAAAATGAGGTGTGGTTTTATTCGAAAGTAACTGTATCATTGTACCATAAGTAAGTTAAGACAGTAATGATTTAAACTTTAAAACGCCAGCAAAATAGCTACATATTAGAAAGTGTCTGTTTATGTTTAACATAAGTATAGACACGAACAGTGTGGACCCAGATCAGACTGCAGCAGTCTGATCTGGATCTACACTGTTTGTTAAAGAGGTTTCAAAATGTTTCAGCAGATGCGACTTTTTGTGATATGCCCTTTAAGGGTTGATACATGGGAGGTCAGTGAATATACGGTCAGGACTTTCATGAAATGCATGCATGTTTGCGTGGCTCAAAAAGCTTTTTTAATCTTTAACAAATTATAAATAGAACCTGATTTCTCTCCCTTAGCAGATGAAAGAGCTAAACCACGCCCAGATATGAATATTAAAGTTGCCGCCTTTACAGTAAGCGAAAATTCTATTAATATGAATGAATTGATCTGAAATTACTTAGATATCCATAACAGAAAACAGAAAAGGGAAACCCTCAATGGGATTTTGACTCTTTCACTGTTATTTGCAAAATTTTGTTGTCTGCTGATAAACTTTGCAAACAGTTTGGACCCAGATCAGGCACAACATTTTGTCTGGCCTGATCTAGTTCCAAACTGTTCGAAGCTCTTAAACAACTATGAAAAGATTTTATTTTGAAAACATCATATTAATAAAATCTGCAGACGACAAAAAATGCATGCAAAAATACCCAGCATTCAAAGAGTTCTATTTTTAGATCCAATAAGGATATTTACTGTTAATATAATAATAATATTTCTCAATTTGTTCCTTGAGCCAGAAGCTATTTTCTGTGTATAATGTTGATGTGTCATAGTCCCATAGTCTTCCCATGTACCTAATGTATAATCGAGCTGCGACATGTGATTTCCAACAATGTGGTATTTTGACATGTGTAGACTTAGACGAGCCTTTGCAGTCTCCTTTTAAACTTAGAACATCCAAATGATGTTCAGTCAGTAGCTTAACAGTCATAGAATATTCAAATGACTAGCAAAGGCTCTGATCAGACTGCACATATGCGCAGGCTGGTCTGAGCCTTTGCTGGTCACACATACCACATTGATGGAAATCTCACATTGCAGCTCATATGTATATTCCTCTTTGTATGCTGGGAAATTTTGTATGCCCTTTTTTTTTTTTTCGTCTGCTGTTGTTGTTTTTTCAAAGTTTACTTTTTCAAAAAAATCTTTCAGAAATACCACTGGAATGCAAAACGGTTCATATCCAGATGAGGCCCCATATTTTGTCGGGCCTGATCTGGGTCCTATCGGTTTGCAAAGGTTATCAGCTGACAACTGAGGCAGGTAAAGTTTCAAAAGAATTTTTTTTTATATTTAATACATAGGTCCAGATCGATCAAAATGCTCCTATGACCGTATCTATTTTGTATAATATTTAACCCATAAAGTGTCACCTGAAATTAGCAGCAGACGACTATTTCAAATTTTGCTGTTTTTTCAAAAATAACAAATAAGGCATGATATTTCATGAGAATTGTTTGCTGGCAGCCAATTCTCATGAAATTTCATGCCTTATTTTTTCTGAAAATTAGGGAAAATGTTGCAAAATTTGTCATCTGCTGCAGTCCTGAATGGCGCTTTAAAGATTAAAATCTGATATCTGAAGCAATATGGGCCAGTTCATGAGATTTTGTACTTATCGAGTTTTCAGGATTACTCCAGGATTACTTCCATAGAAAGTCAGCCTCAAAATGCTGAATTAGGGAGATTATAATACCTTCTCTGATTAATTTTTAGATCATCTAAACACAGCCGACCATTTAAACATGAAATTATTAATATTTGTAGGCATCATGCAAGTTTGAAAATTTTGAATCTCTAAAGTTCAGGATTTTAGAAATTTTGAACTTTGACCCATTAAGCCACTTGTGATTTTTCATGGAGGGTGGTCCAGACCCCCTGTCCATCCTATGGATCCGCCCATGCGATGATGGGTCGAGAAATCAGACAGCACAAACTGGTCTCAAAGTTGCACCTGCGTAGCATGAATGTAGGACAAAACATCCCGGGACAAAACTGGCATGGGATGTTATGTCCGGGGTGACAAAAAACAGCATGGGATGTTATGTCCGGGGTGACAAAAACAGCATGGTATGTTATGTCCTGGGTGGCAAATCTTTGTGGGATGTTTTTTCCGGGGTGTCAAAAAATGGCATGGGATGTTTTGTCCCCGGATGTTTTGTCCGGCTCCCGTGTAGCATATCATCTAAGATAAATGGTTAAATTTACTAAAATAAATACTGGCTTATACAATACTGTTTTATGTGATTTAAAAGGTTTTTCCTTGATTGTACATGATTAGAATTCATTAAACTGTCAAATACATGTACCTCAAGTGTTTGCCTCTGGGGCCTTAACAAGAAAATTTGACAGATTCTCATACTAATAGCTTTGATTTGAAATTAATACAAATCACTTAAATCAATTCATTCTTTGCCTGCTTGGGGGGACTTTTGTCATCTGCTGATAGCCTTTGCAAACAGTTTGGACCAAGATCAGGACCGACTTAAAGTCGGTCCTGATCTGGATCCAAACCGTTTGACATTCTGATGGTGTTCCTGAAAAGAATTTTTTGAAAAAGTTAATTTTGAAAAAAGTCAGCAGATATGACAACAATAGCTAGAATAATTAACCAGCATGCAAATGGTTGATTACAGATTACTCTGGGAGGTATTTTGGTTAACTGTGTAGACTAGTATCAGATGGTTTATTCTGGGCATCCACATGAGATTAACTTTTAAAGCGCCAATCACAACTGCAGCAGACGACAAGTTTTGCGACATCAGTTTCCTAGTTTTCGAAAAAAATAAGGTATTATATTACATGAGAATTGTCTGCCAGCAGAAATATCATGCCTATATTTGTTATCTTTGAAAAAGCGGCGAAATTTGAAAATGTAGTCTGCTGCAAATTATAGGTGGCGCTTTCAGGGTTAATACAATCAATTCTCATTGGATCAAAGTCCATGAGGGCTGCAGTTTTCACTTATCAGTATTTTTGAGTAAAAATATAAAGAATATGTAACTTACGGGTCACCTTACTAATCATGAGATTTGTACAAGTCTTTTTACAGCCTGTTGAGATATGTAAAAGGAATGAGTGTAAGCTCTGATCAGACTGACCCTGTATGAGTGGTTTAAGCTGGGTTTACATAAGCACTGAATTCAGATGGATTTTAATTTTATGTTCGTCATATTTTAAATTCCCAATTTTGCAACTAGGTTTACACTCTGTAGAGGAAATATTCAGTGGCGAATCCAGAGGGGGCTCAGGGGGTTTGCTCGAATCCCCCTCCCCGTCCACCATTTTTAAATATCCTATGAAAATTAAATAATTTGGTCTGAATGAGACCAAATTATTTCATTTTCATGGGATATTTAAAAAATGAGAGAAAATCAGCAAAGCAAACCCCAGCCCCCTCCCACCACGATACATATGAGCCCCCTTTCCAGAAATCCTGGATCCGCACTGATGTTCAACATCTTGGAACACTTTACTTCTCGTGTGCTTAACAAGTAAAATATAGTTAGGTCAAACAGGCATCTTCATAATTGCTTACTAAAGTGAGTTTGCAAGGCTATCCAAGGCCAGATGCTATAAAAAATCATGCTCAACCCAACTGAGCATGAAATTTCAACTGCTTATAAAAACTAAAAGTAAAAAAAAAAATAGATTTTTTCTCTACTTAATACACAAAGATGTGATATTGATCCTGCTTATAAATGTTAAAATGCCAAGAATTGTTGTCATTTTAACATATATCAGCAGGATACATTTCATGCTCATTATACCCCCCGCAAACTTTGTTTGTAGTTATACCCCCCGCAAACTTTGTTTGTAGGGGGTATACTGTTTTCACGTTGTCCGTCCGTGCGTCTGTCCGTCCGTCCGTCCGTGCATCCGTTCGTCCGTCCGTCCGTCCGTAACGCTTTGTTTCCTTAATATCTTGAAGAGTCATTGCTGGATTTTCATTAAACCTTGCAAACATGTTCATATATGCAAGACAAATTTTTTAGACAAAAAAGTAAGGGCTAGGGGCCAATTCTATCAGAGTTATTTCCCTTTGTAGTTCTAAATGGCTTTTAATATAGGGTTTTATGCTTATGCTATTATAGGCCATACATGGGCCCATCAACTCCTACCACAGCAATATTTCCCTAATAGGGCTTTTGTATATGCATAGATGGTGCCTTTATGGGCCGATCAACTCCTACCACAGCTTTTGATGGAGCAATTTGATACTTTGCTAATACAATGTAAGCACATTGAACATATGCATGAAGGAGTTTGGTTCAGAAAAAATAATTTTTGACAAAGTGACAGCTGTGAGAACTTAGACAATTTTTCCCTAATATGGCTTTTGTATATGCATAGATGGTGCCTTAATAGGCCAATCAACTCCTACCACAGCTTTTAATGGAGCAATTTGATACTTTGCCGATACAATGTAGACACATTGAACATATGCATGAAGGAGTGTTATAATTTTTGTTTGCACATATTATACTGAAATCTTCTTTTCAAAACTAAAGTCTGCTGGTTTGAACTATAACTTGAGAAGTTTTTTCTGCTGGTTTGAACTATAACTTGACAAGTTTTTTCTCTGACTCTTACTGTGCGGGGGGTATCTAATAAGCATTGCTTATTGACTTTTTTCATTTGAGCTGCACATTAAAATAGTAACTTAACCTCGGGGCCATTTTTTTCCAAAATGAAATTAGGTGTTTGTACCCGAGACGATAGCAAGCTGCAAAAATTCAAGTGAGAATATGCAGTCTGACACCAGAGCTGTCGCTACATGTATACACAGGGGTGGACCCAGGATTTCTAGAAAGGGGGCTTCATATTTTTAAAGGTGTCAGGGGTTCGCTTGCCTGGTTTTTATCTTATTTTTCTTAAATATCTCATGAAAATGAAATGATTTGGTCTCACTGAGACCAAATTATTTCATGTTCATAGGATTTATAAAAACGGAGGCCGGGAGAGGGTTAAAGCGAATCCCCCTAGGGCTTGAGCGAAACCCCTCTGATTCCGCCGTTAATACACAAAGTATGGCTGTATAAATAATGAGCTGAATTTTTGCTGAAGTCTTCAAACCTTTCGTGCACATCCTTTCGCTTGTAACTGACATTACAGTGTCGGACCAAAGGGGGGGCCTGGGGGGCACGTGCCCCCCCGAAGAGACCATGAGTGCCCTAACCCCCCCCCCCCCCAAAAAAAAATAATTTTGTGCCGCCTCCCAGTCCCAAACAAATAGCTCGGAAATTTGGGGTGTGTTAGGGGGGGCACTTATCCCCAGTCCCAAGGCTGTGAGGCTGTAGTGTGTGCCCCCCCACCCCCATCTTCCATTCCGTCAATGCTTCCATTGCAAATCCCATGTAGTCTAGTAGTCTCAAAGCTAATAAGAAATAGCTGTGCCCCCCTCCCCCGATCAGACTCAGAGAAATTAAAAGAGAGCCCCAGTCCATAGGCTGCTGCCGCGCTGGGCCTATGTTATTGGGTTTGGGTGAGTGAAAAAGTACAAAATACAGGGGAACATATGCCCAGTGGACTTTATTGTTTTCTAGCATTTTTTTTCTTCAAATTTTAAGTCCCCCCCATCCCCCTCACAAGGGCTCTGCTGTTTTTCTGAACATTGGGCTGACTCAGACTTGCATTGCAACTGCTGTGCCCCCCCCCCCCCCCACACACACACATGATTCCAAGAGGGTGACAAGAAAATGCAAAATAATAGTTAGGAACAAGGTGTTTGAGTCCAAGGGAGGGGGGCACTCTCATTTTTCTTCATACGTTGACTTGGGCCCAGCATCTACCGTTCATCCCAAAATAAATATCAGGAATTTCAAGCACCCCAAAAAGTATTCGGAATTTTAGCCACCCCAAAAATATCCCCGGCCTTAAGAAAAGACCCTAAAATGCATAGAAATGACCCCTAAATATAGCCCAATAATGTGATGACCCCCCCCCCCCCCCCCCCAAAAAAAAAAAAAAATGCACA
The DNA here is from genome assembly GCA_964019695.1 of Loripinus fragilis. Classification (NCBI taxonomy): domain Eukaryota; kingdom Metazoa; phylum Mollusca; class Bivalvia; order Lucinida; family Lucinidae; genus Loripinus; species Loripinus fragilis. The sequence continues at coordinate 61,150,502 of OZ026525.1, read as the reverse complement.
AAATCTTCATACCCAAAAGAATATTCATTTTTCTGACCCCCCCCCCCCCCCCCCCAAAAAAAAAAATTTGAAATTCAAAATTTTGAACCCCCCAAAATAGCCCGAGCCCATGTATATATGAAATATCAGAGTACTCCCCCTGGGGTTTGAGTGTCTTACCTTACTTAAAATTGAGGTTATAGAATATGGAAAAAGGGGCTTCAAAATGGCTTTAATTGCATTCTCAGAGATATAGATTATAAAAATTCTGTACCTTTACCTTAAGAAAAGACCCTAAAATGCATAGAAATGACCCCTAAATATAGCCCAATTTTGTGATGACCCCACTTTTACATGCACAAAATCTTCATACCAAACAAAAGAATATTCATTTTTCTGAACCCCCCCCCTCAAAAAAAATCAAAATTTTGACCCCCCCCCCCCAAAAAAAAATAGCCCGAGCCTACCTATGTATGAAAATACCAGAGTACCCCCCCCCTTGGGGTTTGAGTGTCTAACCTTACTTAAAATTGAGGTAATAAAATATGGAAAAAAGGGCTTCAAAATGGCTTGAAATGCATTCTCAGAGACATAGATTTTAAAAAAATTCCGGGGGATATCCCCCCCAACCCCCTCCAATGAGCGGGAGGTTCCACCCCCCTCTCATACTCTCCCACCGCTCACGGCTTGCGCCCCTCGCTTCAAGCCTGTGGCTTCAAGTGCCCCCCCCCCCCTGTAAACAGCCCCTCTGGGTCCGGCCCTGTCCAACAACCCTTCTTGAATGAATAAGCAGAAGGGAGGAGAATGACCATAGAAATTATTTCATGATCAATCTCCCTGCCCGGTTGTTCGATCCCGGCCCGATCCCATACTTTCATGTAGATTGATCATGAAATAATTTCTACCGTCATTCTACCGTCATCCTTCTCCTTTCCGCTGATTCAAGATGGGTTGTTGTCAGTTACAAGCCAAAGTATGTGCACGAAGTACTGGTTAACCCCTTGTTCAAGATTGCCCAGGAAAATAGTGTGGTTAGATGAACTGACCGTCCCCACATGACCATAGCTGTTGCCTGGGATATACAGCAACAAACCAAACAAAAAAAAACTTTGTAAACTGGTGACTCCTAAATGAGTTCTTTGGCAAACAGTGAAGACCCAGATAAAATGTCTCATTTCATCAGGGTCTGCACTGTTTTCTGAGACAAAAATTATCTTCAGAGAATGAAATACAATTTTAGTTAGAAATTATAACCTATAGTAAAACCTGTGTTAAACGGCCACTCTCAAAAAGACCAAAAAATGTTTTTCAAGATATTATTGCTTAATGCAGGTCAAAAGTATTGGAGCTATAGCATTCTGCAATACTTTCAACCTTCATTAAGCTACCATTTGTCATTAAGATCTTTGTTTTGCCTGTTTTTGAGTGGCCCTTTTACACAGGTTTTACGGTATAGACAATATACCATCCCTAATGTATTGTATCAAACCAGAAGGAGGAATCCATTTGTTCCTAAAGGGTTAATAAAATTGTAGGAGTGCTATGAATGTTTGTGTGTGATTGTTGTTATGGAGTATTTTGTTGATTCCAATATTTATTAGTATCATTTTGAAACATATTATATTTTATATGTGTATTACCTATTTCTTTCTTCCTAGACAGGGTTCATACAGGCAAGCTTGAGTGAAATTCAAGGACTTTTCAAGGACACCTAATAGCCTCTTCTACACTTTTCAAGGACTAAAGGATAATGAAAAAATCACATTCAGCTGAGATAATAGACTGAGATAATGGAGACATTAGTATTAGAAAATTAGTATAGAATTGTACCTATATTTGGTGCAGCATATGCTGCTCCAAATAAAGGCAGAACAATTTTATACTGATTTCAATCTCTATCAACAGTGCTAAGTCCTACAGAAAATAGTAGAAATCAAGGATTTTGAGTGATTTTTCAGTACTTTTCAAGGCAGATTTAATTTTCAACGACTTTCAAGAAAGCCCTGTAAATTCAAGTACTTTTCAAGCCTGTGTGAACCCTGCAAGAGGTGACTTTTGTCATCTGCTGATAACTTCTGCAAACAGTTTGGTCTCCGAGTAGTACTGTTGTTCTGTTTTCCACACTGTTTTCCATGTAGTATGTAGTTATATTTACATTTTCGAAGCAAGCCTTTAATGAATCTTTAGGTTTTTGGCACCGTTCATAGCCTCATGAATGACACAAATTTGATTGACAGCTGCCAAGCTCACTTACCTGTGCAATACACTTTGAACATCGAACTGATTCGCCAGAAGTGACACTGGTGTTGTGATTGACAGCGAGCCACACCTGATTTGCACATGCAAAACAAGCCTCCTGTTTGCTCCATTGGTTGTCCGTGTTAACACTGGCTGATCCGCTTTACATTTTACTCACCAACAAAACCTTTAATGTGATTACATATCAATTGCAAAATTGTTTTGTTTCCTAAATTATAAATAGTTTCTATGTATTAGATATTCATAATAAAATGTAAATATAAGTAATAGATTCAATTTTTGGAATGTTCATGGATTCATGAATACTTCGGGTCTCTTGCAAAGTTAACTTGAAGCCCTTTGGGTTTCATTTACTTTGCAAGAGACCTGAAGTATTCATGATTCCATGAACATTCATTTCTTAAATGAGATTCAAGTGTTAGTAATTGAATCCCCTTGTAATACTGTATTCTAGATTAAGTCAGCAGTACAGGAAAAAGAAAAACATTTAAATCCTAGCCAGTACCCATTAACCCATATTTTTGTTGTGAATGTCTCTTGTTCTAAAATCAGGTTGGTTTAAGACATTTTAGCTAATATGCTCATATACAGTGTCTTGTCAAACAGTGTAGATTCTGGTTATCTGACTACACAAAGGGTTATCTGATCAGGGTCTGTGCAGTTTGCACAAAAATACATGTTGCTTGCATATGAGTGATGTTTGTTACATTTATATATTTAAAACGGAAGTAGCTATTTTGTATTATTGTTATACATTGTGTATGTAACCTGCCAAAATGAAATAAAACAAAAATATGTAGTCTTCTTTACTTGTTTTCATTATGTCTCCCCCCACCCCCATCAAGGTCAGATATATTGTTTTTCCCTGTGCATCTGTCTGTCTGTTTGTCACTTTTTCTACATATCCGAACTTAGTCATTTTTTGGCTTGTCCTACAATTTTAGCTGGGTCTTTTTTAATCTTTGCAGGTTTTAAGTCAAGGTCTGAAGATGTGCAATGCATCTGATTTGGATGCAACATGGATTTTCCATAAAAATAATAATGGACATAATACTATAACCTATGATCATTTACTTTTTCCAAAATGATGATTTTGCAATAGTTTACTGCATTGGCAGGATATATGTTTGCTCGATATGAAATTGATTGTTTGTTGAAAAAACACCATTGTTTCAGTTAGAAATTGCATTTAAAGAAATGTAGATCTTTCTGACACCAAAGGGTGGTGGAGATATTTGTAATATGAATAAATCAAGTAGTGCCCCACCATGCTTGTTCTTGTGATTTAGGAAAATCAGTACACGTATATTACGGTCCACATCGCATCTGCTGGCAAAAAATTCACACGACATTTCACATGAAATATCAAGTTTGAGTTTCAAGAATCAACAAAATGGTACAACATTTGTTGTCTGATGCAGTTTTAGTCAATCGTTTAAGGGTTAATTAACCCTTAAAGCGCAAATCGCAACAAAAGTCGTCTGCTTACTCGTCTGCTGAAATGTTTAAGAAGCCTCTATGACAAATAGTGTGGACCCAGATCACAAGCAGTCTGATCTGGGTCCACACTGTCTGCTTCTATACTTAAATTTGTCAGTAATGTTAGGCAATTATTTGCAGCAGACGACTTAAGCAGACGTCATTTTTCATATGCATTTTTTCTTGGGGCTTTAAGGGTTAGAACTCCTTTAACTTCTGAATCTCTCTGATTGATTGCTGTAATTTGACCCAAGAGTGGCATAGATCAGCCTGGTCAACACCATAGCCTGGTCAGCAGCCTTCTTGTTCTTCACACTGGGTAGGCGGCGACCCTGAACGCAACTGCGTTTGGGTTTGGTTTGGTTTGTTGCTTAACATCCCAGTCAACAGCTATTATATGGTCTTGTCGGAACGGTCAGTTCACCTAACCACACTTTTCCAGTACTTCGTGCACACATTTTCGCTTGTAACTGATAACAACGCTTCTTGAATCGGCGGAAGGGGGTGGGGATGACAGTAGAAATTATTTTATGAAAGAAAGTATAGGACCGGACTTGCGTTTCGGATTGACAAAAATGACGTTTTCAATCGCAAATATGCACATTGGCAATCGATAACGATATGCGATCATGCTTGCATTCTATGGTTGTAAGCGGGTTTTTACATAAATCATTGCGTTCACGGTTGCCGCCTACCCAGTGTGCACTTTATACAAAATCGGACAGTCACTGGCTGAGCCGATTGATCAGAGTCTTACCTGGTCGTAAATCCCGAAGTGGATTTGTCATTCATGATTAATTACCATTCAAGCCAAATGGAATTTCCGACTCTAATCTTTTTTTTTTTTTTTTTTTTTTGTTTGTTTGTTTTTTTCGTTGCTTTTTTGCCGTTTCAGGCGTTTACTTACATTTACTATCGCAGGTGGCGTAAGAGATTAACGCAAGCATGTTATGCAGTAAAGTAGACATAATCATCATAGCATAAATACAGTGTACTATGAAATACAATATTATTCAATGGGAAACGTCCATTTCCGTTTAAAGGGTTGGTGTTATTTTTCATTTTTATTAAAACTTTAATAGAATAATTTTAAGCGGCAAACAATGGAAACCCTCCTCGTTTGCCGCGTTCTGTGGCGTCTGATCCGGGTCTCTGTCCCAAAAAAAGGATGTTAGACCTATTTATGTACAAAATGAATGACCCTATTTAAGGAACTACACTTTTAAAAATCATATAAACATTTGATATTGTCCATTAACTCCTTGCTTGCTAGTGGCGGCTTATGTTGTCAGCGAACAGTTTGGACTCAGACCAGGGCCGACAGAACATCGGTCCCGATATGGATCCAAACCGTTTGACACTGAAAATGTTTCTGAAAGATTTTTTTCGGAAAAAGATAATTTTGAAAAAAAAGTCAGCAGACGACAACAACTGCTTAAAAATTACACAGCATGCAAATTAAATAGAACGTTAGTACACTTTCTACCAAAAAGCAGTGATTGTTCGGGACAGCACATGATATTTTGGTACTTATAGCAGCGAAGGCTCTTCTAGAACTGTTGGGCCGTTTAACTCTTTGCCTAGAATAACTGCTGCTGACATTTTCAAACAGTTTGGATCCAGATTAGGCCGACAAAATCTGGATCCAAGCTGTTTGTCACTCTGATGGTATTCATGAAAGAATTTTTCGAAACCGTTTGACACGGAAAATACTCCTGAAAGATTTTTTGGAAAAAAAATAATTTAAAAAAAAATGAGCAGACGACAACAAATGCTTGAAAGACCTTGCATGCAAATTAAGTAGAATATTGGTACAAAACAGAAATCCATTTTCTTCCAAAAAGACCAGCACACGAGATTTTGGTACTTATAGCATCGACGAGCAGTGAAGACTTCTCAAACTCACACCTACCAAACGGTCGGATGCTCGTTTGGTAGGCGTGAAACTGCTGGGCCGTTTAACTCTTTGCCTACTAATAACTTCTCCTGGTGACCTTTGCAAACAACTGCAGACCCTAACTGTATATGCAGACCACACAAAACTGGCCAGTGCTGTGATTTTCGGTATAACCTTTGCATCTGCTAGCACGGACAGCCAATTATGTTTTAGATTGAGTCGGGCCTATCTATACTTCGCATATTCTTCAAGCTCTCTAAGCCCCTTTTCTCATGTACAATACTATATCATCGCACATGCTACCAGCGAAGACTGAAAGCATGAGCATGGGCGCAGTCTCGCCAGAGTCTTTTCTGTTCGAACACAATAGGACCGGAAGTAGATGGTGAATTATGCAAGTTGAACTTTCACTGATAGCTTTGCATGTTGGAAAATTTAAATGGCGTTTATGTCATTTGCTGATATTTTTTTTCAAAATTAACTTTTCCAAAAGTTCTTTCAAGAACACTTTGTGAGTGTCAAATTTGTTGGGTCCAGATCAGGACCATCCGGTGTTATATCGGTCTTGACCTGGCATGTGTGTCCAAAACTTTTTGCAAAGGTCACAAGCAGAGTAAAAATCTTCCGAGGAATACAATCAGAGGATCAACATCAGGCCTATGTGCGGATCCAGAGTTTTGTCAGTTTTGTAAATTTGGTGGGTTTTTTTGTTGTTTTTTGGGGTTTTTTTTGTTGATGAGGGGATAGAGGAACCAAATACCGCTATAAATGGGCCATCATCGACTCGACAGCGAAACGCCATCTAAATGGCGTTTCGCTGGCAGGCCGAGGATGGCCCATCATTAAATGCTGGGCTTGGTAGCTTTGTGATTTTTCCAATGATTCGGACCAGTATTTCAAAGAAACCTTATGTTTTTATGTTTCAAGGGGGGATCGGACCCCCATGTTCCCCCTCTGGATCCGCCCATGAGGCCTGGCCTAGATCCAAACCTTTTGCTATCTGCAGACGACTCTAGCAGGCAAAGATTTGGTTGACTTTCCCAAACAACATTACCAAAACATGTTTGCCTGGAGCTCTTGCCTCCTGTACAGTAAAATCTGTTTAAAACGGCCCCTCAAAAATTGTGAAAACAAAGATCTTAATGACAATTGGTAGCTTAATGAAGGTCGAAAGTATTGCAGAATGCTCCCCTTGGAGCATTCTGCAATACTTTTGACCTTCATTAAGCGATAATTGGTCTTGAAAATCAATATTTGGTCTTTTTGAGAGTGGCCGTTTTAACAGGTTTACTATATATGCTTCTTTTTGGACATCGTTCCAAAAGCTTCTTCTCTCTCTCTCTCTCTCTCTCTCTCTCTCTCTCTCTCTCTCTCTCTCATTTTCAAGAAGAAAGATGGAAACATAGTTGAGTGCCTGAAATTTTGACAAGTGGACATAAGTTAGAACGTATCTACTAACTTAGCGACACGTATGTTTCTCCAGGTTTTGCTGTTAAATTTGACAGGTCTCGGAAGTAAGTTTGATTGATTATACCAAGATGGGGCTCCCTTATATTTGGCCAGCCCTGAAAACTACGTAGCCATAACTGCCGCACCAGTGGAGGGATAAGGTTAGATTTTCACTTTACTTTACTTTGCTACATGTATTAAAAATAGTGCGTTATATTCTGAAAGCATAGAGGATCGGTTAACCTTGTAGAACACCAGGATTGGTATTTATACATGTTTTGCTGCCTATTATTATTATTATTATTATTATTGTTATTATTATTATTTTTATTATTATTCATCCAGACCAATAGACCAGCTACTCGAGAAACCTCGAGCTCAGAACATCGCAACATGGCAATTGCTTCTGACTGTTGAAATATTCTACCGTTGGGTGTTTTGCGACCGCTAGTCAACACTTTTTTTAATTCAGGTCTCAGTCCGCTGTGGCCCAAATATATATTAGCAGGAAAAACTAAGTGTATTGACATGCATTAATCCGTCGAATTCCCCAGTAAATTGTCCGTAGTTATATACCCCGAACGTATTTGTTCGACTTGTGATAGCCATGCATATGCTCCACTAACTGCGTTGACAGCGCTTCAGTTCATAAGACGCAAATGCAAGCAGCGAAGACTCGGACGGGCTTGCGCGCCCGATCATTCTCACTACAGTTTTCACTGCTCGCACAAACAAAGGACTGTACAGTCAGGTTCCACAACAACAGGAATCTCATAGACTCCAGTGTATTTTCACGTTTGCAAGAAAATTCACTATGCTACAGCATACCAACATAATATTATGCTTTTAGTGTCAATGATTAAGGTAATATCTTTATAGTTCATTACATTTCATCTATGCATTTTAAAGCTGCAGAGATTTAAACAATTTGCAATATTTTTTAGACAATTTTTGGATAACTTCACCATTGCCATCAATGAAAAAGTGGTATTTTCAAAATTTTGTAAAAGTATAAACTGTTGTATTTGTAAACTTCATCTAAATTTTACAGTACACGCATCAATAATTTAGCTTTGTCAACAATTACCAATAAATTGCTATTTCATCGTGATATCGCACAATAAAGATATTATTGTAAGCATGAAAATGCATTAAAGTCCATGGGAAACTAATTTTGTGTAATTTTTGCTCTTTGACTATAGATTAAGGTGCAGATCAAAATGTTGACCTCTAGCCCCACCAGATAGCTGTTTAAGCATATTTAAATCAGGAGTTTACGAGGGCTTACGCAGATGCTTTAAGGAACTGACCCATTAGTTATTTAGAATTTATGGAGAAAACACTATGTGTTGGTTAAATTGCCCAGCATATGATCATATGATCTGATTTTCAAATTTCTATATGTGACCCCTGAAATACATCCGGGGCCGTCGAAGAGATACAATATCATTATGAATGGAGTACAGCGGGTATTCTGACTGCATTGCCACAAAACGAATGGCAAAATACACAGGCATATTTACATAATTTATTTGTCGTTTTCTTTCAGACATGAAGACCGCAGTAATTATATTAGGGGCCCTAGTGGCAACAGTCTTGGGTAAGAACAATTTTATATTTTATAACACTTTTCAGAGAGAGAGAGAGAGAGAGAGAGAGAGAGAGAGAGAGAGAGAGAGCGAGCGAGATGTAATTTTAGCCAGTGCACGAAAGTTTGGTATTATCGCAACAGCGAGCAGCGAATGTTCTGGCGAGTCTGCGCATGTGCACAGACTCGACAGAGCCTTCACAGCACGCGCACGGAAAGTATGGATGTGGACGAAGACTCAGACCAAAATTTAGACCTCTAGCCCCGTTGAATACGTCAGTATGGGCGTATATAACAGGCATTTGCGCATGTGCGATTAGTAACGAAATCTCGTGCACTAAGTGATATATTACAGTAAGGCATTACGCCAACCTAAATTGCACATATGTGCAGTTAACCCTTTACCTCATAAAGACGCCTTTTAACGCTTTTACAAACAGAGCAGGCCCAGATCAGGCAGCTCTTGTACTAGGCGCATTACAACGCTTTTGCAAACAGGGCAGACCCAGATCAGGCAGCTCTTGTACTAGACGCATTTTAACGCTTTTGCAAACAGAGCAGGTCCAGATCTGGCAGCTCTTGTAAAAGACGTCTTTTAACGCTTTTGCAAACAGAGCAGACCCAGATCAGGCAGCTCTTGTAATAGACGTCTTTTAACGCTTTTGCAAACAGATCAGGTCCAGATCTGGCAGCTCTTGTAAAAGACGCCTTTTAACGCTTTTGCAAACAGATCAGGCCCAGATCTGGCAGCTCTTGTAATAGACGCCTTTTAACGATTTTGCAATCAGAGCAGGCCCAGATCAGGCAGCTCTTGTAATAGACGCATTTTAACGCTTTTGTAAACAGAGCAGGCCCAGATCAGGCAGCTCTTGTAATAGACGCCTTTTAACGCTTTGCAAACAGAGCAGGCCCAGATCTGGCAGCTCTTGTAATAGACGCCTTTTAACGCTTTAGCGAACAGGGCAGGCCCAGATCAGGCAGCTCTTGTTATTGACGCTTTCTAACGTTTTTTGCAAAAAGAGCAGACCCAGATCAGGCAGCTCTCGTAAGAGCTGTCTGATCAGAATCTACTCGGTTTGCTATTGGAAATATGATGACATACCTGATCCTACACAATTGGACTTGACAAGTAATTTCATTGTTCGATGAACCAACATGTAAGGTTTATTTATATTATTCAAAGTGGGTGGAGCCTGGCATGAATATTCATGAAGTAAAGGTTAAATTCTAGATGAAATAGGCAATGGGGCTGGCCCACTAATCACATCTTCATTTGTTGAAGAAATATGAGATAGCCCCCTCACTGTACATAGGCCAAACATTTCGGAACAAAATGATTCAGTTGCCAGCTGTGCTATGGCTGCTGTTTTAATTTTTTATTTGTTTCAACGTGCTTTTTCCATGCATTTCAAATCTGCTCTTAACTTGGGTTATGAAATTGAATAATGTTCAAACTGTCCATATTAAATTTCAACACCCAGCTTAACAAAACTCTTTCGGCTAATTTGAGAATTAAATTTGTGTATTGCCGTTTAAGGCCTGTCAAATTTAATATAAATTTAAACTTACGCCCGCCCAACGGCAACTTTCTAACGCGGAAGTCCTTCGCATTTCCCAGTGTGATATAGCCATGGGAGTCACTGTTATTTATCTAATTTTTCTGCAGGCTACTAATATCAAAATCCATAAAATGCGTATTTGTGCAATCTGATCACGAAACGGTCCTGTAAAGCGCGCTGATTAGAAATTGAACCGAAAGCGTGAACTCAGAGAGAGAGAGAGAGAGAGAGAGAGAGAGAGAGAGAAAGAGAAAGAGAGGGGGCGGGGGTGGAGAGAGCTGGCTGTAAACTTCTGGTATGATGCTAGAACAATTTCCGAAAATGTGTTTGAAACAGAGACCGTTTAGAACCCAATCCTCGTAAGCCCAGGCATAATCCATTCCGTTACACTGCATTCATCACACAATATTCTTTGGAAATACTAATCCTTGACTCTAATATAAATGGATATCGTCAAATCATGACCTTTTTAAAACTGGATGGAATATTCCTTCGATCAAAAATGGTTAATTTCGCTTTTTTCTACCGATTACATGTTTAATGCGTAACTGTGCGTTTTTAACAAGTGAGCCAGTGCATGAGATTTCCAACAATGTGGTATGTGCGACCAGCAAAGCCTCAGATCAGCCTGCGCATACGCGCAGTCTGATCAATGCCTTTGCTTGTCACTTAAATATTCTATGACTGTTAAGCTACTGACTGAACATCATTTGGAGTTTCTAAGCTTAAAAGGAGGCTGCACAGGCTCGTCTGAGTCTACACATGTCAAAATGCCACATTGTTGGAAATCACATGTCACGGCTCAAGTATGTATTATCAAAACACTATATTTTTTCTGTGACAGGGGCCAACGTGCCAAACATGCCCAACCTGAACATGTTAAACAACATGAAGGATAAACTGCCACAGATGCCCCCGGGTATGAAACTAGATGACTTGAAAGATGCCTTCCATAACATGCCTCCTACCATGAAAGACAGACTCGCAGACATGGCCAAATGTAAGTATACGTGTATATATACTGACTCAAAAAAGAAACACTGCTCACATGTAATTAACCCATAATGCGCCAATTGCAACAAAAGTCGTCTGCTTTTCTCGTCTGCTGAAATGTTTAAGAAGCCTCTATGGCAAACAGTGTGGACCCAGATCAGACTGCTCATATAGGAGCAGTCTGTTCTGGGTCCACGCTGTTTGCTTCTATACTTAATTGTCAGTAATATTAATATTTGCAGCAGACGACTTCAGCAGACGACATTTTCAGATGCATTTTTTTCTTGGCGCTTTAAGGGTTAAATACTCACGATACCCTCTTTTGAAGACAGTGTAGATCCAGACCATCTGGCTCTGACGAAGCCAGCTGATCATGATCCACAACAAATCCATATTTATATTTAGCAAATATATACAGCCTCAATAAAAGAAATAATAGATTCTACTTTGATTTTCAAAATTATTTACCCTCTTTTGAAAACAGTGTAGATCCAGACCAGCTGATTAGGATACACTCTGAATAGTATCCACGCGATTTTTAGCAATCATATATCATATTGAAATTTTGTACAATTATCTATAAAGATGCGTACATATTTTAATTTTCGAAATGATATACCCTCTTTTATAAACAGCGTAGACCCAGCAGATCAGAATCCACACTGATTTGTATACACGGAATAAATACAATTTAGCAACTATATACTGGCTCAAAAAAAGAAAGGATAGCCTACATATCTTAATTTTATAAATTCAATACCCCTTTTAAACAGTGTAGATCAAGACCATCTGGCTGCTGATGAAACCAACTGATCAGGATCTACACTGTTTTTCATGCATTCGATATAATCATGACTGTAAATTGGAATTTCATGTAATGTTATCAACCCACAAAGTACTCAGTGTGTGCATGATGTTTAACTCTATCCTTGCAAGTGGCGTCTTTTATCATTCTGCTGATAACATTTGCAAACAGTTTGGCCCCAGATCAGGACCGACAGAACGTCGGTCCTGATCTGGGTCCAAACCGTTTGACATTCTGTGTATCTGAAATATTTTTGAAAATAATGTCGTTAAGTCAGCAGACGACAACAAAAACCATGAAAAAATACCCAGCATGCAAAAAGTTATTTGGTCAAATACTGTATTATTTGTTTTTGCTTTCAGCTTTCGGTATGGAACTTGACGATGTAGAAGATGCCCTTGACAATCCCCCAGAGCAATTAAAAGAATACTTTAACAATGGTGGTAAGCTCTATCTTTTTATCTACCCCATTTAAGCCATTTAGATGAGTCCATTCCCAATTTTAGGGGTTTTGTGTGATGTTTTTAATTTTCTATCAAATTTTAATCATGCACGTGTATATCGCGCATGGGCGAGTATGCATTAACAGTCGCATCTGCCTACGGATCCTATATAACCATTATATAGGTTCCATGATAAACCGCGGCTATAGTCTGCCTGTCAGTTTTGCTGCTATCCTAACATGACCATAATTAATTATTGTCCAGTTGTAATAAGCATAACTATCTGAAAAGAAAGCTAAATGCACTCGCAAACTTAAGAGAAACGCATACCGAGATTTTTGTCAGCTAAAACGATAATGACAGGTCTCCATTTTGGTACGAACTCTTTTCGGTCCCCTTTTTATCAATCCTTTGTATGCTGGAAAACCTCAGCTGGAAACCCCTAAACGGGAACTTAAGCAAACAGCGAAGACCCAGATGAAATGCAGCATAATGCTACATTCCATCAGGGTCGACACTGTTAACAACCTTCAGGGACAGAAATACATGATACTTTAGAAAAAATATACTTGTGGCCCCTTAACGTACACAGTGGACTATACATGCCATTCTGCGAAATGCGATATACTCAATTTGTATATCTTTTATCCAGGTAACCCTACGGATTCAAAAAACGACGGGACCTTTAAGGTGCCCGGCTCCGAGGATGCCACTGTTGAAGACGTAGATGATGGGCCAAGAATGCCCAACATTGGTGACATGTTGAAGAATGTTGATGTTGATTCAATCATGAAGAATATGGATCTCGGGGCCATGGGAAACATGATGAAAGGTAAATACAGGCTACTTAAACCCTTTCCTTTCTAGTGACTACCTTTGTCGTCTGCTGATAACCTTTTAAAATAGTTTGGACCCAGATCAGGACCAACAGAACGTCGGTCCTGATCTGTATTCAAACCGTTTGACACTCTGATAGTGTTTTAGAAACATTTTGAACAAAAGTCAGCAAACGACAACAAAAGCATGAAAAATTACCCAGAATGTAAGAGTTAACATTTACATTTTTTTATTAGTAATGTCCGAGTTCTGAGCAATTAAAACATTCCTTGAGGATCTGAATATGTTTAAAGATTAGTAATTTATTATTGTTTTGCGTAGAACTTGTATAAGTGATTAAGTCGATAAATTATGATTTTGTTTGTTGTTGTAAAATGGCTTCATAGAATGCTGATTAAAGTTTTTATCATGAACGGCTTTTGGCACCCCTTGATCAATATAGCTTTACTTCAAGGTGGTCAGTTCTCTCTGCTTTACAGTGCTCTAATACCATGCCTCTTTATTGTTAACCCCTCCTCTATTCAGTGATATATATTATGATGCGATTCTACCCAGCTATACAACAATTTGCCTTTGCATACGTTTTCCTTCATTGCGAGAATTCGTAATTCTATGCTTTTTAGCCGAGTGCAGTGCTGTACAATTTTCACTATAACCCCCGAAAATTTGTGAAAAAAATGAATGACTTTTTCTACACTAGACACCTTTCTTGTGCAATTATTGAAGCACTGCTCTTTGAGCATTGCTGTCCATTTTGCAACAGTCATTTGCCTTGTTTACTTTAGAGTGATGCGTCTTTGACAACAACTGATTAAGTGATACCAGTCTTCGGGTAAACAGCTTTATTATATCTCTGAATGTGACAATGGCAATTGCAAGATGTTTATTTTTTTTTATTTTTTTTTTTTTTTTGTTGCTTTACGTCCCATGTCAACAGCTATGGTCATTGCGGGACGGTCAGTTAACTTAATCACACTTTTTCCTGGGCAGGCTAGAGCAAGCGGTTAACCAGTAATTTGTGCACATACTTTCGCTTGTAACTGACAACAACCCTTCTTGAATAAATCAGCGGAAGGAGGAGAATGACCGTAGAAATTATTTCATGATCAATCTCCACGAAAGTATGGTACCGGGCCGGGATCGAACTCGCGACCCCTGGATCTGCAGTCCTTTAATATTTTAGGCATGGATATTGGTGATACCAGTCTTCGGGTAAACAACCCTAACTGTTCAGCAAATAGTAGGGCTGAAAAATGTCATCCCTGCTTAACTCCTTCAATACAAGGCCCATTACTTATCAATCAGCTCTCGTACATATATTATATAACCCTTAAAGCGCCACCTATAACTTGCAGCAGACGACAATTTCAAATTTTGCCGCTTTTTCAAAAATAACCAATAAGGCATGGTATTTCATGAGAATCGTCTGCTGGCAGACGATTCTCATGTAATATCATACCTTATTTTTGTTGAAAATTGGGAAAAATGTCGCAAAAATTGTCGTCTGCTGCAGTTGTGATTGGCGCTTTAAGGGTTAATATACATCTGAATGTAACAATGGCAGTTGCAAGATGTTTATGTTCTTTAATTCTTTAATATTTTAGGCATGGATATCGGTGGCATGATGAAAAATATGGACATGGGTGCCATGGCTGACATCATGAAGAATATGGATATGGGCGCCATGGGCGACATCATGAAGAACATGGATATGGGCGCCATGGGCAATATAATGAAAAATGTTGATATGGGCGCTATTGGAAACATCATGAAAAACATGGATATCGGTAGCATGATGCAGAACATGGATATGGGTGCAATGGGTAACATTATGAAGAATATGGATATGGGCGCCATGGGTAACATCATGAAGAACATGGATATGGGTGCAGTGAGTGGCATCATGAAGAACATGGATATGGGACCTATGGGCAATATCTTGAAGAACGTCGACATTGGATCCGTCTCTAAGATGATTAAAGGACAAATGCCAGCTATTATGGGAATGGCCGGTATTCCAGGTAAGAATGTGAACCAAGCATTTTTGTAAGAGTGTGTACTTATCATTTTAACCAAAACATATGTATTGGGTGTTCAAAAGAACCATCTTTATACTAGACATCGACGAGACGGTTCTTTTTAACAGCCAAAACATATGTTCTACCCATATAAGCCTAGCGTCCTTTTTGTGGGACATCGGCAAACAGTGCAAAACCAGATCAGACGCCGCAAACTACGGCGTCTGATCAGGTTCTCCACTGTTTGCAAACAGAAGTTTCTTTTAAATTTTGAATAAAAATGAAAAATACCACCCAATAACCCTAAAATTGGAAATGGACTGGTCTAATTGATATCAGTGGGAAATTCCATTCGGCTTAAATGGGTTAAACTGGTGAGGTAATAATTTAATGCCCAAACTATTTGTTTATCTGATCCTATGGTGCTTGTCTCATTCGGATCACCTCGACTAATTCTGTAAATATGAATTGGGTCGAGGAGACCCTAACACATGGTAGCATGCATTTAAACATTATGCAGACCCACACTGGTATTCATAATTATTAATATAGTTTGGAAATTATTTTTATAGAGGACACTTTCAAACAATAAATGGCTTCTCTTTTTGTCTGAATTCCTATCATTTGTCAATACAGCAATGAAAGCAACACAAACGACATGTTTACGCTTTTATCTTTATAAACCTATTATATAAACCTATTATCTTAACCAGTTGATATGGTGCAACTTTTTGACTCAGGGGGGGGGGGGGGGGGGGGGGGGCTTAGAGAATCTCTTATAAGCTTGCACGCTAGGGTCAATGAGTTTTTTTTATATCGTCGTTTTCTATCATATTAAATCCATTTTTATGGAAAAATTCAACCATTTTCCATTACAGAAGGTGCATCTACTGGTGAAATTTTGGCAACACTCAAGAACAAGATGAAGGGAGTCGGTAAGTCTCACACTTCTATGACAAGACACATCGCTTCGAGGGCTTAGAGACCCCTGTTTTCATCTACACTGAAAAGGGCTCAAGTTTTTGAGTTGAAATACTTATCAAACAGATCAATTATACTTTAAGACGCATCCCACTGCAGTACAATTTGAGAAAGTCAGTACCATTTTGCATCTGTTAGAGTGACTTCTCACTTTTTCGTGAACCATATCATTACAAATATCGAAGAAAGTTAATGGGTTTTTTTCGTTTTAATAAAAACAAAGATTATCTTCAAGCAACGTTTGTACTTTCAATGCTATTTTTAGATTCATTATTACTTCTTTTCGAGTTTTGCCCAAAATTGGTGAAGCATGGACTGGGGAATCCTGAGAAAGCTTAAGTGATTATTGCTTTTGATTGCTGTAGATGCTGTTAGTAGTTCTTTCATTCCCTTTGAATCAATAAATCGTCCGCCTAAAAGAAAATCTCAAATTCTGTGCAGTTTTACTCAGAAACATGTCACAAACCTAACAAAAATGTAGAGAATTCATCTTCTTTGTGATTCACCCTTTACTCCATAGGCTATTTTTGATCATGACATCATTTTCTATTTCTAGACAACATTGAAAAAATTCAAGAAACATTAGAATTAAGTTTTGAATAATTTTGAAAATGTTATGGAAAATGGAGCATTTGCTCCAAAAGAGCAAATGCTCAATTTTCCATAATATGTTCAAATACTTGATATTTCAAAGGCACGAAAAGGCTTGTAACTGTTCATTTAAGTGCTTGTAATTTTGCTATTGTGTATTTATACAAAGAAATAAAGTTTAAACCAAAAGGCGCTATTATGGAGTAAAGGGTTAATACTTGCGGTTTTTTTTCCAACAGTATCCAACCCCATGGAAACCCTTGAGTGGGCCAAGGAGAAGCTGAAGGATCTTAAGCTCCCAGAAGGCATGGAAATTACCGACCTCCTTAATATGGCTCATGGACAGCTCGAGGCTATGGGAATTCCTGGTAAGTCAAATTCCTAATAATGATCTACAGAGTCTGAAAGGAATGCACGCCATAGTTATTTTATACTGCATAATCACATTGTGAAGGGTTAATCGTATTATTTCCTTAGTCTAGTAGTTTAATTTCTCGCAATTGGTAAACTGCTGTCCTATACTATGGGAATGGTAACAAAATATCATCGCAAATAACTTCAGTAAATACAAGCTATTGAGAAGATGCTAGTGCCAAACTATTATTGGTTAGTCACAGAGTTCATGTTTTCATATGTTTTTATATATATATATATTAGACGTTTGATTGGTAAATGGCATCATCGGAGGTCATAGCAAAAGTTGTGGTGTCATGTTCAAACAAACAATTGCTTTCATCAACGAATTTATCGTTGCAAGATAAGTACAGGAATAAGACTTTTTATGGTTTAAGTTTATTAACCTAAACCAGAAGACTGACGTTCGTCTTTCTGAAAGTTCACCCTTTTACATGTCTCTATAAACATTCTGTTTCTTCTTTTACAGCTGAGCCAGAGAAGATCAAACAGATGCTTGGTTTGGATGATGTTAACTTTGAAGATATGAGTAAGTTTCAAACTGAGCCGCATTACAAAATATTGTTCTTTCAAGTTCTTGTGATATAGGTAATAGTGGTTTCCCAGTAAGCATATAAAAGTTGGCCACTATCGGCCCACCATCAAAACGCCATTAGAACGGCGGGCATGTCGATAGTGTCCCAAGACGGAATGCTGGTTGGGGTAAAAATGGTCCTGCTCTTGGTTATGGACCAGTTCCGCTACTTATTTCTGCCAAATTTTGTCTATAAGTATAGTTAGTTTATTGTGTACATATTGACTCCAAAATCTGGTCAAATGGGTGTGTTTGTGTTTTCTGCAATTTGAAATGATATGCACACATGTGGTTACCCATGAAAAGTATGATAGTACCATATTTTACTGAATTACAGTTTTCCAATTTTTAAGGTTCTATCTTTTTTCTAGATAATTCATCTTATGTTCAAATATTGATAAACTAACAAAAACTTTTTCTTTAAGTCTATTGCTGTTAAATCTTTTATCTTTGTTTCCCTTGTCAATTCTTGTTTGGTGTGTTTTTCAGAAAACCCAGATGCCATTGCAGAGGTTCTCAGAAAGAAGGCATTCCGTATGCTTGGAATTGACGGTAAGCACTTTTGCTTGTACGAAACATTAAATCAATTCATTGCAGTTATATATACTATAGTAAAAACGTCTTAATTTTCATACAACGTGATCAAAATATGCATACCGCATATTCTGTTATATGCTGCCTTTATTTATTACATGAAACTAAATGATAATATTTAGGCATTTGTAAGATGGTTTACAACATATGCTCTGTCGCATTCATATCACGTAATGCGCTGTAAAAATTAAAAGTGGTGGGTCAGCTAAATCGTTTGACGTTTGTCAAGTAGAGTAATACAATTTATTTTTGCATTTTAGATATGTCAGCATGCGATGTTGATCATTTAAAACCAATATTGATGAATTTAATATGTATCTCTAAAACATGCATGATAATAAACTTTTGTTATATGGCATAATGTTTGAATAAGTTCCAAGGGCAAATAGTAGAATCAAATGCATTCATTGAATTTTCTAAAACTAATATGTCACCGTTTAATTGGTTTACAATCAATCAATCAAATTTATTTGCAAATCTCATAACATTTAACAATGGATACATGAAATGCGCCCATAAAAGGCAGAGAAAGAACATATGGTCCTGCTCTTGGTTATGGAAAACTGAGTCCTGCTCTTGGTTATGGACCAGTGTCCATTGGTCCATAACCAAGAGCAGTTATAAAAATTGGAAAACTGGAATTCAGTAAAATATGGTACTAAATTTACAGAAAATGAAGACCCAATGGTGATCAAAAAGAGAATTGAAGAACAGCTGATGGAAGAAGCTAAGAAAATGGGAGCTGAAATCAACCCTGGTGAGTAGCAGTAACGTTTATATTGCTGTTCGTTATACTCATAGGGCCAGTTGAGCAAAAATAATTTGCGTAAAATTGTGATTATTATCTTATCCATCAGTTTAAACGTGTGTTTTGGGTGCTCAAAAGAACCGTCATGAACATGTGTGTCTGTCAATACGAATTACCTGTGTACTTTCGACGTTAATTCAGTATTATTAATTTAACCCTTATAGGCATACAATCCTTATATGGGGCATAAGTAAGAGTGCAGACCAATATCATACGCTGCAGAGCGTGGCATCTGATCACGTCTTTACTGTTTGCTGCAGAACGTAATATCTTATCACGTTCTTTACGGTTTGCTTACAGAACGTTCTATTGAAAATTGAATAAAATGTTTTATACCTACTAACAACCCTCTAAAACTGATAAGGAAAGGGAAATTCGTTTGGCTTTAATAGGTGGCATGGCAGTATTATAATATGTGCATCCAGTAACGCTTTGATGTTAAAAATTAATTTTCATCTTTATTTAGCCATATAAAGGTTCTCTTAACTATTTTCTCTTCACCATTTTGACCTTATTCTATTACAGACAGCACACCAGAACAGCTCCGAGCTGAACTTGACAAACATATGACCAAGGGACTGAGAGACATGGGTCTTGAAGTTGACTCTGTCACACCAAGCGGACTCCAGGGAGCTGTCAAACACGCCCTTACAGGAATGGGATTCCCAATGCGTAAGTTGAAGTTTTATTAGTTTGTATATATGCACCACCAGTGCCAACCACTCAATTTGTTGACCAATTGTTTCAGTTACTTATCAAAATGCACGTATAATATTTTCAAGTGCTATAACCCAACTTATTTACCTACTACCAGGCATAAAATAATAACTTAATTTCATGCTACCAGCCATAAAAGAGACTATAACGTCAAAACATACAACACTAAGCTGGCATCAATACACATTTAAAAGAATCATTCTAGAACATTTACTGTAGCCTTCTGTGCTGTATATAAAATCATTATACAAAAAGTATTCTATTCAGTGATGCATATAAAAAAAACGGTTACATATATTATAACATACTATTGACTGGCAATAATGGATTATAAAATTCTGTTAACATTCAAAGCTGTATCATGTAAATAGATTTATGATAGATGATACAGCTGTTGGTGTTTTAATAATTATTTTAATATACCATGTAAAATCACTATGTGATGGTACAAATTCCTGATTGCTGCATTTCTATATACAATGGTGCACATAATAACTTCGTTGGTTATTTTTGCATGTATTATATCAAAATGTGGTTTAAAAAACAATATTTCTTATATTTTCAGATGATCTTGGTGCACTGAAAAGTCACGTGATGAAAATGGCAATGAAGCAGTTGATGTCCAAAGGTAAAAAGGAGAAGCAACACAGCGAGCTTTAAATCTGCATGTTCAGCATAATTATTTTGTTATTGTTTTGTCCCTCTTTTTACCACTTTTTTATGCAAGTAGCAAAACTCCAGTTAATCCTATTTTTTCACTGTATAAACTTAAATTTTCTCTCATCATTCAGCCTAATCATATTTTTGAATGCTCAAAAATCATCTCGTTACGAGATTATTTTTTGAGTATCCACAATGTATGATTTGGTTTAGTAATAGAAGAGAAACAATCTAAACTTATCCCCATATTATCTGGAGTCTTCTAGAATTGCGGATACCATCCTTGGTCAGAAAGGTGTGATAAACGTTTAGACACTCAAGTTATTTTGTTGTAGTCATAAAAACGCAGCTTGTCAGTGCTCATTTCGATGACCTGGTTGATGTCATTTCAGTGACGACATGCAAGTTGTATTTTGATGCCAAAACATGATGACAGGCAGCAGTTATATCACTCAATATCTAGACCAAGGATATGATCCAGTTTTTTTATTATTCGTTTGACTTGCAGTTAGTAAAATAATTATGAGTATAGTAGTTTTATTTGGTTGGAACAATGCCTTTAAAATTATGTAATTACAAAAAAATCATCACAAACGATATTTAAAAACAAGCATTTTATCAAGGCAATTAATATGCTGTTTGTTAAATAAATCCATAATGTCAGTTTAATTGTGTTATGTTCACTTATAAGACTGTGTGCTAAGTAAAGAATCAAAGAAAACGTTAAATGGATTTTGAAAAATACAATTTCATATGTTTAAAGCATTTTTACTAATCAGTTGGATAGACTAGCTACCAAAACACAAACAAGGCAGCTAAATTTGAAACGTTTGGCCAGCCTGAAAACTTTACTGTTCATTTTTTTGCATCATCATAACATTTTTGTGCTACTCTGTAAAAACATGAAAACATATATAGCGCAAGGCAATGTTCATGATTCTGCAATCAGCTACTCCATTAAATGTTTTTCTTAACCATTTTATGGTCCATTATTTGTTTATAGTGATGTGTCATATGTCATAATTTCTAAATGGAATCATATTTCTATCCCGCTGGATTTCGCGTTTTGTCTTAACAAAGAGTGCAGAGCCTCATGAGATGCCATGCTCTTTGATATATCATCTAGAGGTATACACTGTTTGTCAAAGAACCGCTTAATAGGTGTTGGGCTTATAAAAACAATAACTGCACCTTCTAAATTGAAATTTGTAAACTAATATGCTAGCAAGTAACACTATTGCTTGATTGGTTTTTTTCATCAGCTATACCATATAGAACAATCATATGACAAATCGTATAGATAAGTTGTGCACTTTTCGTATAAGAAAAGCATTTCGAATTGGCAGTAGGTTATGTACAAATGTATATTCAGAGCTATATATATATTCTTAATTTATTCAAAATGTTTACTTGTGGGTGTCACTTTAAATGATTCATTGGAAAGCTTCTTATAGAATCAGCTATGACAGACATAACAAAACACCTTTTGAAACATACATGATATGATTTATCTTCAACTACACTGTCCATGATCGCTTGCATTTTGCAAAAAAAATATCATGGTCTTTTTCTTATAGTTATCACAAACTAAACTAGAACTTTGTTCATTCTAATGCTCTTTCGATCGGCTCAGCATTATAAGAGACGCTTGCAAGTAAAAACATTATATTCATAAAATATTTATCTGTATGTGTTATCAAATTGTTCAAGTTATTGTTGATTAAAATGATATTTAATACAAAACAATGCTTGTTTTCTTTTTTAAATGCTATCTTTGTTGCAAGTGCGTTATCAACGTATTTTTAAATAAAAGTGATTTGAATAGATAAATACATACAGATAAATATTTCAACCTTTTTTATTGTTCCCTTTTAATTCTTTGGTGTTGGAATTTTCTTTTTATCAACTTCATTCCTTAATTTAGTTTTTCATTCATTTTACTCATCTAATTCTTTCAGTCAGCTATAAGCTGTGTATGTTCATCTGTATGTATTCATCAATTCATTCATTTGTCCAAAGGCACATCACACAACCTAAAAATAATGTACGCCTCCAGATAAATATGCCTAATTGAATTTTCTTATTTCTCAACCAAAACATATGTTGTGGGTACTTAAAATAACCGTCTCTATGAGACGGTTATTTTGAGCACCAAAACAAATGTAAAAATTAATTGGAAGAACATAATTACAATTAAACTCTAATAAAGTTTCTTTATCTGGGCCTATGATTTACTAATGTCATACCAAAGTAGTATGGGCCTCGTCCCTATGGGGTTTTGACAAGGTAAGGCTCATGCAAGCCTGTTTAGCTATATAAGCTAGCAAGAATATCCAAAGCTTGTATGTAGTAAGTGAGTTAGAATATGTTCACAAAGTGAACAACAAATGCGCTGAACAGACTGCGCGAACAGGCAAACTGATAAGCTCATTTTTTGTTTGCATATAACACAATCCCTCTTTTAAAAGGACAAACAAACAAACACAAAATCGAGGAGCATTTTATCTACAAAACACATGAATGGCTACATCAACAGAATTTTAACTAGTAATCACACACGAAGTGTTACTTGTCTGGTAGGCGTCCAGCAAAGTTTGGATGAGAATACAAATCGTCAGAGCCTTCGCCATTATCAAATACAAAGTACAACCACGCAACTAGCAATTTAGCAATATACTCCCATAAAACATCTCAAGATTAGCTGTTAGAAGCATAAAATAGACAGTCTATTATTGTCGTCCAGGTGCATGACAAACTACATGAAAAGTTGTTCATTTCTACATGCTCATTTCTTTTAATAAATGAAAGTGGTTGAGAATTGGTTTAAAAAAGCTTATTGGGAAAAACTCATTTATTGAAAAGACATATGTTGAAGGTACACGTAGGAATTGCGTCATAGAGAGGCAATTCCAATGCGTACCTACAACATATGTTACTGAAAATAAGGAAGAAAACTATTTGGAAATTTACATTTTCCAAGTATCATGTCCATTGTCTTTCCCTTTTTTTAAACATCCCAAACAGTATTAAAATTCCTGTCACTCTACTGCAAATTGTTAATATTTGTATGACAGCTATAAATCCAAATTCGAGTTCATGAACTACCTCTTTGCTAACCTGCTAGTTGCGTGATTGTATTAGAAAATCAAACAAGCTACTTTAGATGATGCGTGCTTAAAGCTGCTTGCCATGAGTATCTTAAGCCATTATGTTACCATAGCAAATAGCAAGTGAGTAAGACCAGGAAATGCCACGTCTTTTTACACTTGATCAAAATCTGCCAAACTTAAATGAGCTGTTACTTTAACATTTGGCAAAAACGTATTATTTCTCTTATATTGTTGCTCAATAATAAAACAAATACTCATTAGATTTGATTGTGATAAGTAAAAAGCCGATGACAGATTTGATAGCGACTAGTGACAACCAGGAACAGTTACTGTTACCATATAAAATATTACATCAACTTATGCATTGTGTTTCAAAACAACAAATGGGAGATACAAAAAATAGGGTGGATACAAAAAATAAGCAATTAGGTTAAGGTGCTGCATGGGGTTGTCTGAGTCTATCAAACATTATCAACCATACATTTGGTATCGTACATACATAATTGATTGCACAAAACAATGAACTAAACAAGCGCTGAGATGAAAAGTGTTTTTTTTTATTTTCATATTTGCGTTTTGCAACATAAAATTCAGCTCATGTGACATTGTTAATTAACGCACGTGCTAGCAATGAAGGCTCAGACGAGCCTGCACAAATATGCTGTCTCGCCAGAGCCTTCACTGTTCACACATACAAAGTAGGAATATGGATAAAGGTTCAAGCCACCACGACCTAGCTGATTATTAATGTGTTAATGACTTAACAAGTGTTCCATAAGCAGCAAACTCTCATGAATAGGCTAGTGTGTTATTTGGTAACTGGCTGAAAATGTCTTTTTGCCGTGTAAGTCATTAAAATGAGTAGCGTCCAATATTAAGGTGCATAATCAGGAAGTCCAGACTTGAATGCCACTTAATGTGGTGTTTCACCAAGTCTACACCATATGCTGTCATAATAGTCATATTCAGTAGCCAATATTTTTGGATACAACTCAGATTGATAATCAAGAAAGCAGTACTTTGTTATAGATAAAACAACAACAACAACAACAACAACAAAAACTACGAAAATCTAAACAAATCACTTTACTTTAAATACTTAGGGATAAAGTGGCATTCTCAGCTGCAGCAGCCTATTTGAGCCGCGACATGAGATTTCCAACAATGTGGTATGTGCGACTAGCAAAGCCTCAGATCAGCCTACGCATACGCGCAGTCTGATCAGAGCATTTGCTAGTCGATTGAATATTCTATGACTGTTAAACTACTGACCAACATCATTCAGAGTTTCTAAGCTTAAAAGGAGGCTGCACAGGCCCGTCTGAGTCTACACTTGTCAAAATGCCACATTGTAAGAAAGCACATGTCCCAGCTCATTTCTTTCTTGATCATCAAAGAAAACAAGGTTTGCGTATATATGACAAAATCTTTTCACACCCAAAACGTTTACTTAAAAATAATTTGAATGTATATCATGTATATGGAATCTATTAAACTTGTTGCAAAAACGATAGAATACTTGGCAAGTCTCGCATTTTATTGTTTTCCTCAACTTGTTTAATAAATTCAATATTACATGGATGCAGCGTTTTGTTGCGGTGTCTCACATTCTTTGCAATGATAGTTTTAAAGTCAATGGGCTAATACATTATTGCAAAGTAGAACCCCAATTCGGAGTTTACCATGTTTGCATTGGTGTTGCTATATGACTACACCCATGCAATCAAATCTTATTAAATCGTAAATGCAAAATGAAAATAATTTACACTGATTGATTATGATGACCATTTTTTGAGGTGCTCATCTGAGACCATTCCCATATTAGTAATGTTTAAAATAGAGGACATGTTTTATAAATTACGTGACAGATTGAAGGAATAAGGAAGACGCACTATAAATCATCAAAAACATTTTCCTTTTAATACTAAAACATTCTTTTTTTTAAAAAATATCGTGATCAGGGGATTGGCTAAGTTGAATCACATTTAAGAGCTATATAATCAAAGTCATCCACTTTTCCGGTGCAAATATATGTGTTAACCCTTTAAGAGCCAGCGCCATCTACAAATGCTGTCTGTTTAAGTCGCCTGCAGCATATATATGCTTACATTGTTTTCTAAAGTAAGTATAGAGGCAAACAGTGTAGACCCAGATCAGACTGCTCCTACAGGAGCAGTCTGATCTGGGTCTACATTGTTTGTCATAGAGGCGTCTAAGACATTTCAACAAACGACACAGCAGAGTGAAGCCCGTACCGCAATTACCAATATGTAATTGTCGTTTTCATCATGAAATAACAGTCCATCCATTTTATATTCATGTATATAATTTCCTCAACATTGCTGAATGGCTGTAGTCTTTTTTATTAGAAAGAAGTGAGTTGTTTGTTATAAATCCCACCATGCAGTTCACACACTGGTAAATGTATACGTCGATTTGCTGGTATTTACGCGTATTGCCGGTACTTCATAGACCGGAAGTGGTAGATATTGGTGTTAATACGGTATAGAAAAACATGCCGACAAAAGGGACTATAGAATTAGATCATTTTAAGTATTCGGCATGCAAATGGCGATTTATGTAAGCATTTAGGAATAGATTCGAGTACTGATCAGGATGATCGGTTCTCGAATCTATTCCTAAATGCTTACATAAATCGCCGTGCACATACTGAATACTTAAAAATGATTGAAGTATATAGTCCCTTTGGCATATGGCATGTTTTTCTATATAGTATTAACACCAACATCTACCACTTCCGGTCTATGAAGTACCGGCAATACGTGTTAATACCAGCAAATCGACGTATACATTTACCAGTGTGGTTCAGAATGAAGAATTACACAATTCTACAAAAGTTTAGTAATGGTGTAACAAAGCTAACCCACATCACCTTCTGAACCCCTGAGGGTAAGAAGCCAGAAGAAAAAAATAAGAAGAAAAATACAAGTCATGTTTCAAGTTGGACCGAGAAAATATTAGGTCTTTCTTCAGCACCCAATAGGAGACAATTAATCTAGAAATAGATATTCTATGTGTTTTGAGAAGGAATTCGTTCTTGTTTTAGATTTCCTACCAATTTCCAGGATTATTTTAAATAGTATTCAACATTAATCAAAAAGTGTGGAACAAAGAGCTAAACCCAAACAAATATGTGTAAAATAGACCATTAATATGTTTATTTTCTGCATATAAGAAAACATCCAAATAAATTTTGAAACAAATGGCATGAAAGAGCAAAAAAAAACTAATAGTTTTTCTAGAATACAAAAGCACATAAAATCTCCTATGCATAATATTATTCTTAAGATTCGCAATCAATGATACACCGCTTTTATTAGTACAATTGAAGTACTTGATAATAAGTAAGTGGATATGACCAGGAAATGCCATAATCACACACTGCAGACCAACCAACGGCATCAAGAGGAAGACACAGAACACTAACAGCCACACGGCATCAAAAAGACAATTAAAATAAAACAACCAGCTCTCTCTCTCTCTCTCTCTCTCTCTCTCTCTCTCTCTCTCTCTCTCTCTCTATATATATATATATATATATATATATATATATATATATATATATATATATATATATATATATATATATATATATATATATATATATATATATATATATATATATATATATATATATATATATATATATATATATATATATATATATATATGCAATGTATGATTGTCATATCTTGTTTCAGGTTTACCAATGATCATCAATATGTTTATGCCCCACCCAAGACGTCATGGACCAAGAATGCCACCCATGATGATGCCACCACGCCCACCAATGATGCGTAAGTATAACATTTAAGTTTTCATGTCTTCCATATTCGTAATAATTGTTTATAAAATTAGTAGTATTTATTTTCAGAGGATTCCATGAGGCCCTTGTGTATACTGTTGAAATTTCCATTATGTTTAGCCCATACCATGTTGGATTCTATAAGTACTTTACTATTCCCCATTTTTATAATGCAAGATATACTTAACATATAATTGATTTTTCGGAAGTAAGAAAAATAATGCCTGCTTGCATTGTTATGTTACATAGTTAACGAAGAATTGCAAAGAAGCCAATCAGATTCACGTTGAAACATTGAACAAGCCAGTTCATGATTTCAATTAAACGGTAGAAATAAAGGATTTATAAGGAGCAAATAATTTATTGCGTGTTTGTTAATTGCAGCCCTTGACTTGAACATTGAGGTCAACGTCGAACAGCCACAACCACGTGTTCTCCCAGTTCCAGTGCCAGGATATCTCCGAGGTAAGAGAATATTTTTTTAATGCAATATCATATTTAAACAGAATATGTATTGTGTCATACAAACATATTTTGTAAAGATTTAGAGATTGCATGGAGATTGCATGGAGATTGCATGGAGTCTTAAACCCAGTGGGCAATCATTGTTGAACACCAATAAACAACATATATTACCGTGTTCTTGGAAGTGGTAAAATGCTGGAAGAGGGAAATTAAAATATACTACAATAATGTTGTTAATGTCATTATTTATTGATATGTACTGTATTCATTTAAGATAAAGATGGAGAACAGACACAATATTTTAGCAAAGAATCTTAATCAACTCCTACTTTCACATTTTTAAGTGTGCATTTTGAATTTCTTAGTTAATTTGCAAAGGAGCTATCAGCTCATGAAGCCATAAACTGAGTACACTCAAAAATACCATATGGAAATATGAAGCCAAATATGTTAAAAAGTGTTGGTTTAAAACGTGACATTCTTGCTGGGGAAGAGAGAGCTGGTTGTTTCACTTTTGCTGTGTTCTAAATGCCATGTTTCTGTTATCATTCTTTGACTCTTCTTCGTGTTCCATGGGTTGGTCTGTAGTATGTGATTTTGTCATTTCCTGGTCATACTCACTTACTTCTTGTACTTTCAGGGGCAGAGCCTGTTCTGCATCACAATATTGAGTCATTTGAGAGTGATGAGCATGTGTTCCACCACATCATGGCTGTCCGTCAGGCACTGAAGACTGGAGAGATGCCAGATGAGGCCCTTGAAGAAATGATTGAAGACCTTATGAACGCGTAAGTATTAACCCTTAAAGCGCCAATCACAACTGCAGCAGACGACAAATCTTACATATTTTCTAATTTCGAATAAATAAAGCATGATATTACATAATAATCGTCTGCCAGCAGACGATTCTCAAGAAATTTCATGCCTTATTTGTTATTTTTGTAAAAAAAGCAAAATTTAAAAATTGTCGTCTGCTGCAAATTATAGGTGGCACTTTAAGTATTAATGACTCAAGCTAATCGGCTCTTCAAAATACTGCATAACAAGCACAAACTATAAGGCTTCAAGGTTATAAAACTTGAGTACAGTATCAGACTCAAAATAAAGCGCAATGATTGGCTACTTGCGGACAGGTGTCCGCAAGCTGCCAATCACTGCACTTTATTTTGAGTTTGAGAATGAACTCAAGTTTTATAACCTCGAGGCCAGGTCAAAGTTGGACGTACATAGATGACACTATTAACATCAAATTGATGTCCAGCAAACGCTAGCCTTATGACTTTTTGCGAGATTATATCAAATACTTTTCTTATTTCTATTCATATTAATGTTAACAAAGTTACCTTTTTACTATTATTTGTTCCTATTATAAACGACAAGTGAGATGTAGCATGATATATCATAACTTTTAAACCATCATACTGGACAACTTTGAGCCAGTTAATGAGTACAAACTTTGTTTTCTGCAAATTATAAGTAATGGTTAAAGAAGACATATATTAAATTCATAAACTTTAGACAAACAAAAAATGGCCTATCGTCAACTCATTGAAAACGTTTCGCTCTTAATTATTGTTTTCATGCATATTTCCCATTCTCAAGTCTCAGCATTGTTGGCATATTGTGTCACTATGTTTAAGTCTCTTTTGTATTAAGCAACCCTCATACTAACAGTCTGTTTTTTATTCCAGACGCCTCAAGGCTCGTGTATTGAGTGTCAAGAACATGTTCCTGAGAGATCGTCTTCATGCCATGGAGGAGGAAGTAGAAATGATGGAACGTGCTGCCCGCCCAGTCCGCATGCCCCTAGAGGCACCACGCAGAAGCAATACCAGAGAGAGCCCCCTCTTCAGAGCTCTTACAGGCCAGAGAATGCAGTAAAATGATAGTAGAAAGACATTTTTGTGAATTGAAATGTATATGACACAAGACTATTAAAAGATATTGATATGAGAGAATCATCTTTATGCGATTTACACAAAGTTTATGCATACACATTCAGTTTGTCTCTTGATATACAAAAGACTGAAGAGTTTCCCTAACTAGCTCAAGCGAGAAACTTTGGAGGCTTTTGCAAAGGCCCAGGGAAACAAGAAAACATAAACCCGCCAACAAATATTTTCATGGAGAAAAACAAAAAAAACGTTAATTGTAATACAGTTTTGGCTGCTAGGAAAAAAACTTTCTTAAGAACATTCATTTTACAACTGTTTAATGCTCTTTATTACATTTGTTTGTTTTACATCTTTTTGTCAAATGGAACTACCAAACAAAGACGGGGTATTTTAAGATCATTTTAGCCATAAAGTTTTTCTAGAAGCTGTCTTTCCCAGTAATGACATATCTATATATGGAAAGCCTGTGTTAAACGGCCACACAAAAAGTCAGAAAATTGGTTTTCCAGACCAAGTATCGCTTAATGCAGATCAATCTGCAATCATTTGGACCTTCATTAAGCTATCATTTGTCATTAAGATCTCTGTTTTGTCTATTTTTGAGTGGCCGTTTTATACAGGTTTTACAGTACCTTTCTTTGAAACAATTCTTTGCTTGATCTTTCATTTTATTTTCGATATTTTTTCGTAGGTCGACTCCTAAATGCAAGAGATAAGATAAGAGAAAGGGAAATCCAAAAAAGGCAATAAACTTTACTTAATGTAAATGATGTTCGTAATAATATATAAACGTACAAGTAATTTGTGATACATATAAAACTTTGGCACTACTTAGTTAAACATGTCCGTAAAATAAAAAGAATCATTAAATTTGAAAGATGACAATATTTCAACAAACCCATAACTTTGTTACAGATGTCTCTATATCTTTATATTTATGCAGAAGTGATATTACATGTGTGTTAAAAACATTTCTTGCTATTGTACCTGACATTATTCACTGTAAAACAGCAAGATATTTTCCCACATAACTAAATTTATATCTTTGGAACAGAAGTTATTTTCAAAACATGTTTCCAGTCAGTGAGAAGACTCAAATTAGTGTATTTGCTTTTATTGTTGAAGTTAAATTTTATTCTATGTTTTATGTTTTAAAAACCTTATTTTCTGACACAAAGCATTTCTGACTCAATAAATACACTTATACTGCGATTGGTTATGTATTGTTTCTGTTTTGTCCATTATGTCCTTATCTATATTCAATTTACTTTGTATAGAATACTTAACAGTGAACATGGTAGTGTGTAGATTCTGAACCACCTTCATGTTTGCACAGTTCTCTGTTTGACAACTTAGATATAGAGGATCTTACATGAGTGTTCATGTTTTATTGATTGATTTTATTAAACGAGTTGGGGAAAAGAGACAAAGTACGAGGCTTGCTGGGCATTTTATCTCTTTTTCGCAACGAGTTTAATAAATTCAACAATACAGGAGCACAAATGTTAGATTCTATTTATCATAGGACATAACGATCGCTTTGAAATCTCATTTCTGCCGTAAAAACGTTATGATATTGTCCTTATGTTGGCAACGTTGTTATGGACGTCATAACGTTTCCCGTAAATCTATAAACCACCACTAGTGGTTTATCGGTTTTATTGGATTTATTTCACTCCCAGACGCGCGCGACGTCATAATGATAAAATACTTTAAAAGTAAATGCCAATTACATTTGGAAAATATACTAATGAATAAAGTAATCTGCTACACCCACTTCTGATTATCCCATCGGTTGTGCATGATGTTAGTTCCAAGATAGGGCTTCTGGTTTTGCTATTTCTTTTATTGCACTACTTATGCGTAACGTGGTTGGCCCTTGTGTTGTGATCTGGTGCTTTGCGGTTGCTAGTCTGGGGTCATCTCACTGAAGACTAGAGAGCTTATTTGTTATTATTAGTATATGTGCCTTCAGCTGCCTCGGTAATTAAAACTTTGTTCTTGTGACGCTCACTTGGTTTCATAGACTGGCTTTGATCTGTGTGTTTTTGGACACTGATCACATGCATGGTTCATTTTTATCCTGCATTTGCAGATTATTAAAAGTGTGAATCCTGCTCATAATTTTTTAAAAATATTTTCTTGCAAAGTTATCATGATGACTTTACTAAACCTTATGTAATATTCAAGCTTAAAACTTATCACCAAGGCAATAAGTTTAAACATATTTTATTGCAAAATTTTAAACAGCAATGGGGTTCACAACCTTAGTTACGACCATTCCAAGGCAATTAAACGGTGACACAGCATATCCTTACTCTCACATGCAAAAAAATTGAATTAGCACTACATGCTATCTAAGGGTGCATAGTAAAAGCTTTGTCTTGGATTTGTATCTTCAGATAATAAAATAATGTTTACTCTAAGGAAATTATAGACCGTGACTACTCGATGCATACAAAGATATTGTATCAAACCAGAAACAAGAAGGCATTAGTACATAATATTAATATGTTTATGGGATAATAATCATTGCCATTTGGTTATTGAGTCAGCACATGCAACTTTAGTATTTAACGCATCAGCAAGCAGCGAAGATGCAGACAGGTTAATATTCTGGCTTGCACATGCGCCTCACATAAACAAAGCAATGAATATGAAGACTATGTCTATTATAAGACCCAAAGCGCCAACAATAATTATTCATTCACATTAAATATTGACTTAAGTCATTCACATTAAATATTGACTTAAGCCGATAGTAATATGATATAAGATAATCCAAACTATTGCTTGGTCCATTTTACTGCATACATACTAGTGTCTACCTGAAAACGGTATCTAACTGTCTACCGTCAGATAATGCATGGCGGCTAGCTCAACCAATAGATTACATGGAAACAAGTTAGACAGATCTTCATATTGGACTTTTAGAGACATGGACCCTCATCATAATGAAGTGGATACGAGTTGCTGTTCCCATCAGCTGTATGCAATTTTAATGGCTTACTGCTTTTATCAATACATGTTTACTCAAGATTTTAAAAGTTGTTATAAGAGTCTGCATCGTTTTTTGACAGTTGTTATATTTTGCTTTAAATGTTTCTTTCAAGTTTTCTTCATTGATAAAGTATTATTTGAGCCGCGAGATCTCAAACAGTGTGGCATTTTGACAAGTGTAGACTCAGACGAGCATGTGCAGCCTCCTTTTAAGCTAAGAAACTCCAAATGATGTTCAGTCGGTAGTTTAACACTCATAGAATATTCAAGCGTCTAGCAAAGGCTCAGATCAGACTGCACGTATACGCAGGCTGGTCTGAGCATTTGCAGGTCGCAGGTACCACATTGTTGGAAATCTCGTGTCACGGCTCATTTGATGTTTAACATGCAATAATATAGTAAACTAAATCTTTACATAGACTTTAAAACATCAAGGTATCCTTGTTCACCCAGGTGAACCGCATGTCTAGATTTCGAAGGGTGTTGGCTATCGGAGGTAAACATTGAGATCATGAATGGATAGGGGTTGTATTTATCCGTTTTTATTTCATATTGAAAGTTTCTTGGGGACGAGAGCAGCAAACATGTGGCTTCTATATTGAGTGATAAGGACTCAGAATCTGTTAAATACTTTTGATCCATGTCTGTAGGATTCAGGGCGACTTTTCAAACGGCGAATGTGAATTTTTCATGAAAAAAGGCTAGTGGTTTGATCATTGCTGGACTTATATCAACCTTTGACACTAATTACTGTGCCGCTACCATTCTATATCATTTTACTGCATGGCTTGTAAGTGTCATGTCCAAAACTGCTATTAAAACTTCAAATTTTGAAAATCGCTTACGTTGCTATCGTTTTGATGGTTAGCAAAATGTTCAGAGGACTTACCTCCGAATGGAACGCTATCCATAAACATGACAACATCGTCATAAAATTGCAAAAAAATAAGTGTTGTACACGTCTGTTTGAATTATATTGGACTGATACATTCCAAAGAGAGGTTAAACATTGCAGCGGTAGTTATGAATCAAGAAAAAATAAAATAATACATATAAATATTAACTGATGAATTCGAAATATTCGTTCATATCACCGAATTTCCGAATTCAAATGCGATTTAAATTCAAACAGATTCAGTTCAAAAACATGCATTGCTTTCAGAATTCTTGGCATTCTATATACTTACGGCTTATATGTTGATTTTATTCCTTAATGTGGCTCATTATGATATAAAACCATCTCAAAGCAGACCATGTGCAGCCCAAAACTCCTTTGTTTACCTCCGGTAGCCAACACCCTCCGAGATTTGGACATGCGGTTTACCTAGGTGTTGTTCAAATCGGCTGTAAAAAACCAGACATCAGGCGTTTATTTAATCTATACAGTTTAGCACTTTACAAAACGGGAAAGAATTTTTGCACAAAACAAAATTTCTGTTAACAAGTATTTCTCAATCCTTATGTGATCTTCTATCTATGGGATAATGAATCTAATGTCAATTTCAATGATGTCAATAATCTTATCGTATCTTGTGGGCTGTGTAAATTATGATTATTAACTCGTTGCATCTTATGTAATTTTGCATACTTTTCTCGCCTGCAGATTTTTAAAACATTAACTGATCCAAGTCTTCACTGGTCACATTTGCTACCAGTATTGAATATAGTTGTAGCTCTAACAGTATAGAGTAGTTATTATTGACAATCTGTCTCACGTTTTTATAATGCTGTTTACATTCAGCTAGCAATCAAACAATCAAAATGACCTGGTTATTACTGTTTTCTTCCCATAAAATTGCCTCGTTTCGGAGGTTCTATAGTATACATACAGTAAACCCCGTCTAAAATCGCCACTCTCAAAAAGACCAAAAATTGTTTTAAGACCAATTATTGATTAATGCAGGTCAAAAGTATTACAGCATTCTGCAATACTTTCGACCTTCATTAAGCTACCATTTGTCTATTTTTAGTGTCCGCTTTACTGACTGGACAGAGAACATGCAACATTTCAATATTCAGGATAGTTTCTTTAGTCGAGAGGGCTGGTTGGAGCCAAACTTCGTTACAAACCCTAAAACTAGGTTTCTGGGAGCATGGGTTATCCTGTAATTGTGGCATTTTATGGGCATACTCATTGGTTTCCTTAACCCTTTGTATACTAATGGATTCTTCCTTCAGGTTTGATACAATAAACTTGGGATAATCCATTGAACATATTGATGGGTGTCGGGTTATAATTTTCAAAATATATTGTATTATTGTCTGAAGATCTTTTTCACCTTAACAAACAGTGCAGACCCTGATGAAATGCCGCATTGTGCGGCATTTCATCTCGATCTTCACTGTTTGTTAAAGTACCCGTTAAGGGGTTTCCCTTATACAAAGGGTTAACACAACTATGCTCATATAACTGTATATACCGGGCCCATTAAAACAGCCGGTAAGGTGTCTGACTGCAGATCTAGGGGTTGCGAGTTTTGATGCCGGCGCAGTCCCATACTTTCCTGGAGATTGATCATGAACTCATTTCTACTGTCATTCTCCTCCTTCCACGATTCAAGAAGGGTTGTTGTCAGTTACAAGCGAAAATATGTGCATGAAGTACTAGTTAACTGCTTAGTCAAGCTTGCCCAGGAAAGTGTGATTAGGTGAAGTGACCGTCTCGACATGACCATAGCTGTTGCCTGATACGTACAGAAAATATTACTGTATATTCACAAGTTTAGGATATCAGAGAAAATTTCTTATCTTACACATGATATCAATCTCAGAGGTATGGATAAAACAAGTAAAATGTCAAGTGAAGTCTGCTCTTTGGTTGCAACGACTCAATGCAATTTGTAATTCCAGCACATGTCCGGCTTCAGTATATAAGCTCAATGATGTCTAGGTCCCACTAACATGGGCGAAAGTTCAAAATGTCAAAAATCCTGAACTTTCAAAATTCAAATCTTAAAACTTGCTGTAAGCCTGTGAAGTGTTAAATCTGCCTAATTCAGCATTTTGAGGCCGACTTTCCACAGAAAGACAGCCTCAAAATCCTGAATTCAGGAATAATCCTGAAAACTTTCACTCAGGCACTAAGGAGTTAGCAACAAGTATAGACCCAGATGATATGCCACCAAATATGGCATCTCAAGTGGGCCTACATTGTTTGCTATCATTAAATACCAAAATGATTTGAAAATTTCATCGACAAACCCTTACAATGAATAATAATACCTTCCATCAAAGTATCGAAAAAGAAAGTATCAAAAAAGTATAACGCCACTCGTTTTAAAAGTCAACGTAAGAGAGGGTTCCTTAATAAAACCGTCAGATGAGCAAGTAATAAAGTTGTACAGTTTGCAATGAAACAATGGATTTCATTGGCTTCTTTAAAAATTACAGGAAGTCAATTAAATAGTCAAAATGGCAGCCTCCATTGGCCTCATAGAAGTCAACATTTTGATTTTCGAATTGCTATAACTCTCTTATTTTATATTCGATTTTGGTCGAATTTATACTTTATGTCCATTCTAGTTTTGCAATCATCTTGGTGGGGAAGAGAGAGAGCTGGTTGCTTTGCTTAGTTCGACTTCCTGGTGTCTCGTGATTGTGTGGCTCTTCCTCATGGTGCCATGGGTTTGTCTGCAGTTTGTGATTGTGGTATTTCCTGATCATACTCATTTACTACTTTTGTGGCAGATTGCATGTTTAAATAGATTCACTTGCTTTCAATGTTACTGTTCCTTTAAGATTCCTTGTCGGAATGCATATTAAAAGAGTAACTTAATGCATATGAGATACCTAACGAAATTCCATCTGCTGGCACATTTAATGAAGCAGTGACTCCGAGCACTGTTGAGATAACATCTGCATGGAGACATGGAGAGAACCACCAAAGGATCATTCCTATGAAGTTTGGTAAAATTCCACCAAGTGGTTTGAATGTTGTTTAAAGTAAATTGTTAACAAATAACAGATGGATGACGGACATTCTATGATCATAAAAGCTCACCTTGAGCCAATGGCACAGGTGAGCTAACAATAATTGGGGTATGACATAGAGAGATAAGAGTCCTGCCACATAAGCATGGTAAAGATAGTATGTGGCATTGCATGACCCCAGATAAGAATGCGTAATTATATACTAATTTTCTTATTTTTCAACCAAATCATATGTTGTGGGTACTCAAAAGAACCGTCTCAATGAGACGGTTCTTTTGAGCACCCAAAACATATGTGAAAACTGATGGGAAAGAAAACATTAATAATTTTTACACTCAAAACATGTGTTTATCTGGACCAATGGCATTGATACCTCTATGGAGCTAATGTAAGGAACATTATATAAAGATATTTTTTTTATATCTTTGTCAGATGGTAATTTGAATTGAATCATAAAGAATAAAAGAAAACTATTTACAGTCAAATCTTTATTTCATATTTTAGTCCATAACATAGGCTGGGTAATTTCATGGTAATAAAGAGACTAGTTTTATCAGCACATTTTCTCTAAACAAAATGCAAGTTGACACAAGTAAGATAAGGATGCACAAAATGTGACTGCCAAGAGATCCAGGCCTGAGGTTATAAAACTTTTTTCATGCTCACTTCAACTGAGCATGAAATTTATCATGCTCATAAATGTTAAAATGCAATCAGAATTTTAGTTTGTTATGAGCAGTTGAAATTTCATGCTTGGCTGAGTTGAGCACGAAGAGAGTTTTATAACCTCGGGGCCAGATTTCTAAATCATACTCTAAATCTTGCTGGTTTCAATAACATACAGGCAAGCACACAAGAATTTGGTACTTATCCCCTGGTCGAGCAGCAAACACATTCATATTTTGTGTTGAGAAGCAAAGGCTCTGGCGAGACTGCACAGGTGGAAGGCTTGTCTAAGCATAGAGTGTGCATGTGCGGATCCAGAATGTCTTGTCAGAGAGGGTCCAACTTTGACAGGGTTTTTTTTTGTTGTTTTTGTTGTTGTTTTTTTTAGTTGATGAGGAGGGAGGATTAAAAATACCACTATGAGCAAGCCATCATCGGCCCGCCATTTAAATGACGTTTTGTTGGAGTGCCAATAATGACCCAAGATTGAATGCTGGCTTGGTAGCTTTATGATTTTTCTGGGGATCCGGACCAGTATTGCTGAGAAACCCCATAGTTTCGTGATTTTTCAGAGGGGGTTCGGACCCCCTGTCCCCGCCGCTCTGGATCCATGCATAGGTGAACAGGCTTTTCTGAGCATACACTTGTTGCTGTCAAATATTTACTATAATAAGAAATAATGAAAAGAGTTCAACCAATTTATTTCAGTACTTGTTGCATCTGCAGCAGAGAATCTCAGGCCAGTCTGCACATAATGCACTCATAATAGTCTTCCCTGCACACATACACAAAGTATGGATGTAGATAAAAGCTCAGACCAAAATTTAGACCTCTAGCTTGCTGTATACATCAGCATGGATGTTTATTACAAGCAGTTGTGTATATGAGATGAGTACCAAAATCTTGTTTGCTGGCCCATTTACTGTGCGATAAATAATGGAAATATTCCAATACATAAATTTTGATTCAGTCTGTGGAGATATCTATTCTATAAATTAACCCTTTGTATTTGGGAAACGCCTAAATGGATACTTTTCATCAGGGTCATCAGGGTCTTCACTGTTTGTTAAGGTAAAAAAAAAAAAAAGGATTATCAGACAAAGAAACATCCAATATTTTTTGAAAATTATACCCAGACAATGGTCTATACCAAGTTTATTGTATCAAACCAAAAGCAGGAATCCATTAGAATACAAAGGTTTAAATATGCCCAAAAATGTATTATCATTGAGGATATATAGCTTCACACATAACAATTAGGAAGAGGAGGGTAAGTGGACACCCTTGCAATTCAAACCCTGCAGTATTAGGCAAGCAATGCAAGTTCATGTATCAACATTAATGTCCACTAACTCTGGTAAAGAATCAATACCAAGCACATGAGATTAAATGGTTTTTGTGGCATCTTCAAACAACTGGGCTCAGTCAAGCCTTCCCAAATGTGCAGACTCACCAGAGCATTTGCATATACAAGTGGATGTAGATGAAGACCTAGACCAAAAATATTTAGACCTCTAGGCCTCTTAATGCGGTGTTAGCACATATTCTTTAAGAACCAAAATCTCATGAGCTGGCCCAAATAACTAAGGTATCATGAGCACTTTTCTGTAGTAGTAGGATAACAGCAATCCAATGTCCAATCAGGTTCCTCGTTGCATTGTCCAATCATGGTCCTGGTTATATTCTGAAAGAAAACAAATAAAAATTGATATATAGAGAATACTAGCTGAATGTCTATTGATATCAAGTTTACCAGGCAAAAGGTGCCAACCTGGTATTCTATTTATCAGTTTACCCATTGGTTGACTTCAAACTGGCAAATATGACCTAATTATCGATTTACGAGTGGATTCAACGCCAATTTACACCATCAATGCCATTAATAAAGTACAATCATATGTCATTTTGACCTGATAAATTTTATATAAAGGCAGTATGATAGACAACGTTTATCAGGTCAACATGCAACAATACAGTTAATACAAGAGGTTACTGATAATAAGTGAATAATTGTCTACTCCGAGACTAGCGTCAGGCTTACATGAAAATATAATGCTTGTTGCATAAAACTTGAGGCGAAAGTGATGCATTTGCATAGAATTCGGATCTAGAATATTTCATTGTTTTATGTAAATAAGAATGTTGTCCATGACTTTTGGCTATTACCTGTAAATGTCTTACACACAGATTATACCTGTTCTGTTTCAAGTTCAATCAGTCTGACTCGTTCACTGAAGTGTATCCTAACTACATACTGTATACATGTCATTGTAAATTGACATCAAGCTACTTTTGTACAAAATTTGCAACAAATGAG
Source organism: Loripinus fragilis (assembly GCA_964019695.1). Lineage (NCBI taxonomy): Eukaryota > Metazoa > Mollusca > Bivalvia > Lucinida > Lucinidae > Loripinus > Loripinus fragilis. Next base: position 61,110,648 of record OZ026525.1, on the reverse strand, counting down.
CTTTTGAAATAAATTGTTTTTGAGCATTTTGACAGCCTTCCCCCTCTTTGACCACGCATGAGTGGTGGGGGATGGGGGGGGGGGGGGGGGGCGTGAGGAGCACTTCAAATAAACTGTAACGTTTTTATACTTATATAGCCGAGCGGAACACAATATTGACAATTTATAGATATATTAATTTTCCGTGGGTTCCCTTACCCTGTCTGATTAGAAAGTAAAGTATAAAAGGTCTAGCAAATGATTAACGATCATCAAATAATCGGGCATATATCAATCACACATTAATCAACGGTATGGGTTCAACCTGTTCCCTGATCAAAACTCCCAATGAGCCTCTATGATCCTTACAGGTTCTAGGAGCCAACCTGTCTGGATCCTGCTTCTTAGCTTTATATTCAAGACACTGGGTCCACCTTCAACTCTTAGAGCAATACTAGAACAACAGTCTCAGGCTTCGCAATGATCCCAATGAGACTAATGCTACCAGTATTTGCGATGTTCTCAACGAAATGTTATTTCGCTGACTCTTTATATTACCCGCGTGAGCGTTGTTTATACTGGCTCAGTAGGGAGAATCCATTTGAGAGGTGTGGCAGGTTGTACCCATTTAATGATTCCCATTATTCTTGCCTGCATTATCGTTCAAAATCAATCCCAATTTAGATAAAACAGGATATTAACAATGAAATGTGGCTTTACCAAATGAACTTAAAGCTTTTGATTACTTGTTTCCATGGAAATGCAACCCAGGACCCCATGTTCCTCAGAATGAGATCGTCTTGCTATTCATTGTGCCTCAAGTGCTTGATCCAAGCGTCTATATGTAACTTGGACGATCAACAATGGCTGCGCCCAGCAAGTTGTCATTTCCTGGTTCAGAAATGCGTGTTTTATAGACTTTAAGCTTAATAAATTACCAAAATGGAATGAATAATGGTTATTAAATGAACAGAGGAGACTGGACATAATCTGTGACATCAGGTAATTGGTTAATGACTGTTCTTGACCTTTGTTGATATTGTTTACCCGCATTTTGTCACCAAACTTTTTCTATTTCCCATATGTTGAATAGCAAAATCTTTATTTTTCAACACATATTTTTTAAGCGCTACTAGTCCAATGTGAAAAACCCTTTGGGGATAATTCGAGAGCTTAACCTACTATCTCTTCCATAAAAAAAATAAAACATATTATTTTCTTTGAAACTTTGATCTGGCCATTTAGGGGGCAATCTTTCATTAAGACTTTAAATGACTGAACCTTTTAGTTGATGATTCTAGTTATTAACTAGAACAGTAAGACTCTGACGAAGAGCCTCACATAATGCCCTGCAGAGAAAAGATGATATCCGTTTTGGCGACAATCTTAATTATCGTTCATCTGACAAAACCCATATTCAGACACGAACAACAGTTTGATGAAAGTAGTCCATATATGAAATTTGGAAGAAATTGGGTGATAAATGAGTTGGATTAAGTTAGAGTGTCCACAAGTGCAAACTGACAGGTGGTGGCCATTTTGGTGACCATCTTGGTTATCAGACAAAGCCCATATTCGAACTTGGGCGAGAGTTTAATAAAAGTGACCCTCAAGAAAGGAGCACCTGGAGATCAGGTGTGAGATCTGCTATGCATGCAGCTAGCCAATTACCTGGAAAGGGGCCCACTGATGTGGATGATGCCCCTGCACCTGCACATTAATCAAAAATCCGATTATGATACGATGAAATCTATATATGAAATTTGGAAGCAATTGGGTATTGTCGTATTTTTTTTGACCCAGAAGTTCAAAGGGAGTGGTCTATGCTAATTTTATCTCCGATCTGTTATCTGTAGTTTTCGCCGAATATACGGAAACTAATTAGTTTATTTGAAATGGAATGTGTTATAAGAGAACATAAGTAGCAAGTCTACAGTATCGTCAGCTGTTGTGTAATGGGTAAGGCCTGGTCTCGCACCATATAGCAGGTACAATGTAAGTTCGAATCTCACGAGGAGCGTTTTATTTGGGGGTTTTTCCTGTGAAGAAAGAGTTTGTTTGCGCTAAAAACAAAGGAAAGCATGAAATGATTTTGCGCTCATGCGAATTGTGTATAGTAAATCCAAATGAACACATGAAAACACTGAAGGCAGACTTGGGGTCAATTACTTTGCAAAAGTAATTAATTACATACAATTACATTGGAAATTATTCAATTAAATTACAATTACAATTACATGGCTTTTTAGCAAAGTAATTAATTACATACAATTACTTTGCCTAATGTAATTAATTACATTCCAATTACATTTCACTGCCACTTAGATAGATTCATCAGATTTAAATTTCAGCGATATTTGAAATTAAAAGTCTAAGTAGCCTTGATACTCTCAATTCATACTATATCTATTAGATTGATTTTATTTTTTCCTCTTGTATCAAATTATTGTCAAGTGATGCAACTTAAAAGAAATGAAAATCAGTTGTTGTTTTTTTGTGATTGATGATATGATCACACATGAGAAAATACAGAAACCATATTTTTTTTTGGGGGGGGGGGCATGGGGAGGGGGGTAAATTGCCAAAGTTTTCAAACTGGCTGTCAACCGCAGAACATAGTTCAGGAATACACATTGGCTTGAGAAAAGTGTTACAACTGTGCACGATAAACCATGGAAATTATTTTGTAAAACTAGCTTAAATGCCAGGGAAAACTGTTTTCAAAAAGTGTTGATAAAAAATCTGTGTGGCCCTATGAGTTCTGAAATATGGCAAAAAAGTACAAAAAAGATTATCAGATAGTGACAAACTAAAATATTACTAGTGTGTTGAACTGCTGGCTTGGGAAGCAAGAGGTCGCTAGTCGGTCACCACTGGAACATCTATCTATTTAATTTTTATTTTTTATTATATGAACAATGATGGGCCCCATTTTCACTAAATGAGTGAAATTCAATTTAATTTTCTGAATCACATTTTATGATTATTAATTTTATCATTAGCATTATTATCATTGAAAATGACAAATGAGCAGTTTAAGGGCTTTAAATAGTGTAGTGGATAGATTGGGTCATGCACCTTAGCATATGAGTGAGTTTCTCCTAGGTGTGAAAATTTAACAAAATGCCTTCAAGGAATCAATTCACTAACCAACACTATTGTCTGAGTAAATACTATTGTTGAGATTTTCACACCTTAGTTGTTTTTGTATTGTTTAGGTTATTAACTATTAAAAGTTGATTGTCACCAAGCCACATCTTTTATAAGCAGACGAACAAAGAATAAATAATTTGCTTAAATAAGGAATAGTACTAACATACAGTCTGTATCTGCGGTAAAATTGTTGTATTCTATTTTTATGTCCATAGATACTAGCATGACTAGTCCCAATTCTCATTTTGTTTCATGTTGCATTCAACTAGTACAGCAAATGATATTATGAATTTACAAAGGCCAAGAAAAATTCATTTAGAAGTATTTTAAGTATCTATGATAACCTTTAGTAACTGAAGTTCATAACTGATCTGAAAAGTAATTAAAAAGTAATTGAAAGTAATTGAAAGTAATTGTTAATTACTCCCATTTTTGGCCATGTAATTAATTACATTCAATTACTGTAATTAAAGAAATGTCTTAATTACAATTACATGCAATTACTTAAGAAAATGTAATTAAATTACAATTAATTACAATTACAATTTTAATTACCCCAACTCTGACTGAAGGTGCCAGTAAATCAAATATGTCGGACAACCATTCTTGGCTCTTAGGCGAAGCAGTCTCGATTTCCTGGGGACTGCATGTATTTACCACGTGTACATAAGCACAACTGCACAAAAATTAAACATTTTCATGCTTTTGTAGAGTTTTCTGTCATATCAGTACACAGAAAGTATTCTACTGAAAAAAAAAAACGAAAAAAAAACAATTCCTCGCGAGATTCGAACTTCCCTCTTCTACAATACGAGTCCTGGACTTGGCGCACTGCACAGCCAACGATATAGTCATATTATTACCGTTAAGATACTTTCAATTTCAGATAATCTAATCTTTTCTCGTATGTTTGGCGAAAACTATCGATAACAGGTCAGATATAAAATTAGCATAGTCCACTCCCTTTGAACTTCAGGGTCAAAAAAATACGACAATAATAAATGACGAAAGTAGAGTGTCCACAAGTGCAAACTGATAGGGGGTGGCCATTTTGTCGGCTATTTTGGTTATCATTTGTCGGACAAAACCCGTATCCAAACTTGAACGAGAGTTTGATGGCACAATCCAAGGAAATATTGTTATTTTAACACAAAAATTACATTTCAGAGTTAAAGGTAGGGATAATTGGGGAATTTTCAAGAAAAGTAGGGAAAAGTAGGAGCATAATGAAATAGAAGGGAAAAGTAGGGCCTGCTTGAAAGCCTAATAAATGACACATTCACAAAAACCTGTAGAACTTACTTTTTCACAATCTGTACAACATCTTCATCATTCAACAGATGGTCTTTACCAACTTTCTGTGGTGCATGTTTAACAGAAGATCCCCACACTAGTGCACTAAACAGAAATAGAAGAAATTCTTTTCAGTGTGCAGCAGTTTAGATAAACAAAAATTTTCACCGTAAAATTGTAAACATTTTCTTGCCCATAATTCTCAGCATATATTGTGGGTGCTCAAAAGAACCGTCTCATTGAGACAGTTCTTTTGAGTACCCACAACATATGTTTTGGTAGAGAAATAAGAATATTGTTTTTCTTTACTCATTTTTAATTAAAGGCCGGAGTGTGATAAATGTCGGAAATAGAAGAAATCTTTATGAGTGTTTTTTTCTGTTTCTTTCTTTCCTCATATACTCTAGTTGATCATATATGATCATTATCCAGGGGTGAGTGTTAATTTTGAATTTGAAAAAAAAAATGTTATATTATGGGTGAATTTAACTATTTGTCTGCTAGCCATGGGTGAAAGTTCAAAATTTCCAAAATCCTGAACTTAAGAAAATCAGAATTTAAAACTTGCTGTATGTCTCCAAAATATTAAAAATTAAAGGGATTACTGCCTGTTACACCAGGTCAGAGTGCACACCTTGCAACTTTGATGTGGATCTTGTTTGATACATGGGAGAAAGTTCAAAATTTCAAAATCCTGAACTTTCAAAATCAAAATCTTAAAACTTGCTGAATGTCTACAAAGTATTAACAATTTCAAATTTAAAATGTCTATTGCCGTATGATGAACTGAAAGTATATTACAGAATTTGTTAAAATCAACCTAATTCAACATTTTGAGGCCGACTTTCTTTAGAAAGTCGGCCTCAAAATTCTGAATTCAGGAATAATCCTGAAAATTTTCACCCATGTGAATAGTTAAGACTCACTATTTAAATTCTTTGATGTTACAGAAAGTCGGCCTCAAAATCCTGAATTCAGGAATAATCCTGAAAACTTTCACCCATGTGAAAATTTAAGACTCACTTTTTGAATTCTTTGATGATACAGAAAGTCGGCCTCAAAATCCTGAATTCAGGAATAATCCTGAAAACTTTCACCCATGAAGTTAAGACTCACTATTTGAATTCTTTGATGATACAGAAAGTCGGCCTCAAAATCCTGAATTCGGGAATAATCCTGAAAACTTTCACCCATGTGAAAAGTTAAGACTCACTATTTGAATTCTTTGATGATACAGAAAGTCGGCCTCAAAATCCTGAATTCAGGAATAATCCTGAAATCTTTCACCCATGTGAATAGTTAAGACTCACTATTTGAACTCTTTGATGATACTCCTATGAAGTTTATTGCAGAAATCCTCCACTGTTGTTTTCTCTCCCTTTAATACCACAGGGGCTGTGTAATCTGGTAACTGACCTTTAGGTTTTGTATATCTGCAAGAAATTGTAGATACACAATAACAATAAACAATTCTGTCTCAGGCCTCCAGAAAAAAATGCATACTTGAGAATCATTTCTCTTATTTCCAAACCAAAACATATGTTGTGGGTACTCAAAAGAACCGTCTCAATGAGACGGTTCTTTTGAGCACCCAAAACACATGTTTGAATTGATGGGTAAGAAAATAATTCAGATTTTATGCTTAAAAGGGTTACTTATTGGACCTTTGTGTCTAGCATATATATCTACTGTGCCATTATTTGCATAATGGGCCATGTCGCGAGAAAACCTGGGTTTATTGCATTCAAACAACAATGGCTCAGACAAGCCTGCACATCTGCACAGACTGATCAGCACCTCAATAATTTGCTTTCTAGAAAGCATTATAACTCCAATTGCTACACTCAAAATTTTGATATTCTAGCTAATCTCTGTAGCTGAGCAGACAATTTAAAGCCTTACTTGGTTGTAAACCCGGAAGACAGGTTTTCTCGTGATGAGGCCCACACACCTTTAAAAACAAATAAAAATCAGTTTCAGCTAAAATAATATTATGACTTTAATGTTTGTTGGCTGTTGTATATTTGTATGAAATTATAGTCATAATATCAATTCTGTCCCACCAATCAGTTCGTTCATTCTAAGAGGTCCTCACTTCATAGGAAGAGAAAATCCATCTTAATGTTTAACACTTTGCTCTCTGGAAATTTTTTACCTATGTCTCACAAAAAGTATGCTAGGCTTATATAGGTTAAAAACACTTAAACATCATTTCAGTAAAAAAAAACATTCATTCAAAGGTCCTTACAATAAAGGTAATTTCAAAGGAAAAGAAAATCCATCTTAATGACTGAAAACCCCTATAAGGGTACTATGGCAAACAGGGAACTTTGGTAAACTCTGAAGATCCGTATAATGCATAAATTCGGCATTCCATCAGGCCCGCCATATACAAACCAGCCTGCTCAGCTAAAGACAAAATCAATGTTCTGAGAGAAAAAATATAAAATATTCTCTTTGGAAATTATAACCTGTCACCCCTCAGTATATATGAAGGACCATCCTAAATTTGTCACAAGTAGCTATAGATATTTCTATTGATCTGAAAAGGGTTAGAGCCTAAATTAAAATTGTATTTGTTTCCCCCTTACCAGACAGATCGTGAAACAAGAAATGTCACAGTCACGTGACGAATGCCCCCAAAGGAATTGGTCAAGCATAAGACAGATTTGAGGAAAGTTAGCTGTAATCTAGGAGATATGCTCCAGACAGGATAAACCTAGAGATGAGGCCAGAAGTCAATGTCAAGGTCAAAGTGACCCAAAATGGTACCCACCACTCCGCCATCCCAAGAGGATTCAATACACAAAATTTGGGATTCCTACATCAAATAATATAGGAGATATTCTCCAGTCACGATTATTCTAGAAACTAGGTCATAGGTCAAGATCACAGTGACCTAAAAATGGTACACTACACATCAGCATCTAAAGATGTATCCATACAGCAAATTTGGGATTCCCAAATAATATAAGAGATATGTTCTGGACACCATTATTCTACAAACTAGGTCAGAGGTCAAGGTCAAAGTGACCCAAAAATCGTATGTGACACTCCACCATCTAAAGTTGCATCCACCCACCAAATCTGGGATTCCTACCTTTAATAATATAAGAGATATGCTCTGGACATGATTTTCTAAAAACTAGGCCAGAGGTCAAGGTCAAAGTGACCTGTAAATGGTACAAGACACTCCACCACCCCAAGATGCATTCACACACCAAATTTGGGATTCCTATCTCAAATAATAAAAGAGATATGCTCCTGACACAATTATTATTAAAAATAGGTCAGAGGTCAAGGTCACAGTGACCGAAAATGGTACAAGACACTCAACCATCCCAAGATGCATTCACACACCAAATTTGGGATTCCCTTCTCAAATAATATAAGAGATATGTTCCTGACACAATTATTATTAAAACTAGGTCAGAGGTCAAGGTCACAGTGGCCAGAAAATATGTGAGACTCCACCATCCCGAGATGCATATACACTCCAAATTTGGAATTCCTATCTCAAAGAATATAAGAGATATGCTCCAAACACAAAAATTCTTAAAATTAGGTCAGAGGTCAAGGTCACAGTGACCCAAAATGGTATGTGTGACACTCCATCATCTCAAGATGCATTTAGACACCAAATTTGGAATTCCTATCTAACAGAATATAGGAGATATGCACCAGACACAATGCAGTTTCTAGAAACTAGGTCAGAGGTCAAGTTCAAGGTCACAGTGACCCAATTATGGTATGCGACATTTCCCCATCCCAAGATGCATTCACACACCAAATTTGAGGTTCCTACCTCAAATAATATAAGAGATATGCTCCATACACGATAATTGTAAAAACTATGTCATAGGTCAAGTTCAAGGTCACAGTGACCCAATTATGGTACGCGACACTTTGTCATCTCAAGATGCATCATCACACCAAATTTGAGATTCCTAGCTCAAATATTATTAGAGATATGCTCCGGACATGATTATTCTAATAACTAGGTCAGAGTTCAAGGTCAAGGTCACAGTGACCCGAAAATGGTATTTTACACTCCGTCATCCCAAGATGCATTTACACACCAAATTTGGAATTCCTATCTCATAGAATATAGGAGATATGCACCAGACTCAATGCAGTTTCTAGAAACTAGGTCAGAGGTCAAGTTCAAGGTCACAGTGACCCAATTATGGCATGCGACACTTCCCCATCCCAAGATGCATTCACACACCAAATTTGAGATTCCTACCTCAAATGATATATGAGATATGCTCCGGACACGATTATTCTAAAAACTAGGTCAGAGGTCAAGGTCACAGTGACCCAAAAATGGTACGTGACACTCCGTCATCCCAAGATGCATCCACACACCAAATTTGGAATTCCTACCTCAAAGAATATAGGAGATATGCACCGAACACGAAGCAGGACGGACGGACACACGGAAGGACTGACGGACGGACAGACAGTGCGATTACTATATGCCTCCCAAAATTCCTTTGGGGGCATAAAAAGGCCCTACTCAAAAAAAAATATTTCAATTTTCAGTCAAGATTTTTTTTTATTTCATTGCAAACATAGAGAATTGTCCAATGAAAACATTGTAATCTTAGCAAATTGTTTGTGTATTTAATTTTATTGCCTATAGTAGGACTATACAGTAAAACCTGCCTAAGACGGCTACTCAAAGATATACACAACAAAGGTCATTAAGACAAATGGGCGCTAAATGCAGGTCAAAAGTAGTGCAGAATGCTGCGTGGGAGCATTCTGCAATACTTTGGACCGGCATTATTGATAATTGGTCTTGAAAAAACAAACAATTTTTTGTTGCTTTTTGAGTGGCCTCCTAAGACAGGTTTTACTGTATACAATTAAGTTTAATGGGTATTCAATTTGAGATATAAAAAAATTTCCGACCGACAGACTCATACCGGTGTAAAGGTCAGTTTTTTCCCCAGTCAGTTTTTTCCCCGGAGAAAGAATGGGCCGCCCGTTCTTTCCCCGTGGAAAAAACTGACCGGTTAGTTTTTTCCCCCGGGGAAAGATGTGACTAGTCAGTTTTTTCCCCACCCAGTCAGTTTCTTCCCCCCATGTTACTTATTCAGAAAAGGCTTGACAAGTGATATATGTGTCATTGTGGTGTTAAATCGAATTAAATATCATTCTGAAATAGCTGTATTACAACCCTACCACCTTCAACACAGCACAAAAGTGCAGAGGGTGCAGTAGGATTTGAAGATAATTGGTTAACCTATTCAAAATACAAAATGAGTATGTTCTTAATTTAAAATGGTTATTTGAATGGGTAAAAGGAGAATTGGCCCAGTCTTTCCCCACCCCACTATTTGGAAGAATCAATTCACTAAGATAAACACAAAGATTGGCACATTTTGGAGGGGGGAAAGAATGGGCCGGCCCAGTCTTTCCCCACCCCATAATGTGGAAGTACCAATAAGCTTGTTGGTTTAAAATCTTGATTCTCTCTTTGGAATATGTCATTCATTAGTGTTAAGTACAGTAAAAGAGTAGCTTAAACCAAAATATTGAAAAATAAATAGAAAGGTCGGAACATTTTCGAGGGGGGGAAAGACCGGGCTGGCCCAGTCTTTCCCCACCCCATAATGTAAAAGTACAAAATAAACTGTTTGGTTTCTTGATAACTTGATTCTCTCTTTGTTATAGATCAGTCATAATTTCTCAGATACAGAGAAAGAGTAGCTTAAACCGAAAGACTGAAAAATAAATAGAAAGGTCGGAACATTTTGGAGGGGGGAAAAAACGGGCCGGCCCAGTCTTTCCCCACCCCATAATGTGGAAGTACCAAGAAGCTTGTTGGTATAAAAACTTGATTCTCTCTTTGGAATAGTTCATTCATAAGTGTTAAGATACAGTAAAAGAGTAGCTGAAACCAAAAGATTAAAAAAATAAATAGAAAGGTCAGAACATTTTCGAGGGGGGAAAGAACGGGCCGGCCCAGTCTTTCCCCACCCCATAATGTAGAAGTATCAATAACTTTGTAAGTTTGTAGGTTTGAAAGCTTGAATCTCTCATTGAAATAATTCATCCTTAATTTTTCAAATACAGTGAAGAGTAGCATAAACTGAAAGTCTGAAAGATTAAAAGAAAAGTTGGAACATTTTTGTGGGGGAAAAGAATGGGCTGGCCCAGTCTTTCCCCACCCCATTATGTAAAAGTACAAAATAAACTGTTTGGTTTTTTGATAACTTGATTCTCTCTTTGTAATAGATCAGTAATAATTTGTCAGATACAGTGAAAGAGTAGCTTTAATCGAAAGACTGAAAATAAATAGAAAGGTCGGAATGCTTTGGAGGGGGGAAAGAACGGGCCGGCCCAGTCTTTCCCAATCCCATAATGTAGAAGTACCAATAAGTTTGTAGGTTTGAAAAATTGACTCTCTCATAGGAATAGGTCATTTTTAATTCTTCAGATACAGTGAAAGAGTAGCATAAACTGAAAGTCTGAAAGATAAATAGAAAAGTCGGAATGTTTTGGAGGGGAAAAAGAATGGGCCGGCCCAGTCTTTCCCCAACCCATAATGTGGAAGTACCAAGAAGCTTGTTGGTATAAAAACTTGATTCTCTCTTTGGAATAGTTCATTCATAAGTGTTAAGATACAGTAAAAGAGTAGCTGAAACCAAAAGATTGAAAGAATAAATAGAAAGGTCAGAACATTTTCGAGGGGGTAAAGAACGGGCTGGCCCAGTCTTACCCCACCCCATAATGTAGAAGTACAAATTAACTTGTCAGTTTAAAAATTTGACTCTCTCATTAGAATAGTTCATTCATAAGTGTTTAGATTCAGTAAAAGAGTAGCTGAAACCAAAAGATTGAAAAATAAATAGAAAAGTCAGAACATTTTTGAGGGGGGAAAGAACGGGCTGGCCCAGTCTTTCCCCACCCCATAATGTAGAAGTATCAATAACTTTGTTAGTTTGTAGGTTTGAAAACTTGACTCTCTCATTGGAATCGTTCATTCTTAATTCTTCAGGTACAGTGAAAGAGTAGCATAAACTGAAAGTCTGAAAGATAAAAAGAAAAGTCGGAACATTTTTGAGGGGGGAAAGAACAGGCTGGCCCAGTCTTTCCCCACCCCATAATGTAAAAGTACAAAATAAACGGTTTGGTTTTTTGATAACTTGATACTCTCTTTGTAATAGATCAGTCATAATTTGTCAGATACAGTGAAAGAGTAGCTTTAATCGAAAGACTGAAAAATAAATAGAAAGGTCGGAATGCTTTGGAGGGGGGAAAGAACGGGCCGGCCCAGTCTTTCCCCATCCCCATAATGTAGAAGTACCAATAAGTTTGTAGGTTTGAAAAATTGACTCTCTCATTCGAATAGTTCATTTTTAATACTTCAGATACAGTGAAAGAGTAGCATAAACTGAAAGTCTGAAAGATAAATAGAAAAGTCGGAATGTTTTGGAGGGGAAAAAGAATGGGCCGGCCCAGTCTTTCCCCAACCCATAATGTGGAAGTACCAAGAAGCTTGTTGGTATAAAAACTTGATTCTCTCTTTGGAATAGTTCATTCATAAGTGTTAAGATACAGTAAAAGAGTAGCTGAAACCAAAAGATTGAAAGAATAAATAGAAAGGTCGCAACATTTTCGAAGGGGGGGGGGAAGAATGGGCCGGCCCAGTCTTTCCCCACCCCATAATGTAGAAGTACGAAGAAGCTAAGTGTTGGTTTAAAAACTTGATTCTCTCTTTGGAATATGTCATTCATTAGTGTTTAGATACAGTAAAAGAGTAGCTGAAGCAAAAAGATTGTAAAATAAATAGAAAGGTCAGAACATTTTCGAGGGGGGGGGGGGAAGAATGGGCCAGCCCAGTCTTTCCCCACCCCATAATGTAGAAGTTCAAATAAACTTGTCGGTTTAGAAAACTTGACTCTCTTATTGGAATAGTTCATTCATAAGTGTTAAGATACAGTGAAAAAATAGCTGAAACCAAAAGATTGAAAAATGAATAGAAAGATCGGAACATTTTTGAGGGGTGGAAAGAACGGGTCGGCCCAGTCTTACCCCACCCCATAATGTTAAAATAAATTTCCCTTTTTAAAGGAGGGCTTGCCTAGTTGAAAAACAGCATGTGCACCTTGTATGCTGGGAACACCTCCAAATTTGGTTATTGTTTACGCTGCACTCAAACCACGTCATAGACGAACAGTTATTGAGTCGGTGGGTAAGATACTCTTCTGGCAAAATAAAAACACAAACAGTTATCTAAAGCCGCACCTAGCGCCGTACACTGAAGGCCTTTAAAAATGCAAGAAAAAATTTACTTATTTTTAATGTATCAATTTTTTGAGTTTTGGCAACAATGAATATCAACACGTCAGCAAAACATTTTTTTAATTTCATGCCAAAATAATAAATAATGTTAGGACATCAGTCTATCGAATAGCAATACCCTTAGATTCAAAAGTTGCAAATTGAAATTTGTCTAGGAATCAGACGTGATTTAAAGTAATTGTATCAAAATATTTTTATTAAAAACCTGGATACAAATTACCCTCGAAGCCCTATTATTTGTTTGGAACTGACGATAGCCATCCAGAACAGATATCGTTGATGCAAATATCGTTGATACACTCGACGTAAGTTGCCGTCTTAACGTCAGGTCGTCATTTTTGGTTAGCCAGACCTGCGTCGATATTTAACTGTCCCTGTAGCCTGATAATAATCTCTGAGGGGCTGTATAGTTGATCGCCTTTCCCAAAGGCCTAGAACTTTTCAAATAGTCATTTCATTTTTCCCATATAAACATATTCCTAATTTGTTGCTAGTCTATAGGCTGGTGCTAAGTTCTGATAATCATACAACTCCACTGAAGACAATAACATTCATAGACTTATGAACAAAACCATTTGGAAAAGAAAGAAATATTATTATAATATCTTACGTGTATTAATGACCACTTTTATTATCAGACTGGTAGCTATTCTATATAGTTGACTGATGGCAATTATAATGGCTCACTTCGAATCGAAGTTTAGTTCCTACTATAGTAACTAAAGTTCAATTTGAACATCGATAGTCGCTACTATAGTGACGTCACGAACCTACTAAACATCAACAGTGGGTCAGAGCACCGTTACTCTAGTAGCTTATCTGGATTTCCTCCTCTAGACCTATCAAGCAAGATCGGTTCAAGATCTATCAATAGCCTCAAAATGTTTTTATTTTACAAAATAAATCATTGACGTGTTTTATTTGCGGTCCCTCTTATTCGTTATTGTTAATTAGAGTAGTCTGTGCAGTTTATGCACACCCTTTTTAAAAGTCTACGATGAAGAATTGAGGTGGGTCATACAGGGCTATTCACTTTGTTTACTTGACAACTAATTAAAAGGTTGCAACTGTAGCCATTCGAGTGTAAACGTACGCATTTATATATTACGTAAGATCTTTAGTAGGAACTTTAGTTCGATTCGAAGTGGGCCAATATCATTCCAATTGCGCCAGATCGTTCATGTTTGGACAATCGTGGCATGATTAAAAAAAGTCATAAAACTAAAGCTGCAGTCTTTGTATACATGCTTATGTACAAGCTACATGTCAAATTGACCCAGAAGTGTATGCGACACGCCATGATCCCAAAATATATCCTCACACCAAATTTAGGATTCCTACCTCTAATTATATACAGATATGCTCTGAGCTCGACCTTGCTAGAACTGAAACCAGAGGTCAAGGTCACAGTGTCTTTGAAACATTTGGTAACTCGCCAGGGTCCAAGATGTATCTACATACCAAATATGGAAAGCTACCATAAATAAAATAGGCGATCTGCTGTGGGTGCATTTTTTCAAGAACTGACTCCTGAGATCAAGGTCACAGCTAGTGGCTGAAAACAGTGAGCGACATTCCATGACCACAACATATATCCACAAATTGAATTTGGGGGTTAATATGGCATATAAAATGATACTTGCTCTTACAGGGTTCGCACAGACCTGGAAAAATTTGACCTTGGTTCTGGAAAACTCCTGGAATTTGAAAAAAAAAAGTGCCTTTTGTCCTGGAATTGTCCTTGGATTTTGTAAAATCATCCTTGAAAATATGAGTGTCTTTGAAAAATATAAAAATACAACTAGTCCTTTCAGATTTATGGGATGCGCAAAATAACTGTGTGAAAATCGCAAAAAAAAACCTGAATGAAATTCGCTGGATACACGTCAAAGAGCGAGGTGCAACTCGTATTCTATTCTATTCAATTTGTGCGGTAGTCCCGGTTTTTATAACACCGGTGTCAGAATCAAAGAAATCGAGTGCGCCTTTCATTTCGCCGCTTCTGGCTGAAAAAAGTCCACTTTTAAACGTTGTGTTATACAAAATTGGGAAGAAATCGAGTCCTTGAATAATGAAAAAGTCCTGGAATAGTCCTGGAAAAGTCTTGGACTTCTGTTTTCCCATTTCCGTACGAACCCTGTCTTTAACTTGCTGTCGATGAATTGTCTTGTTGTTGAACTGTTTTGTTCCCATAACAACGACCGTAATGCTAACAGTATGTTATATAAATAGGCAAATCAGGTAGAGGGTATCACTATTCCGACACAAATGCTTGCGGCGAGAGCGCCGCAAGCAAAAATACAAAATAAACTGTTTGATATTTTGATTCTCTCTTTGTAATAGATCAGACATAATTTCTCAGATACAGTGAAAGAGTAGCTTAATCTGAAAGACTGAAAAATAAATAGAAAGGTCAGAACATTTAAGGGGGGGGGGGGGGGGGGGGGGGGGGGGGGGGGGGGGGAAAGAACGGACCGGCCCAGTCTTTCCCCACCCCATAATGTAGAAGTTCAAATAAACTTGTCGGTTTGAAAACTTCACTTTCTCATTGGAATAGTTCATTCATAAGTGTTAAGATACAGTAAAAGAGTAGCTGAAACCAAAAGATTGAAAAATAAATAGAAAGGTCAGAACATTTTCGAGGGGGGAAAGAATGGGCTGGCCCAGTCTTTCCCCACCCTCCAAATCACAACAAAACAGCAAAATGTACGAGTCATGTCGGTAAATGAATAGCGGCATTCAAGTTTATTGAAAAAGAATAAATAAGTATTATGATTTTTGAAAATAATTAGGGGGAAAAAAACTGACTGGGCGGGGAAGAATGGGCCGGCCCGCAATTTCCCCGGGGAAAGAATGGGCCGGCCCATTCTTTCCCCGGGGAAAAAACTGACTGGGGGAAATTCCGGCCTGTTACACCGGTAAAACAGGGTCGGGTAAGGGGAAACAAAAATATTTTTAGGTTAGCCTAAATACATATAAGCGGATTAAGGTGTAATTTGGGATTGATTCATCTAGTATGATTAATTGTGAATTGTCCTTATTGTTCATATCCCGATGGTAAAGTTTCTGTTAGACAGTAATTTATAGTAGTGCAAGTAATGCAGTGAATTTTGACAAGAGTAATGCATTTAATTAGCATTAGAGTAATGCAAAAACTGGTGAATTTATCATTACCTTGAATTATTGGACAAAAAGAATGCATTAATAATGCATTCTAATGCACTTGCTTTTGTAACGCTACTTCTGATTGGATAAAGTCAAAAATTTGCGACAGTATATCGTCCTACGATATACTATAGGAAACAGTTTGATGTCAATAATTACGTCACATTTCATTAAATGACGTGCGTCATTATGCGGCTTGCAACGCTCCTATTTGATACTAAATTTCAGAAGTGTATTAGAATGGGGATAACCATATTCAAAATTTTCATTTGGGGGGTATATCGTCCGATATACGTTAGGAAATCACGTTTTACGGCTCTGCTCGCGCGTCGCCGTAAAACTAAATTTCTGACTGTATATCCGACGATATACCTCCCCAAATAAAAATTTTGAATACAGTTATCCCCTGATTAGCATTAACGATTAATTTGCCCTATGTCTGCTTAGTTAAAGTACTTACATTCTTGCAAGTTGTAAATATTCCCACATTTTTTCAAGCAGGTCATCAAAGTTCCACTTGTGATGTGCTGATATAGGAACACAATGTGGTACCTTGTATATAATGTCAAGCTCCTGCAACAATACAAATAGTGAATTAAACCTGTTCTTACCACTACTTTTTTATCCTGAAGATTACATCTGCTGCATATATTCACATGCACTTAAGACCTGGCCGCGAGGTTATAAAACTTTTTTTATGCTAACTCAACTGAGCACGGAATTTCAACTGCCCATAAAGACTAAAATACCCACCAACGAAGAAGGTTCTTGCTTTAAGTCTTTTAGATGTTGTTTTATCATGCTAATAAATGTTAAAATGCCAACAATTGTTGGCATTTTAACATTTATGTGCAGGATAAATTTTGTGCTCAGCTGAGTTGAGCATGGAAAAAGTTTTATAACTTCAGGGCCAGATTTTATTATGGAAGCAATTTAATCCTTCCATATTGTATTTTATTTCATTAGCCTCTAGCTATTGATATCAAAGCTGCAATTATGAAAAACAATTGTGAAAATATACTAATTCAATTTCCATCCAGAGTCCACAGCTTATGATTTTTAAGTTTGTTACAAATGTCTTAAATTGATTTTAGGCGAGTTATATATGTAGCTTAACAGCTGAAAAAAATCATGGACATATGGCTTCCTATACTTTGACATTTTTATCTTAAGTGAATGCCGCGATAAAGTAGCCACTGTTGCCACCTGGGAAGCTAACAACATCATGGCCGCACATTAGCATGAGTTTAAAATACTGACCAATTATCAGCAATTTTCACCATTATAAGGTTTCAAGGAAAGGACATAGAAAGCTACTGAGGTAGGATAAATTCCACTTGTTAATTTTGTGTACAATGCATTTGCCTTTTCTAGTTAACAAATAAGGGTCGTTTAAGGGAGGACTCCAGTATACATAGAACTACCCAGGACTTTAGTTAAGAGTGTGTAACAGAAAAAAATAGTTTTCTAATTTCTCAACCAAAACATATGTTGTGGGTACTTAAAAGAAACGAGATGTCTGCTTAGTTAATGAGAGGCTTCTTTTGAGCACCCAAAACATATGTTTAAATTAATGGGTAAGAAAATAATTAAAATTTTACACAAATAAAATTTCCTTATCTGGATCTATGGTGTACATAGACCTACCTCTATAGAAATCTGGTCAATTTTATTGAGAACATATATACATGGTACATAGACCCGATTTCCTTCCACTATGTCTATTAAATCTTCGGAGGTACAGTCTTCTCGGAGAGTTATATCAGCATTGTGTATCTTGTATTCACTGAGAATTGTCTTCACAAGGTCAAGGTCAAGTTCAGACTGGGCTACCTGAGGAAAGAAATTAATTGAATAATGTTGGTACCATACCTATTTGTACAGAAAAAAATCACAAAGCTAGAGTCTGTGCTCAATAAGAGTAGTTACGTAGTTGGTCAGGTTATGGTACTTTATTCACCTGATTGGACAAATATAGGGTTTTCATTCATACGTCTAACTATAAATCTGTTTCGTCACCCTACTCTTATCGCACGGACTATATAGGGTTTCTTAGCAATACTGGTCCAGATCCTCTGAAAAATCATAAAGCTATAGGTTTTCTTAGAAATACTGGTCCAGATCCTCTGATAAGTTACAAAGCTACCAAGCCATAATACAATGTTGGGCCATCATCAGCCAGCCAGCGAAACGGCATTTAAATGGCTAATCCTTACCTTTTTTTAATTTATATTGTACATGTATGTACAAACAAAGTTGAATAAATATGTTTAAACCAAGGCAGAGTTATCCCTTTAAACCAAAATTACTGCATTAGAAGTCCTGGGGAGAAGCCCAAGACTTAGCTTCTCTAAACTTTCACTAAAGTCGTTTATTTCTTACCGTTGCTGTTAGATTCAAGCCACCCTTGTCTTTTTTCTTGTACCCAATATTCGGAGGTTTTTTATTGAGCCGGATGCCGAAGCCTTCCAGCTCGTATTCTAGTAATCTTTTATGCTGTAGGGGTTTCAGTACATCCAATACTATAAAGATTACACTGCATGTCCTTGCCACTGAAAAGATAAAAAAAATGAGCGTAAAATTGTGAATATTTTCTTACCCCAGGGCTTCCATTAACTTTCAAATCCAGGAAGTCCAGACTTCCTACCCTTGAAATTTGGAAGTCCCATTGAATATTTTTGGAAGTCCCACTTTTTTCTGTGATACCGTCGCGGTGTGGCGGATTGTCAAACTTGCTTTGAAAATAAGATATAGCTCTATATTTCAGAGATCATTCTTTGTTCCTTACAAGATGGGTAGGGTAGGGTAGGTTTGGGTAGGTTTAGGTAGGGTAGGGTAGGGTAGATAGATTTGTTTGGGAGGGTGTTTGTGTAGCAATTTTTATTTTAAAAGCTTGTACTTATTTGTGTAACAATTATTTTTTATAAGCTTGTACTTATACAGAATGAGATCATTCTTTGTTCCTTACAATGCATAGATAGGTAGGGTAGGGTAGGGTAGGGTAGGGTAGGGTAGGGTAGGGTATGGTAGGGTAAGGTAGGGTAGAGTAGAGGAAGGTAGGGTAGGGTAGGGTCGGGTTAGGTGGGTAGGGTAGGGACGGGTTAGGTAGGGTAGGGAAGGGTAGGGTGGGGTAGGGTAGGGTAGGGTAGGGTAGGGTAGGGTAGGGTAGGGTAGGGTAGGGTAGGGTAGGGTAGGGTATATAGATAGATTTGTTTGGGAGAGTGTGTAGCATTTTTTATTTTAAAAGCTTGTACTTATTTTGTGTAACAATTATTTTTTATAAGCTTGTACTTGTACAGCGTAAAAATTGCAACAAAACAACATTCGTTTTTAATATGTTGTATGTTCGTTGGTGTAGTGCCTGTGTAGAAGGAGCGTTCAAGTACTAAATTATCGCATGCGCAGGATCTACACAATTTATTACGACGCAGACGTGTAGAGTTTATAAAAGTTATTTCACAAGGGTGCAAAGTGTCACGTCGGCACTTCAAACAAAACGAATAGTGATTGGGCTGTTGGCCGTTTCGCTTTATTGCTCAGGGACTGGACGTCCGTCTCGCGGGAATGGTTTCTAAGGCCGTTGTCAAGATGTGTCGATGTACAAATTCACACCTGTTGGATGACACGCTTTTATAATTACGCTTCAGACTGAAGCCTACACGTGACACTGGCTGTCAATAAAACTCTCGAAATCAGTCAAGTGGGACGTCCTAGCGTGGTCAATAAACAAAATAAATGGGTTTCCAATACGAAGGCCGGACATAAATCACGTAATCTGGTAAATGTGGGCGGGTTTTTTCTGCAGACAGGACGTCTCGATATCCATTTTCGGCCGTACTAAGGAATTTTCAGAAGTCCGCGGTACTTCTTTGATGTGTAATTTCGGCGTACGCAGCCGATTTTTGGACGTAATATACGGCGTACGTCCGCCTAACGGAAGCCCTGCT
Organism: Loripinus fragilis; assembly: GCA_964019695.1. Taxonomy (NCBI): domain Eukaryota; kingdom Metazoa; phylum Mollusca; class Bivalvia; order Lucinida; family Lucinidae; genus Loripinus; species Loripinus fragilis. The sequence goes on along the minus strand of OZ026525.1, from coordinate 61,090,795 downwards.
TACCCATCACTTTTAACATTTGTTTTGGGTGTTCAAAAGAACCGACTCATTGAGATGGTTTTTTTGAGTACCCACAACATATGAGTTGGTTGAGAAATAAGAAAAATATTTTTAATAATGAAAGGAAACAAGTAGTCATCATAGGTCAAGATAAACAAAACATTTGAGCGTGAATATTTTCTTACCCATCAGTTTTTGTACATTTGTTTTTGGTACGCAAAAGAACCCTCTCAATGAGACAGTTCTTTTGAATACCACAGCATACCTGTATGTTTTGATTGAGAAATAAGAAAATATTTTTAAATAATGAAAGGAAACAAATACAGTCAACTATAGGTCAAGCTTAACAAAAAAAAAGTTGAGCATAAAATTGTGAATATTTTCTCAGCCATCACTTAAAACGTTTGTTTTGGGTGCTCAAAAGAACTGTCTCACTGAGAGGGTTCTTTTGAGTACCCACAACATATGCTTTGGTTGAGAAACAAGAAAATATTTTTTTATAATGAAAGAAAACAAATACAGACTAGAGCAGAAGTCGATGGTAAACCATCGCAAATACCCGCTTTTTGACCTATAACCTTTACCTTGGGGTCAAGGTCACACAAAATGCTGCTCAGTACCTTCAACATAATATGACCTATGCACCTGTAAAGTTTGAAGTTGCTATGTCCAATGGTTAAGGAGGAGAAGCATTTACAAAAAATACACTAAATGACCTTTACCTATGGGTCAAGGTCACACCAAATGTTGTCTAGTGCCCTCCAAATCATATGACCTTTGCACCTGCAAAGTTTGAAGGTGCTACGTCCAACAGTTTAGGAGAAGATGCATTTACAAGAAAGTACATTATTTGACCTTGACCTTCAGGTCAAGGTCACACTAAATGTTGCCCAGTGCCCTCTACATCATGTGACCTATGCACCTACAGAGTTTGAAGTTACTACATCAAAAGCTTTAGGAGAAGCATTTACAAGAAAAGTCAATATTTGACCTTTGACCTTGGGGTCAAGGTCACACAAAATGTTGCCCAGTACTCTCTACATCATGTGACCTATTCAGCTACAAAGTTTGAAGTTGCTAGGTCTAACCGTTTAGGAGGAGATACATTTACAAGAAAATACAATATTTGACCTTTGACCTTGACCTTGGGGTCAAGGTCACACGAAATGTCACCCAGTACCCTCTACATCATGTGACCTATTCACCTACAAAATTTGAAGTTGCTACCTCTAGCGGTTTAGGAGGAGATGCATTTACAAGAAAATTCAATATTTGACCTTTAACCTTGACCTTGGGGTCAAGGTCACGCAAAATGTTGCCCAGTACCCTCTACATCATGTGACCTATTCACCTACAAAGTTTGAAGTTGCTACCTCTAACGGTTTAGGAGGAGATGCATTTACAAGAAAATTCAATATTTGACCTTTGACCTTGACCTTGGGGTCAAGGTCACGCAAAATGTTGCCCAGTACCCTCTACATCATGTGACCTATTCAGCTACAAAGTTTGAAGTTGCTACGTCTATTCATTTAGGAGGAGAAACAATTACAAGAAAATTCAATATTTGACCTTTGACCTTGACCTTGGGGTCAAGGTCACACGAAATGTCGCCCAGTACCCTCTACATCATGTGACCTATTCACCTACAAAGTTTGAAGTTGCTACCTCTAACGGTTTAGGAGGAGATACATTTACAAGAAACGTGACGGACGGACGTACGCACGGACGGACAGACGGACAGACGGACGGACAGACGGACGACGGACCGACTTTGACACGAAATTAATATACCCTTTTTTTCTAAAGAAAAAAGCGGGTATAACAACTATAGGTCAAGCTTAACTAAAATTTCGAGCCTAAAATTGTGAATGTTTTTTTACCCATCATTTTTAACATTTGTTTTGGGTGCTCAAAAGAACAGTATAAATGAGATGGTTCTTTTGAGTACCCACATCATATGAGATGGTTCTTTTGAGTACCAGCAAAATATGTTTTGGTTGATAAATAAGAAAAATAATTTCTAACAAGCAAATTCAGAGAATTTATGTCCCCCGCCACTATCTTTTCACTTTGATATTAAAAATGACTAAGTTCAAATTACACAAGGTACCCACTATCCATTCACTTTGACAGTAAAAATGCCAGAAAAATGGCTAAGTTCGACTAGCGGAAAAAGTGATAAAAAGTAATCTGAGGATTATATCCAAACCACATGCATATCTTCAGACCATGTCCAAAACAACTGTGAAGTTGCGCACACAAGGTACCCACTATCTTTTCACTTTGATAGTAAAAACACTTAAAAATGACTAAGTTCAAATTGCAAAAAAAGTGACAAAAAATAATCTCAGGATAATATCCAAACCACATGCATATCTTCAGATCATGACAAAAACATCTGTAAAGTTTCAAAAGAATCGGCATAAAACTGTAGGAGGAGTTGCGCACACAAGGTACCAAGTATCCATTAACTTTGACAGTAAAAACGCCAGAAAAATGCCTAAGTTAAAATAGCAGAAAAAGTGATCTTCAGATCATGACAAAAACATCTGTAAAGTTTCAAAAGAATCGGCATAAAACTGTAGGAGGAGTTGCGCACACAAGGTACCCAGTATCCATTAACTTTGACAGTAAAAACGCCAGAAAAATGCCTAAGTTAAAATAGCAGAAAAAGTGATAAAAAATAATTTGAGGATTATATCCAAACCACATGCATATCTTCAGACCATGTCCAAAACACCTGTGAAGTTTCAAAAGAATCAATATAAAACTGTAGGAGGAGATGCGCACACAAGGTACCCACTATCCATTCACTTTGATAGTAAAAATGTCAGAAAAATGGCTAAGTTCAACTGGCGGAAAAAGTGTTAAAAAATAATCTGAGGAATATATCCAAACCACATGCATATCTTCAGACCATGTACAAAACACCTGTGAAGTTTCAAAAGAATCGATATAAAACTGTAGGAGGAGTTGCGCACACAAGGTACCCACTATCTTTTCACTTTGATAGTAAAAACGCCTAAAAATGACTAAGTTCAAATTGCGAAAAAAGTGACAAAAAATAATCTCAGGATAATATCCAAACCACATGCATATCTTCAGACCATTACTAAAACATCTGTAAAGTTTCGAAAGAATCGGCATAAAACTGTAGGAGGAGTTGCGCACACAAGGTACCTACTATATTAGGGGGACGGAAGGACGGAAGGACGGAAGGACGGACGGAAGGACGGACGAAAGGACGGAAGGACGGAAGGATGGAATGCCGAAAACTATGTCCCTCCGCTTTTCTTCGAAAAGGCGGGGGACAATAATGAAAGGAAACAAATAGTCAACTACAGGTCAAGTTTATCAAAAAAATTTAGCGTAAATTGTGAATATTTTTTTACCAATCACTTTTAACATTTGTTTTGGGTGCTCAAAAAGGTGGTCTAAATGAGACTGTTCTTTTGAGTACCCACAAAATATGTTTTGGTTGCTGAATAAGAAAACTGTTTTTTTTTCTTTTTTTCTTCCCACATACCATTGACCTTTTGGTTCCAAAGAAGGGGTTTTACCATATATGGGCATTGTGGCCATCTTGGTTTTGTTTGTTTGGTTTGGTTCTTAGTCACGTGATCAGCACTATTTGAACAAACTTTTGTTCCCCCATCCTAAGGAGTCTCCATATGAAATTTGCGTTCAATTGGCTAAGGTTTCAGTGATTTTCAAAAATGTTGAGGGAGGGACAATCTCTGGAGACATTGGTATACTATAAGCTCACCCATGAGCCTTGGGCTCTGTAGGTAAACAAGCAAATTCAGAGAATTTATGTCCCCCGCCATTATTGTTTATTATTTAAATGAGTTAAGTAAACCTGGTTTTAAAGTTTCCTCATGAATATAGCCCCAAGTTCTGAGAAAAACCTGAGGTACCATCTATCTATTCAGTCTGGTAGAAAAAAAAGCTGAAACAAGCAAATTAGAGCTTAGAAAAGTGATAAAATAATCTGAGGATTATATCTTCAGACCATGTACAAAACACCTGTGAAGTTTCAAAAGAATTGATATAAAACTGTAGGAGGAGATGCGCACACAAGGTACCCACTATCCATTCACTTTGACAGTAAAAATGCCAGAAAAATGGCTAAGTTCGACTAGCGGAAAAAGTGATAAAAAGTAATCTGAGGATTATATCCAAACCACATGCATATCTTCAGACCATGTCCAAAACAACTGTGAAGTTGCGCACACAAGGTACCCACTATCTTTTCACTTTGATAGTAAAAACACTTAAAAATGACTAAGTTCAAATTACACAAGGTACCCACTATCCATTCACTTTGACAGTAAAAATGCCAGAAAAATGGCTAAGTTCGACTAGCGGAAAAAGTGATAAAAAGTAATCTGAGGATTATATCCAAACCACATGCATATCTTCAGACCATGTCCAAAACAACTGTGAAGTTGCGCACACAAGGTACCCACTATCTTTTCACTTTGATAGTAAAAACACTTAAAAATGACTAAGTTCAAATTGCAAAAAAAGTGACAAAAAATAATCTCAGGATAATATCCAAACCACATGCATATCTTCAGATCATGACAAAAACATCTGTAAAGTTTCAAAAGAATCGGCATAAAACTGTAGGAGGAGTTGCGCACACAAGGTACCCAGTATCCATTAACTTTGACAGTAAAAACGCCAGAAAAATGCCTAAGTTAAAATAGCAGAAAAAGTGATCTTCAGATCATGACAAAAACATCTGTAAAGTTTCAAAAGAATCGGCATAAAACTGTAGGAGGAGTTGCGCACACAAGGTACCCAGTATCCATTAACTTTGACAGTAAAAACGCCAGAAAAATGCCTAAGTTAAAATAGCAGAAAAAGTGATAAAAAATAATTTGAGGATTATATCCAAACCACATGCATATCTTCAGACCATGTCCAAAACACCTGTGAAGTTTCAAAAGAATCAATATAAAACTGTAGGAGGAGATGCGCACACAAGGTACCCACTATCCATTCACTTTGATAGTAAAAATGTCAGAAAAATGGCTAAGTTCAACTGGCGGAAAAAGTGTTAAAAAATAATCTGAGGAATATATCCAAACCACATGCATATCTTCAGACCATGTACAAAACACCTGTGAAGTTTCAAAAGAATCGATATAAAACTGTAGGAGGAGTTGCGCACACAAGGTACCCACTATCTTTTCACTTTGATAGTAAAAACGCCTAAAAATGACTAAGTTCAAATTGCGAAAAAAGTGACAAAAAATAATCTCAGGATAATATCCAAACCACATGCATATCTTCAGACCATGACTAAAACATCTGTAAAGTTTCGAAAGAATCGGCATAAAACTGTAGGAGGAGTTGCGCACACAAGGTACCTACTATATTAGGGGGACGGAAGGACGGAAGGACGGAAGGACGGACGGAAGGACGGACGGAAGGACGGAAGGACGGAAGGACGGAATGCCGAAAACTATGTCCCTCCGCTTTTCTTCGAAAAGGCGGGGGACAAAAATATTGTTAACTAGGACTGTGTACCTGCAATGACCTGTTTTCCTCTTCCTTTTCCATCCTTAGCTCCCTCAATAATACCTGGCAGATCCAGAAGCTAAAGAGAAAAAATAAATAAAATAATAGTCACAATGAAAAAGGAAAATAAGCAATCCTGGCCCGAGGTTATAAAAAAATCATGCTCAACTCAACTGAGCATGTAATTTATCATGCTCATAAAAGTTAAAATGCCAACACAGGGGACAAAAATTCCACTCGCCTGCTTGTAGTTACGAGTGAAATCTAGAAAGGACGAGTAATTCTCCCCACAGCTCTCGTCCTGTAGAATGGGTGCTTTGTGATGAATAACTCGAGGAAGTCATATTACATATAACTCCCTCATGTTCTTTATTGTATAATATTTAAAAGACGGTGAATGTGTTTGCAGGACGAGTGAGAATTGTAAGTCACTCGTCCTGCAGGACAAGTGCAATATTGAAATATTTTTGTCCCCGCAACAATTGTTGGCATTTTAACTCTTATTAGCAGGATATATACAGTATCAACGAAAAATCTGAGTTTTTCACCATTTTACCTTTTAAGAGCATTTGAAGTTTCATGCTCAGTTGAATTGAGCATGAAAAAAGTTTTAAAGCCTTTGGGCCTGATAATAAAGTGAAGTTTTATCAAGTGCACACAGAATTCTGTACCTGTGACCTTTGACCTTCGTCCATGAATGTGACCTAGTAGCAGGGCGACTGATTTGTTAGATTGATTCTTTACCTCCCATCAACAATCTTTCAGTTAAGTAGGGAGGGGTCTTCCTGGGTTGAACCATACTAAGCTACGATTCATGTGTCTTGCTCAAGGACACAACCCAGTGATGTCGGTGAGGCTCGAACCCGCGACCCCTTGGTCTCAAGTCAAGCATTTGACCACTGAGCAACTACGCTCCTGGAGGGCGACTGAAACTTTGCTTTGTGTGTAGTCTTACTGAAAAAGGACTGGTATGTAAAATATTTTTATAATCAGATCAGGAGTTCATGAGATATGGATCAGACACAAGTTCTATGCATGCAAGTGATCTTTGATATCTGCTATGACCTTGACCTAGCAGCCTAGAAGTATAATCTAGCCTCTCATTGAGGTTAACATGTTTGTGATTATTTTTTTTTTTAAGAATCAGACCAGAGGTTCAGGAAAAATAGGGCAGACACAAATTCTGTACACGTGATCCTGGCTATGATCCTGACCTCATTGAGGGGGTGGGGGGGGGGGGGGGGGGGGGTGGGGGGTGGGGGAGGGGAATATTTTAAAAATGTTTTCTATATATTTTAATGTAAAACTGATTGTTCTACCCAAAATTTTACATCTTTGAAGCATATAATATGGAAAATGGATTTCACTGCCATAAAGTACTCAGGTCAAAGTAGCTTCACAGTGAAGAAAGGGACGATTGACAAACTTTAATTTTTACTGAAAAACATAGGCATTTACCCATAGCAAGTGTCAATGATCCTTTTTGCTATCAAGTGTATGAAAACAAACATCACATCATCATGGTTTAAGTACCTGAACTTTTGCTCCTTTGTATCTGATGACCCCTGGCACTGTGGTGAGAGTAGTGAACTCATAGGCAGCTACTTCAGAGTAGACTCCGGCCAGGTTGCTCAGCAATGTGGATTTTCCAACAGATGGAAATCCTGAAAACAACGAAGAAACCATAGGGCCATTTAAGCAAAAATTTTCAGCGTAAAATTGTGATTATTTTCTTATTCATCGATTTAAACATGTGTTTTGGGTGCTCAAAAGAACCGTCTGATTGAGACCGTTCTTTTGAGTACCCACAACATATGTTTTAGTTGAGAATTAAGAAAACGATTTTCAGTTACGCACTCTTATCTGTGGGCCTAGAAACAAACAAGTGTCCACGAGATTAAGGTTCTGTTCTATATATTCAAATGAGCTAATTGAGCTGTGAGTGAAAAACTGTGAATATTTTCTTGCCCATCATTCCTAACATTTTTTGGGGTGCTCAAAAGAACTGCCTCATTGAGATAATTGATTTGAGTACCTACAATATATGTTTTGGTAGAGAAATAAGAAAAATAATTTTTAATTACATGCTCTTTATACATGTACGAGGGTCAGTCAAAAATAACTGAGAGTTGGTTAATATCTTTTTACTGGGTAGGCAGTTTTGGCTGAAACTTCATACTCATATAGAATGGACCTTCGAGCTTCATTGCATATAGAATTTGACGTCTTATCATCTTCAATGTGTTGTTGCTAGGCAACCGAAGACCGTCTCTCAGCGATGTGCGTGCGCGCTGACGACACTTCTGACTAAGCAGCAATCAATTCAAAATCGTTTCAAATCTAAAATAGTATAATAACGGGTCTTTTTTCTCTCCAATTGTATCAAACAATGTGTTAGCAATGTCTTGAAGAAGTGTAAGAGATAGTAAATACAATGTATGCAATGTTCGTTGCCTAGCAACCAAAATCGATGGAAATTCCATTTTTATCTAAAACACCAGATTTTGTTGCTATGGAAACCGTTTATTCCTAGGAATATTCAAGATATGCATTCAGATATCAAAACCAATTACTAAATATAATGGAATGGACATATGATATGATACTTAGTTGAAAATATTACTCTAAAATGAACCGTAACTGGTGGGTGGGGTATATCTTGGGGTGAAATTTTCAGAGCATTTAGTTAATTTTCCTCTTATTTATGCAATAAAATTCCTCACCTCAATCTCAGTTATTGCATTTCACAAAATACATTCACATACTTTATTTGCAACAAATGCACAAGTTGATGTTATTTAAATTTTGTAAAGTGTTTCCATGGCAACGCTATATTCCAGCGTGAACGCATGACGTTATTTAGCATTCTTCGGTTGCTAAGCAACAACAATCTATACTTTGCATGGTCGTGTATATTGCATATTCTGATGCAGGACAATTCGTTGCATAGATGTGCCTAATTTCACTTGTGTACCTTAGCCTACGTCAGAGATATGATTCAACTCTCAGTTATTTTTGACTGACCCTCGTACATGTACATAGGGGCCTGCAAATGTTCAGCATCAACTATGCAATGTCAAAACGGGAAGTAAATTACTGTACAAATACTTTGTTTGTTTAGGTTGATGATTTACCTCCTAATCAACAGTTTTTCTGTCCTGTCGGGGTGATTTCCTGCCTTTCTACAAAGCAGAGGATACAGTGTCTTGACCACTTACAAGAGCTCTAGGAAACGCAGAATTACGCGTACTGGGACGCAAACTTTTGCCTGGATACGCATGAATTTTACAATGCAGAAGTCCTCCGTATGCATGTTTTTTTAATCGGCACATGTCAAAATACAGTAGCTGACAGACTAATACATGCCACAGGAGATCACAAACCTTTGATTCTACTTCGCCACGTTTATCGAGCCGCGGGAGGTGTGACCGGTTGTCCGTTTGTGTTGACCAATTGTATGATTCAAATGATTTATAATCTGCAGTGAAGGGAAGTGTGATTGATGATTGACAAGATTACTGATGCACGAATAATGCCATTAAAATGCAAGGATTATCGGCAGAAAATGAGATTACTATCCATTAAGTTTCTATCTTTTTGATGCGGCAAACAAAAGTCTTGTTGAAAAAATCGATACATGGTAAACTGTATACGATAACGTCCGAAACAGCAAAAGTTCTAAATGAGGCTTCCCTAACTACAAGCCATACGATGAAAAATAGCATCAGGCGTTTCAGTACTATCACTACTGAACTCCTGTTTTCAAAATCCTAGTGAAAGCTCTGCAGGGCTTACCCTGGCTCAGAATTTGTTGTAGCCAGCACTTTAGCCAAATGGAAAAAGTTGGAGCCAAATGAACGTAACTTTAGCCGAGGTTTTAGCCAGAAAGAAGTTTTGTATTTAACTCTTTGCCCGCTAGGGGCAACTTCTGTTTTACCAAACCGTATTTGTTTTTTTGCTGGGCTAATCCCTGGCGTTTCGACATCTTTGTTGGGTTTATCAAGTTATACAGCCGCTTTGATTATTTGTACCTGTATTATTCAGAAACAAAATGTCGGGCCTGATCTGGATCCAAATTGTTTGACACCCGCGTGGTGTTGAAAAAATCAAACATCCAAAGAATAAAATATGGCACATTAATAAAGTGTGAAGGAATAATTAAAGCAATATTTGAACATCCAAAAGCTGATCAAAATACACTTTTTCGCAAATATGTAATTTTTGAACCACCTAGACTGTACTTTTAGCCAATGACTTATATTTGTAGCCACTCTACATTTTTAGTAGCAAATGGCTACAATGGCAGGGTGAGCCCTGCTCTGACTTACCTACAAACCCTATCCTAGCATCTCCTGTTTTAGCAACATCAAAGCCTTCACCTGTCCCTCCTCCTCCCCCTTTAGGTTCAATAAGCTCTCGACGTAACTTTGCCAGACGAGCTTTCAGAAGACCAAGATGACCCATGGTGGCCTTGTTCCTCTGTGTACGAGCCATCTACAAAAAAAAGACCATTTGCCAAATCAGAATTGGAATATTAACCCTTTATGCGCCAATTGCAACAAAAGTTGTCTGCTTTTCTCGTCTGCTGAAATGTTTAAAAAGCCTCTAAGGCAAACAGTGTGGACCCAGATCAGACTGCTCCTATAGGAGCAGTCTGATCTGGGTCCACGCTGTTTGCTTCTATACTTAATTTGTCAGTAATGTTAGGCAATTATTTGCAGCAGACAACTTCAGCAGACAACATTTCCAGATGCTTTTTTTCTTGGCGCTTTAAGGGTTAACTCTTTGCCTGCCAGCAAAGAAGTTTGTCATCTGCTGCTGATCTTTGCAAACAGTTTGGATCCAAACTGTTTGACACTCTGATAGTGTTTCTGAAAGATTTTTATGAAAAAGTTCATTTTAAAAAAAGTCAGCAGACAGCAACAGTGATTTATTTGGCCATTTTTAACCCTTATATGGAAGTCATTCCCAATCCAAAAATGGCCTTTATTTTCCCAATTTCATGTGTTTTAGTACTTAGTTTCCCAATTTTTATGATATATCTTTCCAAATGTGAAGGAAAAGGTAGCTTCCCAAAATCCCAAATAAAATCACTAGGCAAAAGAATCATGAAAAATTACCCAGAATGCAAAGAGTTAATTGTTTAATCATAGCTTCAGACAAGAGGGCTATTCATATTGGTAGCGTTTTTTCTTTGAAATTTATGGACCATCACTTTCCAAGGCAGTGGGCACAGTTGACCCATCCTTTTTAGTTGTGAAAAAATCTCACTTTAATAAAAAATATTCATCTTACAGCTCCTGTTTGAAGGATACCAAACTGGGAGCCTCAGCCACATTGGCTGGTAAGGAATTCCAACGACAAATTGTTCTGGGGAAAAAGCTGAATTTATAATAGTCGCTGGAGACGGGGATCTGGATAAATTTCAAAGAGTGTTGGGAACGTGTTCTGGTTGAAGCTGGTACAAGGTAATCTTCTGCCGGTATATCAACAAGTCCATGGATGATTTTGAAGAGCATGGTGAGTTGGGTCTTGGCACGCCGAGCTTCTAAGGACTCCCAATCGAGGTGGTCTAGCATGGGGGTTACACTACTAGTGTTGCGGTACCTGTTGGTGATATAACTGGCTGCACGTCGTTGCACCATTTCAACTTTGCTGACATACTCCTTGGTGTGGGGGCTCCAGACTGTTGAGCAGTACTCAATGATTGGCCTTACCATAGAAAAATAGGCAACTGATTTGGTCTGTTCGTTTGAGATCCTAAGGTTACGCCGAAGAAATCCTAGAGTGCTGTTGGCTTTCTTGACAGCCTGGTCCATGTGGCGGTTCCAAGACATGCTGGACTGTAGCTCCACTCCAAGGTAATGTGTGGAGTCCTCCATGTTTAGTGTGTGTCCTTTCAGGGTATAATATGAGGAGATTGGTTTCCGGGCTCTGGTGACCCTGATGACACTGCACTTTTCCGGACGAAATGTCATTCCCCATTTCTTTTCCTATGCCGCTAGGTTATTTAGATCTTGTTGTAAGGTGTCGCAATATTTCTGGTTTTTGATGCATCTGTAAAGTATGCAGTTGTCAGCCAAGAGTCGGATTCCTGATTCTACACAGTCTGGGAGGTCGTTAATAAAAACGAGAAAAAGTAGAGGTCCCAAGACTGTACCCTGTGGTACTCCACTGAGTACTTGGATGCTATCTGATGTGGCACCTTCCACTGTGACTTGCTGGATTCTGTCAGTGAGGAATGCCCTGATTCATTCAAGAGTGCTCCCTCTAATACCATAATGGTCCATCTTTCGTAGAAGACGTTCATGTGGTACGCGATCGAATGCCTTAGAGAAGTCGAGCACTATCAGGTCATGCTGTTGTCTCTTATCTAGGCCTGACACCAGTTCAATTGCTAATGTAAGTAGTTGCGTCTTACAGCTTCTCCTTGCCCTGAACCCGTGTTGGCAGTCTGTCAAGATGTCATACTCATCAAGGTGTTTCAGGATACTACTAGTAAGGATATGTTCTTGAATCTTCCAGCATATACAAGTCAGGGAAACTGGTCGATAATTACTTGGTTGGTACTTTTCTCCTTTCTTGAATATGGCTGTGACTTTGGCACTCCTCCAGTCTTTAGGTACTCTTCCTGTATCAAGGCTCTTCTGAAATATGATGGTGAGGTATGGTGCAATGCAGTGTTCTGCCAAGACTTTGAAACCATGGGGCCAATGGCCCCTAAGCTATGAAAAAGTGGGGCCATTTCCAAATTCTACCGGGCCATAGATAAACAACTCAGAATAACAAGTGTTATGTATTTACTGACCATTTATCAAAGGTTATTTATAATCTATCAGCCATTTTTTTTTTAAAAGATCGCTTTTCAGTTTTTTCTTTCTTTCTGCTGGTGCTGGGCTGATCTGATGCAGCCGATGTTTTACTTTCATTGGGATTTTGAACAGATTTGTCCTCTGCAGTGTCATCTGGTGGACAATCAGTTAAAGAACTTGTAGAAAGCGATGTTTCTTGACGTTCCAAACCGTCGTTGTCCGCAGTTTTTGTTTTGTTGACTTCGCAAAGAAGTCAAACATCCTTCTTTTCCTATTCGAAGCCATTTTATGATCTAGTGCAAGGGCCGAATGAAACGACGCATATGATTGGTTGAGACTTGCTCAGGTGACGCAATGAACCAATCCGGTTCGCTGATTCACCTGCCTAACGACCGCTTACCAACAAAAACAGCTGTTTCCGATACAGCGGTTACGAACTGATTCGCTCCATTACTTTATTGATAAATGAATTAACGATTCGGCCCCACGGAAAAACGGACGCGCCCATCGGCCCATCTATGGGAATTTCTCTGCCCCATATGGATTTTTTAAGCGCCAATGGCGCAAGGGCGCGGCCTTGGCAAAACACTGTGCAATGTCATGGGCCAGTTCCTTCAGGATCCTAGCTGGAAGTAGGTCAGGACCACAGGCTTTGGCAGGGTTGAGTTTCAGCAATAGTTTGACGACTCCCTATTCCGTGACCTTAATATCGCCCATGGACGGGAAAGGTGTGTCATCAGGAATTGGGATGTCATCTTTGTCTTCCTTTGTCCATGTGGATTCATGTTGGCGGTTTAAGATGTCAGCCTTATCTTTTAGGTCATCATGCAGTCTTCCCTTTTCCTTGAGGGGTGCAATGCTGCTATTGTCTCCAAAGTGACTTGATGAAGTTGAAGAGTCGCTTTTGCTTCGGCTGATGTTCCTGGTCTGGGTTTCCGATTTCAATAATATTCTCAATATACCTCCAGTAGGATTGTCTCTCTGCCTTTTGAAGTCTGGCCTTGGTTTCTCTGTATTGATGAATGTCTTTAGCTGCTCCAGTCTTGTGCTGTCTCTTGAAGAGTACTTTCTGTTTTCTTCTGAAACATTTGACTTCCTTGGATACCCATGGCTTCTGTGGTTTATTTCCTCGGAGCATTTTGGAAGGGATGAACTTTCCATAAGTGAGATTGTTGTTTTCTTGAAGGTGGTCCAAAGATATTCTGAGTCTTCTGATTCTGCCTTTTGTTGGAATTCATGTAGGGACGCTCTTTGTTTGTTTGATTTAATTCTTTACGTCCACTCAACAATCTTTCAGTTATGTGGGACGGTTCTTCCTGGGTTTAACCAGTACTAAGCTAGGATAAATGTGTCTTGCTCAAGGACCACAACGCAGTGACGCCGGTGAGGCTCGAACCCGCTACCCTTCGGTCTCGAGTCAAGCACTCTACCACTGAGCCACTGCGCTCCCTATAGGGACGCTCTGAGCTTTTTCTTCATTCCTTCGTATTCTGCCTTCTTGTACTGGAAAACCTTTCTTGGTGGTATCTTCACTTTCATGGGACGGAGGCTGGACTCAATAAAGACTGCTTCGTGGTCTGAGATGCCTGGAATAGTCTCAACCTTGTTGATGAGATTGGGATCACTTGTAAAGAAGAGTTCCAGTGTATTTGCTGTTGTTTCAGTGATCCTAGTAGATTCTGTTATCATCTGGTCCAAGTAAAAGTCTTTCGCCAGGGTTAACATTTGGTTTGATACTGTGGCACTTGTAGCGTATGGCAGGACAGTTTCTTCTTCCCAGTTGATGTCGTGGAGGTTGAAGTCTCCCCCTATCTAAAAGTGAGCACCTTTGTCTGTTGGTATGTATGAAAGCCTCGACTGTAGGCGTTGCAGATAGTCCAGAGAAGTTTTGTCTGGAGGTCTGTAGAAGGATCCGATGTAAAGATCACTGCTTCCTTTGACTTTGACCTTCACCCAAACGACTTCACAGTCGGTTCCGCTATCTACCCTAAGCTCTTCTGGCTCGCTGCTTTTGAACTCTTGGGACACTAACAAGAAGACCCCTCCACCCGCACCATTTGGTCTGTCTCTTCGGGAACATTTGAAATATATCCGAGAAGATTTCTAATGATTTGATGCCTGGGTTAAGCCATGATTCGCTGCCAATAATAACATCAGCTTGTTGGGATGATATGATTCAAAAGCTGGGCTGGTTTGCCACTGGTCTTTATGGACTGGCAGTTCAAAACTACTATACGTATGGGGAGATCCTTTCGTTTCCGTGTGTGGAGATCCTTTCGTTTCCGTGTGTCTTTATCAGGTGGTTGTCTTGTGGGCGAGGAGGTTGCGACTGGATAGCTGAAACTGATTTCTGACTCAGGTGTTGTAGCATGATCATTCAGTTGCGAGAATGAGTTAGACGTTTCGAATATCGTTGTCCGTGGGTCATTAACTATTAAGGCATCGGGCCCCGGAGGATACATGTAAAGTCATTACCGTAATCTACATGTTATGTTGGCACAGTCACTCTGAAATTGTATTCGTCGGTATTACAAGATCTGAAATATATCATTAACTCATATACAATAGGGGCCGAGTTTGTAGGGGCTAAATTGGTTAGGGGCCGAGTTTGTTAGCGGCCGAGATGTCCAGTTACCGATCCTGGGACTCCTTTTTTCAACGATTGTATTCTTTTTATGGTGGGGCGCCCACTTTTTGGCAAGGAGGGCTCTAGTGAGACCTCTGTGTGTAGATGCTGCTCGATCTTGTATCTTCAGGCAGCAAATTACGATATTGGGTACTGTGTGATAACCTTTCCTTTCCACCAGATTTCTCATTATTTTGTATTCTTTGTAAATGCGCATTCATGAAAACTGATTAGTTATCTCTATCTATCACTTCATTTACCTCGGCCTCGATCTCGGATATTTTTTCTAAAATTCCCATGTTAAATTGGAAAATTACACAAAAAACAAGCGAATCACGGAACGTGTTGTGATGAAAGAAATGGTTTACGCAGACGCTTGCATGAGGTATTACAAAAAGCGGTATAGCTATATACCGGAAGGAACGTTCCTTCCGCGGAAGGAAGGTTCCTTCCGCGGAAGGAAGATTCTTGTACGGAAGGAAGCTTTTAAATAAGTTTATTAGCAAGATAATTATATAAAATCATGATATATTTTTAAAATAATGAATATTGAGATGCTTAGATGAAAAGTTGTGATGAAAATCAAAACTTGATGTCAACTTTGCTACCATTAAAAATTGTCTGTGTGCCGCGTATAGTGGCATCGATCGAAAATATCAATACGGAAGGAAGAATATCTAGCTTGTTTAAGCATGATATGTCTAATAAATCATGATTTAATAACGAAATAAAGAATATGAAACATTTAATTAAAAACTCAGTATTATCTTATCTTGATCACACATTTTGCAGTGATTACAATTGTCCTTACGCGAAAGGAACCGATGCCTACGGAAGGAAGATTTATCTACGTAAGGAAGTTTTTTTCTACGAAAGGAATCTTTTTAATAAGTTTATTAGCAAGATAATTCGATAAAATCATGATTTATTATTAAAATAATGAACATTGAGATGCTTAGATTAAAAATTGTGATGAAAATCAAAAATTGGTGTCTAGGTTAAATGTATTTTCATTTTATGCACGGACGTATATTTGAATATATTTAATATACGTCCGTGTTTTATGGCTTTTTCGAGTTGTTGCAAAAGGAAGATTTTTTTTCTATGCAAGCCCAATTTCTTGTCTATAATGCATGTTAAAAGAAGGGTTCTTTCGGCCTGAAAAGGACCGTTTGTGCTCAGGCTATGGCTCTACCTAGCAGGCGTCGAAGCATCTAACTATAAGTCTGTCGAGGAGGTACATGCCGCCCTGGTGATACCCGGGATGCACGAGGTCATTGTTGTAATGTCTGTGGTATTTTATCTTCTTCCCTACGTCGACCAAGTCTGCACCCAACTCAGTGCGCAGCTTCTTATTCAATGCATGTCGAATCTTGTTGAATATATGTCTAGTCAAACCAGTCCATTCTGGAAAAGAGCCTCGTTCAATGACGGTGGCGACGAAGACTTTAGTAATACCATTCTCATATAGTTCTTTGACAATATTCTTGAGTCGCTTAACAAGATTCTGGATGTCTGTACTCTCTGTGATGTCGTTGCCGCCGAGATTCATGAAGACGACGTCAGGACGGTAGTGCTTCATTTCGTCGAACTTGTCTTGAAATTTTCTTCTTGTTGGCATACCAGATACACCAAAGAAACGACAGTTAGAAACTTCACTTCTGCCCCCTGTGAATTTCTCTAGATGGGTCACGTAGCTGTCTCCGAAAATCGCAAACTTAGTCATATTGTAGAAATATATCAGAAATTGTGAGGGTTAGTGAAACTGTGTGCTTTATATAAAATACATCAAAGTAAGTGAAATATGTCAGATTTCCCTTAATTGGTTAAGAGCTTAATTCACTTAATTTATAATCTATCAATTAATAAATTAAATCAAATATTTAATTAACCAATTAACCAATATACACAACGAAAGATGAGTACATTGTTTCAAACATGATGATGACTCATAGTTTACTTTAATGGTGTCTTAATCAATCTCTTTGATGGTAATGAATTAAAAACTATTGATTTATCGATCGATCGTAGAATGTTCATCAGTGTGTCCGTCCGTCTGTCAGGGAGCGCTAATTACTGTTTTGTTTGTTTGTTTGATTTTATTCTGTACGTCCCATCAACAATCTTTCAGTTATATAGGGACGGGTCTTCCTGGGTTAAACTAGTACTAAGCTAGGATTAATGTGTCCTGCTCAAGGATACGACACAGTGACGCCCATGAGGCTCGAACCCGCGGCCCCTCGGTCTCGAGTCAAGCACTCTACCACTGAACTAATTACAGCATATGTTGCTGTTTTCGGGTATAATTCATAATTCAGGCATTATGTCCACTAGTACACAATACGTTGCACCCCTTTCCTAAATGCAGACTTTAGCATTGAAAACAAATAGTCTCAGAAGTACTTGTGAGCGAATAACAAAAGCGCTGATCAGACTGCATCGATGCGCAGACTGGTCTCCGCTATTCTTGGTCGCTTCAAAAAGTCAGATATAGAAACTATCAGACCAACCGGAAAAGAGCCTACGTATGCGGAAAAAATTAGAGTACCCACCCCCCCCCCCCCCCTGGGGACTGAACAAAGGTAACCATTAGCAAAGGTGCGAAGTGTGCCGTATAACAAGGCGTTAAGTGTGCCTTTAAGATTAATCTCGTGATCAATTAGCAAATATATGTGTAATGGAATTTATCGCCCCCTTAATAAGTTATGAATTGGTCGAATATCAGATCTGGCTAAGTCGGATCTAATCTGTTTCCAAAATGTTTGAAAAGGAAAGCATATTGGCATTTTTTGGCATTTTAATTCATTGTTTGGATCAATATTTGCATTTTAATTAATTGTTTGGATACAGATTAGATCCGACTTTAGCTGGATATAATCTGTATCCAAAATGTCCGAAAAGGAAAGCAAACTGGCATTTTAATTAATTGTTTGTATCAATATTGGCATTTAAATAATTGTTTGGATCCATATCAGATCGGCTGAAGTTGGATCTAATATGTATCCAAAATGTTCGAAAAGGAAAGCATACTGGCATTTTTTGGCATTTAATTAACTTATGTTATTATAGACAGTAAACAATCGCTGTCAGCTCAGTGCATACAGTGCATATCCAAATAAGATGTCACCAACCTTTTTTGCTATCCATTATAAGCTTTGGACGCGTTAAAGAAATGTATCGATGAGACGGTTCTTTTACGCACCCGAAACTTATGTTATTATAGACAGTAAACAATCGCTGTCAACTCAATGCATATGTACAGTGCAGATCCAACTGATATGTCACCAATGTGGCATCCCATCAGAGTCCGTACAGTTTACAGGATTATTCCTGAATACAGGATTTTGAGGCGGACTTTCCAACGAAAGTCAGCCTCAAAATCCTGAATACGGCTGAGATATTGGGAATATTATGGTTTCTATGATTTATTTTGACCATTTACGTTTGAAAATTTTAATGTCTTGTACGCTTACTAAGATTTCAATTTTCAAAAGTTCAGGATTTTTAACACCAGGATACAACTGGCCACCTCAAGTGGCCAGGCTGTGGCTTCTAGCACCGAAACACGTACATTTCATCACATAATAGAGCAGCCAGTAATTAGTATTAGTATGGTAATTTTGCTGAGCAAAGGAAACATGATCGTTTAAACATGTGCGAAAAGTATCCTGTACATACATGTATGTAGCATAAAAAAACGAACCCCCCCCCCCCCCCAAAAAAAAAAAAAACAACAGGGTTTGATTATACATGTACGCCATGTACGTGTATGGACAACCCCTGTATGTTAAAAAAAAAGAGGCTGGCAAACGGTTGCTCAACATGAAAACAGTTAGGCACCAAGACCTAGTCATACATCTACGAGTCACAAGATCGTTTCAGTCTTGTGCGGTGCCAGCTGGAAACTATGAATAACATTATCTGTGGGCTAACATGACAGGTCGTATCATTTTCCTTTCGAGGTCAATCTTCCTTTTATAGGATAAAACAATCATGTCCCAATTTGGCCTGCTCTGGGTCCAGGTTACAAGCTGACGAATTGTTTGTAACTCATATGCAAACAGTGCAGAACCAGGTCAGACGAAACAGAATGCTGTGTCTGACAAGGCTGTATATTCTTTGCTTTCACGATGTACTTTTAAAAGTTTCCTTTCGTAGGAATGTTCCTTTCGTATACGGTAAATTAATTTCACTGCCATAGATGAACTCAAGACAGATTTTACTATTTTCTAACCTAAACATCTCAATTTTCATTATTTACATTAACAAATTGTGCTAAAAACTTATTAAAAAGCTTCCTTCCGTAGAAAAAACTTCTTTCCGTAGATAAATCTTCCTTCCGTAGGCATCGGTTCCTTTCGCGTAAGGACAATTTTAATCACTGCCAAAGTTGAAATCAAGTTAAGATATTAACGAGTTTTTAATTTAAATGTTTCATATTCTTTATTTTATTATCAAATCATGATTTATTAGACTTATCATGCTTAAAACAAGCTAGATATTCTTCCTTCCGTATTGAAATTTTTGATGCCGCTATATGCGGCACACGGACATTATTTTAATGGTAGCAAAGTTGACATCAAGTTTTGATTTTCATCTCAACTTTTCATCTAAGCATCTCAATATTCATTATTTTAATAATAAATCATGATTTTATAGAATTATCTTGCTAATAAACTTATTTAAAAGCTTCCTTCCGTACAAAAATCTTCCTTCCGCGAAAGGAACCTTCCTTCCGCGGAAGGAACGTTCCTTCCGGTGTATAGCTATTCCCTACAAAAAGCACGATGCGAAGGCCGAAGTTACAAATCAAAATGAAAATATTAGCGTCAAATTTGGTTAAGAAGTAAAATACATGATCTTTTAATTTTAAGACGCCTAGGATCCGTATCTATAGCAAGTTTTCAATGTCACGTTCTAGGGATCCTTACGGATCCATATTATCTCAAGCCGCCCCGGATCCATATATCTAGCATTTTTCAATAGGCTATGCTAAAGCATGGCCACCAATCAAGCCCCTTCATCGTAAAATGCATGATATTAAATTCATGAGAGGGACTTCCTACAATGCAGAACAGCCATTCCACCAAAATTGACCCATATTTGAAAATACCATGTCTCCACTATATCCATTCTTATTCCTGCTTAAACATGCTTGGAATCTCTAAAAATTATACAATTCCACAGTCTCCAAGCATTGGTTGGCAATTCAAAACAAATTTGGATAGCATCAAAGTATTTGTTTTGAAAATATGTTTTGATCAATGTTTTCCAATAGCCAAAATTGCAATGTCGCCAAGCTATTTTTATAGACATTTGGTATATTTATTTAATAAATGTAAAGATTGTCTCATATTTCCCAAAAAAATCCTTTTGTTCCTTTCAAATGAATTCCAGAAGCAGCCTTATAATTGGGTCATAAGGTTTACATTAGTTATTATCATCAACAATGTATGTGTCTCCAAATATGCATATGAAGCCGTAACTATTTTTAAATGGGATACTGAAAACATATATATTTCATTTACAGTTACTTGATGATGCCAAATAAACTTGAAAATGATTTAAGATAAAAAAAAATTTAAGTCGGTAAATAGCTATTCATAGCTAATGTTATACTGTTTGTATCTCCGACTATATAAATAAATTTTGTATTGTATTGTATTGTATTGTATTGTAAAATATAAACAACGGATATAGCTTGCTATTCACTGTTGCTCAAAAACATTGTAAACAGGGTAATCACCAAAATGTCACGTTTCAAAATATATGCTTCCCTAACGCTTATATCTAGAAAACAAGCACCTCTGAATGTAGATAACGACCATATTTCTTTGAATGGTGGTTTATATGAAATAAATAAAAATGAATAACAATCAAAATCAATTGTGTATAGCTTATGGTAAGTAAAATGTCCCCATGTCGCTATGCCTCCATAACATCTATTTTCCATAACAAGGCTTCAAATGCTCATTGAATGGACAAAATGAGTACATTTCATGATAATGATACTTTGATGCACCATTTTATTGCGTTTTCGTAAATAAACGTCTGCTAGCAGGATAAAAAGCATGATACATTTTGAAATTTTGTTTTGAAATATGTACTTAAATACACCTGTCTCGCCAATTAACTCCAAACGCAACATTGACATCAAATAAGGTTCTTTTTTATGGATATTGAAACGCGTTATATACAAGCTATGAAAATACAAATGTATTTGCAGTGAATATCAGAGAAGAATCATTGCAATCTGCCGACATTCAGTCCATTACGGATTAATTAGCTTTTCTAATGCCATTTTGTTTGTCATTTTTATTTGATGAAGCATGTAGAAAAATTCCTCAAATCACGTTTTAATGGTATAAATATTATGAATTTGACATAAGGTGCATCCTGGATACTGATTTAAACTAAATACATTTAAAAATAGTTGAAAACTTGTTATGGAAGCATAGATTTTGATGTTTATAGTGATCACACATTTCCATGTAATATAAAAATGTTTATGGCTAAATCAAACCTAGTACCTTGAAGTTACTATCTAGACAATTATGATATATCATTATCAGAAGCATATTTACGGAGGTCATTTGGAAAGTTTTTAGCATGGAATCATAACTCCACAATGCGTTGATAAAATGCTATCAAATGATACATTTTTGGAAACTAAAATTCAACGGCTACTTGATGGTTTAATTTTTGTCGAAAAAGGACTTGGCGTGCACGTGCAGGGCATGCTCGAAATGAGTAGGGGTTTCTTACTGGCGGAAATTTTAAGCAAAATAATTGAAAAAAAAAGCGAAGGAAATTTGGGGATCTTATTTGCTACCTTATTTTGCCAAATAAATGATTTGGTGCCAACTTATTTTTTATTAAATCATATTATGCGATCACTGCTTGCACCACTACCACCTTTACATTCGGGAAATGTTGACTAATAGAGAAATGGTAAACTTTCAAAAATGGGACTTTTTTCGATTTTTCTTTATGGTTTTACTATAACTTGTGTCACTACAGGAGCACGAAAATGCCTATTGAGTATATGTTTTGCTTTATATGTAGCAAACAATGCATACAAATCATTTCGTCGCGCAAAAAGTGTGGCTTGTTCAGTATTGTATTCAAGAAAATTATTCCTTATAACACTACCCCTACTTTTCAAGAAGTGGGTGGGGTAACTTAATCCCTCACATTTTGTCGATGGCATAAGAACTTCTCATGGTATTGCGTTAACTATCACAAAATTGATTGATTCTACTCTGAATGTATTTTTACTTTTTTGTTTGCCACTTTTTTTTAATTAAAATGAACCAGAACGTCAGCTCATAGCTAAACTTACTCTGTCCCATGTTAAGATTATAAGAGTTATCTTCCCTTTGTTCTGATTTACAAAATTTATTTTGGTTTCAATACAAAGCGCATAAAGTGTACTAAATGTACTTGACAAAAATACCGAAGCAAGGCATTTTTAAACTACTGTCGGTTATATATTTTCAAAATATGTGCATTGTGACATGCGATTTTAGTCGAAAAATTAGCGCATTGCTTTGCTTTCTAGATGGTTTTGGTAATGCTGTTCCAGTATTTAGTTATTAGAAACATCCAACTTGTTAATCAACTGTATAATAACTGTACCCAATTGTGGCCTACCAAATTGTACAAATGTAGCTAATTTCATGGACTATTGTTAATGTTCTGCACAATTTTCAAAAGGTAAAATGTTATATTTTCCACTGAAATTTTGCGTTTTCCAGTATACAAACAGTACATGTATTCACAGTAATATTGTTCGTGTCTGCATTATAATATCCTCATGAAATTTGTGCCATAACATAGGAGAAAGATAGTTCTTTAAAATGATACCAAAAATGATACGGTTTGTAAATCGGTTACTGAGATAAAATACCAATGCTAAGAACTTTCCAAATGCCCCTCGTACAATGATGGATCTACAAAGAGTGCCCAAAGGTGCTACGGAACATTGATATTGTGCTACGGAACATATATCTATGAAAATCTGTTGGTTATTTCCACTTTTTGTTAAAATATGTTTTAAAAATGTTCAATCGCCAATGACCAGTTTAAGCAATAACTTAATATTACTATTTGAATTTATTTTGCAGCGTTTTATGGCTAATATTCATATAGTTTGGAAGAGTGCATAGCAGAAGGCTGAAGAAGTTACAGGCTCGAAGAGAAAATTTAACTGTTGATTAATTAACATTTTGATATATGACTTTATAAAAGCCCAGAATATATAGTTTTTTAATCTTTTTATGAAGCTTAAGTGTTAACTTTGCAAGTACAGATTTTACACATGTGTATATGTTCCATAACAAAGACAAATTCCGGCCACTTGATTTAGATAAACTAAAATTGGTGGTGAAACATACCTAAAGATCATAATTGATGTTGATAAAGCATGATTCATGTAGATTAAACAACACTGAGTCGTTTCTATATACTATTTCTTGCACTGTTGGCATTAGTGAGTGTATTATTGTTATTGGGAAAGGGATCCCGCCCCATAAGCATGCTAATTTTTGTCTTTTATCATTATTTTTTTTGCTTTAAATATTCAAAGAGATCACATACAAGTTTTTGTTGGTGTTTTATTACACACAGGTTTGAAAAGAGCACTTTTTAAATGATGGTTAAAGAAAAAAAACAATCCTGCATCTATTTTCCGTAACAAATGTGAAATGTTAATAACTCACAAAGGTTTCCGTTTTGAAACATCAGATAAAGTATTTTTAAGTACCATGCTTTACCACTAGCCAATATGATAACTAAATTTTTCTTTTGATAAACACTCAATGAAGTAATGAATAAGATATGCCATGGTCTATGCAGTTTCATTTAACCACAAACTGATGATGATTTCAATGTTTAATTATTTGCAACACTGCTGATCCTATTAAAATTATATCTAGCGCGTTAGTACCTTGATTCGTTGTTTTATACGACCAAACATTAGTTTGACTGCATAGTATCAAGATAATCACAGCATTGCATATGCGAATCTAACTAACTATGCCATATGCTCCATAACTCTCACAAACAGGTTCCATTTTTTAACTTCTGTTACTCATCAACGATACAAATGGTGTGGGTTATATTAATACATGTGATTATAGAGGTAATAGATATTTCCCTGACATCAAATGCACGCTTATCAAGACAAAGTAAGTAAAGGTGCAAAGATCAGGAATCAATACAATCAAGTACCACACCTGACCCAGGATACCAATGGGAAAGGGACAAACTCACAGTAGACACCACAAACGAGAGCCAAGAGGTCAGCCCTTTCCCGGCAGGTGACCACAAAGCACATATAAACAGACGCGCACAAAGACATAGCAAACACAAGACAGAACAAAAACATAAAATATCCACAAAAGAAGTACCGCCTTGGAACGGTCAGTAAAATATATTACTGGAGGGCTTAAACCAGTTTTACGGCGCCAAGTTCATTTTTCACCATTTCTCATTTTGTAATTGTATCAATTTTGGTGAAATGGCTGGGAAGCAGGACTTGATTCGTTTAAGAAACAGCGTGTTCTCTTGTTTTGTTATCAATAACTCGCATATTAAGAGGTGTTTCAAAAATCTGAAAATGCTATTCGATGGGTCAATGACATAAGAACAAATACCT
Organism: Loripinus fragilis; assembly: GCA_964019695.1. NCBI lineage: Eukaryota > Metazoa > Mollusca > Bivalvia > Lucinida > Lucinidae > Loripinus > Loripinus fragilis. The sequence continues at coordinate 61,066,170 of OZ026525.1, read as the reverse complement.
GCAGCCGATCTGTTGGAAGCATTTGCTGTGGTTTGAAATCAGTGTTGACGTGTATGCAGTATGTGTATTTTCAGGTCGTGTTGTAAATTTTCAGCTAGAAACATACCGCGTAGAACCGTTTATCAACGTTTTACAATTTCTATATTAATTTATATGACTTTGTTTTGATAGATGATAAATATATATACCAAACAATGATGTTTATTCGCCTGTAATTGAAGAATAAACGATATACTATGAAAGAAGAGGATTAGCTATGCATAAAGGGGACTAGCTATGAAGGGGAGGAATCTTACTATGAAGAATATCACTGATGGACCGAGTTGATCGCACAGTTTTAGGCACTGTTGTGTCATGTATCCTAAAACTTATTGCCTCTGACTTTAACAAAGCTGCATTACAACGTTCAACATCAGACAGGCATTGATGTATGTGTCTCACTTTATGTTCTTATTAGAATACAAGATCAAGATAGGTTTTCCTTCTTTGGGGTGATGAATTATATTACAGATCATCCTGGATGCGGTCCGGTTGGTCCCCAATTCAGATAGGGAGTCCAACTTTGGCTTCTGCCACAAAAGATCAGAAGATCACCGCTAATCCGATGCCCCAGGGATTGTCATAAAATGTCCAGTTGACCGATAGCAGTAGGCATGATCTCATTTAGGTATCCGCCAATCAGAATATTGCACAGCGACTGCATCTTTACTGTCAGGACAATAATTACGCCTATGCAAATTTGAGAAGCACGTGGTTGATTGGTTTAGTGCGTGTATCGACAAATGATAGTTGCGCATTCGTGACAATTTGTCTCAATCAAATCTTGAAATGTTTCTTACTTTTTATGAACACATGAAATTGCTTCAACAGACGGTTGATGAAATAAAAATAAGATTTACTGAAAATATCAGAACATCGGTAAACCAAATATGATAACATACGATAAGGCAAAAGTTCCGAATGAAGCGTCATCAGCAACAAATGAGATCGGCGTTTTTCCATCGAATAAACTATTCTTAGGTTATTAAATGCAAGCAAATGGCTTTCAGCAAGAAAAGCCGTTCATTTTAAACCATTAAAATCATATAGCACTTAGGTAGAAAATCAAAATAATAATCCATTTTTGGAACAATCGCCGTAGACTAGGTGCGCAAAAAGCACTTGCATGCAAACAATTAAATGATTGAACTAGATCTATACATCTTCAAAAAATATATCCTTCTGTCTGTCCATTCGTCGGTCTGTCTGCTTGTAAATGAATAAAAACAACTACATGTATCAACAGTTAAACTTTTCATTTTAAAGGCCAAACATGAAAATATGTGTTTCATGATTCATGAAATTTTAAAAATGAGAAGTTAGATATGAAAATATTTTTATTTTGATGGGGAAACAATATAGCCTAACTGCCAAACCCCTTTCCTTTGAAATCCCCAAACAATGTTTAGGGGTTGGGGAAGAGGAGGATTTAAGTTTGTTACTATAACCTGATACAAACTTATATTTTTGGTCTAAAATCTTTTATGTTCACAGCTAGTCCTCACAAGGATTTTGAAATTGCCATTTTGCAGGATAAAAGGCATCACATCAGTAAATAAAACAATTCATATTTCCTCTAAAACTAAAAACTCCAACTTTTCCAGGTCAAACTCTAATTCTTCAATTTTGACTCCAACTTTTCCAGAGATGGATTCTATAGCTCCTGTTTTCAAAATTCTAGTGAGAACTCTGCCCAGCTCCGGCCTCTCCCCCGTTATAGGGTTTCCAGTATTGATTTTCTCCTGACGATCAAAACTAGCCAGTTGGAACAGTTACAAGAAACCTATAGGCTCCTGTTCTGTTTTTTCTTATCCATAACTAAGGGGCACCGTGGCTCAGTTAGTCGAGCTTTAGGGTTGCTTGTTCAGGTCTCACCGCTAGCGTATGGCCTACATTTGTATTGAGTAAAGTGACAGGTGACATCATTCATTTAGTAATTGAAGGTTTTCCTCGAATACAGCAATGAAGCAGCTCTATTCGAATGTTGCAATATTCGGCACAACAGTGCCCAAAAAAGGAAAATGAATGACATTTCAAAAAGACATTGCAGGTATAGGATAGTGTTGGAAGGGCAGATGGAAGAACAAACGGACAAGCTGAAAAAACTCCATGCGCTGATCCAGGAATCCTCAATGAGAGTCCAGACCCAACTCCCAGGAATAGGTGGGGTACTCTAATATTTCATACATGCATAGGCTTGGGTCATTTTTTTTGGGTTCAAAAATTTGAATTTCAATTTTTTTAGGCTTTCAGAAAAATAAATATTTTTTGGGGTTTGAAGTTTTTGTGGATATTTTTTGGGTCATCACAATAGGGGTGATTTCTATGCAGTTTAGGCTCTTTTCTTAAGGTCAAGGTACCGAATGGGGGATATTTTTTAGGGTTGCTAAAACTTCAAATATTTTTGGGGGTGCTTGAAATTCCTGATACTTTTTTGAGATTGAACAGTAGATGCTGGGCCCAAGCCTACATATGAAGAAAAAATGAGAGTACCCCCCCCCCCTGGGACCCAACTGACAGAAAAAAAGCTCTGACAACTTAGAATTAGATATTTTACAGTATAACAGTTGCAGGTCCAATGGTGTAATTAAGGAAAACTATTGTTTTTCAAGGTTTCAGAGGAGTTCCATCGTTTTCCAAGGGGGTTGAACTTTTTTCGTTGGGGGGGGGGGGGGTCAAGATGCTAATTTCTATAATTTTCCTGTTGGGGTCCGGACCATTTCCCACCTCTGGATCTGGGAATGCACTCATTTTTTAGAGATTAAGGTAATTTTCTTAGCCCCATTTAACTACGTTGAAACACACTGTACCTGGGAACCGCTGTGGAGTAGTGTATAAGACACTTGCGTTATAAAGCAGGGGTCGCATGATAAAGCAGGACTCGATTCATGTAAGTAGCAGCTTGTTGTGTTCTCTTATTTTGTTATCAAATACTCCCATTTTAAGAGGTGTTTCGAAGATGTAAAAAGCGGACAACATTTTTGAACAAAAATTAATTGACAGGATAAAAGTTAATGGACACAGCGAAACTTGATCAACCTTGGAAATATGGTGTTATATATAAAACTTTTTCTTAGATTACGCTCAGGCAAAAACTGCCAACTTCATTTCATTTTATCAGAACGTGGATTTTTATGTAGTTGAAGATCTCCCAGGGCAGGGACTTTTATAAATGAATTTACAAAGGGGCGTGGTATTACTGAATAGCAAAGACCAGAACTAATAGATATCTAAAAATCAACTACATTAATGATTCCACTCCTTCATAGCTGGTCCATTTTCTGTATAATTAGTCCTTCTTCTGCATCGTAGACCCATCTCATTCAAAGTATATATTAGATTTTAACACTGAGTAAATTAACACTAATATTTTTGTGATATATGTTTCAACATTTAAAGATGCCCAAGTCCTGTGTTTCAAAAGAACTCTTGAAAGTGGCGATATTTCAAACAGTTTTGGGTTAAATTTCAATGTTGACATAAAAACGCACGTTGTTGCGTCCGCCTTGAACCGAATTTCGGTCACACTTAATTTGCTACAAACGATCGTTTGGTACAACAGCGAAGCTAGATTTATGGCCCATCGAATAGCATTCTCCGATTTTCAATAATAGTAAGTGAGTATGATCACAATCACAAACTGCAGACAACCCCGTGGCACCGTGAGGAAGAGCCGCTCAACCATCACGAGACACCAGGAAGACAAATCAAGCAAAGCAATCAGCTCTTTCTTCCCCATCAAGATGATTGCAATACTAGAATGGACATAAAGTAACGTACAACAAAACATAGAACAATTAAAGACTCCCACAATGGGAGTAACAATAAAAACATCTCTTAAAATGCGCGTATTTGATAACAAAATAAGAGAACATGCTGCTACTTACATGAATCGAGTCCGGCTTCTGCATTGTAGGAAGTCCCTCTCATGAATGACTCCCATACCTAATTCTAAGTTGTCAGAACTTGTTGTATTTGCAAATGGAAAAAAATATTTATGCATTTTATTTCTTCTAATAATGATTCCTGACTATGTATGAAACTTGGTTATTTTCTTTTCTATATGAGTTGAATGCACCGGTTTATGTGCATTCACATGGAACAATGAAAGAAAAATAAAACATGCATCAAGCAGTTTATTAACTTTATTCATTCCTAATAACATCAATAAAATCATAAAAATCGAGCAGATACTCGTGCAGTCTACGCGACCACATGTCCCAGTTTAAGGAGTCCTACCTTTCTGAAGATGACATGTTGGTCAAATTAAAAACAGGCTTTTCAGAGGCTGTAGAGACGTTTATTCCAACAAAAATGACCAAAACAAAGTACAGTCTGCTATGGATCGATGCTATGATCAAACGGCTTATAAAAAACGCCAGAAACTCTACCTTCGTGCTCGAAAGTCAAATGACCATGAAGTGAAGAACCATTATAAGCGGTTCAGGGCACACGTTCAGAAGGTAGAGAGAGAAGCCTATTGGAAACATGTTTCCAATATTTTCACATTTGAAAACAACCCCTCAGATCCCGATTCAAATAAAAGTGGAAAGGTTTTGGTCATTCAGTGTCAAATCACTGAAGAAAGACGCGCTTGGGATAACACCACTTAGGGCAAAACGGAATTCTGAAAACAAACACTAAAGAAAAGGCCAATATTTGCGATCGACAATTACAATCTGCCTTCACGTATGAGGCAAATTCTGACCCACCTTCAAAAGGGGCTGGACCATTCTCCTCCATGGGAGAAATAACAGTTGACCCGAAAGGGGCCGCTTAACTGTTAGATGGACTTAATGTGCATAAAGTACCTGGCTCAGATGGACTCAATGCCAGGGTGCTCAAAGGGTGTAGTACACAGACGTCACCTGTCCTAGCACTTACCTATAATGAATCTTTAGCTCAGAGCAATGTTCCAGGTGATTGGCGACAAGCAAATGTATCCCTGGTCTTTAAGAAAGGAGACAAATACGGTGCTGCAAACTACAGACCTATGTCGCTAACCTGCATCTGTTGCAAACCCTAGAGCATATATTGGTGAGCAACATCAACAAGCATTTATCCTTAGATAGCATATGATGGACTTAATGTGCATAAAGTACCTGGCTTAGATGGACTCAAAGCCAGGGTGCTCAAAGAGTGTAGTACACAGATGTCACCTGTCCTAGCACTTATCTATAATGAATCTTTGGCTCAGAGCAATGTTCCAGGTGATTGGCGACAAGCAAATGTATCCCTGGTCTTTAAGATAGGAGACAAATACGGTGCTGCAAACTACGGACCTATGTCGCTAACCTGCATCTGTTGCAAACCCTAGAGCATATATTGGTGAGCAACATCAACAAGCATTTAGCCTTAGATAGCATACTTGCTGACTGTCAGCATGGGTTCCGAAGTCAGAGGTCTTGTGAAACCCAGTTGGTGCAGTTTGTGCACGATATCACCAGCAACCTGGATGGTGCAATGAATCATGGGCACAAGAAGACATATTTGATCATCATGGATTTTTTCTAAAGGACTTCAACAATGTCCCAAACAGGGGGGCTATTACATAAACTCGATTACTATGTGATAAGAGTGGATCAACTCATGGCTAACTGGGTGCAGTCAACAAGTAGTCTTAGACGGTCAAGCCTCAGATCCAGTCCATGTTTCATCCAGTGTATCCCATTGTCATAAATGACTTACCGGATAATACCAGGTCTTCAGTTCGCCTGCTCTCAGACGATTGTGTCCTGTATAGGAACATTCATTCCTTGCAAGACTGTCTCATTTCGTAGGGATATCTTGACAATCTTGCACTTTGGGGGCCGATTGGCAAATGAAGTTCAACGTTGCTAAATGTCACTCTATAAGGGAGACTCTGCATTACTCACACAAACAAACCATTCATGACTACACTCTGCATCAGCAAACTTTAGAAAACGTTCAGTCCGCAAAATATCTTGGCATAACAATCACAGAGAACATTGATTGAGGTCAACATATCTCTAATACTTCGTCCAGAGCAACTAAGACTTTAGGTTTCCTTCGTAAAAACTTAGCTTTCGCACCTAGGAGTACTAAGGAGGTTGTATACAAAACTTTGGTATGCCCTAAACTGGAGTATGCAGCACCTTTTAGGGACCCATATTGTAAAACTCAGATTCGACAGGTGGAGAAGGTATAGAGGACGGCAGCCCACTGGACCTGTAGGAGGTGGCGCAAAACTAGTAGTGTTGGCGAGATGCTCGATGGGCTTCAATGGCCAACTCTGGAGTTTGGAGTTTGGAATCTATTTTCGGATTTTTTCTCAATATTACTCTATTTATCCATTTTATATAGTTTCACTTTTGCGGCGTTACAATCTGGGTTGACATAATTTATGGGCCGAAATAGCGATGGGCCGGTTTTGTTATGGGCTGAAATGACCCGGAACCCTGTGAATGGATTTAAAAAAAACCTAGATAAGAGGCAAGACTTAGGGAATTTCAGATCTGCCTGTTCCAATATCCTGGACCTTTACGTATAATGACGACTCTGCAGGGTCTTCGCTGTTCGTATACACAAAGCTTTAAATTTTGGACATAGGTCTACTATGATAGCGCGCAGTATGTATTTTAACTAGCACTAAAATGTTAGAAGGTATTTTGAACTACGCATTTCAAAATAAGACAGCAGACAACAAAACAAAATGCAAATTATGAGTCATTTAAGTAGCAAGTAGCAAGGCTCAGATGAGACTTCATGATGAGAGACTCGCCTGGAGCACCAAACCCTCTGATGTGACCTGGTGCCGTTTTAAAAATTAATGTTTTAATCAATTATAAACCTGAAGTTTATTACATTGCGATTGCTGGGTTTTTTTCAAAGAGATTGTACTTCTTTTTTATTATTCAATTTTTACACTGTCAGACAATGTTAATTTCTTATTAAAGCTTAATCCAATCACAATTTATCATTGATTAGGTACCAAATACTGTTTATCACACCATACCAATCACCAGCACGTGGCTGTAAAGCGGCTTTATGTACACAAAAACCCACGTCACGAGAAAACATATCTTCAGGGGTAAGCTACACTATAAGGACAAATCCAGCAAGCTCAGTTAAAAAGACTAGGTTTCAATTTGAATAATGCACATAAAAGTTTAGCTATTATAGATTGTAGAGAGCGAATAACAAATGCGCTGATCAGACTGCTTGGATGCTCAGATCGGTCTATACCATCGAGTCTGTACCTTTATTGTTCGCATGCAACAAAACCAGATTGTATGTTTTTCGATGGCTATTTGCGATGATAAGTTTGCAGTGTGCCTTTCCTGTAAGTAAACAGCAAAAGAGGTGGCTGCGTAGTTACACTTAGATACACTACCATACTAAGACAACGCTACGATACCAAAGGCTAACATTTATCTCTTACAATACAACTCGTAGGTTTAATACATCAAGACCAGTGGCAGTCCGGCTGCCACCAAATGGGAAATTTGTGTTAAGTTACATTTATTTCTTTTATTTCACGTAGTTTGTACAATGTAGAGCCTAGCTATTTCTCCATCTAATGTAATTTGTAAGAGCAAGCATTACCTGGGCAGTATACTGTATTTACCAATTTGTAATTGAACGCTCCTTCTATGGTTATTGGATGCTCAGGTCGGTCTATACCATCGAGTCTATACCATCAACAGAATTCGTCTAAGTCGTAACAAACCTTATCATTTTGCTTTTTCCACAATAAACGTACTTAGGCGACTGCTTAAAACTATCCCATATACTGTTATAAATTAACTAAGGTACGAGTTGACTTTGGTACGAGTTGACCAGTTACCCAAGTATAACAGAGGGTCTGGATGGGGTTTAATGATTAGTGAATAATGGCCCTTTTTTTATAATGAATAGTGAATAATGAGCCAAAAAATCATGAATAGTGAATAATTAGGGCCTAAAAATAATGAATAAGCCTATTTTTTAATGAATTGAAGAAAAAATGATGAATAGTAAATAATCAGATTTCTTTGCCACCTTTCTTTCTTTTAATGAATTGGTCTTATTTTAATGAATAACCCAAAAATTTAATGAGATGAATAATGGGCTAAATTTTTAATGAATAGTGAATACCAGACCCCCATCCAGACCCTCATAACAGGTACGTTGAATTAAAACGCACAGCTTAGCGCTTCCATTACTTCGTGACATTGTTTAGACTACTTTGAGTGCAAGCGTTTCAAGAGCTCGGAAAGATTGACCCGGAAATAAATCCTTCGTCGATCGTTTTATTAGTGAAATCGATCATTCGGTCGATAAATTTCCTTAAAATTGGTTCGTTTTGAAGCGAAAATAATTTCAAATTAATTTTGATTGTTTCTTCATTTCAAACAATCCAGAAAACTCACGAAATAAACCCCAAAAAAATATCCCGAAAGGTCACGGACTTTGCGCATGCTCAAATCCGGGCACTTGAGCTGCAAAATTTTCATCAAATGTTGTGCATTGGTTTGAAGACCAACTATTTTTGACTTATTTATTTTCGGACTTATTGCTAGATCTATATAAAACATTGCATTTTGACAATTACTAAATACATCAACCTGAGATATCCGTTTCACATAGCTGTATCTAATTCTTTGTTATTTTTGTACTCGAAACAAAAAAAAAATCACTGTTCAAAATTTTGTGGACAAAAACAGACCCACAAAATAATTATTTCAAAGCATCAACTCCAAACGTCTAGTGCTAATTGACATATGTGCTAAAAGTTTAAAACAGACCTTGCCTTCATATAAGCCAGATCAGTGTTATTGTCATTGACATTGGTAAGTAAGTAAACAATGCCCGATTTTTTCTATATTGTTGGCAAACCTTGGATGGGAACTGGGAAGACTTCCAGTTTAGCGGTCCCCAGTTTATTTATCGGGTTTATGCATTCCTTTAAATATGAGGGCTACTGCCCCCACACCCCCTTCGAAATGCTTACTGGAGCTATTTTTGCTTTTTTGGGGGTCCGATTTTGGAGATGGACACGAAAGTCTATCTTAATAGCAACAATAGACATGCGTAAATGAATACTACAGGGGACCGCTAAACTGGAAACTACCAGGTAGCTGGTCAAGTCGTGCTGGAGTCAACTAGTCCTCAAGGTCCTCTCATCCTAGGGTCAACTTCCCCCGTTCTTATTTGCACGAAAGACTGTTCTCTGAAACGTCACATACATGTACAGCAACAGAGATTATCATTTGACAAACATAGAGTGAAAATTCTATGCTGTTGAGGGCAATTAATTGCCCATGTTATTTTGTGAACCTTTCCACGTGGAGGTGTTGCTTAGAGAATGGCTCCCTTTAGCAATCGTTTATCAGCTTCTTTTTCATTTTCGTAATTTTATTAACAAATTACTTCATAAAACATGATCAAAGATCCAACTTGTTTTAATTTTCACACATTTTACCAATCATTAAAATGTTTAAATTCCATGTAAAATGCATTAAATAAGTTCTACTACCACTTACTAAGTTACTTTTTTGACAAACAAACGGTAATCAAGCATAATGATTATGAACTACCTTTGTTATATAGATTGCTATATTAATAGTAATAATACTTAATTGATGAACCTTTGAGGATAACATTAGAGACTAGACACGGAAACACACACACACAGGTCGGGTATTTCATATATTGGGATGAGTTGACACAGGGCGAGTTGACTCAGGGGACAACATGACCCAGATTCACTTGAAAAGCCACCAACACTTTCAATTATGGAACCTGGGATGGTTGATTTTTACCTTATTGCAGTATTATTTTATAGTAGTATTCATGGGTCTTCCTATTTACTGATAACCGACAACAAGAATTTTCTAAGGAATATTCCTTCATTATTGGCAAATTTTGATGATGTATGCCCTTAGAATGTTTTATAAATTATATATAAGAGGTCAGATTGCAGAAAAATCCACCTTCAGCAATTCTCATTGGGCATATATCTGACCGAAAACAACCGACAAGATTTTTTTAATGGAATATGTTTCTGATATATAATTATCTGTCTTAAGATAAAATATATGCTATATTAAATATGAAATAATACACATGTACATCATTAAAATAAATATATTTACACTACTCATAGCGTCTCATCAAGTGCAGGGTTCCCACGAGCACTGGAAAACCTGGAAAATCACAAAGAAAAGTTCCATGCATGGAAAAATCATGGAATTTGAAAAAAACTGAAAAATCATGGAATTTTTTAAAAATTTTGTGTGTTTGACTGCTTGTTTTCTGGCTACTGGTGATTTAAGTTTTTATTATTGTTTCAAAATACATGTTTGGTCCACAACAGGGCCTGCACTTGTTATGCCTGATATTTTATAGTCAGATACATGTAGCCTTAAAAATGTATGCAATTTAGGCATGTCAGAAGTATTCTTTTATTCGTATATAAGGTCTAACCTAAAGATATTCCTACGTTTTTGAATGGAATGTAAAAGCCACATTGAATCTTTTGACCTATTAGATTCTTAATTTGAAGGGTGAATCATATACAACAGGCATTCAAGCGGGCCCTACAATTCATTCTTTTTTGTTCTCCTACTTTTCCCTACATTTTCACGAAAATGCCTTACTGCTTTCCTCTTTAATTGCATGCCGGTGGGTTGGACTTCAGACTCTATGACGGCTCCGACTTAAGACTTATCTATTGATGAGATGGTAGGGGCCTGATGCTTTGGCTGTTGTCAGGCCCACCAGGGTTTACCTGTTGGATTTTTTTTGCTCTGGTATTCAGTTTTATATACTGTTGAGTCCTTATCTTTGCTTTATCTCCTTTTTTTTATCTTGATTTATATGTTCTAGGAGATGATGCATGGATAAGTTAGGGGTCTTTCATGCAAACCAAAATCTATGTCTCTTGATCCACATCTGAACTAAGGGTGAGGTTGGCGCTGTGAAACCTGTTTAAGCCCTCCAGTAAAATAGTTTTACTCACCGTTCCAAGGCGGTACTTCTTTTGTGGATCATTTGTGTTATTTATGTCTTGTGATTGTCATGCTTTTGCGTCTGTTCCTTGCTGCCTTGTGGTCACCTGCTGGGAAAGGGCTGACCTCTTGGCTCTTGTTTGTGATGTTTATTGTGGTTTTGTTACTTTCCAATGTGGTATCCTGGGTCAGGTGTGGTACTTGATTGTATCGATTCCTGATCTTTGCCATCTTTCTTACTTTTACTATCCTAACTTTCTCACTTAAAATGTCATTTATGCAATAAAATCATTTAAAAAATCCCCACCCGCTTCGCTCGCTCAGATTGCTCAATAATTAAACTTGTTTTTGATAATTGACCACTCATTTTCTCACTTTGAAGTTTTCACCTGCAAAAGTCATTGTGTTTTTGGATAATTTTATTTTGTCGCCACTTTTATCCTGCTCATTTTGATATATTATCATTAATTTAATGACTCATTGTTATGAATTATTGGTTTGGAAAAGCCCTACTTTCCCTACCTTTTACATTGGATAATCCCTACTTGTTCAAAAAATGAATCCTTACTTTTTTCCCTACTTTTTCGTGGAAGGGCACTTTAAAGCCTGAATAAAAGTTAATCAAAATACATCATCATAAAACTTTTGGAGCCATTTCATTAATCAATTCAATCATCCAGGTAGTATTGTGTTTCTGATTTTAGAATTGGCCATATAAGTGGCCTTTTCAGCTAGTTATTTGGGAAAAGATATAGAATGATGAATTATTGAAAGAAATACTGAAAGAAATATTGAAAAGATATAAGAAAGACATGTTCTAATAACAGTTAGTCACAATTATGCTCAATGTGGTAAAGAATACTGAGGATGCTGCGAAAAAGGAAAGGTTGGATGCCACGCGTTAAATGATCATGGAAATTACATTATTGATCATGGAAAAATCATGGAATTTTGTTTTTTAATTTCTGTGGGAACCCTGCAAGTGGTACACACACATATATGTAACGCATATGCAATCCTTCTCCTACCACTGAAGCCAGAGATAATGCTGGGATGGACCCGATCTGTTTTATTTTCATTTTGGGCCGGGATTAGTCCATGGAAGCGGATTTACTTCAAAATCTAAACCTGTAGCCTCATTACATGTAGATACAATGTAGTTTCACAAGCCCAATGAATGAATGGTTTTAGGCATATCATGTAACGATTAGAACCGAAATCTCATAAGCTGACCCATATATATATTTCCGTTAACACCAAGAAATTTATCATAATATGCAAATATCCATACATACATACATCACTGATCAGTGATTTTGTTACCTGCGCAGCCTGCATCTTTTGCCCATAATTTTGTCTCTAGGATGCAAAGTTTTTATTTTAGCGAGTCCCAGGATGCAATTGTATTGCAGACTTGTCATTAAAAATAGTGTTCTGGACTCATAAGTGTGCAGTTGGGACTCATTGATATGGGAAACAGCGAGTCCCAGGACTCAATAGCCCTAAATTGTAAATGAATCACTGCATCACACACCCAAATTCATCCATCCATCCATCCATCCATCCATCCATCTACACTATCATAGAAAAATCTTATTAAGCTTTTGGCTTCATAAGAGCCTAAGCTGCTTTTCTTTGTACATTCGTATGACTTTTTCTCATTCATGTGGTTATCATGTGGTTCTTTTTTATTTTACTATATGCTTATGATTTATGCCGAGAAATTATTTGTTGACAGGTTGTTCTAGGTCGTTGACGGTTGTTGTCGGTAGTTTTTACAGTTGTTGAAGGTCGTTGTTGGTGAACAGGAAGACGGGTATAAATCTGCAACCAATACTGTTGCTTAAATGTGCTTCAACGTCCTAAACTGACAGGCCCAACAGAACAGAAAGTTTCTTATATCATTAGAAATGGAGTTGTTTTGTTGTGGTTCTGCTCTGTAAAATGTTAATATTAGGTCGGTCTTTTTTCTGATGCTACTGAGAAAAGAAAGCAGAAATTTCCCAAATATTCACAACATCCAGCCTCTGCTGAGTGCTGACAGAATCACGCAATCAGGCTTTCAAGTGGGCCATACTTTTCCTATTTTTCCTACTTTTCCCTACTTTTTTGATCTGCTCCTACTTTTCCCTGCTTTTTCATGAAAATGCCCTACTATCCCTACTCTTTCACTCTAAAATGTCATTTACGCGTAAAAATCCAGAAATTTTTCCAAGCTCGGATATTATAAAGGAACTTCCATGTTCATTCAGGGAGCACGCTGCTTAGCACCTCAATTTTTAATGTTTAACCTAAAAGTCTCTCTGTTTGGCTATTACTATTGTCACAGGTATTATCCTGCTCATTTAATCTGAAATTACTTATTTCAAACAGCTCGATGTAATGTAATTTATATTTGGAAAAGCCCTACTATCCCTACTTTTTTACACCGATAATCCGTACTTTTTCATTACTTTTTCCAAATTTTTATCCCTACTTTTTCCCTACTTTTCTGTTGATGGGCACTTGAAAGCCTGCGCAATGGACCCCAAATTATGAAGTGTGCTAAAGACCACGCTATAAGTAAAGTATCAGCGGTTGTGGAATTAATTCCAAACGGAAGCTGAGCTAGACTTTATAATTCACCCAAACAGTGCCATTGAAATTTTTAGTATTTTGTAGGCAAACTGTAAGTTATAAAATTGAATTTCATAAGTTCAATGAGACAGTTCTTTTGAGCACCCAAAACATATGTTTAGATTGCTGGGAAAGAAAATTATTTCATTTTTCTGCTCAAAAACTTTGCTTAACTGGACATATGTAATATTAGTCTTGTTAAAACAGAAAATCAGAAAATTACTCCTCATGAGATGCAATACTTCAGCATTTTTATCAAAACTATTGAGAGAAAAGTGAATGGATAGTAGTAGCACAGCAAACAGTTTTTTTAAGGATGTCTTAAGCTGAAGCAATTTTATCGATAACTGTTTTCTTCAGGATTATGGACAGAGAGTCTGATGTTGGAAGTAGTGAGACAGGAAGTGGAAGGGATACACCTAGGTCCCTGGATCAGGAGTCTTTCCGGCCGGACACACCGGGACCAATGCCAACGTATCAGTACTCGAAGGTAACTTGATAACTCTCATCCATTGGGCCAGATAAAAAAAATGAATTGTTTCTCAGGCACCACCGCATCTTTTTTAAACTGCATTAAATCTTTTTATCGCTTTCAAAAAAATGAAATATAAACCACATTTCCAGTTCAAACCATCGTAATCGGTAACGACCATGTGGCTCCACTTGGACATTGTGGTCCATTGAGGGTAATGTCAGGTTGTTTAATTATTGTCGCCGCCATTTCCGGATTTAATGTGTTATATTTTCGATATATTTAAAGGACAAGTGCATGGTTTTGCAGGACGAGTGAAAATTGTAAGTCACTCGTCCTGCAGGACAAGTGCAATATTGAAATATTTTTGTCCCCTGCCCTAGTATCTATACTGAGGGAAAAAAATTAGCAATATACCTTGGGGATTCTTAGCTTAGAAGAAATAGGAATTTTAATTTCATTTATATCAATCATATTTTGACAAATGTTTATGAGTCTGATGACATAAACTGTTTGACATTTAAGATTATGTAAAGTGGGATTTTAAGCCCCCTTGCTTAAATAGCTTATCTGGTGATTGCGCGAGTAGTTTTCTGCTAAAAGTTTATTTTTCCGCCAAAGGCAAAAAAGTGAAAACTGGTTTAAAACTGAATGTTCTATTCACCCTTTCGGTACAATTTTTAGTTGAAAATCATATTTTTTCAAATTACCTCCCTTTCAGTTGAAAAGCATTTGAAATTAAAATGCTTGAAGCAGATCAATTCGTTGCCATGAAATCAGAATTTTTATTTCCTTTGACCTATCGTTGGTAGCCATTAGATCATTTTCAAACAACTGACCTGTTTGCGCACCTGCTTATTAAAAGATCTAAAGCTAAAAAGATTGCCTATAGGCTATAGGAAAACCCATCATAACTAATTGATAAACTTTTTTCCCTCAGTATATCTGGTGTAGGCTGCTAATCAAAAATTGCAGTGTGAAAGCAAACTGAGATTGATCTTTAGAGTATGCTCACAACATTCCTTCTGGAAGATTCAAAAGAACTACAAAAAAAAGATATTATGCTAAGATATCTTCTTCCTGGTGCTTAGTCTTGAAAAAAAGCTATTTTTTAACCCTTAATGCGCCAATCGCAACAAAAGTCGTCTGCTTTTCTCATCTGCTGAAATGTTTAAGAAGCCTCTATGGCAAACAGTGTGGACCCAGATCAGACTGCTCCTATAGGAGCAGTCTGTTCTGAGTCCATGCTGCTTGCTTTTATGCTTAATTTGTCAGTAATGTTAGGCAATTATTTGCAGCAGACTACTTCAGCAGGCGACATTTTCAGATGCATTTTTCTTGGCGCTTTAAGGGTTAAGACACTAAAACTAAAGAAGAAAGGTCAAAAATTGGAATAAAAGATTATTTCTCTGATATGGTTATAAAATATTTTAGGTACATGTAGGTGGCATTTTGAGCGAGTTTCTTTTGAGCTTCCAAAACAAATACTAAAGCTGGCGGATTTGGAAATATTCACAATTTTATGCACAAAACTTAAGTTAATCTCGTCCAATGAGGTTATCAACAGATGACAAAAAGCTGTGAAACTTTTGTTTTCTGGTTTCAGGATGAGCTTTATGAGATCGAAAAAGCACCAGCATCCCGGATTATACCAGCATGCCTAGCCAAGGAGTTTATGTAAGTCACATCACTGAAAGGAGAACTTGATGGCCACCCCACCCTCTCCCTCTCCCTCTCCCTACATCCTGGATCAAACCAGCAGTTTATGTAAACATGGTTCGCACAGGCTTGAAAAGTACTATAATATACAGGACTGTATTGAAAGTCCTTGAAAATTAAATTTGCCTGGAAAAGTACTGAAAAAAACATTTAAAGGCCTTGAAAAGTCCTTGAATTTTACCATTTACAGGAGGATTCAACGGGTTTTTTTTTGAAGACCTGAATCAGTATCAAATTGTGGTGCCTTTATTTGGTGAAGCATATGCTGCACCAAATAGTCACCACAATTTTATACTAATTATCTTAAACTAATGTCTTTAGTGATGGACTCAAGTATTTTCGAAGTAGAATTTCAATGTGTTAATCAGTATTTTTCTTAAGTTTTCAATCCTTGAAAACAGTAGGAAAGTGCTTTTGAAGTCCTTGAAAATTCCTTGAATTTTACACAATCTTGCCTGTATGAACCCTGGTAAGTCATTTCGCTTGAAGGGGGACTTACCCCCTCCACTTTCCCCACATACAAACACAAATGGTGACATCTCTCGTAGACCTCTGGAGACTGAGTTAATGGGCAAGTAAGGACCCATTTCCAATTGAAATTACAAATGTCCCAATTGGGAGTTGGAAAACCACATGTTTGAATAAGAATTTACCAGTTTAGATGTGTAGATATATAAAGCAAGAATTTAACATTCCCATTAACTCTTTGCTTACTACTAACCGGGCCGCACAGCACAGTCGGCATTGTGTCTGGCAACAGTTGCGAGTCTGACTGCAGATCCAGGGGTCGCGAGTTCGATCCCAGCCCGGTCCCATACTTTCGTGGAGATTGATCATGAAATAATTTCTACGGTCATTCTCCTCCCTTCCGCTGAATCATTCAAGAAGGGTCGTTGTCAGTTACAAGCGAAAGAATGTGCACGAAGTACTGATTAACTGCTTGTTCAAGCTTGCCCAGGAAAGGGTGTGGTTAGGTGAACTGACCGTCCCGCCATGACAATAGCTTTTGACTTGGGGCGTAAACAACAAAACAAACAAACAAATCTTAGCTTACTAGCGTCATCTTCTGATAACTTTTGCAAACAGTTTGGATCCTGATCAGGTTCAACATTCTGGTTCCAAGCTCTTTGACACTGATGGTATTCCTGAAAAAAAAATTGCGAAAAAGTTTCATTTGAAAAAATCAGCAGATGACAAAAAAGTCTGCAAAATAGAGTTAACCTTTAATGTGCCAATCGCAAGAACAAAAGTCGTCTGCTTTTCCTGTCTGCTGAAATGTTTAAGAAGCCTCTATGGCAAACAGTGTGGAACCAGATCAGACTGCTCCTATAGGAGCAGTCTGTTCTGGGTCCACGCTGTTTGCTTCTATACTTAATTCGTCAGTTATGTTAGGCAATTATTTGCAGCAGACGACTTCAGCAGACGGCAGTTTCAGATGCATTTTTTTTCTTGGAGCTTTAAGGGTTAACCTTGATGGTTTTCTTAAAATAATTTTTGAAAAAGTTTAATTTGAAAAATCAGCAGATGACAAAAAAGTCTGCAAAATAGAGTTAAATATTAGTGCTGAATTCTTTCTTACTATAGCTACACTATTCCCATTAAATGTGATTAGGCAGACAATATTCAAGACCAAAACATATTGGCAGGATGAGTGTTAAATCAACTATTACAGAGATCCATCTTTTCACAGGTTTGATGGTGTTTGGGACCCTGAGAGATGGCACCGCGGTGACAGTGGTTCAAGAAATTCCTCACCTCTCACTCTAGGGGAAATCAGAGAGAGAAGGTTTGAGAGAGATGGTATTCGGAGAGCTTCAGGTAGGTAACCATTTTAGTCATACATGAGATTTTGATACTTATCACACTGTCGAGCAGTGAAGACTAAAGCGAGCCTTTGCAAATGTGCAGACTGAGCCTTGGCTGCTTGCACATACAAAGTATGGATGCTAAGTTTACAGGTGAAACCTAGTAATTTTGTTCAGGTTTTCTGGAAAAAATATAATTTTATGCATTTTGAAAGGTGAAATGCCTTTATTTTATGCATTATAAAAGACGAAATGCCTCTCAAATTTATGCATAAAATGTTATTTTTTTTTTTCAAAAAAAAATTATTTGTACCAACCTTACCTAAAATTTTCAGACCTTCCCGAAACACACTTATTTTTTTAATTTTGCCTAACTAAAATACAGGGACAAAGCTAGGGGGCGACTAGGGCGAAATGGTTGCCATAGGGGCCGAAAATTCTGCCTAAATGCGACCCAGAGAGAAGTGGGAGTCTCCCCCAAAAAAAAAAAATTTAAAAAAAAAAAGAATTTTTTTTTTTAGGGAGACTCATTCTGTCACCACACAAACGCAAGCTGTGGTGACAATCTACTTCCACTGCATTGTACTTCTCCTTCATTTAATGGTGATAGTATGTGTAATAGCTACTTTGCCTCTAAACTGACAGAAAATGCTATAATTTTACTTTATAACTTCTCCCTATCTGACTCACTTCTCCCTAATTTTACTGGAGGGAGAAGTCACTTCTCCCTACTGTCAGAGCCCAGCTTGGGCCCTGAAATAGTGCCTTAAAATGGAGTCCTGTTTAATTACAGCTAGTGCAAGCCTTGATCCAAAAGAACGATTGAAGGAAGAGAAAGATGGTATTGTGTTGAGTCCTCAGCGCCGTAGCTTTGGTACCGGCTGTCATGTGACCCATCAACCTCTCCTCCAGAGAGCCCTGAGTAATACCGTAGATTACAAGGAGTCGGAGAGGTGAGTTATAACCCTACATAAGAGGCATATGAGCTGTGACACATGATTTCCAACAATGTGGCATTTTGACAAGTGTAGACTTAGACGAGCCGGTGCAGCCTCCCTTTAAGCTTAGAAACTCCAAACACTCTTCGGTCAGTTGCTCAACACTCATAGAATATTCAAGCGACCAGCAAAGGCTCTGATCAGACTGCACATATGCGCAGGCTGATCTGAGCCTTTGCTGGTTGCACCTACCACATTGTTGGAAATCCCATGTCATGGCTCATATTCAGAAGTATAGCAAAAAAAATAACAGTAAAACCTGTGTAAAAGGGCCACTCAAAAATAGACAGAACAAAGATCTTTATGTCAAATGGTAGCTCAATGAAGGTCGAAAGTATTGCAGAATGCCCCAAGGGGAGCATTCTGCAATACTTTTGACCTGCATTAAGCGATAATAAAGGGGAGCAATCTGCAATACTTTTGACCTGCATTAAGCAATAATTGTTCTTGAAAACCAATTTTTTTTTTTAGAGAATGTCCGTTTTACACAGGTTTTACTGTAAAATAGAATAAAATTGAGATTTTTTCTTTGTATTTTGGGTGCTGGAAACAACCATCTGATTGAGATGGTTCTTTTGAGTACCCACAACATGTTTTTAAGAAATCAGAAAATGCCGTCAACCCTTTATTAAGCAAGCACCTAAGGGATAGTCAAAATGTGCTTTCTTAAGGCAGATGTTTGCTTAATACAGGTATGTTTTGCGGAAACTGAATACATGCTTGCCACTAAAGCAGGTTTTACTGTACTTTTTAATTTAATATGCAGAGCTCTTTACCAGGTATTCACACATTTTTTATGCCCCAACTTCAAGTGGGAACATATTTGGTTTGGCTTTTTGTCAAATTTGGCCATTGAAAATGTGTACTATAATGTATATCTCGAAGACTAGCAAGGAGCTTCAACGTGGGCTGATAGAAGTTGATTAGTAGATAACCTGGTGAAATTCTATAGAAAAAGTTATTTTTTTCTGAGTTATTGCGATTTGCAAATATGGCCATTGAAAACTCATTACATGTAATCAAGATACAGTAAAACCTGTCTTAAACCGCCTCTCAAAAATAGACAAAACAAAGATCTTAATGACAAATGGTAGCTTCATGAAGGTCGAAAGTATTGCAGAATGCTCCCATTGGAGCATTCTGCAATACTTTAGACCTGCATTAAGCGATAATCAGTCTTAAAAACATATTTTTGGTCTTTTTTTTGATTGGCGCTTAAGACAGGTTTTACTGTATCTCATAAGAATATGATTATTTTTACTGTTAAAAACTTTGGCTGCTTATCATACTATTATATTTTCAGGAATGACCGAAGAGATCAAAGAAGAATAGGAAGCGGGAGAATACAGATAGATCGTGGGAACGAGCGGGATCGAGATTTCCGTAACCCTCGCGATACCGACCGTGGCCTAGACAGAGACTTCAGAAATCATAGAGATGGCGAGAGGGTTATTGAGAGAGACTTTCGTAACAACAGGGACGCTGAACGGGGCCATGAGAGGGAGAGAGATTTCCGGGGGCCAAGAGATAGATTTGAGAGGGACGATAGAGACAGAGACAGGAGATTTGATAGAGACCGTCTCTTCAGAAGTAGAGGAGGAGATGATGTAAGTTAAATATACTGTAACAAGATTAACAAAAAAAATTGGAACTTAAAATTGTAAATATTTTCTGTAATATCCATCGGTTTTAACATTTGTTTTAGGTGCTCAAAAGAACCTTCTCAACAATATAAGGATAGTTGTAAATAGTCCAAGTTGCAAAAATCGTTCTGACAGTGAATATTAGGACTCTCCAGCCTTTTCATTAAAATTAAAAGTAGGAGGCAGAAAACTGCTAGAGTAAAATTAGCATCAGTGACATTTTTTTTCTTAACTCTCAGCTTAAACATATTTTGTGGGTACTCAAAAGAACCGTCTCATCGAGTTGGTTCTTCTGAGCACCCACTACTTATGTTTTAACTGATAAGGAAATAACCACAATTTTATGCACAAAAATTTTGCTAGTCTGTATCAGTGACTGTAGAAATAATTTCAATGTAAGGGATAGTATAGTTAAGTTCACAAGACTTCTTTCATATTTATCGGCTGCTTAGAACTGGTTCAACCCAGGAAAGACAGAAAATTGTCCGAACATGACTGAAAAATTGTTGACTGGGATATAAAGCATAAAAAAACGACTGAAGAATTCTTTCTTATATTTTCAGCCGAGAGATCGAGACTTCAGAGACTTTGGCAGTAGACATAGTAAGTAGATCAGGTCCCCAGGTTATATAACTTTTTACATGCTCAACTCAACTGATCATGAAATTAAACATGCTCATAAATGTTAAAATGCCAACAATTGTTGCCATTTTAACATTTATTAGCATGAGAAATACAACATCTGAGTGTTTGAAAGCAAAGAAGTCTTTAAGTTTCAGCATTCAAATGTTTATGAGCAGTTAAAATTTCGTGCCCAGCTCAGTCGGGTATGAGATTTTTTAATAACCTCTGAGCAAGAAATCGGTATATTGTGCTCAGCTATCCTGGTGGTCATCAGAACCATCATCTCTTCCATACTTTGTGTTTGTGAGCAGAGAAGGCAATGATGAGAATGTGTGTAAGTGCAGCCTCATCTGAGCCAGACTTGAAAAGTACTTGAATTTAGAGGGCTTTCTTGAATAGTCCTTGAAAATTAAATCTGCCTTGAAAAGTACTGGAAAATCACTTAAAAGCCTTGAAAAGTCCTTGAATTGAAATATTTTCTGTAGGACTTAGCGCTGTTGATAGAGACCTGATTCAGTATAAAATTGTTGTGCCTATATTTGGTGCAGCATATGCTGCACCAAATATAGGCACAACAATTTAATACTAATTTTCCAGTACTAACGTCACCATTATCTCAGTCAAGCGTTTCTGTAGTAGAATTTTAACACTTAGATCTGTATTATTCATTAATTTAAGTCCTTGAAAACTGTTGGAGTTGCTTTTAGAAGTCCTTGAAAAGTCCTTGAATGTTACTCATACTTGCCCGTATGAACCCTGTAAGCCTTTGCTGCAGGTTAACAGGATAATAATTGGGGAGGAGTGTAGTACATAAAACTTTTCAGCATGACAAGGGCCTATGCATGACAAGGGCCTGTATAAACCTAGCGGCCTTTTTTTTGGACATAGGCAAACATTGAAGACCCACATCAGATGCCGCAAAATGAAGACCCAGATCAGATGCAGCAGAATGCGCCATCTGATCAGGGTCTCCACTATTTGCTTATGGAATGTTCTCATAGGTTTAGTTAAACAAAAATTTTCAGTGTAAAATTGTAAATATTTTTTTACCCATATTTTTCAGCATACGTTTTGGGAGCTCAAAAGACCCATCTCATTGAGACGGTTCTTTTGAGTACCCACAACATATGTTTTGGTTGAGAAATAAGAAAATTATTTTTCTGGTACGCACTCTTAACTAAAGGCCAGTTTCTATTAAAATTTTAATAAAAATGAAACATACCACCCAACAACCCCAAATTTGTTTCAGATAATCGACGAGATCGTCATGACTCGATGGGCAGGAGAGAAGAAGAGCCCGAATGGTTTAACTCCGGACCGATCAGTAAGAGCGATACAATAGAACTCCATGGATTTGACAAGTTGGGGTCGCGGGACCGTAAAGACAGTGAGCAGGGAAGGCGGGAGGAGAAACATGAAGACGTCTTTGAAGAGGAGGAGTCACACGAAGAAGAAAAAGATGACAAAGATGGTAAGTGTACCCCTTTCAGATCAATGGAATTTTCCATAAAGCTAACTATAATGTCAGGATGGTCCATTGTATACATTGAGGGGTCACCTGTTATAATTTTTTTAAAAATGTATTTTTTTCTCTGAAAATCGATTTTGTCTTGGCAAACAGTGCAGACCCTGATAAAATGCCGCATTATGCAGCATTTCCCATTGGTCTGCCCTGTTTGCCAAATTTCAGATCCACAAAGGGTTAAATTATGATTTTCACAAACTAAAAAGGGGATTTGTGCAATTTAAGGGCCATTATTGACTTCTGGGCCTTCCAAAGATATTATTTTATTAAGCATTTCATTGAGACTCTGTTGACTCACTGCAATGCTGACTTGAGTAGGCAGGGGACAAAAATTCCTCTCGTCCGCTCGTATTTACGAGTGGATTTTAGAAAGGACGAGTGATTCTTCCCAAAGCGCTCGTCCCGAAGACGAGTGCTAAAATCTGCGGTTGAAACTAGTATTTTCTGAATGGCAGAAAGCGTTTTCATCGAGCCTTATACCTTTTCAATTCCGAAAGTAGAAACCGGATGTTGTGATTGCAAATGGCGAATAAAAGCTGCGCAGTATAATGTGCGGTAGTGTGGTAGACTGTATCGAAGTAAATATTGATTTTTTCGGAGCGCATTTTCATCATTGAAATAGCTTTGACAGACTGTATCGCTTTAATTATTGAATTTTCTTCTTGACGGTCGTAATTCTGCTAAAATATCTCCTGCAGAAAAGGAAAGTAAACGCGATTTTGAGAAAAGAAAGTCGCAACATGAGACTCAGTATTGAATGTTAAACTCTTTTTGTCAGTGTATTGGATGCAGTTATGAAACTGACTGCAGTGGGTAAATATTATTTTAGCAGTGATATAAGGAACTTCAAAAACATCAAATCCCCATTTTGTTTATTTCATACAATTTTTAAGGACGAGTGCATGTGTTTGCAGGACGAGTGAAAATTTCAAGTCACTCGTCCTGCAGGGCGAGTGCAATATTGAAATTTTTTGTCCCCTGGTAGGTTGTGAAGATCATTGGGATATTATATACCATGGTAGTTGGAAACAAAATAAAATCCTTTTAACTCTTTCCTTGCAAGCGTTGACTTGTAATCTACTGATAACCTTTGCAAACAGTTTGGACCCAGATCAGGACTCACAGAATGTCCGTCATTAATCCCAGCTTAGAACTGGTTCAACCCAGGAAGACCCGTCCCATTATAACTGAAAGATTGTTGATGGGACGTAAAAAAATCGAATCAATCAAACACAGAATGTCGGTACTGATCTGGATCCAGACTGTTTGACACTCTGATAGTGTTCCTGGAAGATTTTTTTTTTAAGTTAATTTTGAAAGAAAGTAGAGTTAAAATAATGGTAAATTTATTTTGACTAGTTATATTTAGGGTGCTTTTATTTTCAGCCATCAATGTAGCAGACAGAAATGGTAGCTTGGAAACAAATGAGTCTAGCTCCCCTGAGACTAACCAGTCTGACCTTGAGATGAAGCCTGTCAAGACACCACCTCTCAACACATTATTTGATTTCAACGAGTTCTTTAAGATTGATAACATTCCAGGGCTCACGGTAAGTGATAGAAGTCCGACATGCTGGGCTCATGGTAAGTGATTGAAGCTTGAAATGCTGGGCCTAACATTCCAGGGCTCACGGTAAGTAATAGAAACCTGACATGCTGGGCTAACAGTAAGTGATATAAACCTGACATGCTGGGCTCACGGTAAGTAATAGAAACCTGACATGCTGGGCTAACAGTAAGTGATATAAACCTGACATGCTGGGCTCACAGTAAGTAATAGAAGCCTGACATGCTGGGCTCAAGGTAAGTAATAGAAGCCTGACATGCTGGGCTCACGGTAAGTAATGGAAGCCTGACATGCTGGGCTCATGGTAAGTAATGGAAGCCTGACATGCTGGGCTCATGGTAAGTAATAGAAGCCTGACATGCTGGGCTCACGGTAAGTAATGGAAGCCTGACATGCTGGGCTCACGGTAAGTAATGGAAGCCTGACATGCTGGGCTCACGGTAAGTAATGGAAGCCTGACATGCTGGGCTCATGGTAAGTAATGGAAGCCTGATATGCTGGTCTCATGGTAAGTAATGGAAGCCTGACATGCTGGGCTCATGGTAAGTGATACAAGCCTGACATGCTGTGCACATTGTTCTATTTGAAAATACATGTGCATTAACAAATTTGAATTCAAATAAAATCTTCATTCACTCACCAGAAATAATCTATAACGGATGTAAGTAGACAAGCCAGATCAATGTATTTATTTTTTATTGTGTGTATTGTTCGTATGAACAATTTTTATAAGCGAAGTACCAGAAAAAAATGCATTGATCCTTATGTCTCGGCTGGTTGTTTTACATGTGATGTAAATGAATCGCCAAGTATCGATACTAAGAGTAAAGATCGCAAAATCACTATCACCAGCAAATATATCATGTATCGATTTCATCGCCCCAGCTCTAATTTTTTGATGCATATTTTGCTGGCAATTTTGGGATTAATGACCTTGTAGGCATGAAGGTGATTGACAAATTTGCATTTGCTGATCTAATTTATTCTTAAATCTCTCAATTGTTATGTATTATTTTTACCAGGATGATCCTGTAGTTGATCCGGAGCTCAGCACTAGTATTGGAGGGAGTAGATTCTACCAGCTGTTCCAGATTGGAAGGGCCAGTCAGGGTAGCCAAGAACACAGCAGAAGGTCCTCTTTGAATGATGAATTCGGCTATCTTAACGGTAGGGTCACTGTTGATTATGATTTAGACTGTTGATGCTATAAACAGATTGTGACATAACAGGAGGTCTTCGCAGGGAGACTTGGGGGCGCCCGGATAGCTCAGTCGGTAGCGTGTTAAGCTCTGACTAGCTAGATACCTCTGCCACACAGGTTCAAATCTTGCTGGTGTGGCTAACAAAAAATATCGATTTGTGAAAAATTATCAAATTGTTCCTGCAGTGGTATTTATCTCAATGGTTTGACTGTCACCTTCCGCGCTGCAGTGGTTTCGCTGTGTATTTCCCGGCCGAATGCCGAAAACTGCACTGGTTTTCCCCTGCCACTAGACAGTCAGCATCTTAGACATTATCTCCAGTAAGTAAGTTAGAAATACATCTATAGGTGAAGTTTTCAGAAATAATGTTGAATTCAGAATTTTTAGGCTGACTTTCCTTCTAAAGTCAGCTTTCCATAGCAAGGTTATAATAGCATCTTGCAGATGTATGATACATGATTTTGAATTTTTTAAAAGTTCATGGTTTTGGAAAGGAGCTCTAGCGATAAGGCGTATATTTTCCCTAGTTGACCTGATTACAAAACCTAAATTTTCAAATTGCCCTAAAAATTTTAAAATTGGACTGTTTCGGCAGTAAAATATGCATAGAAAGCAACCAAATAGGTTTCAAAGCGATCCATCATTTACAAAGCCGTGAAAACTTGCGCCTTCTACTCCCACCCCTCATTTTACGTCTTTAGACTGGGTACCGTTTGGACGATAGTTTTAGTAAATCCTTTGCAGGTTTTCAAAAAGTAAAAGTGCTAAAATATTATGGATATAAGTGCCCTTCATTTCCAAAACTTTGCGGTATTCCTTCTGCGCATGCGTACGAAATATACTTAAAATTGTGACGTTTGTCATTGAAAAGATGAAACTGGCATCTTTCAGTTTGTTTTTAGATGCTTTCCCCCCCTAGACCGAAGATGCCCTTTGGACAATTAAATGTCGCTATACAAATATATAAAATATGTAAATGGCGTCTTGGGTCTAGGGGGGGAAAGGGGTTGTATAAGCGAAAGAAGACATTAAATATCTGACAAAAATAGACCACTTTGCAAGATGGTCGTTTTTATTGTACATCAACTGTATAAATAGTTTTACTTTACATAGCGTGGTTCCCTGTTTAACGGTCTAGTTCCCATATATGTTTCTGAATAATAAGCACAGTTGATGATCGAAATAAATTTTCATTCAATAAGAAGTAGAGTTATTACATGCATGAAGGAAAACCCGTTTTAAATATACAAATTGGGGGCAATGGTGCATCGACGGCTCGTCTATATATATTTGTTGAATGTGCCTAGTTTCTCCAGTTGTTATTTCAACAAAATAAAACGAACGTCTCGTTTAGGGAGATTGCTCGTCTTATCGCTAGAAATTCTTTGAAACTTTAACCCATGGAAACATTCTAGATGGTAGTCAAGAACACTGTTAAATGGTAGATTAACTGTTTATATATGGGCCGCAACGCAACAAAACCTGTCTTCAGGGTTTCTGAAAAAGCGAGACTCTAACCAGTCTCCTCAGCAACACAGACCAGGTAGAAAATTGAAACTGATCAGACTGCGCCGATGCGCAGGCTGGTCTGCGCCTTTGATGTTCCCAACGCCCCAAAAGACAGGCTTTCTCGCGTCATGGCCCATATAACAACTGGTGTGAAATAATACCAGGTTCTCTTTGGGAGGTAATTTGTAAGAGGCAGCCAGGGACTGCTGGATGCCTGAGTGACCTTGTAGGTTCGCTTTTGATACGATAAATTGGTTGTGAAAAAAAACAAGTCATAGGCGATCAAAGAAGGCTCAGGTGCAAAGTCTTCCCAATTTGCAAACTCAATGAAATGAAGTACCTAATGGATCACTACAAAGACCAGGCCTCGAGGTTATAAAACTTTTTTCATGTTCAACTCAACTGAGCATGAAATTTCAACTCCATAGAAACTAAATTGCTGAATAATGAATACTGTTCTTGCTTTCAAACTCTCAGATGCTGTATTTATCGTGCTAATAAATATTAAAATGCAAACAAGTGTTGCCATTTTAACATTTATGAGCATGATAAAAATTCATGCTCAGTTGAGTTGAGGATGATAACAGTTTTATAATCTCAAGACCAGGCTTCTAGTCCCATTGCATTGAAGCTTGCACAAATTAAACAATTTGCATGCTAGCAGTGACTGTTGTTGTCTGCTGATCAACTTTGCAAACAGTTTTGACCCAGATCAGGGCTGACAGAATGTCGGGCCTGATCTGGATCCAAACCATTTGACACTCTGATAGAGTTCCTGAAAGAATTTTTTGAAACAGTTAATTTTGAAAAAAGTCAGCAGACGACAAAAGCTTGAAAAATTACCCATCATGCTTAGAGATTTTTGAATTTCAGATCTTCTGAATGGGTCCAAAAGTCCAATAATACCATCACCACCACCGCCTTCAGCCAATTCAGTGTTTGATCACAGCAACTTTCTTACCCCTTTCGCTGGCAGTGACAAACAACAGAATATAGAGTTTGGAACAGTTGGACAGAAGCTGAGCACTATGAACAACAATCCTTTCGTAACGGCCCTTATTAACAACGCGGCTGCTATGGAGAAGAATAGAATGAGTCGTAAGTACAGTGGACTTTTGATAACTTAACCAGGGTTGGCATAAAACCCGGGTTTTATCATAAAGCCCAACCCGGCGGGTTTAACGGGTTTTATGAAGGCGGGTTTTTGGGGTTTTATGGGTTTTATGTGGGTTTTATAAATCTGAAAGTTTATCTCATGACTCTCACAACCAGCTGCTACCTTACAGTTTTACTGTGCAAACAGTACTGGTCTAAAGAGAAACAGCCTGATCAGGATTAAAGCTGTTTGCATTTCTGTCTGCATCTTTTGATGGTATTACTTTGTGGTAAAATTTTAGGCTGATTACAAAAAACTGTGGGGATATCCCAAAAGAAAAATAACAGAAGTACTGTTTTGACTTATGATTCACACCTTTGGGGCAGTAATTGAGCAATTATCCTTGACTATTGAAATTATGGTCAAATGCAGTCATGCTGGTCCTAGTAACAAAAGTGTGAAAACTCTTAATGCAGTCTTATTGGGAAATGGGAACTTATTCACACTCTGGAATAGAATTATAGCATTCATACATTAAGTTTAATCAGGCTTAAGCATAAAACAGTTCATCACCAATCAAAGTTAGCTTTAAAATTTTCATTTACATCCAATATGATCAAGCAATAAGACCCAGTTTGTTTATATTTTTGAAGCCCAATATATTTTTTCAGGGGAAGATGACATTGGTAGACTGGCATATTCATAAAAATAGACAAGATAATAATAATCAGAAATAGTTTAAAACTGACTTGTCTGTATCTTGTAAAAACATGTAATATATTTTCAAATGTGAATGTGTCAATGTTGATACTCATATTTTAATGACTATCTCACTAATACCACTAAAACTGATTAAAATATGGCTATATAGAATCAATTTTACACTTTTTTATCTATTACCAGACTGAAAATCAACAATTTACAAGACCGAAATTTCATAAAACCCGCCTATTGCCCAAAGTGGGTAATATGACCTTATTGCCCAGCCCGGGTTTTATGGGGTGGGTTTACCGGGGCGGGTAATATCGTGCCAACCCTGAACTTAACCCATTGTTGCCTAATGTATTTTCTCATCTTGATCAATTGGACAAGTCCATTTCCAACTTTAGAGTTGTTGGGTGGTATTTTTCATTTTTATTCAAATTTTAAAAGAAACTTCTGTTTGCAAACAGTGGAGTACCTGATCAGATGCCGCATTTTGTGGCGTCTGATCTGGTTGTGCACTGTTTGCCAATGTCCCACAAAAAGAACGCTAGGCTTATATGGATTAAATTCTTGATGGTGACAGGTCTGCTATATAGAGGGTCTCTCATGAGTGCTCATGTATTATTGAATTTATTAAGCAAGTTGGGTAAAAGAGATAAAATGTGAGGCTTGCCAAGCATTTTATCGCTTTTTTGTAGCAAGTTTGATAAATTGGCATATAAATCCAATAATATAGGAACAGGAATGTTTAAATAGAGGATCTTACATGAGTGCTCATGTTTTATTGATTTTATTAAATGAGTTGGGGGGAAAAGAGATAAAATGCGAGGCTAGCCGAGCATTTTATATCTTTTTCGCAGCGAGTTTTATGAATTCAATAAAACAGGAGCATTTTGGTCTGAAAAACATCAAAATTTTCCCGCAACATTATAATGGATGTCATAACGTTTCCTGAAAATCTGTAAACCACTAGTGGTTTATAGATTTTATTGCATGGCATTCTATCACTCCCTGACGCGACATCATGTGATAAATCTAGTTATCATATGACACTTAAAGTTAGATGAAATGGTGATTTTTGGAATACAAACCTCTGGTATTTACCAATATATGTAATGCTGCATTGTAGTCATCATTTCATAATGTTACCAAAATCTGGAATTAACTGGTGGTTTACTTAATCATAATGCATCAACACATTGCAAATATTTCCCTTTTCAATGTATGGCATTATGCAAGCCTTATCCCTTTTCCCACTGTTCACGACAATTGTCACCTACTCTCTCATTTGATAAGTATACTTTGATAGCCTATATAGCGTTTGCTACGATGGTAAAAGTATTCTGGAGTGCATCTGAAAATGTAGCAGATGTAAGAAGTAGATAACATTTTCAGGAATAAAATCTGCAAGATATGTTTTAACCCTTTACTCTATAGACTATTTTTAGATTGTGACATCATTTACTATTTTTAGACAACATTGAAAAAATTCAAGAATTATTATGGAGTAAACTTTTAGCGTTAAAGACACAAGGCTCATTGGAGGAGAGCCACGGTGTTAGAATGTTAGACTTCAGATTGTGAGGCACAGTGTTGCATAGGTCCAGATAAGGATAATTTTGTGCCTAAAAATAAAATTATTTTCTTACCCATGAATTTAAATGTGTGTTTTGGGTGCTCAAATCTTTTGAGCACCCACAACATATGTTTTGGATAAGAAGTAAGAAAAACAATTTTCCAGTGGAGGCCTGGTGTTGCATCCTTGAGTGAGAATTTTAACCACTGCTTAGTACTGGTTCAACCCAGGAAAACAGGAAGTTGTCCCAACATGATTGAAATATTGTTGACTTGGACGTAAAGTTTCAACATAAACAAAAACAAGGCTCATTGCTTTTGTAACTTACTTTTTTCACAGCCACTGGCAATAGAAGTACTCTTGAGACTGAAGCTAAACTGAAGGCATTACTATTTGGTAACCCTGACTCTAATCCTAGCAGTGGTACAGCCAGCCCAGGATTCTCTTCACCACTCAGTAAGTCTTACTTAACTCTTTATCCCATCTAAACCTACTGACAATAGCAGTACTCTTGAGACTGAGGCTAAACTGAAGGCATTACTATTTGGTAACCCTGACTCTAATCCTAGCAGTGGTACAGCCAGCCCTGGATTCTCTTCACCACTCAGTAAGTCTTGCTTAACTCTTTATCCCATCTAAACCTACTGACAATAGAAGTACACTGGAAACTTCAGCTTAACTCAAGGCACTATAAGCTGTATTGGAAAGTATCATATATAAACTTGTACAGAGAAATTTAAATTTTCTACCTAGTATCTGTAACTGAGCAGGCTGATTTGGGTATGACCTGGGAGGAAACCCTGAAAACCGGTTTTCTCCCGTCGAGGCCCATTTTTACTGCGCTTTGAAGAGAAACACAAGCAAATACTCCCCAGGCCCATTTTTACTGCACTTTGAAGAGAAACACAAGCAAATACTCCCCAGGCCCATTTTTACTGCACTTTGAAGAGAAACACAAGCAAATACTCCCCAGACCCAGTTTTGCTGCACTTTGAAGAGAAACACAAGCAAATACTCCCCAGGCCCATTTTTACTGCACTTTGAAGAGAAACACAAGCAAATACTCCCCAGGCTCAGTTTTACTGCACTTTGAAGAGAAACACAAGCAAATACTCCACAGGCCCAGTTTTACTGCACTTTGAAGAGAAACACAAGCAAATACTCCCCAGGCTCAGTTTTACTGCACTTTGAAGAGAAACACAAGCAAATACTCCCCAGGCCCTTTTTTACTGCGCTTTGAAGAGCAACACAAGCAAATACTCCCCAGGCCCAGTTTTACTGCACTTTGAAGAGAAACACAAGCAAATACTCCCCAGGCCCATTTTTACTACGCTTTGAAGAGAAACACAAGCAAATACTCCCCAGGCCCATTTTTACTGCGCTCTGAAGAGAAACACAAGCAAATACTCCCCAGGCCTGTTTTTACTGCGCTTTGAAGAGCAACACAAGCAAATACTCCCCAGGCCCAGTTTTACTGCGCTTTGAAGAGAAAAACAAGCAAATACTCCTAGGCCCATTTTACTGTGCTTTGAAGAGAAACACAAGCAAATACTCCCCAGGCCCATTTTACTGTGCTTTGAAGAGAAACACCAAGCAAATACTCACTGATCAGTACTTTATAAAACAATGCAAATATACACTGAAGTGTAATCTGTAGAGAAATACCACAAATTATCCCTGATCAGCAATTCTTAGTCTGCATTTCTCAAGAAATACCACAAATACCGGTAGTCCCTGATGGGTAATTTGTCAAGGAATGCAAGCAAATCATACCTAATAACTATGGTCGCATTGAGCACAGGAGCTTGACATTATTTTCTATTTCTATACTGATTTACTAATATATCCTTTTATTTACAAAAGGGAAGAACAGTCACTCCTCTGCTGTTCAAATTGTTTCTGGGTGAATGTCACCATTATTATTCAGCTGACAAGCTTGTGTACTTATCCTTTAATTAAACAATTGTATGGGCACTCTCCGGCCATATATCAGGATCGAACAACATTCACGAGTCATTTTTTAATGAAATTAAGATTTATTCCTGTGGTGGATGCATTGCCATCTTTGTTGTGTTATGTACCTTTATCGGAGACTGTCCTTCCCTTTTGTAAACAAAAGGGTATACAAATATAGAAAAAGAAAATAACGTCAAGCTCCTGTAAATCAGCACCCAAATTAACATTGACGGAAAGCCCTTGCATGAAATCATCAGGGTTAGCACAGGCTTGAAAAGTACTTGAATATACAGGACTGCCTTGAAAAGTCCTTGAAAATGAAATTTGCCTTGAAAAGTACTTGAAAAACACTCAAAGACCTTGAAAGTCCTTGAATTTTACCATTTACAGGAGGATTCAACACTGTCTTTTGAGACCTAAATCAGTATAAAATTGTCGTGCCTTTATTTGGTGCAGCATATGCTACACAAAATAAAGGCACCACAGTCTTATACTAATTTTCTAAAATTTATATCTTTAATAATGCAGTCTATCAATTAAAAAAGAGAATTTTAACGTGTAAATCAGTATTTTTCATAAATTTTAGTCCTTGAAAACAGTAGGAAAGTGTTTTAGAAGTCCTTGAAAAGTCATTGAATTTTACTCATACGTGCCTGTATGAACCCTGTGAAATCATTGATTGTTTCAGATGTACCAGGAAGAGTAAAGACCCTTGCTGAGCTTGAAGCTGATCTTCAGATAGGAGGTAAACCTGGTCCAGCAGTGGCACAGAGGAGAATGACCCCGCCGAACGTGCCCTGTCAGTCCACACCCCATCAGATACAGAGAAGCAGGAGTCCCGAGGAGAATGATTTAACGGCATTTAATAAACTCATCAGTCTGATGAAAGCAGGAGCGGCAACTCCCATGGAATCACCAAAGGTAAAACATTTTTGCCATTGCACGAGATTTTGGTATTTATCGCATCAAAGAGTAGCGAAGACTCTGTGGAGTCTGTGCACATGCACAGACTCCACAGAGACTTCGCTGCCCTCATACTGCATACACAAAGTATGGATGTAGATGAAGGCTCAGACCAAAATTTAGACCTCTAGGTTTGCTGGATATGCATGGGTGAAAGTTTTCAGGATTATTCCTGAATTCAGGATTTTGAGGCTGACTTTCCACAGAAAGTCAGCCTCAAAATGCTGAATAAGGGACACCATAATAGCTTCTCTGAATTGTGGTCGACTTTCTAAGGACAAATGACCATTTAAACTTATAATTGTGAATATTTAGTGAGCATAATACAAGTTTAAAGATTGGAGTTTCGAAAGTTCAGGATTTTGAAAATTTCGAACTTTCACCCATTGATATGTCGTATGCAGAGGAACAGATAAGCCACTTTTTGGGGTACTTAAGCAATTAAATTTGTGAAAAAAGCAATTGTTTTCAAATAAAGGGGTAACAAAAAGCAATTAAATTTTGGAAAAAGCAATTTTTTGTAAATGAAGGGGTAATGAAAAGCTATAAAATTTTGGAAAAAGCAAAAGAAAAAATAAACTGATTGAAAATGAATACATCCCATGGTAGCACACTAAGTGTGGTAGCCAGTTCAAGCCTTTCTTTTGTTGTGATGTTACTCAATCTCCTTTAATACATTAAGCAAGTCATTAGTCAGTTACTGGCTAAAGTGCTTGCACAAAGTACTTAAAGTCACTTCGATCTGTGTGTTTCTTCCATAACTAAGATTATTATTTAGATTATTAACTATGATTATTAGGTACTTATAAATAAGCAATTTCAAAAATCTAAGTGGGGTAAAAAGATAATTTTAGCAATTGTTTTGGGAAAAAAGCAATTCATAAAAATCTAGTGGGGTAAATACCCAATTGATCTGAAAGCTTATCTGGACCTCTGAGTATGGGCATTTATTAGAAGCATTTGCCCATGTGCAATAAGTGCTGGCCCATTCATTGAGAGCTGATGTAATGGACAAGGATATTAGGGAAGGCATCATTTGGAAAGCCCATGAGCAGGCCTTTTGTTTAGAGTGCGTACCAAAAATATATTTTTCTTATTTCTCAACCAAAACATATGTTGTGGGTACTCAAAAGAACTGTCTCAATGAGACGGTTCTTTTGAGCACCCAAAACATATGGTAATATTGATGGGTAAGAAAATATCTACAATTTTACGCTCAAATATTTTGTTCATCTAAACCTGTGCCAGTGAGAAAATGGTATTCAACACAATTGTCACTATACATCCAGAGGGGCTAGATGTCTTGATTTGGTCGGAGCCTCGTCTACTGCCATGCTTTGTGCATGGGTGAAAGTTTTAAGGATTAATCCTGAATTCAGGATTTTGAGGCTGACTCCATAGAAAGTCAGCCTCAGAATGCCGAATTAGCAAGATAATAGTAGCTTCTTCAGTTAGTTTTCAGATTGTCAAAACAGAATTAATCATTTAAACTTGAAATTATTCGTTTTTGTAGTCATCCTGCAAGTTTTAAAATTTTAATTTCTAAAGATCAGGGCTTTGGAAATTTTGAACATTCACCCATGTTTGTGTATGCACATGATTGTCTTAGCCTTGGCTGCTCGCCAAAGGGCGTGGAAATAGATAATTTTGAAACTTGCTCAGAGACCAGTAAATGGCCAATTCCACTTATCAAAAAAAATCGCCTTGTCCTCACAGGGCTTTTTCTAGCAATTTTAGGAAAAGGCCCCTGGCCAAAATTGGGAAAAAATGATCAACTTAACAGCAAATTGGGAGAAATCAACATAGAACATAACAAGGGTATCAAAATATATCCTCAAAATCAAGTTATTTTAGATTGTGTAATGCCAACCATACGACTTAAGCACAAGTGTTTAAGTATCATTCTGATATGGGTCATTGTTTCTCATAAGTAGTAGTGGTCTCTAAAAAAGTAAAAAAAAAAAAAAATCATTTTTTTTTTACTTTTCTTTAATTGGGAACAACAGACATGGTATTGGGAAAAAAGTTGGCTATTTTTGATTGGGAATGGGGCCGAAAATTGGCCCCTAGAGAAGGGCAGAAAATGCTCTGGCTCAGAAATATTTTTTTTTATTATTTCTCAACCATAATTTAAAAAAAAAAAATATATTTTTATTTTTTTATTTTTTTATTTTTTTTTTTATTTCTCAACCATTATTTTACCGGGCCGCGTAGCGCAGTCCGTAACGTGTCCGGCTACAGATGCATGTCTGACTGCAGATCCAGGGGTCGCGAGTTCGATCCCGGCCCGGTACCATACTTTCGTGGAGATTGATCATGAAATAATTTCTACGGTCATTCTCCTCCCTTCCGCTGATTTATTCAAGAAGGGTTGTTGTCAGTTACAAGCGAAAGTATGTGCACAAATTACTGGCTCAAGCCTGCCCAGGAAAAAGTGCGGTTAAGTGAACTGACCGTCCCGCAATGACCATAGCTGTTGACATGGGACGTAAAGCAACAAAAACAAACAAAACAAACAAACTCAACCATAATTTATGTTGTGGGTACTCAAAAGAACAATCTCTTTTGAGCACCAAAAACTTACGTTTAAACTGAGGGAAAAGAAAGTATTCATATTTTAATGCTCAATTTTTTTTTATATCTCAACAGGCCTATAGTAAAGAGTATGTAACAGAAAATTTTTTTGTCTTATTTCTCAACCAAAACATATGTTTTGGGTACTCAAAAGAACCGTCTCAATGAGACGGTTCTTTTGCGCACCTAAAACATATGCTTAAAATTATGGGTAAGAACAAATTTACAATTTTACGCAGAATTTATTTATTCATCTTAACCTATGTCTGAACCTATTGTTGAATATTTCAGATGAAGAATGAAGAGAGGTCAATATCTCCTGTAGCTGGTCAGCCCCATCAACTGCAACAACTACAGCAGCAGCAGCAGCAGCAGCAGCATCAACAACAACAACAACAACAGTTACAACAACAACATATACAGAAGTCAGAGCCTGTCACAGTCAATAATCAGTTCATGCAGGTATGAATCAATCCTGGCCCTGAGGTCATAAATGGAGAATACTAGGTGAGTGTCTTTTGATATCATGTTTACCAGGCAAGGCTTTGAGAACGCTTGTTGACATCGCGAGGCTTGCCGAGCGATTCAACATGCGTTCTCAAAGCCAAGCCTGGTAAACTTGATATCAAAAGACACGAACCTGGTATTCTATTTATCAGTTTACCCATTGTTTCACTCTTCAAACTAGCAATTATAACGTAATTTACAATTTTTATGTTGATTCAGTGTCATTAGCGACGTTGTTCAAAAAGTGCAACGTCATCATGACCTGATAAAGGCAACATGCCATGAGATAGACAACGTTTGTCAGGCAACGCCCAACAATGCAGTTGATATGAGAGGTAACTTATAAAACTTTTTTTATACTTAACTCAAGTGAGCATGAAATTTATCCTGATTTTTTTTCAAAAGCAACTTTTTTGAAAATTTCTTTCAGGAATATTTTGTCAAACAGTTTGGATCCAGATCAGGCCCGACAAAATTTTGTCGGGCCTGATCTGGGTTCCAACTGTTTGCAAAAGTAATCAACAGACGACACTTGTTGGTAAAGAGTTAACCATTTTTCTTTCAGAATGGGCGACCAGGTCCAGCCGAGCTCCAGTTTAATGAGAATTACATGTCACAGATGGGTCAGTCAGGGCCCCCACCAGGGCAGGTCCCACCTCAGGACCCTCTTCTTGATGCTTCAACTGCTCAGAAGCAGTTTCTCCAGGTAACAGACCAAACTATGAAAGTTTGTATTTCATTTTGTAGCATTTCTAACTTGTAAGCACAATGGTACTTCTGTCAGTCGTGCAGAGTTTGTATGCATATTAAAGGTGCAACATCACAAGAAACCCTGTTTTAGTCGATTGAGAATAACATACTAGGTGCAGATTTGATCAGTGACATTAACCCTTTGTATTCTAATGGATTCTTCCTTCTGGTTTGATACAATAAACTTGGGATAGTCCATTGTTCATATCTAGGGGTGTCAGGTTATAATTAAAATAAAATAAAAAAAATAAAAAATATTGTATTTCTTTTATCTGAAGATCTTTTTTTACCTTTACAAACAGTGTAGACCCAGATAAAATGCAGCTCTATGCTGCATTTCGTCTGGGTCTCTCCTTTTTGTAAAAGTACCCATTTAGGGATTTCCTGTTTAAAAAGGGTAAATATTTACTACTGACATGCCTACCAAAAGCTCGAATGCTCAACATCTGGTTGAATATTAAAAACAACTGCTCTGTGAAGAAGATAAAAAATCGGGGAATTTCATGCAACAGCCTATGTATTTCTGCGTTTGAAGTATAAATACAAGCTCAGAAAGTATTCTCATTAGGTCATACTTACTTTTCACGTGATAAACATGTTCCTGTCAAATTCTGGTACACCTATTTTATGCGAAATGTAAATCTGACTAATCGAGAGAACTTTCTGACCTCAAATTTATACCAAAAACGTAGGAATGCATAGTCTGTTGCATAACATTCCCCGATTTTTTATTCTCTTCCTGGAAGAATTGTTTTTAATATTCAACCAGATGTTGAGCCTTCGAGTGCTTGGTAGGCGTGACTGAGATAGTATTACAGCTAAAGATGCTATATTGAAATTGGTAGCTACAAGCTTTACCTGGTCACAAACCTCAATCTCCGCTGAATCAGTCAAGAAGGGTTGTTGTCAGTTACAAGCGAAAGTATGTGCACGAAGTACTGGTTAACTGCTTGCTCAAGCTTGCCCAGGAAAAAGTGTGGTTAGGGTAGACTGACCGTCCCGCCATGACCATAGCTGTTGACTTGGAACGTAAAGCAACAAAACAAACAAACCTCAGTCAGGTTTCACAAAAAAATTTAGTCAGCAGACATTAACAAAAGCATGAAAAATTACTCAGCATCATGCCATGCAACGAGTTAAAGCCACTAGGGGCATCACATATGACCACTCTTTTTTTCCTATTACCAATTATCAAATAATATCAACATTGTAATTTTTATCCCCCCATGAAGTTTTGGCGTCATCCATCCGTCCGTCCGTCCGCACTTTTTGTCTGTCCGGAACCATATCTCAGTCCTATTGGTCAGATTTAATTCATTCTTGGTACAAATGATTAGTACCATGGACTCTTTTGATATCCTATAAGTTTGGTCAAAATCGACTCCTTAACACTTGAGTTATTGCCCTTGTTTAAGTATAGGCAATTATAAGGCAAAACCTATATTAGCTTTTTTGTGTGATGATCTTCACATTTCATCAAAGCTATTATATTTAACAACTTTTCGCTATAGACCATGATTGCCAAATGCCTGTAGATAA
Source organism: Loripinus fragilis (assembly GCA_964019695.1). NCBI lineage: Eukaryota > Metazoa > Mollusca > Bivalvia > Lucinida > Lucinidae > Loripinus > Loripinus fragilis. Next base: position 61,027,833 of record OZ026525.1, on the reverse strand, counting down.
GAATGGCAGTGTCAAAGTTTTACCCCACCTCCTTTGACCCCACCTAAGGGGTCAAAGGTCAAATATTTAAATTTCGCAATAACTAAGGCAATCATTAATTTTTTTTGCTGAAATTTTGCATGCAGACAGAGCAGCAATCTATATGAAACATATCAAATTGGATTTCAGTTTGAAGGCCTGATTCCGAGCCCCTTTGGTGGACTTAGGGGGTGGGGCCAAGGCCAAAATTAAACTTTTTCAGAATATGGTCATGTTGCATATCAAATTAAAGCTGACGACGCTGGCAGCCACATGGTAGCAAATATTTTGCCCACAGACACACCCTCGACCCAGGGGGTGAGGTCAAAAGGTCAAACTATATATTTTTCTGAAAGTAGTCATGTTGCATATCAAATTAAAGCTGACGACGCTGGCAGCAACATGGTAGCAAATATTTTTCCCACAGACACACCCTTGACCCAAGGGGTTGGGTCTAACTCTATCTTTTACTGAAAGTAGTCATGTTGCATATCAAATTAAAGGGAATTGAGCACAGAGCACCATGAAAGCAAGTGTGCTGTCATTACACACACCAACGACCCCTGGGATGGGGTCAAAGGGTCATTTTTTTTCTTTTCTAAAAGTGGTCATGTTGCATATCAAAGTAAAGTGGAAGAAGTGTAGACCTACATGCAAGGTAACACTTTGAATTTACACACAATCTTGACCTCTGAGGTTGGGTTTAAAGGTCAGATATTGAAATTGTGCTGATGTAAGTATATTTTTTATTGAACTAAGCACTAAAGCATTCTTGACAGGTGTTTGTTATGATCTGAATGATACTGAAGGTGAACTAAGGGTTAGATAAATGGGATTTATGTTTTGTGATTTACATGTTTCTCTCAAATAACCCTTCGTCGGGGGATATAAATTCGTCGAATTTGCCTTGTTAATTATACAATGAAAAATTAAAAAATAAACATTGGGTCGGCTGAGGCTCCGAGGGAGAGCAGTGGCTCAGTGGTAGAGTGCTTGACTCGAGACTGAGGGGGGCGTGGGTTCAAGCCTCACCAGCTCCACTGCGTTGTGTCCTTGAGCAAGAACATTAATCCTAGCTTAGTACTGGTTCAACCCAGGAAGACCCGTCCCTTTATAATTGAAAGATTGTTGAGGGGACGGAAAGAATCAAATCAAACCAACAAAAACCTTAGGCTCCGACTCAGCTCATTAGATGTCAGTATGCATACACAACTACCTAGTGGGGCTAGATGGGGAAAAAAGCATGAAAATTACCAAGCATTCAAAGAGTAAATGACTTGTAAATTATTTTCTAGGCATTACAGAGAAACAAGGAACAACAACTGCAGATACGCCAGGCGGCTATTGAAAACATGAAGATACAGCAACAACAACAGCAACAACCGCCTCCTGGACCACCACAGACCACCCTGACCCTTCAGCAGCCCCCACAACCAACCCCTCCACAGCCCCCTCAACAACCTCCTCAACAACTGACATCTACTCAGCTCTCCATTAGTCAGGTTAGTGATGAATGTACAGTTTTCTGCACTTAATTTGCTCTTTGCAGCTATGTTTAATGATCTTTGGTTTGCAAGTTTTGACTGGGAGATTTTAGAGCCTGGTTAGAGCGGGAGCTATCTGTACATATGCATTGGTACACACTGACTTCATGTTTGCTTTAATTGGGAAGTATTGTCAGTAGTCAGTAGCACAAAATGAATATTGAAACTAGCCATTTCATGAGATATTGGGACTTATTACACCAGCAAGTAGCATAGGCTCATATCAGCCTGCCCATATGTACAGGTTCATCAGAGCCATCGCTGCTCGCACACACCAAGTAGGACTGTGTTTCAGACCAAAATTTAGGCATCTATGTGAATGTATGTTTTTGAGGAATTACTTCTCGTGATAAGACTCCAATCATTATAACCATATTGCTACTTTGGTGTTTTGTTTATGGCTTTCATAGTGAGGTACAGTAAATGCTTGCATTTTGAATCTAAGTTCTAAATAAAGTGTGATTGTAAACCTTGCATATTTTACCTGATTCCAAACCAAAATTGCACATATGTTCAATATTCTAGATAGTTTCAAATAGCAGAGCTGACAGGTATGGTATTAGCTAGTCACAATTTTCTCATGGTCTAGCTCTTAATGAAAAAGAATTATGAGGTGAGCACTCCTGCCATTTACACAAAAGTGGATAATTTCAAATTGTAGTTTTATTTCTCAACAAAATATGTTATGTGTCCTCAAAAGAACCTCAATGGCACATAAAACATAATTTTAAACTGATGGGTGAGAAAATAAACACAGTTTTATGCTCAAAACATTTTACTTATCTGGCCTTATTGCACTTAATATATCCTCTCCTTTTACTGACAGGAAGCTAGAAGAGTGTCCACAGGTGACCCGTTGATGAACTTCCTTCAGGCCAACGCGGTTCCACAATCCCAGGATCCAAGGAGAGTGTCTTCGGGAGATCCTGTCATGAGCTTTCTGAAGGCCTACCCAACGATAGTCACGAAGCCTGCTTCTCCTACTCCGCCTCCACAGCAGCCTATGGTGAATATTGTTGAGCCGCCGGCGTCCACGCCTCGGGTACCCACGCCGCGGAGACAGTCATCTGTGTCGCCTATCCTACAACAAGCTTTCTTTTCACAACAAACTCCGGGTTCACCTAGAGTCCCATCACCCATTAGTAAGTTATCCATATTCATTTTAACTTTTGCATGTTGAATAATTTTTCATGCTTTCGTTGTTATCTGCAGACTTTTTTCAAAATTAACTTTTTCAAAAAATTCTTTCAGGAACACTATAAGAGTGTCAGTTTGAATCCAGATCAGGACCTACATTCTGTCGGTCCTGATCTGGGTCCAGACTGTTAGCAAGGGTTATCAGAAGATGGAAGGAGTCACTGCTAGCAAGGAAAGAGTTAATAATGTCCATATTATACACTTGCTTATAAGTATTGTCATCTTAAAGGGATTTCCAGAAAAAGAAATACAAATCTAGACAGAAATTTGGGCCCTTAAAAGTAACTTTTCCCTACTTGAAAACCTCTTAGGGTAGGACTCAAAAAAAGCCTTCTCAACTGCAAAAGCAAAATAGATTCATGAAAGTAGGTGTTACAATTGAACAATATAAGTGGCAAATAATAATGGTGATAAACAGATTGTGCAGACATGCAGGTTGATCAGTGCCTATGTTTTTTCGTAAAACACACACGCACACACTTTTCTTGTAACATAATGCCTCTATAATGCTATGCTTGGATTCTTAAGAATGGTCTGTACATTAGTTGAATTGTATCACAAAGAGACAATTTTACAAAAACAATTCTAGGGAAGGGACCACCATTGATCAATTGCCTATAATTTCTAAGTAAAATCCTGACTTTTAGGAGCATAAGCATGTATTATATGTGCTATGTCACGAGAAAGCCTGACTTCCGGGGTTTGCAAACAACAAATGCACAGACTAGCCTGCGCATCCGTGCAGTCTGATCAGCGTCTTTGTTATTCTCTTTTTGGAAAGTATCATGTGTAAACTTGCTACAGGTGAAATTTCAATTTTCTAGCTAGTCTCTGTAGCTGAGGAGATTGATTTGAAACTCACTTTGTCTGAAACCCCCAAGACAGGCTTTGTTTTGATGAGGGCCCATATACAAGTTATTATTAACCCTTTGTGTACTGGAAACCCATAAACTGGTACTTGGGCTAACAATGAAGGCTCCAATAAAATGGTGCATGATGCCACTTTTCATCAGTGTCTGCACTGTTTGCTATGACAAAGCAATCTTCTGAGAAAGAATTACAATGTTATTTGGAAATTATAACCTGTGACTCCTCGATATATGCAATAGACTGTCCCAAATATGTTGTATAAAACCTGAAGGAGAATCCATATGTACACAAAGGGTTAACTAGAAACTGTACTGTACAGTAAAACCTGTCTTAAACGGCCACTCAAAAATAGACAAAACAAAGATCTTAATGACGAATGGTAGCATAATGAAGGGCAAAAGTATTGCAGAATGCTCCCCTTGGAGCATTCTGCAATACTTTTGACCTGCATTAAGCGATAATTGGGCTTGAAAACTAATTTTTGGTCTTTTTGAGAGTGGCCGTTTTAGAGAGGTTGTACTGTATTTTCTTTCTTTCTATTTCAGTGTTCAGTCAACAGCCACCCATGCATCTTAGTGCGCCATCACCCATTCATCCCAGTCAGTCATTATCTCAGTCACCTACAAATCAACCTAGTAACACAAGTGTAAGTATTTAAGTAGTAACACCATCACCCATCCATCCCAGTCGGTCATTATCTCAGTCACCAACAAATCAACCTAGTAACACTAGTGTAAGTATTGAAATAGTAACACCATCACCCATTCATCCCAGTCAGTCATAATCTCAGTCACCTACAAATCAACCTAGTAACACTAGTGTAAGTATTGAAATAGCAACACCATCACCCAATCATCTCAGTCGGTCATTATCTCAGTCACCAACAAATCAACCTAGTAACACTAGTGTAAGTATTGAAATAGTAACAATATCACCCATTCATCTCAGTCGGTCATTATCTCAGTCACCAACAAATCAACCTAGTAGCACTAGTGTAAGTATTGAAATAGTTACACCATCACCCATCCATCCCAGTCAGTCATTATCTCAGTCACCTACAAATCAGCCTAGTAACACTAGTGTAAGTATTGAAATAGTAACACCATCACCCATTCACCCCAGTCAGTCATTATCTCAGTCACCTACAAATCAGCCTAGTAACACTAGTGTAAGTATTGAAATGGTAGTTATACCATAACCCATCCATCCCAGTCAGTCATTATCTCAGTCACCAACAAATCAACCTAGTAATACAAGTGTAAGTATTGAAATAGTAAAACCATCACCCATCCATCCCAGTCAGTCATTATCTCAGTCACCTGCAAATCAACCTAGTAACACTAGTGTAAGTATTGAAATAGTTACACCATCACCCAATCATCTCAGTCAGTCATTATCTCAGTCACCAACAAATCAACCTAGTAACACTAGTGTAAGTATTGAAATAGTAACACCATCACCCATTCATCTCAGTCGGTCATTATCTCAGTCACCAACAAATCAACCTAGTAGCACTAGTGTAAGTATTGAAATAGTTACACCATCACCCATCCATCCCAGTCAGTCATTATCTCAGTCACCTACAAATCAGCCTAGTAACACTAGTGTAAGTATTGAAATAGTAACACCATCACCCATTCACCCCAGTCAGTCATTATCTCAGTCACCTACAAATCAGCCTAGTAACACTAGTGTAAGTATTGAAATGGTAGTTATACCATAACCCATCCATCCCAGTCAGTCATTATCTCAGTCACCAACAAATCAACCTAGTAATACAAGTGTAAGTATTGAAATAGTAAAACCATCACCCATCCATCCCAGTCAGTCATTATCTCAGTCACCTGCAAATCAACCTAGTAACACTAGTGTAAGTATTGAAATAGTTACACCATCACCCAATCATCTCAGTCAGTCATTATCTCAGTCACCAACAAATCAACCTAGTAACACTAGTGTAAGTATTGAAATAGTAACACCATCACCCATTCACCCCAGTCAGTCATTATCTCAGTCACCTACAAATCAACCTAGTAACACTAGTGTAAGTATTGAAATAGTTACACCATCACCCAATCATCTCAGTCAGTCATTATCTCAGTCACCAACAAATCAACCTAGTAACACTAGTGTAAGTATTGAAATAGTTACACCATCACCCATCCACCCCAGTCAGTCATTATCTAAGTCACCAACAAATCAACCTAGTAACACTAGTGTAAGTATTGAAATAGTAACACCATCACCCATTCACCCCAGTCAGTCATTATCTCAGTCACCTACAAATCAACCTAGTAACACTAGTGTAAGTATTGAAATAGTTACACCATCACCCAATCATCTCAGTCAGTCATTATCTCAGTCACCAACAAATCAACCTAGTAACACTAGTGTAAGTATTGAAATAGTAACACCATCACCCATCCATCCCAGTCAGTCATCATCTCAGTCACCAACAAATCAACCTAGTAACACTAGTGTAAGTATTGAAATAGTAACACCATCACCCATCCATCCCAGTCAGTCATTATCTCAGTCACCAACAAATCAACCTAGTAACACTTGTGTAAGTACCTTCACCCATCCATCCAAGTCTGTCATTATCTCAGTCACCTACAAATCAACCTAGTAACACTAGTGTAAGTATTGAAATAGCAACACCATCACCCAATCATCTCAGTCAGTCATTATCTCAGTCACCAACAAATCAACCTAGTAACACTAGTGTAAGTATTGAAATAGTTACACCATCACCCATCCATCCCAGTCAGTCATTATCTCAGTCACCTACAAATCAACCTAGTAACACTAGTGTAAGTATTGAAATAGCAACACCATCACCCATCCATCCCAGTCAGTCATTATCTCAGTCACCAACAAATCAACCTAGTAACACTAGTGTAAGTATTGAAATAGTAACACCATCACCCATCCATCCCAGTCGGTCATTATCTCAGTCACCTACAAATCAACAACCTAGTAACACTAGTGTAAGTATTGAAATAGTTACACCATCACCCAATCATCTCAGTCACCAACAAATCAACCTAGTAACACTAGTGTAAGTATTGAAATAGATACACCATCACCCATCCATCCCAGTCAGTCATTATCTCAGTCACCTACAAATCAACCTAGTAACACTAGTGTAAGTATTGAAATAGTTACACCATCACCCATCCATCCCAGTCAGTCATTATCTCAGTCACCAACAAATCAACCTAGTAACACTAGTGTAAGTATTGAAATAGTAACACCATCACCCATTCACCCCAGTCAGTCATTATCTCAGTCACCTACAAATCAACCTAGTAACACTAGTGTAAGTATTGAAATAGTTACACCATCACCCAATCATCTCAGTCAGTCATTATCTCAGTCACCAACAAATCAACCTAGTAATACAAGTGTAAGTATTGAAATAGTAAAACCATCACCCATCCATCCCAGTCAGTCATTATCTCAGTCACCTACAAATCAACCTAGTAACACTAGTGTAAGTATTGAAATAGTTACACCATCACCCAATCATCTCAGTCAGTCATTATCTCAGTCACCAACAAATCAACCTAGTAATACAAGTGTAAGTATTGAAATAGTAAAACCATCACCCATCCATCCCAGTCAGTCATTATCTCAGTCACCTACAAATCAACCTAGTAACACTAGTGTAAGTATTGAAATAGCAACACCATCACCCATCCATCCCAGTCAGTCATTATCTCAGTCACCTACAAATCAACCTAGTAACACTAGTGTAAGTATTGAAATAGCAACACCATCACCCATCCATCCCAGTCAGTCATTATCTCAGTCACCTACAAATCAACCTAGTAACACTAGTGTAAGTATTGAAATAGTAACACCATCACCCATCCATCCCAGTCAGTCATTATCTCAGTCACCTACAAATCAACCTAGTAACACTAGTGTAAGTATTGAAATAGTAACACCATCACCCATCCATCCCAGTCAGTCATTATCTCAGTCACCTACAAATCAACCTAGTAACACTAGTGTAAGTATTGAAATAGTAACACCATCACCCATCCATCCCAGTCAGTCATTATCTCAGTCACCAACAAATCGACCTAGTAACACTAGTGTAAGTATTGAAATAGTAAAACCATCACCCATCCATCCCAGTCAGTCATTATCTCAGTCACCTACAAATCAACCTAGTAACACTAGTGTAAGTATTGAAATAGTAACACCATCACCCATCCATCCCAGTCAGTCATTATCTCAGTCACCAACAAATCGACCTAGTAACACTAGTGTAAGTATTGAAATAGTAAAACCATCACCCATCCATCCCAGTCAGTCATTATCTCAGTCACCTACAAATCAACCTAGTAACACTAGTGTAAGTATTGAAATAGTTACACCATCACCCAATCATCTCAGTCAGTCATTATCTCAGTCACCAACAAATCAACCTAGTAATACAAGTGTAAGTATTGAAATAGTAAAACCATCACCCATCCATCCCAGTCAGTCATTATCTCAGTCACCTACAAATCAACCTAGTAACACTAGTGTAAGTATTGAAATAGCAACACCATCACCCATCCATCCCAGTCAGTCATTATCTCAGTCACCTACAAATCAACCTAGTAACACTAGTGTAAGTATTGAAATAGCAACACCATCACCCATCCATCCCAGTCAGTCATTATCTCAGTCACCTACAAATCAACCTAGTAACACTAGTGTAAGTATTGAAATAGTAACACCATCACCCATCCATCCCAGTCAGTCATAATCTCAGTCACCTACAAATCGACCTAGTAACACTAGTGTAAGTATTGAACTAGTAACAATATCACCCATCCATCCCAGTCAGTCATTATCTCAGTCACCTACAAATCAACCTAGTAACACTAGTGTAAGTATTGAAATAGTTACACCATCACCCATCCATCCCAGTCAGTCATTATCTCAGTCACCAACAAATCAATTTAGTAACACTAGTGTAAGTATTGAAATAGTTACACCATCACCCATCCATCCCAGTCAGTCATTATCTCAGTCACCAACAAATCAACCTAGTAACACAAGTGTAAGTATTGAAATAGTAACACCATCACCCATCCATCCCAGTCAGTCATTATCTCAGTCACCAACAAATCAACCTAGTAACACTAGTGTAAGTATTGAAATAGTAACACCATCACCCATCCATCCCAGTCAGTCATTATCTCAGTCACCAACAAATCAATTTAGTAACACTAGTGTAAGTATTGAAATAGTTACACCATCACCCATCCATCCCAGTCAGTCATTATCTCAGTCACCCACAAATCAGCCTAGTAACACTTGTGTAAGTACCTTCACCCATCCATCCAAGTCTGTCATTATCTCAGTCACCTACAAATCAACCTAGTAACACTAGTGTAAGTATTGAAATAGTAACACAATCACCCATCCATCCCAGTCAGTCATTATCTCAGTCACCTACAAATCAATTTAGTAACACTAGTGTAAGTATTGAAATAGTTATACCTTCACCCATCCATACCAGTCAGTCATTATCTCAGTCACCAACAAATCAACCTAGTAACACTAGTGTAAGTATTGAAATAGTAACACCATCACCCATCCATCCCAGTCAGTCATTATCTCAGTCACCAACAAATCAATTTAGTAACACTAGTGTAAGTATTGAAATAGTTACACCATCACCCATCCATCCCAGTCAGTCATTATCTCAGTCACCAACAAATCAACCTAGTAACACTAGTGTAAGTATTGAAATAGTAATACCATCACCCATCCATCCCAGTCAGTCATTATCTCAGTCACCTATTAATCAATTTAGTAACACTAGTGTAAGTATTGAAATAGTTATACCTTCACCCATCCATCCCAGTCAGTCATTATCTCAGTCACCTACAAATCAATTTAGTAACACTAGTGTAAGTATTGAAATAGTTATACCTTCACCCATCCATCCCAGTCAGTCATTATCTCAGTCACCAACAAATCAACCTAGTAACACTAGTGTAAGTATTGAAATAGTAACACCATCACCCATCCATCCCAGTCAGTCATTATCTCAGTCACCAACAAATCAATTTAGTAACACTAGTGTAAGTATTGAAATAGTTACACCATCACCCATCCATCCCAGTCAGTCATTATCTCAGTCACCAACAAATCAACCTAGTAACACTAGTGTAAGTATTGAAATAGTAACACCATCACCCATCCATCCCAGTCAGTCATTATCTCAGTCACCTATTAATCAATTTAGTAACACTAGTGTAAGTATTGAAATAGTTATACCTTCACCCATCCATCCCAGTCAGTCATTATCTCAGTCACCTACAAATCAACCTAGTAACACTAGTGTAAGTAATATTTACATTCTCAGTCTAGTTGCCTTACATGAATCCAACATTTCTAGCTGCTTGCATTTCTCGATGCAAAACATTGAAATGTCATGTGATCTAGACCGCGCCCCAAGGCGGAGTAACTTCAAGGTTAGACAATAACTTGCTTTGTTTATCGATGTTTGCATAACATAATTCACATACCGTTGCAATGTTATGTACACGAGTTTCACTACCTGGCTGTTCCAACACCTCCTTTACAAATACAATATTCCATTTTATACGGGTAACTTGTGGGGTTGGGTGCAAGTTAAAATTGTAAATCTGATTGATAATATAGAATGTAAATATAAGGATTGAAATTCATATTTTAAGCTTGCACTGGATGATGAAAAACATTAGCTATTTTAATGATTCTGAGAAGCCCTTTGGGCTTCACAGACATTAAAATAGCTAATGTTTTTCTTCATCCTGTGTAAGCTTAAGATATGAATTTCAATCCTTATATTGAATGACGTTTTAAAGATCTGTTCTGTATGCAAGATTTGCGATAGCCTTTAAAATAGTCATATTCATTTTCATAAGGCACTCAAAATCAATTTACTTTTTTGTCATATTCAAACTAACTATGCTGTAATAAACCTGGTTTTACATAATAATGGTCATCTTTATGATAACAGTCTTAAAACCTAAATGATGATAAAACCCTATATTTTTAGCTCGCCTGAGTCTATTTTGTGATCATAGGACTCCGTCGTCTGTTGTACGTCCGCCATTGTCTGTCAACAGTTTCTTTAAACAACATCTCCTAAACCACAGCGTAGAATTTCACCAAACTTCACAGGGATGATACTTTGGTCGCCCCCTTTTCAAAATTTGCTAAAAGATTTCCATGTAGGATTCTGGTTGCTCGATCAACCAAAAGGAAAAACTTAAAAAATCTTCTTGTAAAAAAACTGCTCGGCCAATTTGAAAAAAATTTGGTACAAATGGTCCTTAGGTGACCCTCTACCAAGATTGCTAAAATAAATTGGATCTGTTGAAAAACATGGCCGCCAGGGGGCGGGGCAAGTTTTTCCCATGAGTATATAGGGAAACATAAAAAATCATATTGTCAAAAACTACTGGACCAATTTGCAAATGGTCCTGGTGTGACCCTCCACCAAGATTTGTTAAATAAATTTGATCTGTTCCAAAAATGGCCACCAGGGAGCAGAGTTGGTTTTCTTATGTATATATATATAAAAATCTTGGTTGATTTGAAAATAATTTGGCACAAGCTCTCTACCAAGATTGCTAAAATAAATTTGATATGTTGAAAAACATCAACGCCAGTGGGCGGAGTAAGTTTTTCCTATGTATATATAGGGAAAACAGAAATCTTGTCAAAAACTACCGGACCAATTTGAAAATAATTTGGTACAAATGATCCTTGGGTGACTTTGTACCAAATTTGCTAAAATAAATTTAATTGTTCGAAAACCTGGCCGCCAGGGGGCGGAGTTGGTTTTTCCCATGTATATATAGGGAAAACATAAAAAAATCTTCTTGGTAAAAACTACTGGGCTGATTTGAAAATAATTAGTCACAAATGTGGTCCTTGGGGACAGTCAGTTTTTCCTTTAAATCGCATCCCAGTCAACAGTTTTTCAGTTATGTCCAGCCATTTCCTGGACTGTAACAGTACTAACCAGAGCATTAAGTGTCTTGCTCACACACACAGTGCCTCTTGTGAGTCTAGAATTATTGGCCCCTGAGCCCTCAATCTGAGGTTGATCTCTCTACCACTGAGCCATTGTGCTCTCTCACTTGTAAAAATGAACACCTGTATTAATCATGTACCTCTTTTTAGTGACTAGTTTCATTCTTGCCAAGTGATTTCTAGTGCAAATGCACCTGAAGCAAGCACCTTTTCAATATGGCCAACAGCCTCCTAATTTTATTCTAAACTCCAGAAAATCTCAATTTAGTGGCCAGTGAAAACCCTGAACTCAAGTACCATTCTTAAAGATAACTTTACCATTGTTTGGGATCAGGATAGGGTATAGACAAAGTCTATTATGCATTGCTTACCAGGCCTTTAAATAAGAGTGCGTACGAAAAAATTAATTTGCTTGTTTCTCAACCAAAACATTTGTTGTGGGTACTCAAAAGAACCGTCTCAATGAGACAGTTCTTTTGAGCACCCAAAACGTATGTTCAAACTGATGGATAAGAAAATATTTAAAATTCTACTCTCAAAAATTTTGTTTATCTAAACATGGCTTACGGATTGTCACAGTTTTCCTTTTCTCTATTGACAGACTACAGCCAGCATTAGACCACCCTCCGTACCTCGTGTCCCCAGTCCACAAGAGCTGGTGATGCATACTCAAGCTATCCTGCAGAATGCTCTGATCAAGAAACAGCTTGAAGATCAAAAAGAAAGGTTCTACAAGAAACAACAGGACAGGTATGATAAATCTTCTGACAATTCTAACATTTTACTCTTACCATACTTGAGGAGCGCAGCGGCTCAGTCGTAGAGACTTGGGATCGAGGGTTGCCAGTTTGAGACTCAAATTCGTTGTGTCCCTGAGCAAGACACTTTATCCTCTGCTTAGTACTGGTTCAACCCAGGAAGACATGAAATCATTCCTACATGACTAAAAGACTGTTGATTGGGATGTAAAGCATCAACACAAACAAATATTTCTAATACAGTCAAACCTGCTGTTGCGGCCACCTCTATTAAGTGTGACCCTCCCTTGAGCGGCCATTTTAGAGCCCCCCGAACAATTTTGAATGCAAATGCAACTTTATTAAGCGTGCACCTGTCCAACGCGGCCATCGGTTGGCGAAATTTTCCCAAAACACTGAAATTGTGTCCTCAAACGGCCAATTTCTATGTGTTGATTCGGCCAGTTTCGATTAAATTGCATCGATTAACTTTTTTGCACCGGTCATATGCTTGGTGCAATTAAACTCCCCAGCAGTGGTGTCTCCCAGAATAAATTCTTCAACAGCCGCTACCCTATGTCGAGGTTATTGGGCGCAACTATTTGGAAATTTGTGGTGCAGTCGAACCACAACGGGGCCGAAATCAACTTAGTTCATGTGTTCATGCTAATAAAACACTAAGACATGGTTCAGGAATCCACCACATATGGATTAAAAACAGTGTCAACAGTGTTCGAAAATCTGAATAGGCTAAACGAACACCACTTGTTGATTTTTCGTAAGCGGGTAACCATTATTGCAAGCGGGTAACCAGTCGTAGAGCCAGTTAGCTGATAAAATTGTCGACATCAAAGCATTTTGCCGCTGCCAAAGTTCATTCATCCATACCGTGACAGATGTTTAACGGTAAACGTGTGAAAATCTGAATGCAAAGTAATACTCTTTGCTGGAGGCATAAATTTACTACACATGGATGCAAACTTTGCTTATAGTCAACAAGCAATAGCTTTTTGAGAAAAAAAAAATTTGAGTACCAAAATTTGAACAATTTTCTGATTCTTTTTCACCTGAATAAATTTACAATTCTAACAACATTCTCTTCATGTTCAAAAGTACGATGGCCATTAAACATGCGTTTGCTTATCAAAAATCAAGTTTTAGCTTCTAGAAAAAATATGATTTGCAGTGCTATCTCTACTCTTTTGACATACATGGAAATCTGTAGACTGAATGGACATGATTTTGTTTATTTCATATTTAGTTGTGTGGGTTTTTTTTTAATTTATTTATTTTATGAAGAAATGCAATAACTGCAGCAGTGTAGACCTTATTCTTTATACTTTTCAACTCATTATTATATGGGTATCCTCAACTCGAAGCCAATATTCTTTCGAGTCCTCAATCATATGGCCATTTTAGCTGAACCTCTATTAAGCAGCCACCTGTCTTAAGCAAGCGATTTTGGATTATCCCTTGACCGCTTGCTTAAGACAGGTTTGACTGTACTTACTCTTGCCATACTTAACCCAGATATGTCATGTTTCGTATCAGTGTAGATCCAAATCAGCTGGCTTCTAGATCCAGATCAGCTGGCATCTAGATCCAGATCAGCTGGCATCTGAGAAGCCAGCTGATCAGGATCCACACTGTCAACTAATTTACTCGTAAATACTTGCTAATAACTTGATATTCTGTTAGTTGGATAAAAATGGGAGAGGAGTGTTATACATAAAATATACAGCATCATGCTGCATGATAAGGATCAACTCTTACTATTCTAAAATTTTCCATTACAAGCCATGTTTCCAAACATGCAGTTGTTAGTTGGAATCACCAGTAATCACTAATCATGCAGGAGAAAGTTCAGGATTGATTAGGATTTCCTGATTGAGCACTGGCAGATGATTTATATAGTGTCAGTTGTTATACCCCCCGCAAACTTTGTTTGTGGTGGGTATACTGTTTTCAAGTCCGTCCGTCCGTGCGTCCGTCCGTAACGCTTTGTTTCCTTAATATCTTGAAGAGTCATGGCTGGATTTTCATCGAACCTTGCAAACATGTTCATATATGCAAGACAAATACTTTAAACAAAAAAGTAAGGGCTAGGGGCCAATTCTATTAGAGTTATTTCCCTTTGTAGTTCTAAATGGCTTTTTGTATAGGGTTTTATGCTTATGCTATTATAGGCCATACACGGGCCGATCAACTCCTACCACAGCTTTTGATGGAACAATTTGATACTTTGCCTATACAATGTTAACACATTGAACATATGCATGAAGGAGTTTGGTTTAGAAAAAATAATTATTGACAAAATGACAGCTGTGAGAACTTAGACAATTTTTACCTAATAAGGCTTTTGTATATGCGTAGATGATGCCTTCATGGGCCGATCAACTCCTTCCACAGGTTTTGATGGAACAATTTGATACTTTGCCTATACAATGTTAACACATTGAACATATGCATGAAGGAGTTTGGTTCAGAAAAAATATTTTTTGACAAAATGACAGCTGTGAGAACTTAGACAATTTTCCCCTAACAAGGCTTTTGTATATGCATAGATGGTGCCTTCATGGGCCGATCAACTCCTACCACAGCTTTTGATGGAGCAATTTGATACTTTGCCCATTCAATATAGACACATTGAACATATGCATGAAGGAGTTTGGTTCAGAAAAAATAATTTTTGACAAAATGACAGCTGTGAGAACTTAGACAATTTTTCACTTATATGGCTTTTGTATATGCATGGATAATGCCTTTATGGGCCGATCAACTCCTACCACAGCTTTTGATGGAGCAATTTGATGCTTTGCCACTACAATGTAGACATATTGAACATCTGCATGAAGGAGTTTGATTTGGAAATAATAATTTCTGACAAGATAACAGCTGTTAGAACTTAGACAATTTTCCCCTAACAAGGCTTTTGTATATGCATTGTCGGTGCCTTCATGGGCCGATCAACTCCTACCACAGTTTTTGATGGATCAGTTTCATATGTTGCCTTTACAATATAGACACATTGAAAATATGCATGAAGGAGTTTAATTTGGAAAAAAATAATTTTTGATAAAATGACATCTATGAGAACTTAAATTATTTATTCGCAATATGCTTTGACATATAGAGCTTTCAGGTGTGAATAATTTTGTGTATTTGATCTTAACAAATGTTCCAGATTGCAAGCTTTAAGATCATTTGCACAGATTCTACTTAAGTCTTGTTTTCACAGATTCTACTGAAATCTTTTTTTCAAAACTAGGGTCTGCTGGTTTGAACTATCACTTGCCAAGTTTTTTCACTGACCCTTACTGTGCGGGGGGTATCTAATAAGCATTGCTTATTGACTTTTTTCATTTTTGCTGCAATTTATTTTTGAATGAAGTTAAACTCAATTTTAGATATAAATTAAGCATAAACTGACTGGTTTCTATTGATATATTTTGATTTTAAACCTTTAATAAGTGATTTAGAAATTGCTTTTCTCCATTTTGGAGTCAACCGGCATATTTTCCTGATTGAAAATGGCTGACTGTTCTCATCCCTAACTAATGCAAACTGAATTGATCCCACACTGTTTGCCACACTGCCTTTTTGTTGAGGAATTAGCATTCTGAATTTAAGTAAGACTCAACAGGGTGTCTGGTATTTGAATCCAATGCCTATTAGATTTACCTTATGAATGCTAAGTTTTTCATTTTGAAAATTCTCTATTATGTGATGACAGATAGAGAAAATGGACTGATAAGATAAAAAAAAGAAAAGAGCACAACCAATTGACTTAAAACCCTTGTTCTACTGAAGGAGGATATATTGATGGGTGAAAGTTTTCAGGATTATTCCTGAATTCAGGATTTTGAGGCTGACTCTCCATAGAAAGTCAGCCTCAAAATGCTCAATTAAGGAGATTATAATAGTTTCTCTGATATATACTCCTCAAAATGATTGAAGGACCAATGCTATCAATTATAACATTGATGCATTTTGTGTAGAACGTATTTTGAAAACTAATTTTACGATCTAGCCTAAATTTTTAGGACATTTTTGGCGATCCATTGCCAAATGAAACGGCAAAAAGAAAATGGTAAAAAATGTTACTAACAAAGATTTTTTGTAATTTTAAAACTTGACCTAAATGCAATGGAATGTAATTTTTTTGTGTGTGATTCATGGACCACAGAACTGCATGAAATGAATGAAAAATGCTTTTAGATGCTGATATCTCTGTTTTCACATGATTGTATGGTGTTTTAATCCCGTCGATACCATCCCCTTCTTCCTGTGAGAGAAAATTGTCCCTTTTGGCTGTGGTGTAATGGCCAGTCTATGGGCTCAGACAACTGGCTTTGGCGTTTGTCTGTGACAATCTTTAAACAAATCGCCAGGACATCTTTCTAACACTAAAAGGCAAAGAATAACGATTGAAAATCTGATTCTCAATGGCCAAGTATACACATTAATTTCAGAAAACAAAACAATGTCAAAACTCCATTGTCAGAGATGAAAATGCTTGCTTCCCAGTATATTGAAACTGTTTGAAGAAATTTTTTGCATGTTAGCTTAACTGTTTAAAACCAAGTTTAATTTAATGTCATTTTCATTCTACTCGATTGACCACAGAAGAATTTCTTTACCCCACCCACAGCCTTTTGAAAGTGTGTTTTTGAGGGTATGTGCATTTGAGTCACAGTTATGGCAGAATTAGGCATGGAAATCAGTAATAATGATTCTTGACTTATGGGCATAAAGAAGCGAAAGCTTTGGGCCAAGTTTAAAAGAATTTAAATGTTTGAGCTAATTATACTCGCATTCTAAAATCTTGGTCCTTTAATTATTTTGAGGAGTATAGAGTAAAACCGGGGTTCATCGGACACTTTTTCGAGATCGCTACTTTAAATTCGGATATCACCGGTTGTCGTCGCATTGGGTGACCGCAATGGACATCGCATTGAAGTGTATTCAATACGCGGTCAAAGGGAGGCAAATCTAGCGTGTTTAAGCTCATGTAGATAGAGTAATAAGCCTTCAAAGACCGCAGGGGTATTAAAGGGGTGAATCGGACAGCCATCGGGGTTCATCGGACAGGCCTTGGGGTTCATCGGACAGGTCATATTAAGGGGGAAACGTCACATACAGATGATACAAAACATCATACTGTTGTAGTATATACTCAATACAACAATTTAAACTGTCAGGTGATCTGTCGATCCAATATTCCAAACAATAATTTTCTCCATATGGATCCAGTTTTGACCCAACGCAACCTCTCCTAATCGGCTGAAATGACAGTTTCACACAACGCTGGATCAACACAAATACATTGATTTAAAGCTCATTTTATGCTGTGGCATGAGAACTAATCAACCCTGGTAAAAGTAGCTCATTAAAACTCATTAATTTAGAGTGATAAGTGTCCTTTAGAGACCGCATAACTTAATTGAACCGTAATTAGAAGTCTGCAGCATGTCTGAATTCGAAAATGATTTGAATCGTTGATTGAAAGTTTCCCCTATATAGCGAGTGAGTATGACCAGGAAATACCACAATGACACTGCAGACTGACGCACGACACCGCGAGGAAGAGCCACAGAACACTAACAGCAACAGGAAGATAATTAAAGGAAAGCAACTAGCTTTCTCTTCCTCATCAAGCCGATTGCAAAACTAGGAGGACACAAAGTCAAACAAGCATCAAACACAGAACCCCACAAACAATGGGGCAACAATAAACAATCCATCAACAACAACAGAACCACTTCCTTAGAACGGACAGCAGCCAAAGCTATCAGAGGGGGGGGGGTGGGGGGGGTAAATACAGTTTAATGATAAAACCATATTCTTGCTTAAACAAATGCTGGTGTATGCAGACATTAGGCCTAAAGAACTGAATGTTAACCAGTTCGGCAGGATACAGGCCTACCTCGCTAGGTACATTGTGAGGATACTTATTTGGCTATGGCGAAAATAATTATTTTCTGTTTTAATTAAGATTCATAAATGTGTATCTTTGTCTTTCTACGCACATATAAATATAGTAATCATGCATGATGATGTGGCTTTATTCTTGATAGGCAAACATGTAGATGGATGTTCGTTTTTTAAGCTGATGCTTCAGTACATGTGCGGATCCAGAGGGGGGTAGGGGGTCCGTACCCCCCTGGGAAACCACAAGTTCTATGGGTTTCTATACAAATTAGCATTTAGTTTAAACATATTTTATTGCCAAATATATACAGCAACGGGGTTGGGTCACAAGTTATCACAACATTAGTTAGGACCCTTCCCCTACATAGCATTTCCCCCCCCTGGAAAAAGTTGGACCCCCCTGAAAAATGTTGGACCCCCTCTGAAACCTTGGAAAATTATAGTTATGTTTGAAATAAACCATTGTTAAACTATAAAATAAGTTGAGGACTAAAAAAATGCTGTTTTCTGGCAGTCGGGCCTGGACTCCCCCCCCCCCCCCCCCCCCCCCCTGGCAAAAATTCCTTGATCCGCGCATGCAGTACGTCCCAGTCAGTAATTTTTCACTCATATCGGGACGTTTTCCCGCCTTCATGAGTTGAACCAGTATCACAATGAGCCACTGTTGTGCTCCTAGAGAGAGAGAGAATCTAATGACGGATAGATAGATAGATAGATAGATAGATAGATAGATAGATAGATAGATAGATAGATAGATAGATAGATAGATAGATAGATAGATAGATAGATAGATATATAGATAGATAAATAGATAGATATAGATAGATAGATAGATAGATAGATAGATAGATAGATAGATAGATAGATAGATAGATAGATAACATTTTTTATCAAGACAAGTCGGCTAGTAACGTGACATTGTCGCAAGATGCCTTTGTAATTATTCAAAGACAACAAATATCAATACTTGTATATTTAAGGGCAGCATTAAAACATATATATATCCTTTAGTTTGGATAAAAAAGAGACAGATAGGGGGGCTTGTAATCTCGAGCTTGAGTTGCACTTTACTGTCCGATGAACCCCTCCGTAAAAAATCGACGGTGAAAACTTGAGGGGTTCATCGGACAGCTTTTTCGCCCTATTTATCTGAATAATTGACGGATATAAATGAATAAAACAAACACTTTTATCATCATCTAATATTTCTTTCATGTAAAAATAAATTTCAGTCACAAATTTAGTGTAAAAAACCCTTGGACAGGATGTTAAAGTAGACCGGTGACGAATCTCGATGTTTTTTTTCGGCGCCATTTTGTAAAAATCCCTTTAAAACAAGGCGTGTTTTTTCGGAGCTGGCTTTTATCCAATGAGAACACAGCGTTATGTCACGCGCTATGCAAATTTTTACTGCAGTATCAGACAGAAGATTGGTAGCCAAAACAAATGGATAACTTCTTTCTAAACAAGTGTCTGTCGGAAGAGCTGTAAAGCTGACGTAAAACGACCTGTCCGATGAACCCTGCCGTCTGATGAACCCCGGTTTTACTCTATATTGGGTCTGTCTAAAGACAATTGACCGTATAAAATTCAAATTGTGAATATTTAGTGGGCATACTGCAAGTTTAAGATCGGAGTTATGAAAATTCAGGATTTTCGAAATTTTTAACTATGACCCGTGTATATCCACTTTTAATGATTTTTGGAGGGGAAGTAAAGAAAACAATTCAGAAGTTCTGTATACCTAATCTGAATCCAGTACTGTTTAGCCTAAATTTAGTTTTACTTTATTGAGAGTGATCTGTTTGTGGATATTTTCAGAGTGAAATCCCCTAATCCCCCAGGGATGATGTTGCCCCAGATCAAGCCAGAGGTGTCAATCACATCAACTGCTGTCCCTACAATGGTAGGTTGTTTACTATATTATAGCAGAAAAATCTCCTAGCTGGGTCACTTAACACGGACTGTAGAGAGCTACATCTGTAAATTGACTTCTGTTGATGAAAAAAAGGATCATGGTTCTGCCTTGTCTGCATTGAATTAAACGTCTGAAGAAGACAGTGTAAATAGAGTGACCAATCCTAATATATGTTGTAACAGGCCTTTAGTTAAGACAGAAAAATAATTGTCTTCTTTCTCAACCAAAAAAAATATGTTATGGGTACTCAAAAGAACAGTCCCAATGAGACGGCTCTTTTGAGCACCCATAACATATGCTAAATATTATAGGTAAGAAAATATTTACAATTTTATGCTGAATTTGTTTGCTTATCATAGCCTGTGATGTAAGCTAAGGGTCATCTAGGTGGTAATGAGTTAAATAGAAACTTTAAGCTATGCAATCTACAGTAAAACCTGTGTAAAACTGCCACTCTCAAAAAGACCACAAATTGGTTTTCAAGACCAATTATTCCTTAATGAAGGTCAAAAGTATTGCAGAATGCTCCACGGGGGCAATCTGCAATACTTTTGACCTTCATTAAGCTACCATTTGTCATTAAAATATTTGTTTTGTCTAATTTTGGGTGTCCGTTTTACACAGGTTTTACTGTATTTGTTTTGTTCCATGAGTTCATGCCTCCATTGACTCCCTGAAATTGTATATTTGCACCATTTTAAGTTAGGTCATTATGCTGGGCCCTTTTTGGAGTCTGACAACTCATAGTATGAATGTAGTACTTATTACATGCTTAAATCATGTAAGCACTAAGCAAACAGTAGGAACCTGTTCAGAAAGCTCTCTTGGAGCATTCTGCAATTAATACTGTTGACCTGCATTAAGCTACCGTCTGCGGGAGTGGAAAACTCTTAAAATTTCTACTCATCCTACAACACCATATGTATTGGTAAATTCAATAATTAACATTGGAAAGTCAAAATTTCTACCCATCCTACAGCATAAGGCACTGGCCATGGCGAGTGGATTTTTCCAGCCCTGGTCTGTCTTTAAGGCCTTTGTTTTTCCTATTTGTAAGTGGCCGCTTAAGACAGGTTTTACTGTCATCATGTTTCCTGTGTGTGAAATGCTCTACTAGGTTGCCGAGATGGGGTGGCTAGTTTAAGCCTCCACTGGTGGCCTATGCTGAACCCAATACTGATGAGGTGTATTGTATGTATACTTTCAGACCCCTGTATCTGTAGCATTTACCCCGACATCTGTGATACGAAAGATGCACTCAGAAAAAGCAAGTGAAAAAGAGAAACAAAAAACAGAGAATGAAAAAGACTCAGAAATTCCAGGTATGTATGAAGTGATTCATTTTCTGGGGATAGTTTTTGTTGTATGGGAACAAAAAAAATGTTGCAGATCAGCATGTACATCTGTACTGTTTGATCAAAACCTTTATTATTAGCCCTTCGCCTGCTACAAAAATGTGTCTGAAAATATTGTCTGCTGAAGTCATCTGCTGCATGTAAATGCTTATTTGAAGGACTTATTTTGGCATACAGACAAACAAGGTGGAGCCTGATCAGACTGCTCCTACAGGAGCAGTCTGATCAGGGTCCACACTGTTAGCTACAGAAACGGCAGACGACACACAGCAGACGATAGTCACGATTAGCAGTCGAAGACTAAGCGGTCTGGAAAGTATAAAAGCTACATGCTGCATCCGAATTTTCAAAATTCTGAATAGACTCTATTACTGAGTAGGTAGGTTTTAATCTTATTGCTTACAAATCGGGGTTTGCACAGGCTTGAAAAGTACTTGAATTTAGAAGGCTTTCTTGAAAAGTCCTTAAAATTCATTATACTCCTGAAGTCCTTAAAAATTCAATATGCCTTGAAAAGTACTGGAAAAACTCTCAAAGGCCTTGAAGAGTCCTTGAATTCTTCTATTTTCTGTAGGACTTAACTCTGTTGATAGGGATCTAAATCAGTTTAAACTTGTGACTTTATTTGGTGCAGCAAATGCTGCACAAAATAAAGGCACAACAATTTTATACTAATTTTCTAGTACTAATTTATCCATTCTCTCGGTCTAGCATTTCTGAAGTAGAATTTTAACACTTGAATTAGGATTTTTCATAAACTTTTAGTCTTTGAAAACTGAATGATAGTCTTTAGCAGTCCTTGAAAGGTCCTTGAATTTTACTCTTAACTTGCCTGTATGAACCCTGTTAACCCTGAAGCTAGCTTTTCTCGCTTAAATCACCACAAGAAAACCCCTGGCCATTTAAGACTCGAACTAGGCAGCTTAGCTACTGGAATCACCAAGAACAGTTAAGATTGCTTAACACAAGTATAATTTTTATGAAAATTCTGCAGTGAGCAACCGCCACAGTAAACAAAATGGTAGAAGAATACGTTCAGGGATTTTTGTTTTCCCATGAATTAATTTATACTATTTTTTTATATTATCAAAGTATATTCTTTATTAGATAACTTCTTTTTATTTCTTGAAATTTGATCAATAAAAAATTTAGTGCATCCATTTGAACACAGTAGCCATACTTATATATTTTTGTGTAGTTTTTCTGAGAAGTAGCCTTTATGATCTCATGTGCTGTGTTTCATTTAGATGGTTCTTTTGTGTACCCACAACATAATTTTTGGTTGAGAAATAAGAAAAATCATTTTCAATTACCCACTCTTATCTGTTGTCTTGTATTACTTTACAGATCTTCAGAAGTTTGCACCAGTGAAATCAATAGGTCAAGAGGGGAACGAGCGGTTACATGGTGATAGCAACAAGCAGGAGATTCCTACGGTACCACTGACGTTGAGGACCGACGTACCGCCACCGATGATACAGGGAATTCCACCGCCACCACTTCCTAATCAGGTCCTGCCTAACATGATTTCCATCTCCGGCACACCTGCAATGTTAGCGGGGCTGCCGTCTTTCAACACCGCCAGTCAACCGATGGCTCACATTCCCCCTCCACCACTACCCATAGTTTCCACTCATTTGCCTCCGCCGTCGTTACTGAGTCCACCCCAGAGTGGCGGGACGCTCAGCGGCGTGCCTCATCCACCCCAGGGTACCATGACGCTCAGCGGCGTGCCCCTTACCAATCTAGTCACTGCTGATCAGGTACGACTGTGTGTACCGTCACTGTATCTAATCCTGCTAGATTCTGCTTGCTGTGGTGTGAGATGTAGCCATTCACTAGATTTCATAGTAGCCTCATCTTAGTGGGCCTGTCGTTAGGCATATACTAACCCTCTTTATTAAACTGCTAGATTCTAATATCCAGCTTGATCGGATATAATTTGGATTATCCTTCATATATATACTCAGCGTCAAAGAAAAGGTACCACTATTTAAACTTCGGTATTATTTTGGAAACTATCAAATAAATCTGGATAGCTGTTTTTCGGTTTGTGTTTCTGGTACACTGCTGACACATTTTGAGAAATAAAACTGTTCTGATAGCTTTGGACTACAGAGCTTTACATGCACATGCTTATTGTGCTTTTCGTGGTTTTTAAAATTTTAAAACATTTTCATAAGCAAAAGTTATTACATGCTTGAGAGATTTTCCTTGAATATGCCACCAAAATGGCTTATTATTGCCAAACACTAAAAGTGGGGATCAAACTTTAAGGAAGCAACAAACATTGCATTTTCCTATTCATTATAATGAGTATTACTGGCCTTTGTCATGGAATGTGTATCCTACTTTCAAGTGTGATGGATACCATTTTCCATTGTGGCGATATTAAGGTAGCTGTCTAGAATGAGACAAATACTGTAAAACTGGTGTAAAACGGCCACTCTCAAAAAGACCGAAAATTGGTTTTCAGGACCAGTTATTGCTTAATGCAGGTCAAAAGTATTGCAGATTGCTCCAAAGAGAGCATTCTGCAATACTTTAAAACTTCATTAAGTTACCAATTGTCATTTAGAGCTTTGTTTTGTCTATTTTTGAGTGGCCATTTTATACAGGTTTTACTGTACCGTCCTGGGTTAAATGTATGCGAGTCAGTGGTAGCTTTTCATTGATACTAAATACATTTTGAGTGGTCACAAGTTTATTTCTTTTTAAAAATCAGTATATTTCTGTCTTAGAGAAGATGTTTTTCCCAAGCAAACCATACTGTAATCTGCAACATCTCCTATAGATCTATTATGTTTGTCCCCGTATTTTCGGTTTTGCATGGTTTGTGGTGCAGTACCCCTTTGACAACGATACCTTGTGTGGGCAACTCGTGCTACAGTTGCACATGCATACTTTGAAGGTGCCTTTGTCATTGTCTGAAGGCATGCATTTGTTTTTTATACAATCCTAAGATTTGTCACTTTTTTCTACTTAATTATCTTAGACATTTTTCAGCCTCCAGTGCTACCAATGTCAATAGACAGGGGGTAATAACAAACTAAAATGTAAATCCATTGTCAAATCAGATGGGGTGGGGGGGGTTGCTCACTAGTAGGAACAATATATAAATTTTGTCTTGTCTCATTTTTTGTGGGTCTCCAAAGAAAGTGTCCCAATTGAGCATAACAAATGATTTGTGTAAGAAATAACAATATTTTCACTTTTAGATGAAAAAGAAGTTACATGCTTCGTGCCAGCTTTGGTCTTAGCATGTACAGGTGGCATTTGTCTGACAGTTTCAGGACCCCAGATAAGAGTGTGTTACTGAAAATTATTTTTCTTATTTCTCAACCAAAACATATGTTGTGGGTACTCAAAAGAACCGTCTCGATGAGACGGTTCTTTTGAGCACCCAAAACACATGTTTGAACTGATGGATAAGAAAATAATCGCAATGTACGCTAAATTTTTCTGCTTAACTGGCCCTATGATTTTGATTTCACCTTGAATGGGTTATTTTTGCTTAATGACAGGTGACAAGAAACCTTTCATCATTTAACTTTATTTCTGCTTACCTCCATAATTACCTCCAGTATTAAATGATCATATATTATATCCTGGTCGCAAAGCATCTCAAATGAGCATGAAATTTATCCTGCGTAAATGTTAAAATACCAAGTATTGTTGGAGTTTAACTTTTATTAGCATGAATTTTTTCCTGCTCATTAATGTTAAAATGCCAACTATTGTTGGCATTTTAACATTTATTAGCAGCTAAACACAACTTTTCTGAAAATTTCAAAGCAAGAAAAATCTTGTATTTTTTGTGAGCTGTTGAAATTTCATGCTCAGTTGAGTTGAGCATAGAAGAAGTTTTATAATCTTGGGCCAGATGTTTGATGAAGACACAATTAAAAAAAAAAACTAAAGGTAGATGAAAACCTCCATAGTTCTACCATGTTAAAATGAACTGAGCTGAAAAAGGCCAAGAAAGTGAAAACAATAAAAAAAAAAGTGAGAGAAAAAAAGAGAGAAAAAAGCATACCACTATTTGCCCCCCAAGCATTTCACCTAAATGTGTTTGGTGTTTTCAAAATCTTTCCTTGGTAGCGGTGACTTTTGTAGTCTGCTGATAACCTTTGCAAACAGTTTAAAACCAGATCAGGACTGACAGAATGATCTGGATCCAAACGGTATGTCACTCTTATAGTGTTCATGAAAGAAATTTTTGGAAAAGATCAGCAAAAAAACAAAATGTTTTTCTAGACTTATGATTATGGAGATAAGCTGGTACAGAGAGCACTTTTACTATCTTTCTAACACATATAAGCCGCAACATGAGATTTCCAACAATGTGGTATGTGCTACCAGCAAAGGCTCAGATCAGCCTGCCCATACGCGCAGTCTGATCAGAGCGTTTGCTAGTCGCTTAAATATTCTATGACTGTTCAGCTACTTGCCGAACATCATTTGGAGTTTCTACGCTTAAGAGGAGGCTGCAGATGCTGGTCTGAGTCTACACTTGTCAAAATGCCACATTGTTGGAAATCACGTGTCATGGCTCATATAGTCATCACTCTTTTCTTGTACTTTCTTATTGCTCAAAGTATTTTCTTATTTTACCATTTTTGAAATATGCATGCTCAGCTAAGCAGTGAAGTAAGAAGTATAATTTTTTGGCCTGAGCCTTGAACTTTTTCAATACTCTGTATAAGAAAGCTGTGAAGGCTCTGTCCTTTTGCGCAGGCTCATCTGAGTCTTTGTCTTTGCTGCTCACTTATAATCGGGGTGATTTTTGGGGGGGGATTTGGAGAGGTCCCAAAAATTCATTGCAATTTTCTAAATGAAGGAATAAATTGATTTTGCTGAGGAATTCAGTCAAATTTCTCGCAGAAAATTCATAACTTTGGCCAAAAGAGACATTTTTCTCATGAAATTCTGTGCCAAAATAAACACATATACTGGTTCATATTATCAATTAAGAAATAGTTTTAAATTGGGCCATCATAGGGAGTTATGATAGCATGGAGATATGCATGTGTGGAGCCATCTTTTATCATTTTCTGGCATTATTCACGTGTAGTTATAGTCTTCACTCTTTCTGATTAGTTCTCATAGCATTCATTGTGTCAAAAATTTATCATTTTCTTTCACTCCACTAAAATACATATATGTCTATGGGTACTAACTAAAAAGAAAGTCTCCATAAAGGAAACATTGTTTTAACCCCATTACCTCATAGAGACGCCTTTTAATGCTTTTGCAAACGACACAGATCAGGCAGCTCTTACAAGAGCTGCCTTATCAGGGTCTACTCTGTTTGCTTATGAAAATATGATATATCTGATTCCTCACTAATGGATCTGAAAAGTAATTTCTTTGTTCTATGTGCGAACATGTAAGTTTATAAAATTATTCATTGTAGATGGAGCCTAGCATGAATATTCATGAAGGAAAGGGTTAACCCATTGCTGCAAAATGCAGCATTTCATCAGGGTCTGCACTGTTTGCTAAGACAAAAAATGATCTTCAGAGAAAGAAATTCAATATTTTATGGAAATTTTAACTTGTGACTCCTGACTAAATACAGTGGACCATCGCTACTTAACTGTATATAACTTTATATGGATAATTCCATTGGCTTACAAAGAGTTCAGAACCACAACACATGAGGCATCTCTTGAGATTTTAATACTTATCACAGCTTAGGCACCAGCACATCTAGCATATGCAAAACATATCAAAATCTCATGAGCTCGCTCCTGTCAACTGAGAGAAATAATTCCAAAATATTCCATTATATCTGGTGTCTTTGTATTGTAGAGATTGGCATGTGTGGAGGCGTCTTTTATAATCTTTCTCACATTACTCACATTTGCCCCCAATTTTGAAAAAAGTTGAGGGGGCTATTGCTTTCATCTTGTCTGTCACTGTTTTTTATTCCGCCAACATCTTCGGAACTCTGCATTGTACGGTCTTCAAATTTTATATTTTGAAACCCAATTAAAAATAGCTGACCCATATTAACTTTTCAATGTCTGAGTTGTCTCTGAAAAAAAATAATTTAAAAAGCCCAAATCTCCTTATCTGTTGAAATGGATTAGTTTTTCGCATTTCAAATATATAAGGACTGTAAAGTTAGCGTTTTTTAACAGGCCTTTAGACAAGAAAGAGGGCGTAATTAAAAATTAATTTTCTTATTTCTCAACCAAAAGAATCCTCTCAATCTGAGCACCCAAAACAAATGTTTAAACTGGTGATTAGGAAATGATCACAATTAAACTCACAGAGATTTTGTTTATCTAGACTTATTGTTCATACTGTTTCATGGATAAGTCTTTCTCATACTGACAAAGAATGAAGACACTGATCAGCTCTGCTGAGTTGTATATGCTGATCTGGATCTTCACTGTTGGCATATCCTTGAAGGTGTGTTTTCTGAATACAGCTCTTACTGTATTTTATCCTGCTATTATTTTTTGTCCAGAAAATGTCTGCTTAAGATGCCTGCTTCATATATTTAAAATGCATTCCAGGTTAATTCTATCACAGAAGCAACACTATAAGCCCTGATCAGACTGCTCCTTAGATTCTGGATTATTTTTATCCTGGAAACAAACGGCACTGAGTAGTGGGAAAAGATTTAACATCAAATGCGCTAGTCAGGGAGCACTGTGACTCGAGACCGAGGGGCGGCGGGTTCCAGCCTCACCAGCGTCACTGTGTTGCGTCCTTGAGCAAGGCACATTTATACTTGCTTAGTACTGGTTTTAAACCAGGAAGACCCGTCCTGCCATAACTGAAAAAAATGTTGACTGGGATGTAAAGAATCAAATCAAACAAAACTAATGCACCTGTCATGACATCATTTTTTAGAAAATAAGACTTGATATTTTATTTGATTCATATACTGGCAAACAAGTCGCATGGATTGTCAATGTCAAGCTTTTTTCCCCTGAAAATCCAGAAATTTATGAATAAAATTTGACTCATAAAACCTGTATAACAAGGCATCCCAGGCTTCCAGATAAGAGTGTGTGTTTGAAAAGTATTCTTATTTCTCAAAGAAACATTTTTTGGGTGCTCAAAAGGTCTGTCTCAATGAAATGGTTCTTTTGAACAGCCATAACACATGTTAAAACTTATGTATAAGAAAATATTTGCAATGTTACGCTGAAATTTTATTGCCCATACTCTGTACAGACATGGAAACATACATGAAAAATATAGCAAAAGTTGTCGTCTGCTATTCATTATTAACCATTTATATACCAGTGATGCCTGAATGTGTACTTTGGCAAACAGTGAAGACCCAGATGAAATGCTGCATAAGGCAGCATTTCATCAGGGTCTGCACTGTTTGCTCAGACAAAATGAATCTTCAAAAACAAAATACAATTATTTTTTTTTAAAATTATTACCTATGACCTCCAAATACATACAATGGACCATTCTGACTTAAGTGTATCAAATAAAATGGAAAATTCCATTGGTCTTAAAAGGGTTATTGACTAAGGAATAGTACCCATATGTTTTATTGTATTTAGAGATAAAAGTTTTAGCATTGATTATTTCAGATTGCTAAAATCCTACAGGTGATATGTTTTCTTGACTTTTCTTTTACATTTCATTTTCTATTGTTCAGTGTTTCCATTATGGTCATATCAAGCAAAGGGATGTTTAAATTATTGTTAAGTTATAAATAGGACTAATACTGAGAGGTTGTGCTGGGGTTTTGATTTGAAAATGACAAATATTTTCATCTTGGATACACATTTGTTATGACAAGCCATCTGCAGTCTATACAGCAAACAGTGTGGGGCCCAAATCAGCCCCCTTCATATAGAGCAGTTTGAACTATGTCCATACGGATTGCATGCAAGTTAAAACTGATTTATGTTAAAAATTGCACCAGATGACACCATCCCTTTTTCCCTGCAAATATTATTTGATTATAAGTCTGCTGTATATATTCAAATGCACTCCATAATATCAACTCAAATACTATGGACCCTGATCAGTGTGATCTGTATCCATATTGTTTTTAATGTAAGGTACCAAATTTCATAAGCAGATGAGAAAGTAGATTACAATTGTCATGAATGGCAGGGAAAGGGTTTTAAGTGCCAATTGTAACTGCAGCAGACAAAACCTTTATATATTTTTTTTCTTTTCTTTTTCAAGGTAGATAAAACCTTGTAATGTCGCCATATTATAACATGTCTCTTTATCTCTTTGCCTACTTTTGTCATCTGCTGATAACCGTTGCAAACAGTTTGGGTCCAGAATACGTCCTACTGATCCAAACTGTTTGACACTGATGGTATTCCTGAAATAATTTTTCGAAGAAGTTGATTTTTAAAAAAAATCAGCAGACGACAAAAACATGCAAAATTAAGACAAAACCAGCTTGCTCAACTACATAAACCTTGGGACTTGGACATAGCTTATATAAAAAGTATAGTTTATGTAAAGTGATCAACAATGGTGCTGATCAGACTGCATTGATGTGCTGGCTGATCAACACCTTTTCCTGCGATACCTAAATTTTTGACCCCAAACTGAGCAGTCTTCAGATTACCAGATAAACAAAACAAAAAGTGTGCGTAAATTATGATTATCCATCAGTTTAAACATATGTTTTTGGTGATCAAAAGAACCATCTAATTGAGAGAGAGACCACAACATATGTTTTGATTGAAAAATAAGAAAATGAATTTTTAAACAATTATGCACTCTTATCTAAAGGCCTGACTATAGCTCCATAAAGCATAAATTGTGGGTTTTCATTGGCAAATCTGGTCACTCAACCAGAAGAGCAAATTGGCATTGAATTGGTCAAATCAAGAACTTGAGTTTTTGAACTTAAAATTATTTCAAATATAAATGCTATTGATAAACTTGCATTCTAGGACATTGTGAATATAATTAGTTATTTCTTCTAGAATGGGAAACAGCATTTTCATTTTATTGCCTTTTGTGTTGGATTGTTCTGTTTGAAAAGCCAGCATATTTTTATTTGGCTGGTGTTGCCATCTCCAAAATTATCTCTCATTTAAACCAGTCTTGCATAATTCACCAAACAGCTGAGGGGGGGGGGGGGGGGGGGGGGTTGTTAAGGGACTCCCCATACCCCATCCAAATGCTCCATCAATTATGGAAAGAAAGTGCATGTAGGTTTAAGTTACAATCTTTTTTGGACAGCTGACATGCTGTATAATATAGTTTTCTCTTTGCCTGATATATGTCTATTTTATGCATGATATTAGAGGTATAGTGCAGTCTGTTTATAACGTGATATTAGTTTGTCTTGATGCTTCACGTTCCAGTCAACAATTTTTCAGTCATATTTCTTTGGTTGAACCAGTTACTAAGCAGAGGATAAAGTGTCTTGCTCAAGGACATAACACAGTGCTCTGGTGAGTCTCAAACGCAAGACCCTTCGACCGCAAGTCTCTACCAACTGAGCCAATGCGGTCCTCGTGTCCGTAGACTGGTAAATTAGGTGAAACACGCAATAAAGAGGATGTTACAACGAAATGATAAGATATCCAGACAAGCAGGACTGTACAAATAGAGTGGACAGAGATTAGACTGCTCATAATGAGGAATCTGATCAGGGTCCACTCTGTCTGCCTTTCTGCCACATTTTAGTCACTTTTGAGTACCCACAACATATGTGTTGGGTGAGAAATAAGATAATTGATTTTTAATTATGCTGTTATGATCAGACTGTTCTGTTTCATCAGAATTCTTGTTTGTATATGGTGATATTTTAACAGAAATTATATTGAATGTATCTATGGGCTTTTACTGTTTAGAAGTGGTGTATTGTATCAGATAATTTTTACAGCAGAATAGTTTGTATAATCTTGTATGTTAAAGTGTAAGTTTGCTGCAGCCTATATCCAGATCAAGAGCGGTCAAGGAGCAGTCTGATCAGGCTTCATATTGTTTGTTTCCATGAAAGAATCTGAAGTGCACCAGAATATATGCAGCAGATTCAAAAGCAGATGACATTTTCAGGACAAGAAAATAGTGGTGTGATAACGGTTAATAAGTTTGTTGAATGTGCTTATATAGGATTAAAACTAAGAAAAATGGATTTTTATGTCCACTTACAGGGTTAACTTTAAGATTAATGGAGTTTATGGCCACATTGTCATACTGAGATGAAAATTATAATTTTTAGACTACTAAAGAGATAAGAATAATGTATTCGGATTTTGCGGACATTCTTAATTTACAATGCCATTGCTATGGCACAAAGATTGTCACACCAAAAGATAAATTTTTGTTCAAACAAAGTATATGCTAATAAGATATGAATTGATGCTGTCTATAAAATGTAAAAGGCACCAACATAGCAACTGAATTATTTTCACCTATGATTAATGTCGTATGAGGTGTTTTATCAGGCCTATAGATAAGGATGTGTGATTGAATGTTAATTTTCTTTATTTCTCTACCAAAATATGTGTTCTTGAGGGTTTAAACTGATGGATAAGATAAGTAATTAGGGAATTGGTTTATAATGTTCTTTTCTTATGATTCCTGCTAAAAAAAAATAGCAATACAATGTACAGAAACAATGCTCCTAAAGCGTTTGAAAAAAGGGTATTTTTGAGCAAAATGTCATTTTTACATAAAACTCGGATTTATCGGAGAGAAAATTGCATTCTTACAACATTCATCATCCTTGATGGGTTACCAAACTAGTTGGAAGACAAACATTTGTAAATCTTTTATAACTAAATCTAGCTATGGTTAGGACTAAAAGTGTATTTACATGGCGATAAATGGTAGCAAAATGTGGTATATTATAACCTTTGTATACTGCAAATTGTAACCATGTTTTTGGCAAACAGTGAAAACCCAGATGAAATGTGGCATACTGTAGCATTTCATCAGGTTTTGCACAATTTGCTTTAATAGATAAAAAAAAAAAGTCAATTTGGCGTGTTATTTATGTCTTGGAGTTGTTGTATTTCAGAATGAAGCCTGTAAGTCCCAGATTCGAGCCCTGATTGGTCAAACTGCAATGCAGCCTGTACCTGTTCAGGTTCAGAATGTACCAACCAGCCTGCAGACACCTGGGAGAGCTATTATCAAAGGTAAGGATCAGAGTGCATACCAAAAATTATTTTTCTTAATTCTCAACCAAAACATATGTTGTGGGTACTCAAAAGAACCATCTCAATGAGACGGTTCTTTTGAGCACCCAAAACGTATGAAAACTGATGGGGAAGAAAATTTTTACAATATTAAGCTCAAAAAAAAATTATCACCTGGGAGAAATATTATCAAAGGTAAGGATCAGGCCTTTAATTACAAAAAAAATAATTTTCTTATTTCTCAACCAAAACATATGTTGTGGGTACTCAAAAGAACCGTCTCAATGAGATGGTTCTTTTGAGCACGCACAACATATGTTGCAACCGATGGATAAGAAAATATTGACAATTTTACGCTAAAAAAATTGTTAATCTAAACGTATGAAGGATGTTGTAGAACAAGAGATTTTGGTACTTATTTGGTATGTACAAATGCTGTAAAATGGAAATATACGAGACCTGTTTTATGTTTATTTGAACAAATGTGAATTTCACTTTTTGCGGTTGCATATAAATAAAACAAACAATTTTTTGCTTTCTCATAAATAATGAACATGTCTCTGGTTTGGCCAAATAGACATATTGGCAATTTAAAACATAACACAGTTGCTCGAAATACACGGCCCCTGTAAACTGTTATACCTAAAATTTGATGTTCAGGTTGCTTCCAAAAGGTAAATTTCCAACCGAAATACTTTATTTTTTAACACTGATTATTTATGTACAATTTATAATAGGTTCCAAGAGAAAAACTTCATCTCTTTAGAGAAATCGTTCGAGAACCATTCAGAACATTACGTTTCAACTGGCATTTTTAAATGCTTAAATTTGACACTTCAACTTCAGAGACTGTTTTTAATCAGCGAATAAAGTTAGCTGTTTTCATGGTGACTGCATATTCCTGGAAATCAGACTAACCTTTGTAAATGAACTATTACAAAGTGTAATGAGAAAATGGAGAAATATATGAGTAACGGCAATTTCAAATGTGTGCAAATAAACTTGGAACCTCTTGTATCCACCATAAGGGAAGCAAGGAACATTTCCATCTAGAAACAGAAATTTTACTATTTCAATGTTAAAATCTTCTTGTTTATCACTAGTTTTAGATGAAACTACGCCATTCGTTATTTAAGTCAAAATTTAAAAAGGAAGCTTCAGTATCAAAAGGATTTTCTTAATTTAGCTGAGGTTCAGCAAGATATATCTGATTTACCATTTGTTCAAAATAAGGTTTGTCAATATTGAATATGAATAAATCGTCTAAATATCTGAAATGACCTAAGCATGTACAGTGCAGTCCCATTATAGCACACCTCATTATGACACGAATTTGGATATAAAACTATCATGTTGTGGCTCCCATATTTCTTTACCATGGAATTTTACAAAGGAATTCTATGAAAACGACCATGGATTCCTAGAATTCCTTTAGAAAATTGTCTGTTTATAACATGATCCACTTATTCGGTCTGTTCTTATGAACCCTAAATATAGTGTTATAAAGGGACTGTAATTGGAGTCATCCACATCTGTCAAGAGATAGGGTAAAGTCAGGTAACTTTGAACATCAGGTAAACTCGGACAGCGACCTTGTTTGTTTCATATTTTAATTATTTGAATAAAAAAAATAAGCAAACAGTGAAAATCCTGATGAGACGGCTCATAAGGAGCCGTCTCATCTGGATTTCCACTGTTTGCAGATGTATGTCCGAATTTAACTGATGTCCGAAGTAACCTGACTTTACCCTATTGTATTATTTTGTAGGTTTGAATACATCAGTCGCTCCAAGTAGCATCTCAATTACTCAACACATGCCCCCGCCACTGACCAATCAACAACGACCCCTTCTCGGTGGAGGGGGCAACCCCACCACGCCAGTTACAGGATCTGTTGATCTCAACAAACTTCTACAGCTTCAGCAGCAGAGACACATGAACACTTCGCCAAACTTAGCCAATCGTGCCCCTGTAACACCCACAACACCTTACGGCATTCCACTTACGGGAAGATTGCCGGTTGTTTCCACGCCAGTGGTTGCACCCGTCAGTCCTCAGACTTTACAAACGGCGACCAACCCCTTCTTTGTGCAACAGATGATGCAGACAGGCAACCCGAGAGGTAAGTGGCTGATTTATATTAGGGACAAAGCTAGGGGCCGAAAATTCACCCTAAATGGGACCCAGTGAGAAGTGGGAGTCTCCCTAAAAAAAAAAAATTTTTTTTTTTTTTTTTTAGGGAGACTCATTCTGTCACCACACAAACGCAAGCTGTGGTGACAATCTACTACCACTGCATTGTACTTCTCCTTCCTTTTAATGGTTATAGTATGTGTAATAGCTTATTGGCCTCTAAACTGACAGAAAATGCTGTAATTTCACTTTATAACTTCTCCCTATCTGACTGTCACTTCTCCATAATTTTACAGGAGGGAGAAGTCACTTCTCCCTACTGTCAGGGCCCAGCTTGAACCCCTTTTATATAGAGAATACTAGGTGAGTGTCTTTTGATATAAAGTTTACCAGGAAAGACTTTGAGAATGCATGTTGACATCGCGAGGCTTGCCGAGCAATTCAACATGCATTCTCAAAGCCGAGCCTGGTAAACTTGATATCAAGACGCGAACCTGGTATTCTATTTATCAGTTTACCCATTATTCTCTCTTCAAGGACCTCTGACACTTTGATAGGTTATCTGCCTATTTTTCAGATGCTTCCCAAAATTTCCCTATGCATAAGATATCGCTGGTATTCTTTTGAATAGGACGCTTGATGTATTAGAAACAAATTCAGGTTATAATCAGACAGGCAGATCCCTACGACAAAACAGCAGACGCTACCAAAGGGGGTAGGGGTTTCAAAATTTGACTTCACCAAACCATTTAGAAATCAATTACTTTCACGTGTAAGGGTATTATATCATCAATTCTTGATGACAAATCACAGTGAAAGAATTTTAAAGTCCAAAATCATGAGCATTTTAATGATTATTTTTGTTGTTGTTTTTCTATCTGATTTGTCAAGAAATATTTTGAAGTGCAATACAAAAAGTGACCATTTTAGCCCCAAAATAAAGCCATACATTTATGGAAATAGGAAATCAAATGCAAAATCATAAAATAGAGACCAACAGCGAGCTTATTTATGAAGATGGAAGCATTTGGTCGACTTTAATTTTTATCAAAATTATAGGCAGCGATACACTGTGATTCCCATTAACACGGTCAGAGGTCCTTAGCGATTTTATGATGTAATTTTCGATTTTTGTGTTGATACAGTGTCATTAGCGATGTCATTCAAAAAGTGCAACATCATCATGACCTGATAAAGGCACATGTCGTGAGATAGACAATGTTTATCAGGCAACACACAACAATGCAGTTAATATGAGAGGTAACTGATAAAAAAGAATACAATGCAAATGGCAAGGTTTTAGCCTAATCTGGGGCACTGCATTGTGTCCTTGAGCAAGACACATTATCCTCTGCTTATGTACTGGTTCAACCCAGGAAAACCCGTCCTGACATGACTGAAAAAATGTTGACTGGGACGAAAAGAATCAAATCAAATTAACAAAGCAAATGGTTAGAGAGGTAAAATAACTACATTGTAATAAGATGATGCAGAGGGGCAATTCATTATAATCATATACCCTAGAAACTAGATGCTTGAATTGCACTTTTACTAGACTTTTTTCTTAAGTTAAAAAAAAATTCTGTTGAGTTTCGTAGTTTTCACCCAAGTGATTTAAAAATTAATGGTGCTGGCAGATTACTGAAAGTTATTTATTGCCTTTGAAGAAGCATCTTTGTTAAATGAGAGGTTGTTGTTTTTTTGCTCCATTGAAATAGGAATCTGGTGAGGGATAATTTGGTGTAAATCTGGGAAATCTGATTTGACACGCTAGTTGCAAACTTCATGATATACTTTTCTTGCAGCTTTTAATCAATTGGCGGCCATACAAGTTCAGCAACAGAGGATGCTAGACCCGAGATTACAGGCCAGTGTACGTCCTCCCATTCCACGGTTTATCCCACAGATGTTGAGTCCAAGGAACACGATCAGCACACCCACCCCCTTTAACCCCCGACCCATGAACCCCCCTGTGTTACAGAAAACAAGTAAGTGTTACCATTAACATATAACTATGCCCCCCCCCCCCCCCCCCCCCCCCCCCCCTGGGAAATTTTTCCCGCCTTTTTTGTCATCTGATTTTTTTTAAAAATCAACTTTTTCGAAAAATTCTTTCAGGAATACAATCAGTGTGTCAAACAGTTTGGATCCAGATCAGGATCCAAACTGTTTGCAAAAGTTATCAGCAGAGGACACTAGGAGATAAAGAGTTCAGCTTCACCTTTATTTGGGCTTAGGTGTGAGAAAACCCATCTTTGGGGTTTGCGACCAGCTATGGCTAAAACCAGCCTGCTTAGCTACAGAGACTAGCTAGAATATCAAAATTTTGCAAAGAACAATGTTGGCTACTATACTTTCTAGATAGCAAATAACAAAAGCACTGATCAGACTGCGCATATGCGCAGGCTGGTCTGTGCCTTTGATGTTCGCATGCATCAGTCAGGTTTTCTCGCATCTCTGCCCATTTACTGAACAATCTTCTGTTTAAACCATAAAGCACCTATTAAAAAAAAGAGTATGACCAGGAGATGCCACAATCATCAAGGGAGCCCAGTTGCTTGTTTGGAAGAGTATTAGACTTGGGATTGATGTGTTGCTGGTTCGAGCCTCACAGCTGGTGGAGGCGCTGTGTTGTGTCCTTAAAAAAGACACTTTATCAGCTGCTTAGTACTGGTTCAACCCAGGAAGACCCATCCTGACATGACTGAAAAATTGTTGATTGGGACGTAAAGAATCATAACAAACAAACATATGTGATAAGTACTGCAAAATACTTATATTTGGTGGTAATTTTAATTTGGCAATATCTTTGATATAAACAAAACTTGCCGAAAAAAAAAAGACCGAAAAAAAAAAAAAACAGTTTTGAGTTCAGTTACACATTATGCAATATATGCACATCCATCCAGAGTATTTTGGTAAATGTATCCTTGAAACATTTTTGGAATGGTAAGTAATAAATTATGGATACTTTTCCTAGTCTTTCTCGTTTAAACCAAAAGCCGAGGAAATATCCTTTATTTTGCTTGTAGTATGGCGCAAATAAACATGTGTTACTATCACCTGATGAAATATACATTCGCTCCTCCCTGCATCCGGCCAAAGCTGCCAATTATTTTACTTTTACCGGTTAATTTGTTGCTATCATGTTAGGAAGTGCCTGAAGCTCCACCTTCTTCATTATTCTATGGTGTCTGATTTAAACATCAGCAAAGATCAAAGAAAAAAGCATCCGCCATACTACAATGTTGGAAAAAGGCAACTTAAAAGGGGCTAATCTCCCAGATGGAAGCATTTTCTTAGCTTTAAGAATAGCCCCTATGAGATAAGATAATTGCTTTAAAAGGTCATTATTAAATTTAGAATACACCAAACTTAAACTTCACCAATATGTATGCCTGTCTGTAACCCTTGTGGAAGGTAGGCAAATAGTGTAGACCCAGACCAGACACCGAAGAATGCGGCATCTGATCAGGGTCTCCACTGTTTGCTTGCAGAATGTTCTATTAGAATGTGAAAAAAAAATGAAAAATACCACCCAACATTCCTTAAAATAGAAATGGACTGTTCCAATTGATAACAGTGGGAAATTCCATTATGCTTAAATGGGTTAAAAGTGCCAATGATGCCATGTATATTAACCCTTAAAGCACCAATAAAAAATGCATCTGAAAATGTCATCTGCTGAAGTCGTCTGCTGCAAAT
Organism: Loripinus fragilis; assembly: GCA_964019695.1. Lineage (NCBI taxonomy): Eukaryota > Metazoa > Mollusca > Bivalvia > Lucinida > Lucinidae > Loripinus > Loripinus fragilis. The sequence goes on along the minus strand of OZ026525.1, from coordinate 60,989,283 downwards.
AATTACCTAACATTACTGAAGTATTAAGAATAGAAGCAAACAGCATGGACCCAGAACAGACTGCTCCTATAGGAGCAGTCTGATCTGGGTCCACTGTGTTTGCCATACAGGCTTCTTAAACATTTCAGCAGACGAGAAAAGCAGACGACTTTTGTTTTGATTGGCGCATTTAGGGGTAAGTGTTTTACAGTACCGAAATCTTATCTTTGTCCGTTTCAGATATGACGTCTGCTGGATTTGCGCCTGTTTCTATGGTAACAGCTGTTAATGGCAATAATAATTTCAAACAAGATGCCAACTTGATGAAATGGTTCGGAACTGATATGCTCAAAACTCAACTTCCCAATATGCCCCCTTTACCGGCACAAGGCCAAAGGGTTATGACTGTGGATGAGATTGAACGTAGTTAGCGCTTGTGTATATATATATGTGTCATACCTTCAGATAGGAAAAACTTTTGCGTGTATAAAGTTAAATTATTTTCTTATCTCGCTACCAAAATGTATGTTGTTGGTACTCAAAAGAACCGTCTCAGACGGTTCTTTTGAGTTCCAACATCTGGGGTTGGTTCAGGTCCCCAGATAAGGGTGTGTAAAGAAAAAAAATTTTTCTTAAATTGTCAACCAAAACATATGTTGTGGGTACTCAAATGAACCGTCTAAATGAGACGGTTCTTTTGAGCACCCAAAACACATGTTTAAACTGATGGATAAGAAAATAATCGCAATTTTACGCTGATTTTTATTTTGCTTAACTGGCTCTATGTTGGTTGAGAAATAAGAAAATAATTCTGAAACATGCCCTCTTCTCTGGAGCTCTGTGTGTAAATAGATATCAGATCATGTTCAGCAAAATAAATAATTTTTTCGTTTCTGTGGATTTATTTAATTTGTACAGTGTATATATCAATTTCATATAGTGCTATTTAAATGTGTTTGTCCAGTGAGAAATGGAAAGTAAACATTCAAAATGTGAATTTAATGGCGTTATGTTTCACCAGTAATACTTGATGTATATGCTACAAGGTTCAAAATATATATATGTTGAATGTTTATGTTATATATGTGAACTTGTAATCTATGTTGAATTTATTAATGTACAAAATATATGTTGAATGTTTGTTATGTTATATATGTGAACTTGTATACTAAGTTGAATTTATTAATGTACTGTTTTACTGTATATAATTATGTACTTCATTGCATTTCATATCATATAATATATAATGTTCTTTGTTGTATTATATATGATATACTTTATCGCAGTATATATATCATATAATCTTTAAATGTACTTCATCACTTTTTGTGGCATTATATATCATGTATAATGTACTTCAATGCATTATATATTATATTATATATGATGTACTTCTTTGCATTATGTATTGTATATGACACATTTCACTATTACCTTATATACATTATATATAGTAGTATTACATATTGGCCTTGGCATGAGAAAACCTGGCCTTGAGGTTATACAAAAATTTTCATGCTTGACTCAGCAGAGCACGAAATTTATCAGCATGATAAATACAACATCTCAGAGACTTAAAGCAAGATACTTCTTTATTTGTCAATATTTTAGTTTTTATGAGCAGTTGAAATTTCATGCTCAGTTGAGTTGAGCATGAAAAAAGTTTTATAATCTCTGGGCCTGTCTTTGGGTTTGCAACAAAGTAAGGCACAACCTTGCTGCTGAGCTACCAAAACAAGCTAGACTATTGAAAGTTTGCATGTTATAAGTTGCGATATTATCACTGCAATAAGGGAATAATAAAGCCACTGATCAGACTGGGTGAATGTGCATGCTGGTCTGTGCTTTTGTTGTTCACATACAACAAAATTAGCTTTTCTCTCAAGGAGGCACATATAAATCCATTTCATTGCTTTATGTAATATTGTTACATGTAATTCATTTGATTGAATTATATGTAATATTGTTACATATAGTTCATTTCATTGCATTATGTGTAATACTGTTACATATAGTTTATTTCATTGCATTATATGTAATACTGTTACATATAGTTCATTTCATTGCATTATATGTAATACCTGTTACATATAGTTAATTTTATTGAATTGTATGTAATATTGTTACATATAGTTAATTTCATTGTATTATGTGTACTATTGCTACATATAGTTCATTTCATAGAGTTATATGTAGTATTGTTACATGTAGTCCATTTCATTGCCTTATGTAATAGTGTTACATATAGTTCATTTCATTGCATTATATGTAATACTGTTACATATAGTTCATTTCATTGCATTATATGTAATGCTGTTACATATAGTTCATTGCATTATATACAATACTGTTACATATAATTCATTTCATTGCATTATATATAGTACTGTTACATATAGTTAATTTCATTGCATTATATGTAATATTGTTATGTATAGTTCATTTCATAGAGTTATATGTAATATTTCTACATATAGTTCATTACATAGAGTTATAGAGTTATATGTAATACTGTTACATATAATGTTTTATCATTGCATTATGTCATATTATATATGATATTCTACAAAGTATGATGTATTTCATTGCAGTTTATATTGTATGATATTTCCCTTAATAAGCACCCAGCATGCTTAAACACTTTAAGAGCAATGCTTCGCTTGGAAAATTTCTCGGATCAAGCTTATAACATAACACGAGATCATGGTACTTATTATATACCTATAAATGATACAGCTTTTGAACTGTCTTTTTTCTGGCCATCTGATACAGAAAGCCGGATGAATGAACTGAGGTTTTCTGATTTCCATATCACTATCTTTAAAACGTGGCTAATTTTGGTTTGTAACCTGATTTTGCAGCGACGTTACTTAAAGTAAATTTCGAGCATGGAACCGGAGACTGAAAAAAACATGACAAAGTAACTTCAAGAAACAAAATGTAAAGGCAAACATTCCCACATTTTTTCTAGATTAAAGACCTAAACAATTTATAAAATCAGAATTTTGTCAGAAAAAGGGTATATAGTAAACATATTATTATCATAGTAACTTGACCTTGAATAGAGGTCATACCATCGGCTTCACGTCTTGGGTGATCCAATGGTATGACCTCATCCACTTGACATGATAGGGTACGCCATATCAAGTTACTATTATAATAATGCGTATTTATCACATTGTCCAGCAACGAAGGCTTAGTAGAGCCTGCATTAATGTGCTGAACTGCCAGAGCCTTTGCTACTCGCATACACAAAGTGTGGCTGTAGATGTAGACTCCACAATTTAGGCCTCTAGCCCCCTGAATGTGTCAGCAAGGGCGTTTAAAGGAGGCTTTTGCATAGATACGATAAGTACCAAAATCTTGTGTCCTTGCCCAAATCATGTTAGATAAACCCTACTGCACCGGCCGCATAGCGCAGTTTGTGTCGTGTCTGGCTACAGATTGATGTCTGACTGTAGATCCAGGGGTGGTGAGATCGATCCCAGCCCGGTCCCATTTCGTGCAGGTTGATCATTAAATAATTTCTATGGTCATCCTCCTCCCTTCAGCTGATTAATTCAAGAAGGGTTGTTGTCAGTTACAAGCGAAAGTATGTACAAGAAGTACTGGTTAACTGCTTGTTCAAGCTTGCCCAGGAAAAAAGTGTGGTTAGGTGAACTGACCGTCCCAACATGACAATAGCTGAATACTGGGACGTAAAGCAACAAACCAAACAAACAACCATACTGCACTTAAAATGGCCAAAATCCTAAGGATTTTGGCCATTTTGAGTGCAGTAGGGGGCTTTTGGCTATTTTGAGTGCAGTAGGGGGCTTTTGACCATTTTGAGTGCGGTAGGGTTTTAAAGCTTACTGAAAATGACCAAGAAAACACCAGTGGTGCACTCTGAATTGTGCATGTGTGCTTATGATGGTGAATAAGGTATCCTGATCAGTGTATGATATATTTGGTACTTTTTTGACATAGACTTGGTGAAGACTAAGAGAATCATGCACAATAAAGAAGGCTGGATTAGGCATCCATACTATTTTATTTGAAACTTTCCATTTATAATGCTAGTCATTTTAATGCAGATTTAGATCAAATGGAGCAGTCTGATCTGGGTCCCTATTGTTTGCAATATGGCCTACCAAAGTATATAAGCAGATGAGAGGTCAGACACAAGTTGTCATGAATGACCGGAAAAGGGTGATTACAAATATTAAACATGTCGGTGCTGCTTTACAAGGATGAATGATGATCTTACTCTTCACATAGGTCCAGATAAGCCAAAAAAAAAATGTGTAAAACTGTAATTATTTTCTTACACATCAATAAAAACGTATGTTTTGGATTCTCAAAAGAACCATCCATATGTTTTGGATGAGGAATAAGCAAAACAATCTTCATTTACACACTCTTATCTGGAGGCCTGGTACATGTATTAAAATTCAGTACACCATGCTCTGACGTACAGATACAGATTGTGATATTATGAAAATACTGTGCTGTTAAATTTATTTTTCTGATGAAAATGTAGACAATTATAGTTGAGCAAGTGGTATACCTTTCAAAAAGGATGATAGTGTAAATAAATGTAGTGTGTCATGAAAAGGCTGTCTTGGAGATGTTGTGGCTCCATCGAATTTCACAAAGGAGTTATTGGAAAATGACTTTTTCATGCTCATATTCCTTTAATTCCTTTATAAAATTTTACGTTTAACCTGACTACTTATAACATGGTCCATTCGCATGGACCTTAAACAAAGTGATATGAACGAGTGCATGAGATTTCCAACAATGTGGTATGTGCGACCAGCAAAGGCTTAGACCAGCCTGCGCGTACGCGCAGTCTGATCAGAGCCTTTGCTAGTCGCTTGAGTATTCTATGATTGTTAAACTACTGACTGAACACCATTTGGAGTTTCTAAGCTTAAAAGGAGGCTGCACAGGCTTGTCTGTGTCTACACTTGTCAAAATGTTTGAAATCTCATGCACTGGCTCATATATTGAAACTACTGTATTTATTGGCCTTAAATGTTCCATTGTTATAACATGGTCTTATTCACATGAGAAGTTGTTATCATTCTGGTTATCAAAAAAATAGCCGTAAGTGTTGGAAGAGTTAAGTTCATAAGATACCCACAGTGGCTGAGAAATCGGGAAATAATTTGGCCTCATTGTGAGAACCTGTCATGGGGGGTTTCCTACCAAGTAAGACCTACCAGACTAAGCGGCTACAGCGTCCAGCTAGAACATGAAATCTTGCATGTAGAGAGTTAGGCCTTTATACTTTTCAGAGTGAATAACAAAGGCACTGGTCAGACTGCATGGATGCACATGCTGATCTGTGCCTTTGTTGTTCCCATGCAAAATCAGATTTTTTTTTCAATGAGGTCCAATTAAAGCTTGACACTTCATTTCTTTGTTTTTCTGCAGCTCTGAGACAGGTTTCCTCACAGTGAAGACATCAGATAGGCGCCAATCCTAAACAAAGTTTTAAACACTATTTTTGAATGCCAAAAACAATGTTTTGATCACAAAAATACTGGTTTCAGTGTTGATGATTTTTGTATTGGCCATCAAAAATGTTTTTGGCACTGGTAAATATCAATCAGTTTGATGGTGATTGCTGCCTCCTCGATGTAGTTTTAGGTGTAAATATTGCCAGTTTCTGTCTGTTTTGCCAAGAAAAAAAACATGAAGGTTAAACAAATATTTTCAGGACAATTTTAAACCCCATTTTCCGGCATTTTACCTGAATTTCAAGCTCATCCAATTTTTTTCATGGTACTGTATGTATGAAAGAGCTTAATATAAACAGCATGGATATGAAAGTACCTTTTGCATGCCATGATTTGACATATATATTGAATGAGTAGAGTATAAAATATGACAACTGCTTTGAGAAGCTTAATTTTTCTGATAGGGCTAAATTGACGTGTAAATATTATATTTTGATGTTTTTAAATTATGCGAACATGAGGGAATTTTTTAATGTTTTTATTTTAAAAAAAAAGCATTATGAAGAAAAAAACAATTTTGTAAATTATATCCACATTTGGTTATTTTTAATTGCTGAAAAGCTGATGGGATTTTTTTAACATTTTTATTTCATAATTTGAAAAAAAATGAAAAAGCTGAAAAATGTGTAAAATATGTAAATTTTGAATTTTAATCTCTAAACTGGAACCCCTACCCCATCATTAAAACTTGTGAAGACAGGAGAAAAACTGAAAGAAAAATTGGGAGTTTAATCAGAAAAAGGTAGAAATTGGTGAAAAAAAGGAAGCAATGGAGCTTCAGGGCAGATATGGGCATCCTCGTATCAATATACTCTTCAGAAAGGGGTTGGTTAATGGATCTATAGAGATAAGAGTATTGACAACTTTTGTGTCAAATTTCAAAGTAATATAAAGGGGAAAAATGTGTAAATCATATCAGCACTTGATTATTTTTAAATGGGGTTTCTTAAATATTTTAGTGCATAAATAAAAAAAAAATTAAACAGCCGAAAAAATTTGTGTAAAACATGTAAATTCTGGATTTTAATCACTTGACTAGGAGTATTAGCTCAATTTTATTGAGAAAACTGAAAGAAAAATTTAGAGTTTAATCGAAAAAGGGCAGAGATTGTTGGGGGGAGCATTGGAGCTTCTGGATAGAAATGAGCATTCTTGTATCAATATTCTTGTAAATCATATCAACACTTGATTATTTTTAACTGCTGAAAAGCTAATGGGATTTTTTAACATTTTTATTCCATTATTTAAAAAATGAAACGACTGAAAAAATTTTTGTAAAATATGTAAATTTTGAATTTTATCACCCAACTATGAAGGGACTTCCCCATCTTTAAATTTGTGAAGACAGGAGAAAAACTGAAAGAAAATTGGGAGTTCTATAGTAATCAGAAAATAAAGAAATTGGCAGGGGGGGAAAAGAAAGCAGTGGAGCTCTGGGGCAGAAATAAGCATCATCCTCATATCAATATACTCATCAGAAAGCAGTGATAGATCTATATTGATAAAACATGGTGATAGATTTATATAGATAAAAGAGAATTGACAACTTCTTTAATGGTGGAAGCCTCCTAAGGGAGCAGTCTGATCTGGGTCCATAGCATTTGCAATATACATGTAGGCTGCCGAATTATGTAAGTAGATGACAATTGTCATGAATGGAGAGAAATGGAAAGTTATTTTTCTCAGCAAATTCAGTCATCAGATGGTTCAAAAAACTATCAAGACTAACTAGCCAGGGAAATATAGAAAGATGATATATTTGTCGTCCGCTGCAGTAGTAAATCGGGGTTCAAACTATCAAGCCCAATTAGACCAGGAAATGTAGTTTATATATAGCAAGATGATAGATATGTCGTCTGCTGCCGTAGTCTATGTTGTTTTAGATGGACCAAGTCTATATATGTTTTCATATCACTCTGTATACATGTAGCTGTACCTTAATTTGTGTATCATTTTGTTGTCGTATATATTATCTGGGTAACCTTTAATCCTTTACTCCATAGGCTATTTTTAGATCACGACATCATTTTCTTTTTTTAGACAAAATTGACAAAATTCAAGAAAAATTTAAGTTAAGGTTTGAATACTTTAGAAAATATGGAAAATGGAGCATTTGCTCCAAAAGAGCAAATGCTCCACTTTCCATAATATTTTCAAGTACACATGGGTGAAAGTTTTCAGGATTATTCCTGAATTCAGGATTTTGAGCCTCAAAATCCAGGATTATTGAATACTTTAGAAAATATTTTGGAAACTGGGGCATTTGCTCCGAAAATCAAATGCTCCATTGAGCCTCAAAATTCAGGATTATTCCTGAATTCAGTATTTTGAGCCTCAAAATGCTGAATAAAGGAGATTATAATAGGTTCTCCGACTCATATTGGGCCTGTTTGAAGACAATTGACCATATGAATATTTAATGGGCTTACTGCAAGTTTAAGATTGGAGTTTCGAAAGCTCAGGAGTTTTGAAATTTTGAACTTTCTCCCATGAATATGTGATATTTCAATGGCATCAAAAGGCGTTATTATGGAGTAAAGGGTTATGGTACTAAGATACAGTAGAGAGATATCACTGGGGCAGTAACTGTATCTAGTACATCATTTAGACCAGAACCTTAGCTTAGATTGAAGCGTAAATGGAAATATTTTTACCACATTGTTTTCTCGAAATGCTCTTTTTTGTTCAACACCAATCAATTCATACCATTAAGGTGAACATACAGAAATATTCCTTATAATCTGAATCCAATACTGTACATGAATCCAAGAAAACGATCATATTTCTAGTACTTAAAGCTACTCTACAGGTACTCACCGCAGGCGGAGTCACTGTGTTGCGTCCTTGAGTAAGACAATTTATTGGCTGCTTAGTACTAGTTCAACCCAGGGAGACCCCTCGTGACATGACTGAAAAATTGTTGACTGGGATGTAAATAATTAAAAACAAACAAAAAAACTACTCTACAGATGGAAGTCTGCCATAGAATAAAAAGGAAAAATGTGACCTGCAAATTTTTCTTAATGCACACAAATTGGCTCCAATTACAATTTTGGGCTCTCGCCAGTGCAAAACTGTAAAGACTAAAACATGAGCTGAGAAAGGATAATCTAAGTACACAAACACAGAGTTGTATATAGTTGTAGATATAATAATGATATAATGATTCACAAAGAGCTAGTGCATGATAAACCAACAATTCGACATTGGGTGCAGCGACGTCTTGGAGCAGCCTGGGAGACCTACCAGTCTGATAAGAGTCTTTGCTATGTTCATGATGAACGCTTGATCCTAAGCTACCTTGGGAATGCACAGCAAAGTCTGATAAGGGTTTTCGCTAGTTGCATGGGTGAAAGTTTTCAGAAATAATCCTTAATTCAGGATTTTGAGGCTGACTTTCTACAGAAAGTCCGCCTCAAAATGCTGAATTAGGGAGATTTTAGTAGCTTCTCTGATTAATTTTTAGATTATCTAAACACAATTAACCATTTAAACATAGATTGATCATTTTGAAGGCACCCTGCAGGTTCAAAAATTTGAATTTCTAAAGTTCAGGATTTTTAACTTTTACCCATGTAGATGCATGAAGAATGTTTGGTCCTTGGCTACCCTTTGAGCTAACAGCAAAGACTCTATAATCAGACTGGGCATATGCTCTGGTAGAGCAAGGGTTTCGAAATTTTTTCATGCTTATCTCAAATGAGTATGAAATTTCTACTACTCGTAAAAATTAAAATGCTGAAAAAAATAACAATATTTCTTGCTTAAAACTCTTAAGAGTAGTATCTGTCCTGCTCTTAAATGTTGGCATTTTAACATTTATGAGCAGGCCAAATTTCATGCTCAATTGAATTTAGTGTGAAAAAAGTTCTATAATCTCTGCTGTCTGAGCCTGGATAACCAACCAGTCTGATAAGGGTCTTTGCTTGGTGCATGAACAATGTTTGGCCAATAAGCACACAACAAATGGGCCTTGACGCGAGAAAACCTGTCTTCGGGGGTTTGCGAACAACACAGGCGCAGACCAGCCTGCACATCCGCGCAGTCTGATCAGCGTCTTTGTTATTCGCTTTTTGGAAAGAATCATATGTAAACTTGTTACAGGTGAAATTTCAATTTTCAAGCTAGTCTCTGTAGCTGAGGCGAATGATTTGAAGGCTAGCTTTGTCGGAAACCTCGAAGACAGGTTTTGTCGCGTCGAGGCCCAAATATTCTGGGAAGATGCCTAGGCTGATCTGAGTCTATGCTGGCCTCAAAGTCAAATTGATGGTTTTGTCTTGCACATGCACCAATGATAGTATGCTGATGTTTTGTTCTACTGTTCAGAGGCTGTATGCCACGTTATTAATTTATTGTTAGACTTTATGGAACTGTAAATATATCTATCTGTTATATATGTATATATGTTACGTTATGACATTTCTGTAAATATTTCCCCATGTATGTCTTCTTGATTTTTGAACAACTGTCTCGGAACTTGTATGCTTACATTGTAAATATATTGTATACAGTAAAACCTGTGTAAAACAGCCACTTAAAAATAGACACAACAAAGATCTTATTGACAAATGGTAGCTTAATGAAAGTCAAAAGTATTTGCAGAATGCTCCCCTTGGAGCATTCTGCAATACTTTCGACCTTCATTAAGCTACCATTTGTTATTAAGATCTTTGTTTTGAGTCGCCTTTTACACAGGTTTTACATTGTAAATATATTGTATATATATATTGTTGTTGTTTCATATGTCACTTGATATTTAGTGCTCAAATATGTCCGTTTTTGTTTTTCCCTTTTCTTGCTGAATAGCAGCAAATTATTTTGGAAAGAAATTTCAGTATCAGAAAAAGTTGGTTTGGGTCAGTTCATGAGATTTGGATGCTTATTGCATAAAGTCACTAACACTTCACATGCTGGGTAATTTTTCACGCTTTTGTTGTTGACTGCTGACTTTTTCAGAATAAACCTTTTCAAAAAAATTCCTTGATCCAGATCAGGACATACATTCTGTCTGTCCTGATTTTGGTCCAAACTGTTTGCAAAGGTTATCAGCAGACGAAAAAAATCTCCACTAGCAAGGAAAGAGTCACATTCGCCCTGGCTGGTATGAGCTGTCACAGCTGGCATATGTCATAAGTCCCGAACTCTCATAAAATGGACCTTTGCTCTCTTTTTTTCGCATAATTAAGGGAATTATTGCACCATCCGAATGGGTAACATTTCACATGATGATACGAGGGATGATCTTAAAGTTCTGATCCTGGTGTGATATCTCTGTAACCAGCGATGCAACATACCTGAAAATTTTACCAAATAATAATATATTCTTTGTCTATACACTGCTCTGACATGTTTGATGTAACTTGAAAGAACCACCTGAAATCTGTCCCAAAACAGCCATGCCTTCAAGGCACTGACCTATCAAGCAGACTGTGCATGTTGGAGACGTCACAATTTAGACAAGAGCAGCATCAGCATTTCGATTTTATAGCTGCTCAATGTTCATCCGTAAGCCAATGTGTCCTGAAGATATGGCGAACGTTTTATATGATTTGAGTTTTCTAGGCCCTTGAATATATGGCTATGCAATGGTCAGCTATAATCAAATTTTGGACTTCGTGAAGTTTTGACCAGCCCTTACTGACGTAACAACAGCTGTTTTAAAGGTAAAATTTGTTTTAGGCAAACGAAGCTGAACTGACTTTTGTCTGAAACAAATATGAATTGTTGGTATCGTCGGAGACTGATAGTAACCCACATAAGAAAATTAAAACGAATCAACAAATTAGGTCAATATTCGGAGGTATACGAATTTTTATGTGTATATCTAAATAAAAAAAAACAATTAATTGCCCAAAGGTGCACTATATCGTAAAACGATGTAATATAGGGTTAAACTGAGCACAAAGCTTCCATCTGAAACTAAAAACAATTTTGAAAATTCTTATTTAAAAACAATCATTTTTTCAGTAAAAAAATAGAACTTTTTACAATATTCCAATTAAGATTTAGATATTTTGTAATCACAATAATACTATTGGTCTGAAATATTTTGCCGATATTTGATTTGGCAGTTTTTTAGTCCAAATTTATAGACACAAATGGAATATTCTCTGAAATGAAAATTCTGCAATGTATTCAAAATGACGTAGTTGACAATTTCAATGACGTCATAAGAACTCAGCATTGAGCTTTAAATATTGAATCGACATAACCTGTCGCCATTTTAACATTTGAATGGACATTACAAGTAACAAAAAGCAAAAAGACACTAAAGTTTTATTTTGCAGTTTTAAAGATGCTGGGGTTGAAAGAGCCAGATTCAAATATTATCATAATTCTATAATATGAAAAAAGGCCAGTGGTATGGAGTGGACCAAATATAATGTGCTGTAATTATTAAACGAAACAGTGCAGCAAGAAAATTTTAGCATCATTATAAAGGTAAACACTAGATCTTTTGAATGATGCATAGTATGCCTCTCAAAAATGTCTTCGGACAAATCTACAAGGCAACGATCAGAACTTTTGGATCATCCCTCGTATATCAGCATCATAATCAGATTTTTGATTAACATGCAGGTGCAGGGCTCCATCCACATCAGTGGGCCCTCTTCCAGGTTACTGGCTAGCTGCAGGCATACCAGATCTCACATCTGATCTCCAGGTGCTCCTTTCTTGAGGTTCAACTGTTGTGAGCTTCCTTTCACTGCAATCATTCTCCATCAGTTTTTTCCATGTCAGCTTGGGCCTCCCTGGCCCCCGCCTTATACTCAAGGATTCTTTTCTGAAGAAAACACATACATTTTCAATGAAGGTATTCAGGGCACATGGCCTGACACTCCAATAATGTTCAGGTGAAATAGGGTTCTCACAGTCGCGGGGGGGGGGGGGGGGGGGGAATTTGGAACTTAATATTGAATGGCAACCCCGTGAAAGCTTAGAATGGAGTCAAACTATGGCTTTGGCTTTATTTTAAGGTGATAGTGTTTTGTATTGTTTGCTCTAGTATGGTAAATGTTCTAAAATTTCTAACACAAGTTACCTGCCAAAAAGGCCTAGACAGACAGTGCAGATCCAGATCAGACTGCTTCTAAAGAAGCAGTCTGATCAGGGTCTTTCCTGTTTGATATTCTGACAAGCAGTTCATGAGTCTAGCCCAAATAACCAACATTGAGATCAAAAAAAGAAGTGTCAAAATTGAGCCTTTACTGTAGATTATGTTTTCTGCTTGCTTAAGCAGTTATACGCTTGCTTTTACTTTAATAGCAGATTTTTCTTCATATGTTGACATGTTTTCCTGGTAAAATTTTGACTAAGGCCAGATAGAGAGATATATTGAATATAACGTATTCAGGTTATATGTTTATATTTTGTTTTGTTCCGGGCACTACACATTGTCAGTATTGCTTTGTAAGTTCATTGCCTGTATAAATGCACAGTTTTTGACAAGACACCTTTTTACAGCTAAAATCTGGAGAAAAATAAGATTTTTTATCACATTGTTGACCTGATAAACATTGCCTATCTCACGTCATTTATCTTTTATCAGGTCAACATGATGATGACGTTGATGATGTTGAATCGCACAAAAACTGATAATTATGTCATATTATGTCATAATCGCTAGTTTAAAGAGTGAATCAACTAGTAAACTGATAAATAGAAAACCGGGTTTGTGTCTTTTGATATCAAGGTTACCAGGCTGGTCTTTGAGAACGCATGTGGCTTGCTCGGCAAGCCTCTGGATTCGACAAGGGTACTCAAAGCCTTGCCTAGTATTCTCTGCATATCCTTATTTGTTGTGGTACTCATTGGAAGTATCTCAACATATGGGCTCATGAGATATAGGTAACTCTCACCTAGAACAAAAGCTCAGGCTAAATCTTTTGCCTCAGCCTACTCAATAGCTGCACAAAGATGTTTAAAGAATGACTTTATCATGGGTGAAAGGTTTCTGGATTACTCCTGAATTCAGGATTTTGAGGCTGACTTTCCATAAATATAAGTATTTTTAGAGGATATCTGATGATGATTTTTTCATATGGTGAGAAAGTTCTTATCTAAAACTGGGCTATTTATATATATAAAGTGTCCCTAATTAGATGAGCCGCGGCATGAGATTTCCAACAATGTGGTATGTGCGACCAGCAGAGCCCCAGATCAGCCTGCGCATATGTGCAGTCTGATCAGAGCCTTTGCTTGTCGCTTGAATATTCTATTACTGTTAGGCTACTGACTGAACATTATTCGGAGTTTCTAATCTTAAAAGGAGGACAGGCTCGTGTGAGTCTACACTTGTCAAAATGCTACATTATTGGAAATCACATCGCGGCTCAGATGTTAATTTTGATGTTTATCTTGTGTGTTTCTGGTGCAATATTGTCTTGAAAGGAATGGATGCATTTTTAGGGAATAAAAAAAATTTGGTTTAAAATTTCTGTTTTCAAAGTGGGTCTACTTTTAAAGAGAAGATGAGTCACTCTTCTGGAAGGATTGATCTTTAATTAGCACTTTTCTTTACAGTGGGGTATATATCGGACCCCGTAGTGGATTCCCATTTGTGTCTGTAATATACATTAAAACCTGTCTTAAACGACCACTCAAAAAGAAGACCAATAAATTGGTTTTCAAGACTGATTATCGCTTAATGCAGGTCAAAAATATTGCAGAATGCGCAACCAAGGGGAGCATTCTGCATTACTTTTGACCTTCATTAAGCGACCATTTACCATTAAGACCTTTGTTTTTTCTGTTTTTGAGTGGCCGCTTAAGATAGGTTTTACTGTAGTGGTATAAAGACTAGCTTGTATAGGACAAGTTTAGGCTCAAACCAGCCTGATCATCTTCAGCACTAAGCTTGAATATTGAAATAGGACATGTAAAAAGTTTAGCTATTAAGCTTTGCAGGGAGTGAATAACTAAGGCACTGAATAGACTGTTTTAATGTGCATACTGCTCTCTGCCTTTGCTGTTTGCATGCAACAGTCAGGTTTTTCCGTCTGGCAGTAAAATTGTAAACTGAGTTGATCAAAGCATCACATTTTGTTGGGGGTGGGGAGTTAGTTTTTTGTTCATTTTTTGTTTGGATATTGTTTCACAGTACATCATTTATAAGTGATAGGTTGCAGACAGTTTGAACATGGCTGATCTGGGTCTTCACTATACACTTTGTTTCCATGGGTGAAAGTTTTCAGGATAAATCCTGAATTCAGGATTTTGAGGCTGACTTTCCATAGAAAGTCAGCTTCAAAATGCTGAATTAAGAATATTATAATAGCTTCTCTGACTTGTTTTCAGATTATTTTGATACAATTAATCATTTAAACTGGAAAATATTCATTTTTGTAGGCTTCCTGCAAGTTTTAAAATTTAAAATTTCTAAAGTTCAGGATTTGGGAAATTTTGAAATTTCACCCATGTGTTTCTATTGCGACAAAAAAAATGCAATTAAGAATACTGGTAGACTAGGTGCTAATAAATGTCAGGGCAAAATTTCACTCGCAAACAGTGCATGCACAGATCAGACACTATGTCATCTGATTACTGTTTGCTTTTAGAATTAAAAATTGAATAAAATGGAAAAGTACCACAAGAGTCCTAAACATTTATCCTAGCTTAGCACTGGTTCAACCCAGGAAGACTCTTCCATGTTTGACTGAAAGATTGTTGATGGGACGTAAAGAATCAAATCAAACAAACAAACAAAGAATCCTAAAATTGGAATTAGTTGGTAAAGTGAATGCTACTTATAGTTGTCCTGCAGAACCCAGATTTATCCCTTTCTGAAAACACTGTAGATCCAGATCAGCTGGCTCCTGACGAAGCCATCTGATCAGGATCAACACTGTTTTCCATTCTGAAAATACAAGCACACAAGTTGAATGCTGAAGGTTAACAGGATGAAAATTGGGGAAGAGTGTAGTACATAAAAACCTCAGCATGACAAGGGGGTTAAGAGGTTTTCACCACAGTGATGGCCAGGATCAAAATGTGCTTCTATGAAGTAACTCTTGGGGTCAGTTCTTGTGGACAATCACTAAAAATATTAGATTTTTCCATGAATCAGATTAGGTAATATTTTATGTTTGTAAACTATTTTCCTTGTTTCTGCTTTTAAGTTTCTATGTTGTATTTAATATTGTGTTTGTGTAAATTGTTTGATTTATCAACTTAGGTCACAACTTAATTTAAAACAGGTTTTCAGAAAATAATACTAACTGCTTTCAATGTCGTTTTCTGATTGGTGGATGGGTGAAAATGTTCAAAACTTTGAAAAATGCAATCACTATTTGCCTAGTGGACAAGAATTTTTCAAATCAAAAAATAAACACATATGAGCGGCGACATGAGATTTGATACTTATCCAGGCCTTTAATGAGGCGGTTCTTTTGAGCACCCAACACATATGATTAAACTGATGGGTAAGCAAATATTTACAATAATTACAATTTTACATTCAAAAATCTTGCTTATCTTAACCTGTACTTCATCAATAGAAAGTAAGATTGAAAATGCCTAATGTCACATTAACCTTGAAACTTTGAAATAATGTGATTAGGTTTAACCCTTTCCTTCATGAATATTCATGCTAGGCTCTGCCCACTATGAATAATTATATAAATAAACTTTCATGCTGATACATAGAACAAAGACATTACTTGTCAGGTCCACATGTGTAGGATCAGATATTTCATATTTCCATAAGCAAACAGAGAAGACCATGGTCAGGCAGCTCTTACAAGAGCTGCCTGATCTGGGTCTGCTCTGTTTGCAAAAGTGTTAAAAAGTGCCCCTATGAGGTAAAGGGTTAATATTGGTTATATCTTGTATTTGATATGACTGGTGTATAGTTGTTAAATTTGTCTGATGTACAGTTGTGTAATTTGTCTGATGTATAGTTTGTTTGACATATCTAGAGTACAGTTGTATGATGTGTCTGGAGTATAGTTGTTTAAAGAGGACGGCAACCCTGATGAGTACTATGTTTTATATGAAAGAGCTTAATAAACCATGAATTTTGATACCAGTTTCATCTAAATCAGTTGAAAAATGTGGAAGTTGTGGGTGTTTGAAACTTTGCAAATGGACTGTAATGGAAACGGCCATATTGTAGGCTTAGTGATGTCACTCAGCCTAATTAAATATGCGTAATCAAAATAAAAGACAAACCAATGGATTATTTGCATTAATCTTTGCTGAAACATTTTCCTTATGTTTTAAGCTGCATATCTGCTGAAACACAGATGATGTGATAGTAGCGATAACTAAAAATTATGTAGTTGAAATAAATCTAAAAACTAATTAAATATTCAAAATGGCAGCTAAATGTTAGCCATATTGATTTCTTTAAATGCCTATAACTTGCCCATTTTTCAACCGATTTTGATGATACTTGTATCAAAATTCATGGTTCATAGAGCTCTTTCTGATAAAACATACTTATCATTAGGGTTGCTGCCCCCTTTAATGTGTCTAGAGTACAGTTGTTTGATGTGTGAAATTACAGTTGTTTCCTATATGCCTGGTGTACAATAGTTTGACAATATTTCTTGTGTACAGTTGTTTGACGATATGTCATGTGTACAGTTGTTTGATATGTCTTGTGTAAATATAGTGGGATATCTTTGCTGGTCAGATTTACCAGTCAATTCACTGTGTAATTATATGTTAATATTGATTTGACCCTTGTAATTTTCACATAAGTAGAAAATTGGCAACTTAAGTGAATGAGTGGCTATCCCTTGGTATAGTATCTATCTGGCTGGTTACAATGAGTCTATGATGGTTCATTTTCCATATCATGGGGTTACCGTTTAGAATTTTCATATTAAGATGTCTTTGTCTTCACAAACAGTGCAGATTTGTGGCATTTCATTTGTCAAAATACCTGTTTAAAGGTTTAGTGTACAAATGGTATCTTAAAGCCAAATATGCCTGATCAGGGTCTCCACTGTTTGCTTACAGAATGTTCTATTAAAATTCGAATAAAAATGAAAAATACCATCCAACAACCCTTAAAATGGAAATGGACTAGTCCAATCAATATCAGGGGAAATTTCCATTTGGCATAAATGGGTCAATGCCAGCTGTTCATCAGTAACCAATTTAGTCATTAATTTTGTCAAACTCTTGCTATTTGCTGGAAAAGTAGTATAAAGAGTTAGGAATTCGATAAGACAGTACTACAAAATTATGTTATAAACTGGATTGTTGTTAATCAACATTTGGCAGTCTATTATCCAATCACTACACATAAATGGCAATATTTCACTGTTAAGTAAAAAAGTTGTCAGCTGAACTTTGATATTCAGAAAAATAGCTTACATTTACCTTTCTGTTACAAATATTTTTAGGTTTATTCCAGAAGGGTTTTCTTGACTCTTATGGTTTATCGGTCCTTGAAATGTTTAGGAAGTATAAACACCCATGGTGTGTGCTGAATTTGAACATAATGGCTGTTAAAAGGAAGTAAGGTTGTTGAGTAATTGTCCATGAAAAATGTAATGCTTATGATTGATGTAAGAACAATACTTGTTTTTGTCAAGAAGCACTAATTAAGGCATTATGTATGAATGAATGAGTAAATGAGTACTTAAGCCAAAGAAAAAAATGGGTGTATTTAGATTAAGTAGGGTAGCTAGAGAGGTTATGAAGATTACAAACCATTGAGACTGGGTGTCTCATTGTGAATCTCGAATCCGTTGACCTGAAGAAATGAAACATAAGTGACTGAAAGGCAAACAATAAAATTAGACAAATTATGATATAATAAGAATCCATCATGAGGGTGGGATAGAAAAATCCTTTTCTCCCAAACACCATTTGTCATCATGAGGCTTGCCAAGTGAAGACAAAAGGTGATCCCAAGAGACTATCCCACCCTTACATGAATAATGGATTCTTTTTCTTGCATACCACTAAATGCCTCATTTTATATTGTAAAAACATGTAAAAGACTTTCAGAAAATCCTGAATACGCTGAGATGCGACATGGTTACGTAATTTTAATATTACAATGACGTCATGGATCGTTATGCGGCTCTTTGTTTTTTATCTTTCCTACGGTATCTCACGTGGGTAAAAAACCCAGAAAACTTGATCTGGTGTGCAAGGATGGTTGATAATATTTTCATAAACTAAGCTATCGGTCCAAATTTTTAGGAAAATTGATAATGTGGCATAATCAAAAGGTGTAAGATTTGATGTTGAGAAAGAATGGTCAACTTCGATAAGGTTAGGTACGTACATGTAACACTAAATACATCCAATTTTTTGTTTGGCCTAGTCAAAGTGTCTGAAATTATTTCTATTTTTGATATGTCACTGGGAACCATCCAAGTGGGCACAAGGTGTTAATCACTATCCGGTAGTACCTGGATGTAAAAATCTTCATCAGAGCTGGCTTCTGTAGAAGACAGCCAGTCAGGAGCTACATGTACATAGTTTCTGAGCCACCATGTGAAAGCATAATAATAAATGGAATCCTACAATTTAACTCTTTGTCATGCTGGGGAATTTTTCATGCTTTTTTTTCATCTGTTGACGTTTTCAAAATTAACTTTTCTAAAAATTCTTTCAGTAGCACTACCCGAGTGTCAAACTGCTTGGTTCCAGATCAGGACTGATATTCTGTCTTCAAACGGTTTGCAAATGTTATCAGCAGACGGCAAAAGTCGTCGCTAGTAGCTAGCAAGGAAAGAACTTAATATGGATCAAGGTGTGCCCCTTGGATGAGACCCAGCTTTCTCACACTTGGTCAATGGCAATCAAAAACGCTCCTAACAATCAATGAACACCGATCAAAAAAGTGTTTTTGATTGCCATTTGTCACCAAGCAATCAAAAACTCTGTTTCTAACACTTTTTGTCTATGTTCGCCAGATGTATTAACGTTTTCGATTGCCACCTACCCAGTGTGTTTCTGAATTGCATCGAAAATATTGATGAGATGTTCAAAATTGTGGAAGGTCACATGGTGATAATGCTGTTTAAACCTTTTCATTCTGATGGATTATCCCATACATAATGATGCAATAAGTATGGAAAAGTCCATATTGTATTTTAAGGGGTTACTGGTAAAATTTCTATAAAATGATGTATTTCTGTCCCTGAAGATTGTTTTAATCTTAGCAAACAGTGCAGACCATAATGGAATGCTGCCTTAAGCGGTATTGAATATGGGTCTTCTCTGTTTGCCAAAGTACCTGTTTACTGGTCAGGGGACATAGACTCCACTCGTCCGTCGTAATTGCGAGTGATTTCTAGAAAGGACAAGTAATTCTTCCCAAAGCACTCGTCCCGTAGAATGAGTGTTTTGGGAAGAATTACTCGAGGAAGTCCTATTACATATTACTCCCTTATGTTCTGTATTGCAAACGCTTTTAAAGGACAAATTCATGTGTTTGCAGGGAAAGTGAAAATTGTAAGTCACTCGTTCTGCAGGACAAGTGCAATATTGAAATATTTTGTCCCCTGCTGGTATCTAGAATGAAAAAGTTTAACCCTTACCCTATTTGACACTCTGAGGGTGTTCCTGAAAGATTTTTTTTAAATACCCAGCATGCAAAGAGTTAAACAGCAGCAAAAAATAAGATACTGATCAGTTTGTCCATGTATGCACAAACTTGCAATACAGTATATTAAAATTTTATATGGCAAATTGTTGCATCACCACACAATTTGTCCTGACACACAGGGTATCCACATGAGAAGTCAATCCTTTAAGTGCCACCAAATAATTGCAGCAGACGACATTTTCAAATTTTTCTCCCTGCTTTAAGAAATTAAATAAGACTTGATATCACATGTGAATCGTCTGCCAGCAGACGATTCTCATGTGATATCAAGCCTTATATTTCCCAAAATCAAAAACGATGTATCAAAATTTGTCTTCTGCTTCAATTGTGATTGACACTATAAGGGTTAAATATAATAAACCAGCTATTGGTTCCCATCCTCTGCTGTCTATTTTCGGTATTTTGATGTGACATAGTTTTTTCCCTTAATTCAGTTGTCTGTGTTGAAAATGTGAAAAAATGTCAGTTTCTTGGATTAATGCTTTGAAAAAAATTAATAAAAATGTGAAGTTGATTAATGACTCGTCTTTTCTTATTTTGATATGCCTGTTTTGAAAAAAAGTGATAGTACTGTTTCATAATGCCTTATATCAATCTCTAAAATTGGAAATGAGTTCACGTTACAAAACTTAAGACAGATTTACATGTAAGAATAATTGACCTTGACCTTTGATTCAAAGGCATATCATATCGGTCATTGAAGTCCGGCAATCATTGTGCCAAATAGGAATAACCTAGGCAAAAAGATGGTTTCACATTATGAGCTGTAAGACAGTTTTGGTATATTCTCGGACCCAGTGTTTATTGGGTCCGAGGTATATTTGACCTTGACCATTAACTTCAAGGTCAAACCTAAAGCCTTCGCGCACAGCAATCATTGTGCCAAAGAACGCTCTCAGTTTTAAAAAATGTAAGAGGAGCTCGCGTTACAAGCCATAAAACTGAGTTAAGTTTATTTGACGTAAAATGAGGGGGTGGAGTAGTAAGCACAAGTTTTCAAGGCTTTGTAAATGATGAACCGCTTTGGAACGTATTTTGCTGCTAACTATACATATTATACTACCCAAACAGACGAATTTTAAAATCAGGGCTATTTGAAAAATTAGCTTCTGTAATCATGTCAACTAGGGAAAATATACGCCTTATCGCAAGAGCTTCTTAAGTATATTTGACCTTGTTCCAAAACTCCAAGTTGATAGCTGTGATGTGAGATCTTTGTTGTTATCTTCACATCATAGCCAATCAGAGTGCTAAATATGAATTCCCTCCGCTAAAAGTGAAAGAGGAGTTTGGGTTACGAATCGTAAGACATATTTAGTATATGTGACCTTGACCTTTGACTCCAAGGTCATGTTGGTGATCTGAAACCTTCATTGTAATCTACACACTATATGCGCACAATACGATCACACTCTTGTCAAAATATGAAAGAGGAGGTTGTATAACGAGCTGTAACACAGATTTTAACTAGAACACATTCGATGGCGCGCCATCGCAAATCCCCACGCTCTCGAAGAAATCTAATGGTAATTGACACTTTGACCCCATCCCAAGGTCACCAGTTTGATCGTAGGTTAAAATTTTTCAGTGTATCCTGGTCTACTGCTCATCCCCGTTAATTTGATATGCCACATGACCATGTTCAGAAAATTAAATTTTTGACCCCTACCCAAGGCCCCAGGGGGCAGGGACCCAAAAAATTGTGCGGGTGCATGTGCCATTCATGTGAGTAACTCACACACGAAATCTAGTTGATTTTCTAAAAAAAAAATTTTGACCCCCCAGCCCCCCCCCCCCCCCCCCCCCCCACGGTACCCCTAAGTCCCACCCCCGGGCCATGACCCAGGCAGCCAAATGAAAATCCCATCTGATATGTTTTATATCTTTCATTTGTGAGAAGATACACAAAGTTTGGTTTAAAAATCTTTGAAATTGACCTATTAATTCAGATTTAATGATATTTGACCTTTTGGCCCCTCCCTAAGGCCCCAGGGGGTGGGGACCCCAAAAATGGCGCCGGTGCATATGCCTTTCATGTAAGAAACTCACACACCAAATCTGGTTGAATTTCGGAAAAAAATTTTTTTTGACCCCCCAACCCCCCACGGTACCCCCAAGTCCGACCCCTAGGGCATGACCCAGGCCGCCAAATGAAAATCCCGTCTGATATGTTTAATATCTTTTATGTGTGAGAAGACACACAAAGTTTGGTTAAAAAATCTTTCAAATTGACTTTGTAATTGAGTTTTAATGATATTTGATGATATTTGACCTTTTGGCCCCTCCCCAGGGCCCCAGGGGGCGGGGCCAAAAAAAAATGTGCCGTTGCACACCCCATTCATGTGAGCAACCCACACACCAAATTTGGTTGGATTTCGTCCAATGGTTTAGGAGGAGATAGCGTGACGGACGGACGGACAGACGGACGGACAGACGGACGGACGGACGGACGGACGGACGGAGGCGATTGCAATATCCCCGACGCTTTTTTAAAAAAGCGTGGGGATAAATATATTTAACCTTGACCTATGAATCGTGTCAATTGGTTGATCTAATGCCATTGTTGTAGTCTTAACAGTCTTAACAACATAAGCAATCTATGAAAAATTGAGGAGTTGACGTTACGAGTCGTAAAAACGGATTAAATCACTAAACACATTTGATCTTTGACTCTAAGGTCATAGCAGTGATCTGAAACTTACATCGTAATCTACACAATATTACAAAACAATCGTGTAACGTATGAAACCCTCTGTCAAAAAAAATGATTTTAAGTATATTTGACCTTTGACACCAAGGTTGTATCCATATTCCGATGCCTTTGTTGTAATCTAAACCCCATAGGCAATCTTTGTGCAAACTATGAACACCCTCAGCAAAATATGAAAGAGGAGGTTGCATAACGAGCTGCAATAGATTACATTGTATATGTTATTTGACGACCTTTGACTCCAAGGTCAAATCGTTGATCTAAACTCACACACCATAGACCATTATTGTTCCAAATATGAACACCCATGGTCAATAATGAAAGGGGTTCAGGTTGCGATTTGTATTACAGTTTGAGTCGCATTGACCTTCGACTCCAAGGTCATATTGCTGACTTGAAACATTCGTTGTCATCTACACACCAAAGGCAAATGTGGTGCCAAGTGTGAACACCCTTCGGTCAAAAAGGAGCCGTGGCATGTTATTTCCAACAATGTGGCATTTGGCAAGTGTAGACTCAGACGAGCCTGTTCAGCCTCCTTTGAAGCTTAGAACCTCCAAATGATGTTAGGTCAGTAGCTTAACAATCATAGAATACTCAAGCGACGTGCAAAGGCTCTGATAAGACTGTGCATATGCGCAGGCTGATCTGGGGCTTTGCTGGTCGCACATACCACATTGTTGGAAATCTCATGCACTGGCTAAAATTATAGGTGTTTCCGTTACAAGCCTGAATACGGACTTATAGCATTTCGATTTCCTTGGCCAATTCTGTGCAATGAGATTAATAATATGCTCACATGATAAATAGCAGCCATTTTCTTTTAAAAAGTAGTTATAGTTCTCTTAATTCTTTTCAGAAACAAAGCTTGATGATATTTAATGGCCAGCGCATAAGTTTTTGGTACTTATCGCACATGTGTTAAGTCGCTCATTAAACATGCACGAACAGCTACCTAGTAAAGCATTGATGTCTTAATTGTGGCCTAGACCTTAATCTACACTCATTCTATGTGTGTGCGAGCAGCGAACGCTCTGGCTAGACTGTGCGGATGAGTAGCCGAGGCTGAGCATTGGTTGATCATATATTTAATATGTATCAAAATCTCATGAGCTGTACATTTCTTTACAAAGCAGCCATTTTCTTACGAAAATGTGTGATAGTTCTCTTATTTCAGATCAAAACAACGGTTGATAACATTTAATGGAAGCTTATAACAAACCATCGCATACGTTTTTGGTACTTATCACACATGCTTAAAGTAAGTATGGACATCTAGTTCTAGTGGGGTTAGATGCCTTAATTTGGGCCTGAAATTTTATCTACATCTTTCATTCTGTGTGCGAGCAGTGACAGCTCTGGCGATGCTGCGTACAAGCGCAGACCCGTCTGTGTATTGACTGATCAAATATTCAATAAGTATCAAAATCTTATGAGCTGGCCATTTTCTTATGAAAAGTTATGGTCGTTCTCTTATTTCAGTTTAAAACAAAGGTTGATGTCATTTAATGGAGGCTGATAAGGAGCCAGCGTTTGAGTTTTTGGTACTTTTCGCACATGCGTAAAGTCACTCATTAAACATGCATGGGCAACTATCAAGTGGGGCTAGATGCCTTTATATTGGCAAGAACCTTCATCTTCATTCTTAGTATTTGCGAGCAGTGAAGGCTCTGGCGATGTGCACAAACGAAGGCGCGTCTGAGCACTGGCTATTCGAATATTTAATAAGTATAAAAAATCTCAAAAGCTGGCCCATTTGTTTACAAAAGTAAGTGAGTATGATCAGGAAATACCAGCCATTTTCTGCAAGCAGCATTTACACACTCTTATCAGAGTTATTGTGACTTGCACTCACAAAATATGAATATGACAATATGCACAGTCTTATCAGAGTTATTGCGACATGCACACACAAGATATGAATATAATATTATGCATACACTAAGTACTCTTAAACCGTTTCAGAGCAGCCTGTCCAAGAACACTATTATAAGATAATTGATCGCAGAAATATGATTGAAAAAATGTTAACAGTGATGTTTAGCAGGTCAGAGGATTTTGGTACTTATAGCTCAAGCATAAAGTTGTTTTATTTATATTTATCTACACCCATTCTTTGTGTATACAAGCATTGAATGTTTTGCTTAGTTGATAAAGCATCAGGCAAGAAATTTGAACTAAAAGACTTGTAAATCATCCAAAATTCGAATAATTTGGGGTGATTTACAAGTCTTTTAGTTCAAATTTGATCAAGTGTCATAATTTTAATAGCCAAATATTACATTTTTGACCCCTGTAAAAGAAAAAAGGGCACTTTCCTTGCGAATCCTCCCTAGGGGGATTTCTTTTGAAGACAAGCCTTTTTATGAGGTCTCGTCGTGCACCGTCCAAAAAAAATATTGGACGTTGTTTGTGGCCGTGTTCCTTGGCTGTACCAGTACTGGCCAGGTGGGTTTATGTTTTTTGTGGTTCTATATCCAGGAACTCCCGAAGGCTCAACCGGCAGTGGTTCTGGTTTTAAAGCGTCTCAGACGACGGGGCAACAGCTTAAAGTCTCATCCGACAGACTGGGAGAAGCCAGGAATCGAGCCTGCGACCCCTGGTTTACAAGACATAAGTTTATCACCTACACCTTTTTGTGGCTTTCCTGGGATCCGCCGGGTTGGTTTAAGATTTGTGTTGGTTTTATAACGGGAACACCCAAAGGCTCACCAAAAGTTGTTTTATGGAGAAGCCGGGAATCGAACCTGCGACCCCTGGTTTACAAGACATAGGTTTATCACCTACACCACGGCGGCTATTCATTTGCCTTAAATGTATAGAAACTTATTAATTTATTTTGGTAAAAATAAAGCTGTTTTAGATCACTGTGTTTTCTGCTTACAAATTTTGATGTATTCTTCAATAGGAAAAATTGACAAATGACAAATTTTAAAACCCCTTTTCTTTAGCACACTGGTCAATGTAAACGCACCGGTGGTTGCTACAACGAGCTGGTGGTTGCATTTTTCAGCACAGGTGGTGGCGTAAAAGGTAAAAAAAATCTATACCTGTTGACTTTATGATTTATTTATAAACTTGCATTTATTTCATTTGTGATGACACCTGGCGCACAGACCATCGGTAACATTGCAGTTTATGGCTCTGCCAAGCAATTGGTGATTTAATTCATGGTTAAGACCGCAAATCCAAGAAAGTTATGGAGTTTTGCTGTGACAGGTGCTTTTTTCTAGTGTAACTGCCTGAATTGAGGGAAATCTGCATGTTTAAGCGCAGCTGTGTCATACTCCCATGAAATAACATAAAAAACGATTACCACTTTGTATCTTTTTTCTTGGCAAACTAGCAAATGTTATATTGAGGAATTTTATTACAACGCACTGGGAGCAATTTTTAAAGCATTGATACAACGCACTGATGGTTGCACAGAAGTCGTGTGGTTGCTGGTGCAGACTCACCACATCATTCGCTGTTCACATAAACGTTACAAAAATCGTCATTTCAACCAGCACATGATATTTTAATACTGTGAAAAAGGCTCAGGCGAGCCTGTGCAAACGTGCAGACTCCCAAGAGCCTTTGATGCCAGCACAAGAGATCTTGATATTTATTACATTGTTCAGTGACTTTGTCTGCGCATATTTGCAGACTCACCAGAGTATTCGCTGCTAGCGTGAACAACACACAAATCGTCATTTAAGGCAGTACAGGAGATTTTGTACAGTGACGAAGGCTAAGGTTAGCCTGTGCAAATGTGCAGACTTGCCAGATACTTCGCTGCTTGCACAAAATGGCATTTAATCGCCATTTAAGTCACCACATGAGAATTTTGAACTGCGACGAAGGCTCAGACTAGACCAAGCAAATGTGCAGACTCGCCAAAGCCATCGCTGTTCGCATGAATGACACCCCAAAATAGTAAGTGAGTAATACAATCACAAACTGTAGACAAACCCATGGCACTGAGAGGAATAGCCACACAACAATCACGAGACATCAGGAAGACAAACTAAGCAAAGCAGCCAGCTCTCTCTCTCTCTTCCCCATCAAGATGATCGCAAAACAAGAATGGACATAAAGTAACAAAATATAGAACAATTACATAATCCTGTAATGGGAGTAACAATCAACAACGAATCAACAACAACAGAATCACCGCCTTAGAACAGACAGCAGCTTATATCTCTGGGGTGCTAAAATTGCATTTTACTGGTTCCAAATCTTCGCCCTAGATTCTGCTGTTGTTGAAGCACAACAAATTTAAGCTCGCATGGAGGCTTCTTAACTATTGTAATGTATCATAACGGACAAACAAATCTCATTAAATTAAAAGTTTTGGGGCCAATCTGAAAAATAGGCGGAAACACTCTCAAAGTGCGAACAGGGCTAGCTCTGGAGCGTCTCTGGTGAGGCTACACATTTGCAGAGTCACGCTTGAACCTTCATCAGTGTACAAAACCCACAAAATCTATGCCTATTGATTGTTTGATTTCTTTATGAGCTTGCATTTATTTTACTTTTGATGACCCCATGCGCACAAACCGTCAGAAACATTGCAGTTTATGGCTCTGCCATGCAATTGGCGTTTTAATTAATGGTTTGACCACAAATTTGACAACGTTGTGGAGTTTGACAGTGGCAGGTGCTTTTTTCTATTGTGACTGCCTAACTTCGGGAAATTCTGCATGTCTAAGCACAGCTGCAGCTATGTTATCATGGTCCCATGAATTACATCCAAAAACGATTACTACTCTCTATTTTTTCTATGCAGAGAAGGCTCTGGCGAGTCTGTACATTTGCACAGGCTCACCTGAGTCTTCGTCCTGGTACTGAAATATCGTGTGCTGGCTCAAATAACGATTTATGTACCGTTTATAAGAACAGAGAATGCTGTGGTGAGGCTGCACCAGCAACCATGACACATCTAGGCAACCATCAGCGCGTTGTATCAATGCGTCAAAAAATGCTTCCAGTGCGTTGTAATAAAATTCCTTAATAAAACGTTAGCTCTAGTTTACCACGAAAAAAGATACAAAGTGGTAATCGTTTTGTTTTTGTTTTTTGTGTTATTACATGTAAATATGATAACAGCTGTGCTTAGACATGCATATTCCCCTCAATTTGGGCAGTTACAGTTAATGGCCCAGTTTCGAATCTTTCCCAGTTCCGAATCACGTCATAGTTTGTTGCAAACTACACATCAGCGGTAAAATTTAAAATACATATTTTGGTTTTGTTTTGTTGTATAACTATCCCTCTGTATGTGAGTGAAAGCAAATGTCTATAAGTTATCTGCTTGGTGAAAATAATTACAATTTTCCCCCATGACCCATTTTATGAAGGTATATTTTCACACGTGTCAGTATATGTTGACTGCATATTTCCGAAAAATGCTTTCGTTTGAAATGCATTTTTATCAAACTTTCGGTTTCAGCATGTTTTCCAACAATTATTTAAACACATCCAAGAAAAAACAAACCTTTTATTCTGTTTTGGGTTCCGTGATAGCCGTGTAATCATTGTCACTCTTTGGCCCAGTTTCGAATCAGCTGACTCAGAGTTTTATTTCACGTCACATAACAATAACGTACACGCGCTCAGCTGTTTGTACAACATAGAAGTCAAAATATGTGGAAATGTTTCACGGGCACCATATGCTCTCTCTCTCTCTCTCTCTCTCTCTCTCTCTCTCTCTCTCTCAGCAGACGCGGATCCAGAGAGTTTTGACTCTGACAACGTTTGTTTTATATTTCATGCCGTTTTAGTTGATGAGGGGATACCACAACAGCGGGCCCCCCCCCTCTCTCTCTCTCTCTCTCTCTCTCTCTCTCAGCTTACGTGGTGCAGACCTAGCAGACCAGGGATCCCGAGTTCGATACCAGGCAATTCAAGTCTTTAGCTGGGACTCTAAATCAGTCCCTTTCCCGATTAACCTTAGCTGGCAGAAGCCCATTTTCCTTATTATGCACCATTTATCTGTAATCATTACATGCGCGGATCCAGAAAGTTTTGTCAGAGGGGGTCCAACCTTGACAACGTTTTTTTAGTTTGATGGGGAAGGAATTATCCAAATACCACTATAAGCGGGCCATATTCGGCCAGCAAGCGAAACGCCATTTAAATGGCGGTTCGCTGGCGTGCCGATTATGGCCCAAAATTGAAAGCTGGCTTGGTAGCTTTACGATTTTAAGGGGATCTGGACCAGTATTGCTAAAAAACCTATATTTTGTGATTTTTGAGGGGGGTCGGGACCCCCTGTCCCCACCCCCCCCCCTATCCGCACATGCACTACATCTTCCTATGAGTAAAAGTAGGGCTAACGTCTTCTTGATTTTCCAGTGCCCTGGTATATGCCTCACTCCACCACAAGTGGACATACTTGTGTCGGATGATTCCCTTGCTTTTTGCCCAACAATGTATAACAGCTTTTACTTGGGTAGAGACCAGAGCAAAATCAAAATTAAGAGTGAGGTTGGTACCTTTAAACAAGTTGGAGCTCTCCAGTTTTTCTTGATTTCGTCCATCGTCTTTTTAAATGTTAAAAACCTGGCCTTTACCCCGTACTGTGTGTGTGTGTGTGTGTGTGTGTGTGTGTGTGTGTGGTGGGGGTCAAGGCGTTATAAACACTCAAACTTCTACCATGACCCCGCTATCGGCTACAGTATCACGTGTGTCGACCGCCCGCGGTGTTGGCGGGTGGGTCAGTGGTTATAAATGCATTTTACTCTCACAACGCGTGTTGGTATATGCGTGCGCTAAAAACAATGGAAATGAGCACAGACGTTAAATGAAAATGTCACAAAATAGAAAAAATACTCTGAAAAAGTGAATGTTAGTGTCTGTATCACAAAGCGATGCGTCAAATGACAGACAGTGCTGATCCTGATTAGACTGCGCCTTTAGCAGCTATCTGATCTAGAGTTCAAGTCTACACCGTCTCATAGACCAAGTTTACCTGTAAACCTTTCGATGATTAGCCAGGGTGTATAATCGGGGGATTATTACTTGCATGTGGTAAAAATGTTCATAGTCTTAGGACCCTTTATTCATGCGCGGATCCACAGGAGTGAGTACTGGGGGTCCGGACCACCCCCTCCCTCATGGAAAAGCACAAAGCTGTAGATTATCTTATGATTACTGGTTGGAAAAGTACAAAGTCATCATCGGACCGCTAGCGAGGCGCCATTTATATGACGTTTCGCTGGCGGGCCGATGGTTGTCCGTTTTAGTTAATTTCTGTGTCCATGCAAGTTTACTGCAATGAATACGGTAAAATAATGCGTCAAACTCGTCATTGGAAGTTAGTAATTAAGCCAACAATGTCAAAACCTTAATGCAACTGTACTACTGTAGGTAATTTCTTTGAATTTCTAAAGTGATTCGAAACTGGGCAAATGACCCGCAACTGGGCAAATTGGCGGCCTACTTCAAAGCCGTGGTATGACACATAGGAGAGTCCGAATAATACAAATTGAGGTTCATTATTTAGGGGAATAATAGTGCTTTGTAATAGTAAAACCGAAATTTTATTTACTCAGACCAACTATATGGAATACGTCTTGAAGTAAAAGTGATTCGGAACTGGGCCATTAATTGTACAGTAGAAAAAAACACCTGTCACCGCAAAACTCCAGAACTTTGTTGGATTTGCAGTCCAAACCATGAAATAAATAACCAATTGCTTGGCAGAGCCATAAACTGCAATGTTACTGGTGGTCTGTGCGCCAGGTGTCATCACAAATAAAATAAATGCAAGTTTATAGATAAATCATAAAGTCAGTAGGTATACATTTTTTACCTTTTACGCCACCACATGTGCTGAAAATGCAACCACCAGCTCGTTGTAGCAACCACCAGTGCGTTTACATTGACCAGTGTGTAAAATACAATGTTACCGATGGTCTGTGCGCCAGGTGTTATCACAAATAAAATAAACGCAAGCTCATAAATAAAACATTAAGTCAACAGGTAGCCTGTAGATTTTTTTACCTTTTACGCCATCATCAGTGCGGAAAATTGCCACCACCAGCTCGTTGTAGCAACAACCTTGACCAGTGTGACCCCTTATAATTACAAAGTTTCGCGCGTTCAGTCTGCTCTTTTGATTCGATAATGATTGTGAGGCTGACACGTAAGGTGAAAATTTGCCTTGCGCAGCCGAAACACGTGTGTTGAAAAAACATTTGTGTAAGTACAATCCAAAATGGTCGCGCTTAGGTTGCTGACGTTGCTCTCGTTGTGTATTTTCGCTTTAAGCGAGGACACGGACAGCAGGAAGATTGTTAAAGCAAAAGTCATCGTAAGTAAATAATTCCGAACAAAATATGCGCATTGTTTGAAACATCGGCGTTTAATTAGCTTTGCTATGCTCCGTTCAGTTGTCGATGCACTTGGCAGGCTCTCGGCATGTCACTAGTTTTCGTTCTGAATCGACAGTGGCCTTTCAGTTAGTTAAAAGACGGCATTTAAATGATACCCAACATGATTATGTTGGAAGAAGAAAAAAGATGAGAGATAAAAAGCTCAGTGTCATGTTCCAACAATATTTTATACTTGTATTAAAAATATTTTATACTTGTATTAAAGTTGTATGTGATGTTTGCCCTCCCCCCCCCCCCCCCCCCCCCCCCCCCCCCCCGGTTCATCCTCAAGGGTTCACGCTTGGGGTTTGGAACATATGCCTGGGCATTTCTATCATCATCTATGTATGTTGTACACGCTGTCCATCACACTTTACAATTAAAGTGCGGGTGGTTGCGTCTTATTAAAGAAGAGTGAAAAGAAATTAAGTGGTTGAGTCTTTAAGAAGAGTGAAAAGAATTTAAGTCCCTGCTACCATACCACAGGGAGATCATTAGAACCTACTGCATAGAGAATTACGGACAACTCGGCCCGAAACCAACTCGGCCCATGCCAACTCAGCCCACATAGAACTAGGCCCAAGACAACTTGGCCCTTGTTTATTAGACAACTTGGCCCAATTCATAAGACAACTTGGCCCAATTCATAAGACAACTCGGCCCATATATTTTTTGAAGTACATACGAGTTGCAGTTTGCCCGTCTATATGTGTGCATATATGTCTATATGTCTGTCTGTGCATGAACATTCATATGTCCAGTGCTTGCACTAGTGGACGTTTTGGGCGTTTTTGGATGCTAGACAGATTGCTGAAACACTTATCATGGAACAAGAAAAATGAAACCCATTGCTAAGGAATAGTCAATTAATGACCCTTCTCTTTTAGGGGCAGTCTGATATGGGTCCACAATGTTTTAGTTCATACCTGTTTGCAAACTTTGAATCATTGAATAGATATCAGAAGGACACAATAAAATATATTTCATCAGTTTCAACTATTACATTGTTTAACAGAGTTGAACATAAACATGTAACTTAGCATGTAAAAAATAAACACAAAAACCTGTGAACATGAAACTAAGCATTGCAAACAACATCATGTTTAAAAAAGAGTAGCATTTTTTTGCATTGCACGGCGCACCCATAGTTTGACTTCCACAAATTAGGCCTGTGACTTCCAAATCTCAAAGGGTGGAAGTCATGACTTCCTGTTTCAAAAAGTTAGTGCAAGCACTGTATGTCTGTCTGTACATGCATATGTATGCATTGCATGCAAGCATGCACATGCGTACACATACATGCATGCATGCATACTTTTGAACAATAAATAAACTTTATTTAAGCAATAATTTTTGATTTATTGCTCAAAATTATTGCTTAGATAAAGTTTATTTACTGGTCAAAAGTATGCATGTGCATGCATGCACAAACTCAGCCATTAGGTAGTTGCAAGGCTGACCCAATTGAATATAGAATAAACAAAAGTATATTCAAAAGTCCCATGTTATTCTACATATTGACATGGATACAAATTTATGTATCTCAGTTGTCTTAAGTGTGTTTGCCAGAGTAAGGTTTAAATTAAGGTTTTTACCAGGGTAAACATAAAATTTTGACCACAGTTTTGAACACAACTTTCTATCACTGTGCTTCAGATTAATGTTTCTGCGGAAGAGGATAAAATAAAAACTATTGAAAATATCTTTCTAGTAGTATCGCAATAAAATGCATATAACTGTGTTAAGCACAATTAGTTGCTCGTGTTGAGAATATCAAGGTCTTTCTAGCCTGAGAATAATAATGATAACAGTAAATGAAAAATGTAGAGCAGATTTAACTATGTCTAGCATCATATAAATGCCGTCTGGACCATCGGTTAGGACATGTTAGGTCAAGGCGCTCATTGAAACATGCAATTAAATGCAGCAGATAACAACAGCCAGGTAAAGAGCGGACAACATTTTGCAGAAATATTTTCTAGAGGGAAAGTGTCTTTTTCTGTTCGTTTCAATAAGACAATCATTGGTTTCTTTATAGTAAAAAGCAAAGAGGAAATGTGCATATGTGTGTACAAAAGGATCATTTTAAAGTAGACAATCAGGGCCCATTGAGTGTGTGTGTTTTTTCCAGTTTTGATTGATAAAATAATCAAATGCATACAAATACACTAAGAACCATTATTCATTCACATCCACCTTTCTATTAAACAAGAAAAGATATGGCATTAAGTGCCATATCAATGAACTCGGCTTTAGCAGATAAAGAGTTCGTTCTTTCATTACATCACAAGCTACATGTGAGTACATGTATCAACAAACCGAATGATGTACACAAACACAATCAATCAATTTTTCACTCAATCAATCAATCATTTTTACATAAACAACAATGAAACGTCCCTCCGTGATGAAACAATCTCCAAGTATTTATTCAAAGAAGTGTCTTATAAGACAGAATCGCATAAGGCAAATCTTAAAAGTAAGTAATGGTGCAAAGATCAGGAATCGATACAATCAAGTACCACACCTGACCCAGGATACCAATGGGAAAGTGACAAACTCACAGAAGACACCACAAACGAGAGCCAAGAGGTCAGCCCTTTCCCAGCAGGTGACCACAAAGCACATATAAACAGACGCGCACAAAACATAGCAAACACAAGACAGAACAAAAACATAAAAGATCCACAAAAGAAGTACCGCCTTGGAACGGTCAGTAAAATATTTTACTGGAGGGCTTAAACCGGTTTAACGGCGCCAACCTCACCCTTAATTCAGATGTGGATCAAGACACATAGATATTTGGTTTGCATGAAAGACCCCTAACATATCAATGCATCATCTCTTAAAACATATAAATCAAGATATAACAAGGAGATAAAGCAAGGATAAGGACTCAACAGTAAATTAAACTCAATACCGGAGCAAAAGAAATCCAACAGGTAAACCCCGGTGGGCCCGACAAACAGCCAAAGCATCAGGCCCCTACCATCTCATCAATAGATAAGTCTTTAAGTCGGAACCATCATAGAGTCTGAAGTCCGACCCACCGGCGTGCAATTAAAGAGGAAAGCAAAGTTTCCAACCGTGATTGGGTTGACTACCAAGCATGCAGTCTGTTGCAATACATTAATGTTATAGCCAATCTTTTTATAATGGAACTTAAGCCCCGTTCTCACTGTCCCGGTTTAAGGTGCCGGTTTACCCCGGTTTGATGATCCGGGATGAACCGTGATGAACCGTGTCACAACCTTGGCGGCACCGTGGACAACCTTGGAGATCCGGGATGAACCGTGTTGAACCGGCTCATGTCCCCGGTTGTTTTAAAATGTATAAAACAACCGGGACTCACCGGGAGTAACCGGGAAGGCTGTCAAATACCGTGATAAACCGGGAAGACGCCAGGAGCAACCATGTCTCCACCGGGACGGCGTCGGGGCGAAACCGGCGCAATCCAGGAACATCCGTGTCTCCACCGTGATAAACCGTGCGGTTCCACTGCCTATGTATTGTAATAAAATGCAAAATAAAAATAAAATGTCACTCCTGCTGTCCCTAAAATGAAAGTGGATTCATCCAAATGATAAGGATGGGAAAGTCCATTCGTCAAAAGTTGGTTAAATTGTCAGCAGTATAAATGTGCTAATTTACAAAGCTTATGAATAAATGCACTTATAGTTACTGAAGAGTCAAGCACGACATGAGATTTCCAACATATGCCTGATTTATCAACAATGTGGTATGTGCAAACAGCAAATCCTCAGATCAGCCTGCACCTAGCCGCAGTCTGATCAGAGGCTTTGCTAGTCGCTTGATTATTCTATTACTGTTAAGCTACTGACCGAACAACTTTAAAGCTTAATTGGGGACTGCACAGGCTTCTCTTAGTCTACACTTCTTAAAATACCACACTGTTGGAAATCACATGCCCCGCTCAAAGTGTATTAAAGCAAGACAATCTGGGCCTAGAATAGTAAGTGAGTATGATCAGGAAATACCACAATCACAAGCCGCAGACAACCCCGTGGCACCGCGAGGAAGAGCCGCTCAACCATCACGAGACACCAGGAAGACAAATTAAGCACTCTTCCCCATCAAGATGATTGCAATGTATCCTTAAAGTTAAGGAGTACTAAAGTTAAGTTTTGAATTTCCAGGATGCGAAAAAATAACGTTTCCAAACTGATTAAACCCAAAATAGTTTCATTTTTTTTTTGTAGATTACAATGATATCTTTTACAATGAGTACTGCATCGGTCCTGGCAATTTATTAAGCATTTAATGTACATGTTGAAGTATCAATACTTAAATTAAGTCTTCCTTAACTTTAAGGAGGCATTGTAATTCTGGGCTCAGATCAACAACATTTAAACCTCGTCGTAAGAAAACAGGTCTGCTTCTGCTTATTTGTCATGCAAATGAGCTGCGAGGTTACTAGGCATTTGCTTTCGCTACACAGATCATGATTCCTCTAGTAACTTGTATATGGCTGTGCAGACCAATTTTGGGTCATAACTGTTATTGCGATAGAGACAGAAGAAAACTGACGTTACTCCACGTTTTTATCTTGGTTTTATAGTGTAGAGTAGCACCGGGACGCAACCGTGGCCCTACCGGCATGTAACCGTGGCGCAACCGGCAGTTACCGGGACATCACCGTAAACAACCTGGATAACACCGGGGTATACCGGCACGAACCGTGGCTCCACCGTGCTGCACCGTAGGTGCTCCGTGGTGAACCGGGAATCAACCGGCGTCTTGCTTTCTCGAGAACCGGGGCTATACCGGGGTAACGTCGGCAATGTGAGAACGCAATTTATTTTTTATGAAATGTGTCCCGGTGCATCACGGTATACCGGCTGTCCTGCATCGGGATGAACAGTGGCTACATCGGCACAGTGAGAATGGGGCTTTACCGTTTAAGTTGAGGCCTTTAACTGCTCATATACGCATGTAAGGAACTTATAGAGCATGTTTTTTGGCTCTGTATTTGAAAACAGAATAGACCTTGAGATTATCGAAATTTGCTTTAATTACCAGACGCCTATATAATGTTTAAAGCCGCGAGAACCCCGACTTTGTTAAAAGCAGGGACCACCCTGAGCGCCCGCGCAGTCCCATCGGCGCCTTTGTTTTTACATGTAGATTCAAATGTATGATAAAAGTCAGGAAAACCGTCAGGTTTGATCAATTTTAAACTCTTTGTCGGACCAGATCTGGGACCAAACTTTCTGCTTATGTTATCAGCAGAGGCTCGCTGATAGCAATGTTTAAGATCAAAGAAGCCGCTATGGGTTCTGTTACACGACGTGGTAGCAATGACCAGTGACCTATATATCGGTCACTGCCTTGACGCTGGAAAGCGGATGTAGCACATCCATTAAACATAGGTTTCCGGCCGTGGGTAGTTTCGGCTGGGTCGTTTTCTGTCTGGTTTTAGGGTGGGTCGTTTCGGCATATTCTGATAGGATCTGATTGTTTTATAAACTTGCCAAAGTTCCGACTGCATTGATTTTTCCACGAAATCGTACATGCGCGCATTATCGCAAGAGCGTTCACTAGTACAAAATAACCAAACAAAACTTGGCTCTTTTCTGAAATAATTATTGTGTTCACGAAAAGGTGCTGACTTTCTTTTATTTATTTATTTTTTTTATATAAATTTCCAAAGATCCGTCTGCATTATACACTACCCAGGCCGAGTACCGAAAGCTCAAGATCAGACTGCACATGCGTGCATACTAGCAAGAACACTTACAGGGAAATAACTAACAACAATCGGGCAAATAATGTTTGTGGACAAAAATATGTACTGAAAAGAGAGCATTACAGATCCGACTCTATTAAACACTTGAACACTTGGAGTTTCACACTGTACTAACATAAGGAAATAAAGTTATCAACTATGTGCAGCAGACGACTTAAGCAGGCACCATTTGGACGAACATATGGGCCGAAATTAGGTGCATAGACCCACTTGATGGCTGTGCATGCATGATTACTTCACGCATGTTAAATGCATTACGGTATCTGCCGCATTTATGTTTAAATGAACAGCGTACACGCAGGAAGAATACAGAGACCGAAATATAGTGGATGGCTGCGCTTTCATGTTTAAAGGGTGTGATAAATTAAATGAGCTGGCCCAAATACTATAACATTTACAAGAAATCTAATCAATGAACGATGTGAAAGCGCAAGGTCATTCAGTTTATGACATGTATGCATGACTGAGATATATCCTTATGCAATGACCAGCACGTGCACACTGCTGTTGGTTATACATGTAAGGTATGATAGCTCAACTTGCGACATCAAATTTCTGAGAACTAACTATAGCCACTGTAATAACAGAGTAGTCTTTTAAAATTCTGAAAGGCAGGTTTTATCATGAAACGGCTTATTTCCATTCATTGGAATACACTACGAGGCGTGGTTGACCTGATTAACAGCGATATTCATACGCGCATCACGCTGGTATGCAGTGTCCATTTATAGAAAACAATTAAATAAGAGTTACTGTTCCTGAAATGACCAAATAACCGTTAAAAAGTGACACATGAGCTTCCCAGTTCGCAAAAACACCATTAACTCAGTAAAAGTTCAACTTTCAAATGAAAATCGGCAACAAAAGACACATTTTTGAATAACTGCTTTGTGGTTTATGTTTCACTCACTATCATTTCAAAGCAAACAGCCATTTTAACACGAACTATTTCTTCAAAGTGTAGAAATTTCGAAAACAATTATAACTCTCTAGAATAGCTGATGTTGAACAGATCCCGAGTTCCAAAAAATCAGGTCAGCATTGACTCAGCAAAGAATACATAATGATTATGATATATGCTATTTTCTGGTCCAATTCAGTAATTGGGCCAGATTCGATCAGTTTACGGACACCCATCTTACCTCCAACCTCAAGTCTAATTATAACAAATTATCACTTTCTTTCTATCAATACTTCTTAACCCTTAAAGCGCCAATCGCAACAAAAGTCGTCTGCTTTTCTTGTCTGCTGAAATGTTTAAGAAGCCTCTATGGCAAACTATAGGAGCAGTCTGATCTGGGTCCATCCTGTTTGCTTCTATACTTAAATTCATCAGTTATTTTAGGCAATTATTTGCAGCAGACAACTTCAGCAGATGACAATTTCAGATGCATTTTTTTCTTGGCGTTTTAAGGGTTAACCTCCCAGGAGGACTTCAAAAGGGAATTCCCATTCATACGGAGTGCTATAGGGGTTTAGTTGAAATTTTGTTTGCTGAAGTTTATTAAATATCTTTTGTTTTATGTTGTTGCCTAAGCATCTCTCTGGATGGGTTTGCATTTGAGTAAAGCAAAGGTAACAAGATAATACTGAGATTGGCATGCATGTCCCTAGTGAGGAAAACATTGGGCATTCCCAATAATTTTCCAAAAGATATTGTTTGCTTCTAAAAATAAAAACTGTCTGGTTAAAATGATTTAAAAGGTCAAGTCAGAATGTAATATTTCAACTTACAGAATCTCATCAATGGCTAAACAAAATTTTTGAACATAAGATAGAGTGGTAGAGTGTTGGATTGAGGATCAAAGTGGCTAGTCCTTGAGCTGTCAGCAAGACACTTTATCCACTTTATACTGGTAGTACTGGTTCAAACGAAGGAAAACAGGAAATCCTCCTGACATGACTTAAAAGTTGTTGATTGGGGCATTAAGTATTTTTTGTTGTCGCTGGCTATAATTCTTTCCATTTTTCTTCACCGGCCTCACTGTATTGTGTCCTTTAAGCCTTACTTAGTACTGGTTCAACCCAGGAACACACATCCCAACATACCGGAAAATAGCGACTGGGACGTAAAGAATAAAATGAGCCAAGATCTGACGAAAGGGACCTTGTGGCAATAAAAGTCAAAAGTGAGATATTTACAGAGAACGAAAGACCTAGCTGTTGTGAACAATTACAGAAAATTTGAAGAGATTATCTTTACAAATAACAAAGATATGAGGGTTTAAACTTGTATATATGATGCGTTTTAAACATGACATCACTTAACGTTGTTCATGACGTTCTGACGTCAACACCATTGTGTTAAAATATGACGCTAATACAAAGACGCTAGGAGCAATTTTTCAAGAATGCTTCATGTTTCTGTAAATTTGATGTGTATGCAATTGCATAGACTTTACAAATATCCCACATACGCAAATCCTGTGTTTACAAAAGCATTTTAAATGAGTTATCCTGTTTTCAAGAAAGTGTGTAGTCCATATGCACAGCTGTTGCCATGGCAACATATATTATACGTATCACTTAATTTTATCAGAACTGTTTGCGCCTTTGGTTGTATTACATGTTAATAGCAATTTGAGTCTATTGTAAGAACATGCAAAATCTTGAAAATTAGACATTTTTGAAACTTTGATTAAACAAAACCTGCTAAGATGCCCGAAGGACTCTTATGTCAGATCGGCGCTCAAATCAAACAAAAATCTTGCCTTTTTAGTATTTTTACTATTTCTTTTGAATCAGTAGTCTGTTTTATGATTACTGTAAATTTGTAAAGTTTTGAATGTTTTAACAACTAAAATGGTGAGTTATTAGGTTCACAATTTGTCAGAATAGGGAAGTCAACTTTGATCAGCTTTTTCTTCAGGATAAGTTTGGTCAGGTTCTGCACAGTGCCACTTTTGTTGAGGCCTTTTTCTGGAGCTCTAAGATGCTTTAAAATTTTTACAGAAGTTAAAGTACTTTAATGAAAAAAACAAAAACAAAAAAAAAACAGGATGTACATAGTACTCAAGGCTGTTTTTTACAGGACATTAATTTTAGAATGTTGTTTTTAATCTTCTTCAAAACAGTTAATTGCATAAGAACACTTAAAAATGTTGCCAAGAGCTGTAAGCTTATATACTGTCGTGCCAACCAAGAGTGACAGTGACGTAATATTTTGTTTACAATCGTTAAGCAAAATATTAACGTGTACACTATACTTGAGCTTACGTGAATCGATAGATCACTTGTGTATTAATCCTATCCTGTGGATAGGATTAATACACAAGTGATCTATCGATTAAAAGTCCCTGATATCTTTGTAAACAAAACATGACATCACTGTCACTCTTGGCTGGTAGGACAGTAGATACATTCTATTTCAGGCCTCTAGATAAGAATTAGTCAGAGTGATTAAAATTTAAAAATCAATTTTCTTATTTATCAACCAAAACATGTGTTGTGAGTACTCAAAAGAACCGTCTCAATGAGATGGTTCTTTTGAGCACCCACAACAAATGTTAAAACTGATTGATAAGAAAATAAACTCACATTTTAGTTAAAAAGATTGTTTATCTCCAGCATTAGCTATATACCACCAGTACATTGTATAAGTATGATCAGGAGGTGTGTTATTTTGTTTGTTTCATTTGATTCTTTACGTCCCAGTCAACAATTTTTCAGTTAAGTTGGATGGGTCTTACTGGGTTGAACCAGTACTAAGCAGGGATTAATGTGGGAGCTTGGGAAGTGTTACCAAGGGACTGCACTGAAAACATATACATAGATCCAAATAAGGAAATTTTATGAGTGTAAAATTGTAATTATTTTCTTACCCATCAATTTAAACATGTGTTTTGGATGAGAAATAAAGAAAGTAGTTTTCCAATACGCACTCTTATCTGGAGGCCTGCAAATGTGAGCCGTAAATGCTACTAAAGCTTCCAAAATCTGAGCCCTGTAGGGCATTCGGTTGCAAGCAAAACTGCAGATTAAGCTTTGTGTCCTCATGGGCTTCATAGTCTATTAGGCGGTCTCATAGCATTTTGGAATTTGTAATGAATCATAATCTTATTGTTTGTTTTGTTGCTTTACGTCCCAAGTCAACAGCTATGGTCATTGCGGTACGGTCAGTTCACCTAACCACACTTTTTCCTGGGCAGGCTTGAACAAGTGGTTAACCAGTAATTCGTGCACACACTTTCGCTTGTAACTGACACCAACCCTTCTTGAATGAAACAGTGGAAGGGGGGAGAATGACCGTAGAAATCAATTCATGATAAATCTCCATGAAAGTATGGGACCGGACCGGGATCGAACTCGCCACCCCTGGATCTGCAGTCTGACACGCATCTGTAGCCAAACACGTTACTGACTGCGCTACGCAGCCGGGTCATATTCTTATGATACATGTATGTTTTTTTCAGAGCTGTTCTGGATGACGATTGAATCGGCTACCAGAGGTTAAGAGGTTCATCTATGAGGACATCCCTCTGTTGTATCCTTTTAATTCAACACTTTCATAAGGCCAAATAAAAAAATCCTGTGTTTAGGTAACCCGACCCTACCTCAATTTACAGGTGAAACCTAGGATTTTTTTCAGGTTTCCTGGAAAAAATATAATTTTATGCATTTTGAAAGGCAAGTTTGCCTTTCAAAATGCATAACATTGTATTTTTTTTCCAGAAAAAAAAAATAAAAAATATATGTGTGCCTACCCTACCTAAAAT
The DNA here is from genome assembly GCA_964019695.1 of Loripinus fragilis. Taxonomy (NCBI): domain Eukaryota; kingdom Metazoa; phylum Mollusca; class Bivalvia; order Lucinida; family Lucinidae; genus Loripinus; species Loripinus fragilis. The sequence goes on along the minus strand of OZ026525.1, from coordinate 60,947,670 downwards.
TTGCAGATCCATTACCCGAAATACACTTATTTCTTTATTTGGCATAATATAAGGAAACTCCATTACTAAATATAGGGCCAGATACGATTTTAAAAAAATGAAAGCAAATTTGTTACTATTTTCATATACATTTTTTGGGTGCTCAAAGGACCATCTCATTGTAATGATAACAATAATATATTAATAATGCAATGTAGAAAAATTCTAGCTGGCTGGCATTAGACTTTTAGGTCTATTACCAGCCGGCTGGCACTAGACCAACAGTCTATCGCCAGCCGGTTGGTCATAGACCTAAAATGGTATTACCAGCTGGCTGGTAATAAACGCTTCAAAATTTTAATTATCCATTTTTGGTACTGCCCATTCAGACATTTCTATGGGCACAATGGGTGAATTTTTTTCGGGATTATTTTGTAATTCAGGATTTTTAAGACTGACTTTCCATAGAGGCAGTATAAAAATGCTGAATTAAGCAGATTATATGTATAAAGAAGCTGTGTAATAACTTCTCTGATTTATTAATTTTATATAAAGACAAATACTTGTATACCATAAACCATTTAAACTTGTGATTATTTTAGGCGTAATTCCAGTTTTTGAAGTTTGAGAATTTTCAGATCTCACCCATGCATTAAAACTAGCATTGACCAAGAAAAGGATTAGTTAGTTGGGCCTCCATGGCAGAAAACCTGTCTCTGGGGTTTCTGACCAAATAATGCTCAAACCTTTCTGCTCAGCTATAAAGATTTGCAAAAATATTGAAATTTTGCAAAGAGTAAGTTTGACTTCTGTACATTCCAGGGGATTTTCTGCCCATCTCTAGGGCCGAATTTCGGCCCCATTCCCAATCGTAAATAGCTGCCTTTTTTCCCAATACCATGTCCTTTTTTTCTCAAATAAAGAAAAGTAAAAAAAAAAAAAAATTTACTTTTTTTTTTTTTACTTTTTTTTAGAGACCACTACTACTTATGAGAAACAATGACCCATATCAGAATGATACATAAGAACTTGTGCTTAAGTGGTATGCTTGACATAATACAATCTAAAATAACTTGATTTCGAGGATAATTTGCTATCCTTGTTATGTTCTATGTCGTTAATTTCTCCCAATTTTGATGTAAAGTCGATCATTTTTTCCCAATTTTGACCAGGAGCCTTTTCCTAAAATGGCCCTAATCAGACTGAGTGGATGCATATGATGGTCTGCTTCTTTGATTTTTCGAAAGCAGCAACATAGGTTTTCTTGCACCAAACCCGCATTTTGTTCCTATAAAAAGTTCTTAACTCTGATGCAGTCATGAAGTCGAGTTCAAGCCAAAAGGTGGAGCTAATCCAGATCTTTTTTTTCTGGATGAAAATGATGAAGAAGTTGAAGTAAGATATTTATCTCTTTTCTCTTAACCCTTAATGCGCCAATCGCAACAAAAGTTGTTTGCTTTTCTCGTCTGCTGAAATTTTTAAGTACCCTCTATTGCAAACCGTGTGGACCCAGATCAGACTTATAGGAGCAATCTGTTCTGGGTCCACGCTGTTTGCTTCTATACCTAATTCGTCAGTAATGTTAGGCAATTTTATGCAGCAGACGACTTTAGCAAATGACATTTTCAAATGCATTTTTTTTTGCGCTTTATGGGTTAACCCTTTGTATACTAAAGGATTCTTCCTATAAACTTGGGATAATCCATTGTGCATATCTAGGGGTGTCAGGTTACAATTAAAAAAAAATATTGTATTGTTTTGCCTGAAGATCTTTTTAACCTTTACAACAGTGTAGATCCTGATGAAATGCAGCATTATGCTGCATTTCATCTGGGTCTTCACTGTTGGAAAAGAGAAGCCGCTGTGGTGTAGTGGATAAACCGCTTGCCAAGTGTAAACCAGGGGTTGCAAGTTCGATTCCTGGCTTCACTAGTCTGTCGGATGAGACTTTAAGCTGTAGACCCGTCTCTATATGACCTTAGCTGTTGGTGTGACGTTAAACACAACACAGCTGTTGAGAGAGTACTTATTTAGGGGTTCCCGAATACAAAGGGTTGACTAGTGAGTATGACCAGGAAATGCCACAATCACAGACCAAGCTAGGGTACTTCAAGGAAGAGACATAGAACACTTTCAGCCACACGACAGCAAGAATTTTAAGTATAGCAACCAGTTCTATCTTTCTCGGTGAGATGATTGCTAAACTAGAACAGACACTAAGTACTACTTAACAAGACAAGGACCAAAAACAAAACCTCCGCAAACAATGGGAGCAACAATAAATAATGAATCAACAACAACAGAACCACCGCCTTAGAACAGACAGCAGCCTAAGCCACTGGGGGCTTAGATTAATTTTACTGGCCAAATCTTCCCCCTAGATTCTGCTGTTGTAAAAACGCAAAGTAGTTTTAGCTTGCATGGAGGCTTCCTAACTTATGCAATGTATCGGGGTCTTTCTATACACATATGTAAAGAAAGACCCCAGGGAAACAACTAAATCAATTAACAAACTGTGATGAAACAATGAAAAGGGCTCCCAACTCACAGACTGTCGGGGCTAAAATAAAACCCCACAGTTGAGCCACTCTCTATCGGTCCTGATCTCGTTCCAAACTGTTTGCAAAGGTTATCAGCAGACAACAAAAGTGGCTGCTAGCAATGAAAGACTTTAAACTAAGTAAGCAATTGTTTCTAAACCCTGCCTGTGCAAAAAGTACTGAAATCCAATGTGCTGGTTCAGCTATTAAAAGCAAAAGTTGATAAATGTTTCAATTTCTTTAAATTTCAGAAAATAGATTTAAGTAAACTAAATCGGGAAGAGTGTAATGAGCTGTTGATAAACCGAGGCTTCTATAAGAAAGAAAACAAGAATGCGGAAGTTCCCGAAGAGGTTCTTAAAACTCTGCGTTACAAACGTGCTGATGAATTGTAGTGATTTTTTAAATTTTAGATTTTTTTTTCATCATTTTTGTTTTATCCAGAGGACATGTTAAAGAGAAGTATTTAATACTACGCAAATAACTCTGTATCGGTAAATCTCACATACAGTACTATTTTGGTGCCAGAACCAAATCACTCACAGGAAAAGCATGTGCAAACAAAATAGTCCTAGATCAGGCCCCGAGGTTATAAAACTTTTTTCATGCTCAACTCAACTGAGCACAAAATTCCAACTGCTCATTAAAACTGCAATATCGACAAATAAAAAAGTTTCTTGCTTTAAGTCTCTTAGATGTTGTATTTATCATGCTCATAAATGTTAAAATGCCAACAATTGTTGGCATTTTAACATTCATGTGCAGGATAAATTTCATGCTCAGCTGAGTTGAGCATGAAAAAAGGTGTATAACCTCGGGGCCAGATGGCTCCTGTTTGCTTTCTTAAGTAAATTATGTCTCCAAATCATCAACTTGAAGACTACATTTTAGAAACTCAACAATTAAAACATTAGAGGCCAGCAAAGTCAGATCTTCCTACATATAAATTATTGAGTTTATTTATTGATACGTGGCACATCTTGTCATTACTCTTGACAGATGTTGCCTTTCATTTCTTTGCCATATGTAACAGGCATCCAGATAAGAAGGGGTAATTGCAAATTATTTTTTTCATTTTTTCTCAACCAAAATATGTTGTGGGTTCTTAAAAGAACTGTCTCAGGGATACGGTTCTTTTAAGCACTCAAAACATGTTTAGACAGAGAGATTAAAAAATAATTAACACTTTTACTTTCAAATGTTATTGTATGTCTGGAACTTTGATTAATCAACATTCATCATTATATCACCATCTGCTTTAACTTTAAATGCTGAGCTTTTAGAAAAGGCTTGTCAGCTTCTTCTGACATGATTTAAGATAGGTCACGAGAATTTTTGGAATTGATTATGGCAGTCACATTAATTTCAACTTGAGAAAGAACAATTTGTAGAAGAAAACAGCAGAATAGGCTAGGAGCAGTTGTCTTAAGGAAGTTTCTGATCTAGCTTGGTTTTGTTTCCATATATATGCTTTTCCACTTTGATTTAACTAGTGTTAGCAGTAAAAGGGTTAGGCTATTAATGGAAATTATTGAAACCTTTTTATTTTTAGAACAATGACACAGAAGCACATTATTATCCTGTATTGATAAGGTTCCTGCATATAAAGGTGTTGCACATATATCAGGGAATAAGCTACGGGGCGACTAGGGCGAAATAGTCGCCATAGGAGCCGAAATTTCGCTCAAAATGGGACCCAGGGAGAAGTGGGCGTCTCTCTTAAAAAAACACTTTTTTTTTAGGGAGACTCATTTTCATTCTGTCACCACACAAATGCAAGCAGTTGTTACAATCCACTACCACTGAATCATATTTCTCCTTCCATTTAATGGCAATAGTATATGTAATGGCTAATTTGCTTCTAAACTGACAGAAAATGCCGTAATTTTGTGCTATAACTTCTCCTTATCTGACTGTCACTTCTCCCTAATTTTCCTGGAGGGAGAAGTCACTCCTCCCTATTGTCAGGGCCCAGCTTGAACCCTGTATATGCTGTAGACATAAAAAGCAGACATTTCCTGGGCCTAAACTATTGGCAGGACAAGGGTTGATAACTGAACTAAATACTTCTCCTTAACAAGTCATCTAGTTTACAAACGTGTCATCGAAGAATTTAGAACAGAAATTTAGGTTTGCAAGGAAATCCAGGGTAAAAAATTGTTAGCGATACCATATTTGCCATAAATATTCAGACACTTAAACTCCTCTTTTACTCTGCATGCTGGGTAATTTTGCATGCCTTTGTTGTCGTCTGCTGATTTTTTTTTCAAAATTAAGTTTTTTGAAAAATTCTTTCAGGAACATTTTCAGAGTGTCAAACAGTTTGGATCCAGATCAGGACTGACATCGTGTCAGTCCTGATCTGGATCCAAACTGTTTGCAAAGGTTATCAGCAGACAACAAAAATTGCCGCTAGAATGTATAATTTGAAGGAGTTTTATCAACCTCAAGAAATTTGCAAAATTTAGTGAAGAAATGTTTTTATGAATGGCATAAACCCGGACCAGACCTCTACTTCAGGAGCTGTCTGATATGGGTTTACACTGTTTACTTGAGCATATCTGTTCAAACATTTAGGGTTTATATGGTATCATGTTAAACAAAAGGGGGTGTCAAACTTTTAATGATGTAAAATATTTTTGATTGCTCAAAATGCAGGTAAATTATTTGATTATCTGTTAACAGTTTCATTCAACACTAAATTTTAAACTTTCATTTGTAAGATGGATATTGTAAAACTCATTTTCGCTTTGTACATAGGCCAAGAGAAGCAAACTCTTTGAGCATATTTTTTTTTTTACCCATCAGTTTTAAACACATGTTTTGGGTGCTCATTGAGACAGTTCTTTTGAGTACCCACAACATATGTTTTAGTTGAGTAATAAGAAAAATGATTCTTAATTACACACTCTTCAGGGTTTGCACAGGCTTGAAAAGTACTTGAATTTAGAGGGATTTCTTGATAAGTCCTAGAAAATTAAATATGCCTTGAAAAGTACTGGAAAATCACGCAAAGGCATTGAAAAGTCCTTGAATTCTTCTATTTTCTGTAGAAGTTAACACTGTTGATAGAGATCTAAATCAGAATAAAACTGTTGTGCCTTTGCTTGGTGCAGCAAATGCTGCACCAAATAAAGGCACAACAATTTTGTACTAATTTCCTTGTACTTATTTCTCCATTATATCAGTCTAGCATTTCTGAAGTAGAATTTTAACACTTAAATCAGGATTTTTCATAAACTTTAGTCCTTGAATTTTACTCAAACTTGCCTGCACGAACCCTGTTCTCACCTGAAGGCCTGTTTGTACTTCTTTTTTGGTGCTTAAGACTGCACACATGTGAATTTAGTGGCATTAAAGGCATTTTATTTGTATAGGTCATTTTACATTCTCTTCAAAATTGTGATGCTATCATTTGGGAAGATCAATGAATACAGTAAAACCTGTGTAAAACGGCCGCTCAAAAATCGACAAAACAAATGGTAGCTTAATGAAAATCAAAAGTAATGCAGAATGCTCCCCTTGGAGCATTCTGCAATACTTTTGCCCTGCATTAAGCGATAGTTGGTCTTGAAAACCAATTTTCGGTCTGTTTGAGAGTGGCCATTTTACACAGGTTTTACTGTACACAAACCGGATTTGTGAGGGGGAACCTGATTCTGCAGACTGGGCATCGTCATTATTTTTGCTTTGAAAGTGAAGTTGTGCCCTAATATTGTTTATTGGTGCACACATTTTTTCAATACTAAACTTTCCATACTGCATACAAAAGGCCAAAAAGGAGCACCTGTAGTGTAGGGGATAAACCACTCGCCTTATACCCAGGGGCCCCCTGAGTTCAATCCACCGCGCCTCCACATTGTCGAATGAGACAAAGTAATGGCCCGGTCTCCAAATTACCATAGGTGTTGATGTGAAGTTAAAAACAAACTCACCCCAAATGGACAAAACTTCCATCTAAATGCTATAGTGTTAAACATCAAACCTCCCAACTGTGCAGTTTCTTTGCCCATACAACAGTTCAAGATTGATACATGTAGTGCTTTGTTGTGATGTCATGTGCATGTTTGCATTTATCAGGGTATGAAATGATTACTTGGGTAAAGCCAAGACTGGGTATAGTCAGAGAAGGCATTACATGTATTTCAATATACATTTCAATTTTTTTTACATTTTATCTGTTTTCCCCAACTCTTAATAAATTCAATAAAACATGAGCACTCATGTAAGCTCCTCTTTATCAAAAGTTTACATTGATAGACAACTTGTCTGTGTCTCAATATTTGGAATTTTATTAGAACATGTTTTATCCATCGTTAGTGGGAATAATTTGCAAGCATCTTTTATATGTACATTTGTATTTATATATGTCAGCAGGTGAAGTTTGAAATATTTCTGTTGTTTTTTGAGGGATTATGGATTTCAAGTTATCATGTGATGTTTAGGTGTGTAATTATGTCATTTATCAGTTACCACTCATATGAACTGCATTGTTGCACGTTGTCTATCTCACGGCATGATTACGTTGCACTTTTTGAATGACGTCGCCAATGACACTGAATCGACACCAAAATGAAAAATTACGTAATAATCGCTCGTTTGAAGAGTGAAATAATGGGTAAACTGATAGAATACCAGGTTAGCGTCTTTTGATATCAAGCATACCAGGCTCGGCTTTGAGAGAGCATGTTGAATTGCTCGGCAAGCCTGGCGATTCAACAAGGGTTCTCAAGCCTTGCCCGATAAACTTGATATCAAAAGACACTCACCTAGTATTCTCTATGTAATAAAACCGATATTACACTATGGTATTAAATTGGGTAATGTTATTTAATGACACCCATAATTGGGTCTCATTTACCTATGGCAAGATCTTGATGTTGAATGGTTTCATAACTAAAACATTACATCGAAGTAATTTCAGTGTCATGACAAGTAGAATCTAACATTCATGCTCAATTATTATTGATTTCTTTAAACTCAGAAAAAATGATGTGATGCTTGGCAGAGCCTCACATCTTATCATTTTGTTTTCAACTCATTAATTCAATAATATAAAAAACTTGTGTTAGATCCTATATTTCATTTGATAAGCTAGTATTATACAATGTACATGATCCATTTCTTTGAAAAAAAAAACAACAAAATATATTGATAAATTGTCATTTGCTTGTAGTGAAGGGCCCTATAAGGGTTTTGTTAGCTAGTATATGACCCTATATTTATCCCTGCTGATAAGTGACTCAAGTTGACCCCTCTAGGAAGTGTTTATGATGTCAACATTGTAAACATTGATCACTGTTGATGGATGGTACCACTTTGGCCTGGAGGGGTCACAGAGTAATTATAACAATGGATGATATAGTTATTTATTATAATATATATATATATGAAAATAAATGAACTTTTTATAAAAAACATTTGTTCCTTATTTGTTCACATGTGTTTGTTTGATTTGATTCTTTACGTCCAATCACCAATCTTTCAGTTAAACAGGGACAGGTCTTCCTAGGTTGAACCAGTACTAAGCTAGGAGGTGTCTTGTTGAAGGACCACAACGCAGTGATGCCGGTGAGGCTAGAACCCGGGGCCCCTCGGTCTGGAGTCAAGCACTCTACCAGTGAGCCCCCTTCATATGTATAAAGACCGTGCAACAGGCCAGGCCTTGAGGTTATAAAAATTTTGTTCATGCTCAACTTAACTATGAAAATTTCAACTGTTAATAAAAACTAAAATGCTGAAAAATACTTTCTTGCTTTCAAATTCTCATGCTGTATTTATCATGCTAATAAATGTTAAAATACCATCAATTGTTGGCATTTTAACATTTATGTGCATGATAAATATCATGCTCAGCTGATTTGTTTGATTTGATTCTTTACGTCCCATCAACAATCTTTCAGTTATAAAGCAGTGTTTTTTTTCTGCTGTTTTTGGGGCCAAAATTCGGCCCCATTCCCCTCGCCAAAAAGTATGTTTTTTTCCCCTATTTTGAAAGAAAATTCCCCTAAAAATGAAGTATTCAAAAAAAAAAAAAACTGCAAAATGTGACGACAGCGTGTCGGAAGTGCGTATAAATTTGTTCCGTGCATTAGCCATGCCGTGAATTTGCAAGTTCTCAAGAGCGTCTAAGGGAGAAGTTCCAATCGTGACTTCGCGAACAAGATGTCGCACAATAAGCGTTGTTACGTGAAGAAAATTAATAAATCGGCGGCGCAGGGATCAAGAAGTGTCGACTTAATGTTTAAGCAGGCTTCTCTGAAGGCCTTTACCAGTGACTTTGATGTTTGTGACAAGGATTTGGGGATTGACTCAGTCTCTTCGGCGACATGTATTGAGTCAAATGAATCAGAGCACATCATAGTGTTACTATAGTTACATAGTGTTTGCTGTTAGTGGACAGGCACAGTTGTTCAAAACTTTTAACGACAAAATCCTTGATAACTTAATGAATCATCGTCAACATCTTTGTTCCATGTAGCAATATGTTTTGGACTTTGGTTCAAAACATTTATCAAAAATGACATGTTTTAACAAATCATTTAGGATAAATGTTTTGAACAAATGTGGCACAAAAGTTTAGGGGGATTCTTTAGTTAACAAGCATTGTTTGGTTAAATGATTTGAACAACTGACCCACAGTGCACTGAATGGATTTAATTAGTTAAATAAAAGTTAAATACTACAGTGTTATATCCTTTAACAGACTTATGGTTCAATACAGCCAAACTTAACTGGATCCATTTTTTTCATTCTATTTAATAAATAGAATGGAAAACATGGATCCAGTTTGGCTGTGTTGTACCATAAGTCTGTCAAAGATATAACACTTTCATTTTTAACTGCAAATGTTTCAATAAAAGATGCTATTGAGTTAAGTTAATAGTTTTCCCCTTTTTGCCCCTACGCGCGCTAATTTTCCCCTTTTGAAAGGCCCTGCCACCATTCCCCTAAAACAGAGAAAAAACACTGTAAAGGGACGGGTCTTCCTGGGTTGAACCAGTACTAAGCTAGGGTTAATGTTCTTGCTCAAGGACACAACGCAGTGAGGCTCGGACCCTAGGTCTCGAGTCAAGCACTCTACCACTGAGCCACTTCGCTCTCCCTGTTCAACTGAGTTGAGCATGAAAAAAGGCCTGGCATTACAGACATACCTGTATACTGAACCATTCTTTACTGGTGGAAGATATGGAGCCAGCAGTGCTGGCCTGTCCTGTATGTAGGCTTATATCCTAGCTTTGCATGGAGAATTATTGGATTCTTCAGATCCATGTTTATAAAAGCAATGGCTCATTAGGTTGACCGCCCCATTCAAATTTTAGGAAATTTTTTTTTATTCTTTACGTCCATTCAGCAATCTTTCAGTTAATCGGGGATGGGTCTTCCTGGGTTGAACCAGTACTCAGGATAAATGTGTCTTGCACAAGGATCACAAAGCAGTGACGCAGGTGAGGCTCGAAACCACAGCCTCTTGGTCTTGAGTCAAGCACTCTACCACTGCGCTCCCTTTTTTAGGAGATTATTGGCATTCTTAGTAGAAAAACCTTATTTTGCTTCATGTGAACAATAAAGGCACAGACCAGCTTCAGCATTCTAGTCTGTGTAGCTGAGCAGGCCGATTTGAGCCTTACCTGGGGTGGACTTGATTTTTAGCTGTTCTCTCTACTCTTTTTACTGAGAACAGAAATCAAGTGCACTGGAACATCTGTGCTGGAATACTCTGCCATGCTCCATCTTCTGAGGTGGCATGGACAGACCAGTCACGTGACCTGTTCAGAAACAAGATGGCAGAGCACTGCCTGAATGTACTGAGATATTTTTATGTCTTCAGATAGATTCATATTTGAAAAAAAAGCCTATTTGCAAAAGAGATTTTTTGTTTGTTTAATTTGATTCTTTACGTCCGATCAACAATCTTTCAGTTAAACAGGGACGGGTCTTCCTGGGTTGAGCCAGTACTAAGCTAGGATAACTGTGTCTTGCTCAAGGACCACAATGCAGTGACGCCGGTGAGGCTTTAACCCACTCCCTCTCCGTCTCGAGTGCATAAGAGATGAAATTATATGTAATATTCATTTTTTCTTCTTTGCCATCTTGTTGAGTGATATTTTCATCACTCAATCATCAGGTACTAGATTTACACTGGAGTAGAATGGATAACTCCTAAGCACCCAGTTTTAAGTGGCTGTTCTGGCGTATTCCAAGTACTCTAAAATTACCAAATCAAATCTGTCTCAAAAGATTGGTGTCCATGAGTATATGAAAGGGAGTTAAATGAGGTAAAGACTTGTTTGTTTGATTTGATTTTTTAGTCCCATCAACAATCAGTAAAACAGGGACGGGTCTTCCTGGGTTGAACCAGTACTAAGCTAGGAAAAATGTGTCTTGCTCAAGGACCACAATGCGGTGACACTGTTGAGGCTCGAACCCGGGACCCCTCGGTCTCGAGTCAAGCACTCTACTACTGAGCCACTGCGCTCCCAAATGGGGTAAAGAATAAAAAAAACAGGTTCTGAGCAACACTGTACAAGCAACTTCTTTATTTTCCTTAAAATTAAGTACCGTAGACATTCTAAAATTTCGAACACTAGTTCCTTGCAAAAAAGGTAAAGACAAACAGTGCAGACCCAGATCAGACTGATTCTGAAGAAGCAGTCTGATCAGGGTCTTCCCTGTTTGCTATTTTGACAAGCATTTTGTGAATTCCAGCCTTGGTTACCCACGTTTTATTAGAGAACAGAAACAGAAAAGTGTTCAAAATTTTAGATTGGTTACCATATCAAATACATGATTACCTTATTAACCATAAATATTCAGACATATCTTGTCTACTATACTTCTACCACGACCTCCAAGTAATGACCCTCAACTCATTCAATTCACTTACTATTACAGTCATGCCTGGAAGCATTTCGTGGAAGAATAGCTGAAGGTGTGTTCGAAAGTGAAAAGCAAGCATTTAACTCTTTGCATGCTGGGTAATTTGTCATGTGTTCGTTTTTGTCTGCTGATTTTTAAAAAAGTTTACTCTTTCAGGAACACTAGCAGAGTGTCAAAATGTTTGGATCCTGATCAGGACCGACAAAATGTCGGTCCTGATCTGAATTCAAACAGTTTGCAAAAATTCAGCAGACAACATAAGTCGCCCTTAGTAAGAAAAGAATTAATGAATCTTTAGATTTTTGCATCTGTTCAATACCTCACGGAAAACAGAAATATAATTGACAGCAAACTAAGCTCACTTGCATATGCAATACATTTCATACAGATGCTTCATGCACCTTGTTGTAAACCCCAAAGACAGCTTTTCTTGTTTATGCTCAGTAATATTTCAGTTATGTCAGGATGGGCCTTCCTGGGTTGAACCAGCACTAAGCTCGTGAAGAGGCTGATATGGTATTTAGGATAAATACAGTAACACTGAAAAAGTTCAATACTTTATTTCACACTAATGTACATGTTTACATTTTATCTCTCTTAACTCCCACTGGCCATATTATATAGTCATTTTTGTTATCATTTCCTTTTGAAAGTGAACAAGCTGAATTTTATGAAGAAAATAGCAGACAACGATTTGAACTGTGGTAAAGTACAAGAAATTTTAATCCTTAAGGCGCCAAGAAAAAAATACATCTGAAAATGTCATCTGCTGAAGTCGTATGCTGCAAATAATTGCCTAACTTTACTGATAAATTAAGTATAGAAGCAAAAAGTGTGGACCCAGAAGGAGCAGTCTGATCTGGGTCCACACTGTTTGCCATTTAGGCCTCTTAACATTTCAGCAGACGAGAAAAGCAGACGACTTTTGTTGTGATCTAACCAGAATTCACCTGAACACGAGATTTTGGTATTTATTACATATGCCCAATTTCCTTTAGCTCTTTGCCCCCCTGGGAAAGTTTTCATGCTTTTTTGTCGTCTGCTGATTTTTTTCAAAATCAATTTTTTTCGAAAAATTCTTTCAGGAATACCATCTGAGTGTCAAACAGATTGGATCCAGATCAGGCTCGACATTTTGTCGGGCCTGATCTGGGTCCAAACTGTTTGCAAAAGTTATCAGCAGACGATACTAGGAGACTTTACTGAACTATTAAGTGGGGCTAGGAGGTCGACTCTTTGGTCTGAGCCATTATCTACTTTCATAATTTGTATGCGAGAAGCGACGATCTAAGGCTCTGGAGAGACTGCGCCTATGCGCATGCTGGTCTGACCCTTCACTGCTCACCGATGCGATAAGTACCAAAACCTTGTGTGCTGGCCCATATGTAAACAGGGAATATCCAAATAAGCGTGAGCAACATGTATCTTGTCACAGAGATTATTTTCGGGCGAGATATTGGGAGATTTGCTCATTTTTCTAGCAAAATGAGATTTATCTAAGGATTTTGTTAAAATCTCTTAAACTGTAAATTACAATTTCTCATCGTTTTTTGCTGAATTTAGTTATTTCTCTTGTGATGTTTTGTACCAGAATTATCCCTGCTTATAATTTTTGTTTTGTTTGTTTGTTTGTTTTGTTGCTTTACGTCCCAAGTCAACAGCTATGGTCATTGCGGGACGGTCAGTTAACCTAACCACACTTTTTCCTGGGCAGGCTTGAACAAGCTGTTAACCAGTAATTCGTGCACATACTTTCGCTTGTAACTGACAACAACCCTTCTTGAATAAATCAGCGGAAGGGAGGAGAATGACCGTAGAAATTATTTCATGATCAAGCTCCACGAAAGTATGGGACCGGACCGGGATCGAACTTGCGACCCCTGGATCTGCAGTCAGACACGCATCTGTAGCCAGTCACGTTACCGACTGCGCTACGCGGCCCAGTAATATAATTTTTGTTTATCATATGATGTTGTGTCTGGGAGTGAAATAACGCCAGGCAATAAAATCGATTAACCACTAGTGGTTTACAGATTTTTGCGAAACGTTATGACATCCATAACAAGGTTGCGTACAAAATGACAAAATAATAACATTTTTAAGCAAGAAATGAGAATTCAAAGTAATCTTAATGTCATTTGATAAATATAATCTAACATTCCTGCTCTTGTATTATTGAATATATTACAATGGTTGCGAAAAAGAAATAAAATGCTCAGGGCTATTCCAGAAAAAAAGACCTGACCTGGGGGGGGGGGGGAAGACGGCACTTAAAATGCATTTTATCCTTTAGAGAAGAGGAAACAAATGTAAAAGTACAGATGGTCGATCTTTTTCATCGCAAACCAGATGTTTATCTCAGACCGTTGCAGGTACGCATGTGCATCTCTGCAATTTACTCCCCAGCGGCTCGTTCACGGAGCCTCCCTCTGGACTCAGGGGGTGTAGACGACAGAGATCGTCCAAAATCAGCGGGCGAATTCAGAAATTGAACACATTTTTGCTTACATCAATGCTGGTCTTTGGTTCCACATTTGCTGTCCAAATTAAATGTCACAGCAAGACATTGGAACGTTTTAAGGAAAGAAAATAGGGGTAGTGGGGGTGGTGGTGGTGGGGGTTCATGAGAGACTGAGTCATTGTCTCCGCCGGGAAGCATCTTTCAAATACTCACCTGTCTGATTTGAGCATTGTGGGTACACGTGACATATTTGTTTACTGATAGCGTCATCAAATCATGTGATTCGCCCGATTGGTTGGCTTAAACTTGTTATCAAACTGCGTCATCACGTGTCACTGAAACCAAATTTTTGACTGAAAAATGTTTTGGTGTAGAAAATCTTATCATTGTTTTGCTAAATACTGTAATACCAATCATTGTTATTGTTTAGCTACCAAAGGTTACTGGATGTCTCCATAAACGGATTATATATAGCCATTCAGTGCTTGTTACTTTTTTAATGTAGTGTTTCAGGTGATGCACACCGCGTATTGACACAAACCCCACTTTTCCGTCGTGATGTGCCTTAGCAGACAGGTTGATTCTTTAGTATCGCGCCTGCGCAAGAGAATGGAGACTGAGTGTCCCATAAAGCAAATTGAAATAATAAAGCCTCAGCAGAAACAAGAAATGTTACAAACACACGACCAATGCCCCCAAAGGAATTGGTCTAGCATATGACACATTTGAGGAAAGTTAGCTGTAATATAGCATGAAAAACCTAGAAATGAGGCCAGAAGTCAATGTCAAGGTCAAAGTGACTCAAAATGGTATGCACCACTCCGCCATCCCAAGAGGAATCACCATCCCAAATTTGGGATTCCTACATCAAAGAATATGGGAGATATGCTCTGGACACAACAATTCTTGAAACTAGGTCAGAGGTCAAGGTCACAGTGACCCAAAAATGGTTTGTGACACTCAGGCATCCCAAGATGCATTTACATACCAAATTTTGGAATTCCTATTTCAAGTATATAGGAGATATGCACCAGTTTCTAGAAACTAGGTCAGAGGTCAAGTTCAAGGTTACTTAATTATGGTACGCGACACTTCGTCATCTACAGATGCATCCACACACCAAATTTGAGATTCCTACCTCAAATAATATAAGATATGCCTTGGACATGATTATTCTAAAAACTAGGTCAAAGGTCAAGGTGACCTGAAAATGGTACAAGACACTCTGCTATCCCAAGATGCATCCACACACCAAATTCTGAATTCCTAACTCAAAGAATATAAGACTTATGCTCGGGACACAATAATTCTTAAAACTAGGTCAGAGGTCAAGGTCACAGTGACCCAAAAAAGGTATTCGACACCCCGTCATCCCAAGATGCATTTACACACCAAATTTGGAATTCCTATCTCAAAGAATATAGGAGATATGCACCAGACTCAATGCAATTTCTAGAAACTAGGTCAGAGGTCAAGTTCAAGGTCACAGTGACCCAATAATGGTATGTGATACTTCGTCATCCCAAGATGCATCCACACACCAAATTTGAAATTCCTACCTCAAATAATATAAGAGATATGCTCCGGACAATTATTCTAAAAACTAGGTCAGAGGTCAAGGTCACAGTGACCCGAAAATGGTACATGACACTCCGCTATCCCAAGATGCATCCACACACCAAATTTGGAATTCCTAACTCAAAGAATATAAGAGATATGCTCCGGACACAATAATTCTTAAAACTAGGTCAGAGGTCAAGGTCACAGTGACCCAAAATTGGCATGTGACACCCCGTCATCCCAAGATGCATTTACACACCAAATTTGGAATTCCTATCTCAAAGAATATAGGAGATATGCACAAGACTCAATGCAGTTTCTAAAAACTAGGTCAGAGGTCAAGTTCAAGATCACAGTGACCCAATTATGGTACGCGACACTTCGTCATCCCAAGATGCATCCACACACTGAATTTGAGATATGTACCTCAAATAATATAAGAGATATGCTCCAGACACGATTATTCTAAAAACTAGGTCAGAGGTCAAGGTCACAGTGACCTGAAAATGGTTTGCGACACTCTGCCATCCCAAGATGTATCCACACACCAAATTTTGGAATTCCTACCTCAAAGAATATAGGAGATATGGACCGGACACGAAAGCGGGACGGGCGGACGGACGGACAGATAGTGCGATTACTATATGCCTCCCAAAGTTCCTTTGGAGGCATAAAAATAATATGATCTTAGGCGCTACCTTAACTGTGCAAAGCAATCAAACAGATCAATTCACAAGTATTATCAGTGTAATCAACTGCGCATCTTTCTCAATGAAAGAAATGGTAAAACGCATTATTCCAATGTCCAGTTTCAGTCTTTATTGGTACAGGTTTTTTCAGGTATTGGGTTTTACCAGTAGCCTAACTACCCTATAGTGTTGTTTCCTTGAATAAATTCTTCTGAAAATACATGTTTCCCAAGTGAAGTAATGACCGCTATAGAAGCCACTATTGGGGAGTTTATTCGGGTATAGTTTTTTTACCAATAATCGACGGAAACATCCGAGTTTTGACAATTGCGTATAAACAAAAATGGCCGTTTCCGCTGTGGTTTGCTAACCTCTACGCTTTCTTTTGGCTAGATTTGATAAAACTTCTCTCTTTTTTGGGGCAGATAATATTCTTTCTTCCGCTTCCACGCAGCGAAATACCAACCACCCATGTAATTAGATTTGGTCGAACACCAATGACCCATATAATTTGAAAACTTTCTGCACCAACCACCCATAGAAAAAGATATCACCTGCTGTCTTCCCCCCCCCCCCCCCCCCCCCCCCCCCCCCCCCCCTCAATAAAACATGAGCACTCACGTAAGATCCTCTATTTATACAATATTGTGTGCTCACTGAATCAACTTCAGGAGACAATTTGGCTTACTATACTGGGTACACAAGTCACTTGCCTTAATATTTGCATGCTTGGTAATTTTGCATGTTTGTCACTTGCTGATTTTTTTTCAAACTTAACTTTCAAAAGATCTTCTAGGAATCAGGGAATTAAACAGTTTAGATCTACACCAGACCTGACATTTTGTTTGATGAATATAGCACATAAGTTAAAATAAAAATAGCACTATTGACTCCGTCTCCACCAAGCACCACAACTCTAATAAACCTTACCTCCTCCTTTCAAGAGGAATTAATCATATAATATACATACATGTTTCAACACATCAAGTTTTTTCAAGTATTTGCCAGATAATAATTAAATCAACCATAGCTTAAGTAACTGCAATATTTGTTTGTTTTGATGCTTACATCCCTGTCAACAATTGTTCAGCTATGTTGAGAAAATTTCCTGTCTTCCTGGTTTGTTTGATTTGATTCTTACACGTCCTATCAACAATCTTTCAGTTATAAAGGGACGGGTCTTCCTGGTTTGAACCAGTACTAAGCAGCAGATAAAATGTCTTGCTCAATGACATAACACAGAGACTCTGCCGGTGGTGAGTCTCACTCTAGCAAACCTTACCGGTATATCCTCAGTCTAACAATCTACCAACTGAGCCACAGCAGTGATTACCATATCTATTAAAGGGCTCATACAGGCATGTTTGTGTAAAAATTCAAGGACTTTTCAAGGACTTCTTAAAGACTTTCCTACCATTTTCAAGGACCAAAAACTTAATTTACACATTAAAATTCTATTTCTGAAGTGACAAGAGTCCATTACTAAAAATATTAGTTTTAGAAAATCAGTGTAAAATTATGGTGCCTTTATTTGGTGCAGTACCAAATGAAGGATTTTATACTGATTTAGGCCTCCAAAAAACAGTGTTGAATCCTCTTGCAAATGGTAAAAATCAAGGACTTTTCAAGGCCTTTGAATGTTTTTCAGGTACTTTTCAAGGCAAATTTTATTTTCAAGGACTTTTCAAGACAGTCTTGTATATTCAAGTACTTTTCAAGCCTAAGCGAACCCTGTATGAGGGTGTAATTTTTCCTCTTCTAAAAACTTTTTAAACAAGGCATGTGCTGTGGAGTGGTGATAGTTACAAGTGAAACGCATTATAATGATAATGAAATATTTTTGTGTTTAATCATGCTCTGATAGTAGACAGTAGACATGTAATAAAATTAATAATAGTAATAATAATTAATCATTATGGAGATTAAGAGCACATGGATTATCTCCCCTGTTTTTCATCATTATTTTACAACATAACACATAAAGGTTCTAATTAGGTTCAAAAAGTAGTACATAGAGAATACTAGGTGAGTGTCTTTTGATATCAAGTTCACAAGGCAAGGCTTTGAGAACACTTATTGACATCGCAGTTTACCCATTGTTTCACTCTTCAAACTTGTGATAATGACGTAATTTTCGATTTGTGTGTTTATTCAACGTCATAAGCGACGTCATTCAAAAAGTGCAACGTCACCATGACCTGATAAAGGCACATGCCGTCAGATAGACAATGTTTATCAGGCAACTTGCATCAATGCGTTTAATACAAGGGGTAACTGATAAAATCGACTCCAACTCGAAAGTCCACATGGCAAGATTTTTAACATGGATTTGGGTAAAATGTTGTGGCTCCCAAATCTTAAGCCATGAAGTTTTACAAAATGGTCATTTTCCTGTATTTCATTTGTAAAATTATCCATCGTCAACAAAATTGTCCCTTTATAACATGGTTCACTTATAACACAGTTATATATGGATATAACATGGCCATGTTGTGGCTCTGATTTTTTTACCATTTAATTTCACTAAGAAATTATGGGAAAATGACCATGAAATGTCATTTTTCTGCAATTCTTTTGTAAAATTTTTCAATTTTAAAATTGTCTCTTTATAACATGGTTCACTTATAACACAGTTATAGATGGAGATAACGTCGCAATGTTGTGGCTGCAATTTTTTTTTACCATGGATTTTTTTTACAAAGGATTTATATACTCAGAAAAACAATTGAAGGATATTGAAATTCTTTTGATTTTATAACACTTGAGAAAATAATTTTCAAACATAGTAAGTTTATATCTGATAGAACTATAACTATGCAAGTCACCAAAATGCAAAATGAAATTTACGGGTCATTTGTTACGACACAGTACCACGCCAAATGTACCGACCCTCTCTACCCAAAGTTAACAAGCAATAAATTTAGCGCTTATAGTTATTGCTGCAACCTTTATCTGGTCATTGATTATGTTCTAATACCGACCACTGACGAATTTTTACTCCCATTTATCAGCCATTGGCCCTCATAATGGCATAGCTTCTTTAACAAAAATGCACAATTATGACATACCCGAGCCAATTTGACAACAAATTGGCAGTAAAACACCTAAAACAACTGCAAAATTAGGTGCCATACCTTTGATGGAGAGCCAGCAATGATTTTGGAGCCCGTCATTATGGAATACAAACGATAAAAATGGGTTTTAATCATTTTTTAACGTTTGTGACTTTTCAGTATAGAGGGTTGCACCATTTGGATTTGTACGGTACTTGAACAATTGGAGCGTAACTGAAATCAAGCATTAACTTTGATTGCAATTGTCTGGAACTATGAAATGCATTCATAATAATTTTAGTTTTTATTGTATTGAATGTTAGAGATGGAGTTGAACCTAAATATCCTTCAATTGTTTTTCTTAGTATAGGAAAAGGCCCATGTCATTTTCCTATAATTCCTTTGTAAAATTGTCCCTTTATAAGACGATTCACTTTTAACACAGTCCATTCCTATCAATCCCAAACATATTCTTCGATTGTTTGTGTTGATGCTTAATGTCCCAGTCAACAATTTCCAGTCATGGCGGGATGAATTTAACCCTATACTCCATAATAACACCTTTGAAATATCATGGAAAATGGAGCATTTGCTCTTTTGGAGCAAATGCTCCATTTTCCATAATATTTTCAAAAGCATTCTCTTTCACTTAAATTTTTATTGACTTTTTCAATGTTGTCTAAAAATAGAAAATGATGTCATGATCTAAAAATAATTTGTGGAGTAAAGGGTTAACACAGCGTTATAAAGGATCTGCACTGTATCTGTATTTTGTTTGTTTAATTTGATTCTTTACGTCCCATCAACAATCTTTCAGTTATAAAGGGATGGGTCTTCCTGGGTTGAACCAGTTCTAAGCTAGGATTAATTTTCTTGCTCAAGGACACAAGGTAGCGAGGCCGGAGAGGCTGGAACTTGCGGCCCCTCCATCTCAATTCAAGCACTCTACCACTGTATCTGTATGGCACAGCAGTCCTGCTAAATGAGTATTGTGTCATCAATTTGATCTTTAGGTGGTTCAGGTTGACTGCATAGCTTCCTTAATGTCTTAGAAATCAACTCCTGTAACGGGCCTTGCATACCAGTGTCAACTAAAGGCTGTACTATCTGCAAATATAGGAAAGTATATGAAACTCTCTATACATTTATCACGGGTCAAATTTAATTTTTAACCCATCTAACCCTTAAAGCGCCAATCGCAACAAAAGTCGTCTGCTTTTCTCGTTTGCTGAAATGTTTAAGAAGCCTCTATTGCAAACAATGTGGACCCAGATCAGACTGCTCCTATAGGAGCATTCTGTTCTGGGTCCAATCTGTTTGCTTCTATACTTAATTGTCATTAATGTTAGGCAATTATTTGCAGCAGACCACTTCAACAGACAACATTTTAAGGTGCATTTTTTATGGCGCTTTAAGGGTTAATTAAGCTGAATAGACTTTCCTACCCTTATCAGTAGGATGTGTCCATTTCTATTTCTAGGGGCGTTGTGTGGTATTTTTCTCTTATTTCCGATTTTAATCAAACATACTATAAGCAAACAGTGAAGAACATGATCAGATGCGGCATCTGATCTGGGTCTGCACTATTTGCCTATGTCCCATAAAAAGGACGCTCGGCTTAAACGGGTCAGCCCATTTATCCTGAATAGATTTTCTCATCTTTATCAATTGGAGGAGTCCATTTCCAATTTAAGGATGGTTGGATGGTATTTTTCATTTTTTATTCAAATTTTAATAGAACACTCTGTAAGCAAACATGTGAAACCTTGATCAGATGCCGCATTCCACAGCATCTGATGTAGGTCTGCACTGTTTGCATATGTCCTTTAAAAAGGACACTAGGCTAATATGGGTTACGAATGTTATTCACTAGCTAAAATTGCAAGTGACTATTTTTCTCACTTGCTAAAGGTGCTAGTCAACTTGCTCATTTACTGACAATCCATAGAGATAATATTTGTAGTAAATTTAACAAATTTGATTTAAGCATTTTAAGTCTTGTGTAATGCATAGAGTGTGACAAAAATAATATATTATTATCATCTTTCTGGTTTCATATTAGGTTTTGTAGCAAACATTGTGGATCTATATCAGTCAGCTTCTTCAGAAGCTGGCTATTTAAGATCCACACTGATCAGCATGAAGCTTATATTGCATGGTATGGTTGATGATAGTGACTTGTTTTCTAAAATAGCAAGTGATGGCAATTTCTACTTGCTTTTGGAGAAAACAACTATTCAATCTCTGTGTACCAAGAAATATGTGCATTAAAGGGCTATCTTGGCCCCCCTCTGAAGCCCCCCAAAAAAAGAAATTCGCTTTTCATCAATTTCTTCAGGTTGACTTATTAGAACAATAATCGAAGTGTGAAATTTTGGTATCCATTTTACTTTTGCCGTTGCTATAGTAGCAAATATGAGGCTTCATAAGACCGTTTTTTCAAGAATTAGATATCAGCACAGCTAAATACAAAAACTTTTGTTTTCTTGTGTTTAATGTCCCACCAACAGCTATGGCCATATGGGAGGGGGCTACAGCATCGCTTAAAGACTCATCTGACAGAATGGAGAAGCTGGGGATCGAGCCCCCAACCCCCTGTTTACAAGGCAAGTGTTTTATCCACAAAAGCATAGAAGCTCCATCAAAACTCTTAATATGTTGTTTGTCGTGGTAATATCTGTCATCTGTTTAAATATCTTTTTGGCATTTTGCTTGTGCTGTTTGCTAATTTCTCGGTTAAAAGGTCTCAAATTCAGTCCTAAATGACAATTTTACTATTTTTAGCCTATTTTGATGACAATATTCTGCTTAGCAACTTTTCATTCGAAGCAAAGGCAACATACTGTTTATTCTAATGTAAAAAATAATTGTTCCATGCTCTTTCAGATTTTGATTTGTGTTCCTACAAGAACAAAATTTAACTGATAAAACTGCAGGAAAACAAAAGACTATAAACACTTTAGATGCTGATCCCCTATATGTCCTGTTTTGAAAACAGTGTAGACCCAGATCAGCTGGCTTCTGGATCCGCACTGTTTTCAAATCTACTTGTAAATACATGCTAATAACTGGGATCCTGCAAATTACATGTGCTTTTTGGTTTTGATTTTAAACTACAGTCAACAACTGTTCAGTTATGTTGGGACAGGTCTTCCTGGGTTGAACCAGTTCTAAGCAGAGGATAAAGTGTCTTGCTCAAGGACACAACACAGTACCTCTGGTGAGGCTCGAACCCGCAACCCCTCAATCTCCAGTCAAGCATTCTACCACTGAGCCACTGTGCTCCTTGCAAATTACATGTAACTGGATCAAATTGGGGAGCAGTGTAGTACATAAAAACAAGCAGGTGTGCTTGTTGACCACAACACATAAGTCCCCTACTGGTTATCTGTTACCATAGCAACCAGTTTTCATATGACATCAAAGAAAAAAAAAAGATGTACATAATCAGCACATTGCCACCTGCTACCAGACCAAGTTTCATTAAGCTATCTTGAATATTTTTTTAGTTATATCGGGATCCAGATTTCAGCAGACAGATAGAGGGATGGACATATGGATGGAGGGCAAACCTATAGTCCCCTCCGGCATGAACACAGGTAGGGGACTAATATCCAGCATGATTAATAAAGGATTTACAGGACTTTAGTTAAGAGTGCGTAACAAAACTTTTTTTTTTATTTCTCAACCTAAACATATGTTGTGGGTACTCAAAAGAACTGTCTCATTGAGACGGTGATTTTGAGCAACCAAAACATATGCTAAAACTGATGGGTAAGAAAATATTTACAATTTTACACTCAAACATTTTGTTTATCTAAACCTGTGGATTTACCTTTAAGTAAGATTCATCTTTTCTCAGCTGTAAGAGAGATATAAGCGCAAACTCAGAATTTGATTTCACCAGAGTGTTCCTCTCCTTTGTGCCCATCACGAGTGAAGGAATAAGAAGTTTTGCCACACTCGGGTCCAGCGGTTTGTCTACTGATGATGTAAAGTGGGATACCAACTGACCTATTAATTGTTTCACATCATTTGACTCATGTTTCATCCCCTGCAAAAGATAGACATAAAATAATGAGCATAGAATCTGATAAGTAAAATACATGGGTGGAAATGCATTTTTTTTCTAAAATCCTGAACTTTAGAAATTTGAATCTTAAAACTTACAATATGGCTGCAAAATATTAACAATTTCAAGTTCAATATTTAATTGCCCTTTGTATAAAGTTTAAACCAATAAAAAAATCCGAGAGGTTTGTTTGTTTGTTATGGTCATGTCGGGACGGTCAAATCACCTACCCACATATTTTCCTGGGCAAGCTTAAACAAGCAGTTAACCAGTAATTTGTGTACATACTTTCGCTTGGAACTAACAACAACCCTTCTTGAATGAATCAGCTGAAGGGAAGAGAATGACTGTAGAAATTATTTCATGATCAATCTCCACAAAAGTATGGGACCGTCCAGGGATCTAACATGTGACCCCTGGATGTCAGATATGCATCTGTAGCCAGACATGTTACCGACTGCACTACGCGGCCCCATCAGAGGTTGGTATAATCTGCCCAATTCAGTATTTTGAGGTGTCAACCTGAATATCTTGAATACAGGAATAATTCTGAAAACTTTCACTTAAGAAAATCTATCAAAACAAGTATTCAAGCAACAATTTGAATAAAAATAAAACTACCACAACAAACTTATAATTGGAAATGGACTCCTCCAATTGATACAGATGGTAAAGTCCATTTGCTTAAAACTTGCAGGATGCCAACAAAAATGATTAATTTAGAGTTCAAATGGTTAAATCTGAAAATTACTCAGAGAAGCTATCATAATCTGCCTAATTCACTATTTTGAGGCTGCCTTTCTATGGAAAGCCAACCTCATAATCCTGAATTCAAGAATGATCCTGAAGTTTCAGCCGTGATGCATGTAATTTAACAGGCTTCTATACAATGTATTGCTATAATGAATTTTCATTTTCTAAAGGTTAAAGATAGCGAAATACTACCAGTTCCTATCCAATCAGTCCAATTAGGCAATTACCTTATGCAGCCTTTCCCAATGAAGCTACACATGAATTTTGAACATGATTTGGCAGATCAGGCCCTGAGTTATGAAACTTTTTCATGCTCAGCTAAGCATGAAATTTATCTTGCTCATAAATGTTAAAATGCCAACAATTGTTGGCATTTTAACATTTATTAGCAGGATAAATACAACACCTAAGAGTTTTAAAGCAATAAAATTCTTTATTTGTCTGACAGCATTTTAGCTTTTATGAGCAGTTCAAATCTCATGTTCAGATGAGTTGAGCATATTAAAAACTATATAACCTCTGGGCCAAATTTAATTATACAGGCCTTTAGTTAAGAGTGCGTACCAAAAATTCAATTTTCTTATTTCTCAACCAAAACATAAGTTGTGGGTACTCAAAAGAATCGTCTCAATGAGATGGTTCTTTTGAGCACCCAAAACATATGTTCAAAATGATGGGTAAGAAAATATTTACAGTTTAACACTTAAATTTTTTGTTTATCTAAACCCTATATGGAGATATCATACCTTTGTCAATATAACACAGTATTCTGATGAATCTTCACCTGTCTGGACAAGGTGGTTAATTAAATATCCTAAACATCTATATCCACACAGACACAGGGGGATCTGGAAATACAATTATATGTTATAGCATCAGGGTTCAAACAGGCAAGTTTGAGTAAAATTCAAGGACTTTTCAAGGACTTCTAAAAACCTATAGTACAGTTTTCAAGGACTGTAAGTTTATGAAACATACTGAATTAGACATTAAATTTAACTTTGCAAATGATGGGCTGATTGAACACATAAATAAGTATCAGAAAATTAGCATAAAATTGTTGCCCCTTTATTTGGTGCAGCATTATGCTGCACCAATTAAAGGGACAGCCATTCTATACCAATTTTAGTCTACAATAACAGGATAAAGTCTTACAGAAAACAGTATAATTAAAGTACTTTTCAAGGCCTTATAGTGATTCTCCAGTACTTTTCAAGGCATTTTTCATTTTCGAGGACTTTTCAAGAAAGCCCTTCATATTCAAGTACTTTTCAAGCCTGTGCGAACCCTGGTATGGTAGATTTTCTAAAAGATCAAACACTAGTTGCCAGCAACAAAGTCCTTGACAAACATCACAGACCCAGATCAGACTGATTCCGAAGAAGCAGTCTGATAACAGAAGCAGTCCATAGATCCAGATAAGGAAATTTTATTAGCGTAAAATTGTCATTCTTTTTTTACCCATCAATTTAAACAATGTGTTTTGGGTGCTCAATAGAACCGTCTCATTGAGATGGTCCTTTTGAGTACCCACAACTTATATTTTGGACGATAAAGAAAATAGTTTTCCTATACACACTCTTATCTGGAGGCCTGGCAGTCTGATTAGGGTCTTCCTTGTTTGCTATTCTGACAAGTGTTTTGTGATACCCAGTCCATATATCTAACATTTTGAGAACAGAGAGAGATAAGTGTTCAAAATTTTAGAACACTTACCACCAGCCTTGGTTTCTCATATAGACTTGCTCCCCCATTTTAAAAACAGAGAAGACTGTAGACTTTTTAACAAAAAGTCAATGCAACCAGAGTTGTTCTCCTTGAGTAATCAATCAGAAGTTGAAGTTAAAAGAAGTTTAACTGTAAGATTGATTATTTTTAGAATTTCCAAAGAATATTATTTGTTCTGGGTTCTTGAAAGAACCGTCTGAGTGAGACAGAGACGTTATTTTTTGCATCCAGAACAGGCCGAACTTAAAAAAATGTTGGTTTGCCGTGCTCCTACCTGACCACCCAAACCAGGCCCTACCCCAAAAATTATTGCTTTTCTGAGAATTTTTTTTAAAATTCTTCTCTAATTCTGTTAACAAAATCTTCTTTAAAATCATTTAAAGCTGTATTTTAATTGAAGAAAGGTTACAGAGACTGTTATTATATGCATTCTTACCTTATATACAGCTGAATTTCTAAAAAAAAAAAAAAAAAAAAAAAAGACCTACCAAAACTGAATTGATGGGTAGGAGCACGGCAAACAAATATATTTTTAAGGATGGCCACATATGTTTTTTGGCCTCGACACAAGAAAACCTGTCTTGAGGATTTGCAAACAACAAAGGTGCAGACTGATCAGCGCCTTTGTTTTCGCTTTTTAGAAAGTAACATATCTAGAGTTGCTATGAGCAAAATTTCAATTTTCTAGCTAGTACCTGTACCTGAGCAGGCTGGTTTGAATCTCACTTTGTCGGATACCCCCAAAAAAGGTTTTCTCGCAATGAGGCCCATTTGTGATTAACTATTTGTCTACTGGAGACTCCTAGATGGTACGTTACTTGGTAAACAGTGTAGACCCAGATGAAATGCCACATAACATAGCATTTTATCATGGTCTACTCGCTTTGTAAATATAATTCAATTAAGATTTTTATAAACAATCTGAACACGTGCAATGCCACAACTCACCCTATCTGATTCAACAAGGGAAGTAACTGTATTCTTCACTGCTGCCTGGTACTGGTCTGTCCATACCTTCTCTGCACCTTCTTTTAAAGCTATTCCCAGGGCGATACCGCGGCCATGTCGCAATGTCCAGTCCACATTGGAACTTGTGTCTAAAATGAGAACATGTAAATAACAACATTAAATAAGTTACAACTTTTTTTTTCTTCAAAAATGTGATTTTCTGACCTCTGCCTCATCCATTTGGTCCACCCAAGGGGCTTAACCCTTAAAGCTCCAAGAAAAAAATGCATCTCAAAATGTTGTCTGCTGAAGTTGTCTGCTGCAAATAATTGCCTAACATTACTGACAAATTAAGTATAGAAGCAAACAGCGTGGACCCAGAACAGGCTGCTCCTATAGGAGCAGTGTGATCTGGGTCCACACTGTTTGCCATATAGGCTTCTTAAACATTTCAGCAGACGAGAAAAGCAGACGATTTTGTTGGGATTGGTGCACACTGTCTTTTGCTTTCTTATCTTCATGACCTTCAATTTGACATACAACACAACACAACACTTTTCTGATAAAGTTGATGGTTAATCCTATGCATAAGGCCAATGAAGGGGCCTATGTTTTTGCCTGCATGTTGTGCAACTCTAAATGCCCATGAATTTACTTATTATCCATTCCAATTCTTGAATTTACTGTAAATTTGGGAATTTTCGCGAGGGTTTTATTTTCCCAAAACTTCACATATGCAAAGTTTCGTGAAAATAATACCCTCGAGAAATGGCAAAATTACTCTGTCATTTACTGATGTAGGTAAATCATGCCTTAGTCGTGATTTTTTACCGTGCTAAATATGTCTTTTAACGCTTTTTGCAAAATAAAATTCTCTCGAAAAATTCCGAATTTACAGTAATGTGTCAGAGCATAACATACTGAAGATAAATTGTTTTTACCCCTATCCCCACCATCTAAAGAACACCCAAAAGGCATACCCAGCCCTCTATATTTAATCATGATTTAATTAGTGCCACACAATTTATCTGAGCCTGGGCAGGTGAACATGGGTCCACTTGAGAGTATGCAGCATAAACATCTAGAGCTACAAGGTTCATACAGGCAAGTTTTCGTAAAATTCAAGGACTTTTCAAGGACTTCTAAAAGACTTTCCTACTGTTTTCAAGGACTGAAATCTTATGAAAAATAGTAATATAGATGTTAAATTCTATTTTTGAAATGCCAGACTGCATTACTAAAGATATAAATTTTAGAAAATGAATATAAAATTGTGGTGCCAAATAATGGCACCACACTTTTATACTCATTTCGGTCTCCAAAGACAGTGTTGAATCTTCCTGTAAATGGTAAAATTCAAGGATTTTCAAGACTTTTAGTGTTTTTCAAGTACTCTTCAAGGCAAATTTAATTTTCAAGGACTTTTCAAGACGAAACTGTATATTCAAGTACTGTTCAAGCCTGTGCGGACCCTGCTTTGCATAAGGCCAATGAAGGGCCTATGTTTTTGCCTGCATGTTGTGCAAATCTAAATGTCCTTAAATTTAATGTGTCAGAGCATAACTTACTGAAGAAAAATTGTTTTCACCCCTATCCCCACCATCTAACACACAAAAGGCATGACCCAGCCCTCTATATCTATTCTTTTTTAGTGCCCCACAATTTATCTGAGCCTCGGCAGGCAAACATCATTCACATGGGTCCACTTGAGTGTATGCAGCATGAACATCCGCAGCTACTGTAAATTCGGAAATATTCATGAGAATTTTATTTTCGTGAATAGCGTTAAAAGACATATTAGGGACGTTAAAAATTTGCGACTAAGGTATGATTTACCTATATCAGTAAACGGCAGACTGATTTCACCCTTTAGCAAGGGTTATATTTTCACGAAACTTTGCATGTGCAAAATTTCGCGAAAATATAACCCTCTAGAAAATTTCGGAATTTACAGTACCTGACAAAAAATAAGGTATGATATTACATGAGAATTGTCTGCCAGTAGACGATTCACATGAAATATCATGCCTTATTTGTTATTTTTGAAAAAGGGGCACAACTTGCAATTGTCGTCTACTGCAAATTATAGGTGGCGCTTTAAGGGCTAATGCACACCAGCCTGATAACCAAATACAACCATTTTTTTCCCCCAAAAAACAATTCACATGAAATATCAATATCCCCAATAATCAAGTAAGATATCACAATATTTGTAGGTCCAGATGATCAAAAATTTGAGGGGATAAAATTGTCAATATTTTCTTATCTATCAAATGAAACATTTTTTTTGGGTGTTCAAAAGAACCGTCTCATTGAAACGGTTCTTTTGAGTACGGTGAAGGCCCCTAACATTGCGCACTTGAGCCTTTTAACCTCCGTTGGATATTATTAGAAAGAAACAAAATTGAAGTGAGCACAGCCAAATAAAATAATCATTATATATCATTTACATAGAGTTCAAAATGAAAAATATTTTCTCGATCTCTAGCAACTTTGATTTGAAAAGCACAACCCCCCTGTTTTAGGATAACGAAAATAGTCCCCTAACATTGCGCACCTTCTGCAAAATTTTCAACAACTTCTCTTTAATGAATTGCTTTTACAAAATATACCAGGGAAAGTAACCCAAGATTATTCTCAACAATATACTTCAACAAAAACTTGATTCAAAATAGATAATTTGAAGTCTGGGTCATTTGAAATTTAGGTCTGAAATTTTTTATCACTTTTGCAATTTTTTGCCAAAATCCTCCCTTGCTCAGCAGTGAAATCTTAAATTGAAAATATTTTGCTGTTTTTCTCTTTGCAAAAGCAGCCTGGTACTAAATATAAAAAAAGATTTTTATGATTAAATATGGCATAGTCACTTGAGCTAGTGCGCAATGTTAGGGGCCGCGCAATGTTAGGGGACATGACTGTATCCATAACATGTTTCGGTTGAGAAATAAGAAAAATACATTTTTGATACTCACATTTATCTGGTGACCCGAATATTTTTGATTGGGGATCTTACCTAACAAATGCTGTATCAACATATCTGTTAATTCCTCCTCGGGTAATGACAAACACAGTACGCCTGTACACGCCGACACTACCGACCGAGTGGCATCTTCGGAACTACCTAGCATGCCTAACAATATTGGTGTCAACTGTTTCCTCGTTGCAGCTGACATCTTTGCCCCAGCTCCACTTAGACAAAATCTCAAAGACTGTAACATAGTTTCTCTGAAATTGGATAATCATTTAATTTGTATTTTGATAAATATTTTTAGAGAAAAATTAGAATATATTTGAGAAAGATTGAATGCTCAGTAGAGCTAACAAAATCTCATATTTCTTGCTAAGCATTTAGCATATGATCTGACAAAGAATGATGTCCTAGGACAGGATATACATAGCAAAATGATACTTCATCGTTGAAATACTGTAATCAACCTATCAAGCATACTGAGCACAGATCAGATGGCTTCTGATGAAGCCAGCAGTTCAAGATTCACACTTGTTTTATTCCATATAATGAATCCACTGTACTGGCTGGAAATCAGAAGTTGATATAGCAATCACAACTCAAAAGAACTCTTTATGACGACATGAATATTCATTAGGTTAAGTAAGGTGGGTGGACATTTTGGACTTTTATTAGAAGTAGATTTAGACTCAAACCAAAAATTAGACATCTTGCCTCGCTGGATTGCAAAGAATGCAAATATAAACCTTTGCCTTTGTTGTCTGCTCGCCTTGTCTGCTTATGTTCTTGGGTAGCCTATATTGCAAACAATTCGGACTCAGATCAGGGAGCAGCCTGATCAGGGTTTCATATTGTTTGCTTCCTTGAAAAAATCTTGTCTGAAGTGCACTTGGAAAATATGCAGCAGACGTAAAAAGCAGAAGACATTTTCAGGATAAAAAATAGTGGCAGGCTAAAGAGCTAAGGAATAATGTTTCACATAAGTGATAAAAACCATTATTACATGCCTTCTACATTTTACATTGTAAAATTGCCGTTAGCACTGATAATATTTGCCGTTGCACTGAATCCATATTGGCACAGTCACATGACGTTGCCAAAAATCCATAATATGGCATCAATATGGATTTTTGGCACTGCCACATAGTGA
Organism: Loripinus fragilis; assembly: GCA_964019695.1. Taxonomy (NCBI): domain Eukaryota; kingdom Metazoa; phylum Mollusca; class Bivalvia; order Lucinida; family Lucinidae; genus Loripinus; species Loripinus fragilis. Next base: position 60,916,889 of record OZ026525.1, on the reverse strand, counting down.
TGACGCACAGGAGTCATGCACTTTTTCGATTCTACTCGTTTCATCATGGCTGAGTAGATTTAAGAATTGTTATGAGACCCTATTTTCTGATGTATTTACCCTCGATTCGGGCCATAAAATAGCGAATTGCCAGAAGAATAAAAATAATGGGAAATCAGAACATGGAACAGCTAGGCTTTTTGCCAGTTTCGATTAAACAAACAAAATGACTATAGCCCCCAGGCTGGTAAAGTAGCATACACGAAACACAGGTGTCAAGCTGATCAGATGATTGATCGTTACCCGGGATCGTTTTAAGTTCCTGTAAGCTCTTCAAATACAATATTTTCGGAAAAAGTTAATTTTTTATGAAATACGGTGCAAGAAGAAAGGTATCTAAGGAATGCTAATCTTAAGGCTGTCTTTGATTGTTTTATTGACAAAAGTCTGTTGAAATGTCTCGTTGTCAATGACATTGTAAGCAATGGTTTATTTTATGACGTCATTTTCAATGTCACGCTCTTTCTTGCTGCAATTTTCATCTCGCCAGTTTTTCGGTCTCACTGGCGCTACTGGTTAAAAAAGGCAAAAGAGATTATAGAAACGGTTTTACGCGGATGTAATAAAAAGGTTATAATGTGGTCCAGGTGTGCCTCAAGGTGTGTCATATTGGCACTGGATAGCCATATAGGACCACGGGCTTAAGCCCTCGGGCCGATAAGCTACCCCAGTGCCAATATGACCTAGAGGCACTTCTCGGCCATATGAAAACCTGTATTTATTACATGGGCAACCATTTAAAAATAATCTAAATCCTTTGACGAGAATTTATTCTTACCTAACACTTGAATCCTCTGCACTCTTGATTCCTGTGAACAACTCTGTAAAGAGTGGAACCACTCGTGTGTGTATAACTATCAGTTTACCCAAAGCTGCAGCAGCCTTTAAATGTACAGGTCTGTTTGGATCATCAAGAGCTTTAACAAAAAATATTCTTACCTAACGCTTGAATCCTCTGCACTCTTGATTCCTGTGAACAACTCTGTAAAGAGTGGATCCACTCGTGTGTGTATAACTATCAGTTTACCCAGAGCTGCAGCAGCCTTTAAACGTACAGGTCTGTTTGGATCATTCAGAGCTTTAACAAAAGTGGTCTGTAACTGGGGCAAGAAGGGCTTTAGCAGTACACCAACCTAGAGAAAAAATTAAAACATGAGCCATGCCTCCAGGTAAGAGTGCGTAATTAAAAACCAGTTTTCTTATCTCTCAACCAAAACATTTGTTATCATGGGTACTCAAAAGAATGGTCTCAATGAGGCACCCAAAACACATGTTAAAACTGATGGATAACAAAATATCCAATGTTCTAAATTTCTAAAACAGAATCTTGCTGTTGATGATCTAAAATAATTAATTTATCCTAGATAAGAATAAGTATTTTGCTAAACAAAGCAAGCAAATAGTCCCTGATCAAACTAAAGGAGCAGTCTGATCTGGGACTATTTTGTTTGTAAATGCTTACCTTGTCTGGTTAATTGGGCGCCTTGCATTTGCGCACTTTTTGCAATTAGCGATGATATTGTTTGCGCACTTTTTGCGATTTCAATTGCGCACTATTATCACACCCCATTCAGGAGCAATTAGTGATAAGTGGCCATGATTTGTTTGTTTTGATTCTTTACATCCCATCAACAATCTTTCAGTTATAAAGGGATGGGTCTTCCTGGGTTGAACCAGTACTAAGCTAGGATTAATGTTCTTGCTCAAGGACACAAGGCAGTGACTCAAGTCAAGCACTATACCGCTAAGCCACTGCATACCGGTAACCATATAGGTGAGATACGTACTTGTGATTTTTTTCTTTCCTTTCTTTATATGGAACATGAAATGTACTCGCAAAACAATGCATTTTTGACCTTACAACTGATTTGCAGTCACTTTTATACATGTATTTGCTTTTAAACACGAAACAATGTTAAACTGCAAGAAACAAATAGAGGAAATAAATACAAACAAGTAAAGGGGAGCACTTCATGTTATATAATGACCCTAACGCTAGGATGATTTATTTATACAATATTTCAAAAGGGTGACATATTTAGCTCGATGGCCATTCTACCATATGGCCCTCTGAACATATAACTGATATGTAAAAACATGGAAACAAAAGAACAGTAATATGTACATATATGATAATATTTTCGTGTACCCGGAATCTACAATGCCTGTGCAATGAAGTCAGTGAAGTTTTCATTGATACATGGATTATGCAATGAACATTATGCTCCTTCAGTCTTCAGGTTGAAAGAACATTTACCGTAGCATATGCCATAAGATCTTATGGAGTGCGAATGAGGCTTAAGAATACTCAATGCATCTTTAACGAGTTATGACTAGCTGTGATGACATACAATTACCTTAATTACCACTAATTAATTTAAAATGAGGTGTGAAAAAGGTGTGCAAATGATATGCAGAATCGTGCGCAAATGAAGGAAAAGGAAGTGCGCAAAAGATATACTGAAGTGCGCAAATGAAAAACGCTGGAATATTCGAATAATCAGAGAGTTAAGCAAGAACCAATTACCACTTGCAGTATTTTAAAAATCATTTCCATCTAATCCAGTAACATGTACCTTATTCCATTTAATTCATTACCATAGATAGACTCAATGGAAATTAAAGTTAACTCAGATCAGCTGGCTTCATAACTATCTGCATCCACACATTTGATCAAACATGAAATGAGCTAGTACATGGTATAACAGGGTTCCCACAAAAATTCAAAAACACAATTCCATGATATTCCATGACCAACAATGTAATTTCCATGACTATTTAATGCAAGGCCTCCAACCTCCCCTTTTAGTAGCATCTTCACCACGCTGAGCTTAAATGCAGAATGCAGCATCAACAGCATGCTTGTAGACGATGCATGCATTTGGAAATAATTAAAACTCGAAACTACCAGTAGCCAGAAAACTAGTGTCCGACAGCCAGTTTTCTGGCTACTGTTGGTTTGATCAAATTATTTCACAGAATTCCTTGGTTTTTCCATGATTATTCAGTTTTTTTTTCAAATTCCATGATTTTTACATGCATGAAACTTTTTAGTGATTTTCCAGGTTTTCCATGATTTCCAGAGCTTGTGGGAACCCTGTATAACCAACAAAATGACCTGTGCTTCCAGGGACTACTCTGATCAGTCTTTACTGTCTGCATTTAGATAAAAAGAGCCTTTAGTTATCTATCAATTGGGTCTCGATGCAAGAAAACCTGTCTTCAGGGTTTCCGACAAAGTGAGATTTAAACCAGCCTGCTTAGGTACAGGTACTACCGGTAAGTTACAGAAGACATGCTCAAGATCTCTATCTATCCAGTTCCTACTCATCTATATCATCTACAGGGACAGATTGCCAGGACGAGGACATATACCTAGGACTGGAACTACCCAAACCTATCAAGAGTTTACAATGCTCTTTAGATACTTGACCATCACTTTTATAACTTTCTACAGTAACTCTAATGTTTTTTTCACAACATTCTTTTTATCTGCAGCAACAATATTGTCATGTGACCAAAATGAAACCATTTTTTCTTACCTTAGGCCCTCAATTTTCAATAATATTTATCCTGAAGAAAGTAACTGCGATACCGAAACGCGTTGATCACTCCTAATAAAAAGTTAACTCGACCATTGTTGATTGTTTCTGTTCTAACCCTTAAATCCCAGATTTAGTACCAAAATTATGTTCCCTGGCCCAAAATATGTGTTCAGTCAGATAACTGATGAGTACTTACCTTTGCAAGAAGAATAGTAAGAGTCTCTAGCACTGCTGTCTTCACAGTATATACAAATCTATCACCCAGAATCCTGATTAAAGGACCAGTAATGTTCACCACAGACGGCTTCAAGGCTTCCGCACTTGTCAGGTGGATTAGCTCCCCTAGTGCCACTGCTGCTTGCTCTTTGATGTCCTGAGATCCATTTAGTATGCCTTCACGAAATATCGGCAGAACTGGAGCAATTCCCTGAAATGAATTGACAACCTTTTTCTTCTAGACTAAGGTTTCAGAATATTATCTTCCTTATTAATACAGTTCAGGTCCAGATCAGCTGGCCTGTTCTCAACCTGGCTCAACAGGACCTGGTTTATAAAAAAAATCTCCCTCAGGATCATTGTTTTGCCATCGCTTGGCAAGCCCCATGATGCCAAACAGTGATCCTCGGCACAGATTTTTCTACCCCACCCTCCTAATAGATTCTTATATGATTTTTTTTATCCTATCATCACACAAATAAAAGATTCTTTGTCTTCATAATTAAATTCTACATTTTTATATCAATCAAGAGAGCTCCAAGAAGTTGCTGAATACGCTGAGATGCAACATTACATGATGACATCGCTTTAACGTGACAGCCTTGGTAAGATAATAAGATCATGAGTGTGAGGGTAAGATAGAAAAACCAGTCCCAAGGATCGCTGTTTGGTACCACGAGGCTTGCCGAGTGATGACAAACGGTGATCCTGAGGGACAGATTTTTCTATCCTACCCTCACACGCAAATTGGGTTCTTTTTCTTGCCCACCACTGTTTTTTTTATTTTAAGATAAGCTTCCAGAAGTCTCTGAATAATCTAAGATGCAATTTCACATGATGATGTCAGTTTAACATAGCAATGACGTCACTTGACAACCATGTGCATGAGATCCAATTCAACCAATGTATGTAGCCCTCACGTGACAGCCTGGGTAAGATAGCATGGGTAAGATAAGATTTTCTATCCCAGGGTAAAAAATCAGATATCCTTATCCGGTATATAAGAAAATAGTTTTTATCCCATGGTAAAATCGCAGATGTTCATATCTGGTATTAAATCAAGCTTGCGAATTTGCAAGTCTTCCAATGAGTACCCACTACATATAAGAAAACCAAGTATATCTTTTCTTAGAAAAAAAAATCAGCTATTTTTGTCCTATAGAGGATATAAAATTTCATGTTTAGATCAGGGTATCTCACCTTCTTTGGAATACTAAAGCCTGGTAATTCCTTGCCCTTGAGGTCTGAGGCAGCGTATCTTATTGCCTGCCGTACATTGTGGATATGATCTAACATCTCGGAGGCATCAAGTTTCTAAAAGATAACAGTCAAGTCAATACAATATGATTTATTATACATCATGTTTGTATTGATGCTTTACGTTCCATTCAACCTTTCTTTAAGTCATGTCTGGACAATTTCCTGTATTCCTTGGTAGAGCCAGTACTAAGCAGTGGATAAAGTGCCTTGCTCACAGACACAACACAGTGCCGCTGGTGAGTCTCGAAGTAGCAATCCTAGTCTACAGCTCTATCCACTGTGCCACTACACTCCACTTTTTTACATCATGTGAATTTGGCTATAAGACATAAGATATTTTTTTTCCCTTTCAAATTTCAACCAATACGGTGCAGTCTCTTTAAAACGCTATATTTGGTGTCCATAGGAAATGACTGTGTTATAAGTTGAGGGGCAATTTTACAAAGGAATTGCAGGAAAATGATTTTTGCATGGTCATTTTCCTATAATTCCTTTGTAATGTAAAATTTCCCATAATTCCTTTGCAAAATAAAATTGGGAGCCACAACATGACCCTGTTATAAACAAATCTATGTAATAACAAGATGTGTTATAAAGGGACTGTACTGTACAAGTAAAACATGATATTCAGCTATAGTTTTTTCTCCAAACCAATACCAAATATCTAGTAACATCTTGATTTTTGGGGTAGCTTGTAATGCTACCCCAGCCGCCGCCCTAGGTCCAGTATTTCAAAAGTTATGACCGTTAAAAGATTGTTGCATGCACAAACAGACAGAGTCACAAGACTTTTAATATGCCCCAATCTTCAGTACTGGAAGGCATAACAGAAAACAATCTTAAGATACATGAATACACTTTAATTTTGATTCAAAATTCTGACTTAACTTGTTGCCCTTATCTCTTTGCACGCACAGTAATTTTTCAAGCTTTTGTTTATCATCTGCAGAATTTTTTAGAAATCAACTTTTAATTATTTCAGGAACACTATCAGAGGGTCAAAACCTTTGGATACAGATTAGGACCAACAGAATGTTGGTCTTGATCTGGATCCAAACTGTTTGCAAAGCTTATCAGCAAATAACAAGTTGCCACTCTAGCCACACCCCCAACTGGTTCCTACATTGTATCTCCGTTAGCTTTACAAGAGACCAGGGCATCGCATACTGTGTGGCGATACAGTGACAGAATAGATGAATAATATATTTGGATCATCCAAACTTTATAATTGTATAAATCTGAATGGAAGAATCAATTGTTATACAAAGGGTTAATAACTGTAAGAGTGCCTTACCTTTGTTATTGCATTTAAACATTCCCATGATGCAATGAGCACTTCCGGTTCTGATCTAACAAATAGTCCTATTAGACCCTTAAATAACTGAGGCAAATAATCATCATAATCCGCCTTCGTGTTCTCACAAAACGCGTGTAATATCAACACAGAAGCGCGACATTCTGCTGGTTCTTTGGCATGAGAGCCCGCCAACAATTCTTCCATGATTGTCCTAACGCCAACATCGTCTGTCACTGAAAGCACCACAGCCTTACAATAGTCTTGTTCCTGTGAAAAGCATAAAACAAAGGTTCATATGAATAAATGTTTAGGTGTAAAATTGTAAATATTTTCTTACCAATAAGTTTTTAACATTTGTTTTGGATTCTCAAAAGAACCATCTCATTGAGACAGTTCTTTTGAGTACCAACAACATATGTTTTTGAGCAATAGGAATTTTTTTTTGGAGAGGCCTTATTAAAGAGGATAAACAGCCCAATTTTGAAGCGCTTCCATACTTTTCTGCCAGGGCCTCAAAAAAAAACAGTAACCTTAAATATTTGTCAAATGTTTTTCTAGACAGCTATATATAATTAAATTACCAGTTTACTAACGTGTTACTTTCACTGTTGTAATGGATAAGGATGAGCAATAATGATGGTACACTGTGGTACCAGCTAAACTTGCTGTCTAGTGGGCATGTCAGTATAAGCTCTTTCAACACTAAAGACATATCATAAGGGATTTGACAAACAGTTTAGATTTGGTGATATGAGTCATCTCAACCGATTCTTAACTACGTGTATTTGTTTATGTGCGTTACATTTTGTAGCTTTTACTGTTTCTATTGTTAAACTTTGCGTCTACACCCTTTTTTAAGAATTAACAATTCTAAAATATAGAGATGGATAATTCCATTTCAGAATCTTAGGATAAAAGAGTTACGAGTATGCTGTATCCAAAAATGTCGAGGCAAATAGAGATTGAATTCATTAAGAACTATTTTGAACCTCAGAGAATGTCTTGCGTTAATCAAATAACTGGAACATATTGCTGCTTGTATTAAACCTGATGCAGTTTTCAAATACAGCAGTGGAAGAAGAAATCTATTTGAGCTTGCATATGTTATCATAATGCATCATCCCTTAAGCTTCCCATTTATATCCATTCTGATTCATATTTCATGTGCAGCTATCTAGTTTGAGAAGAAGTTTTGGTCTGAGCCTTCATCAGCTGTCTTACTCTGACCAGTAAGTGCATGTGTGCAGGCTTGGCTGCCGAGTCTCTATTGTCAACAATGTGCTAAGTATCAAAATCTCATGAATTCATTCAATATTGTGATACAAAAATTCTAACAATACACATCCCATTGTAATGTAAATACACACCTCTGCTTCATCTGGTGATCCTGATTTACCACTGAGGGACAGAAGTAAAGCTGGAAGGATCCTTGGCAGATGTTTTGTCAGGGAGTCACCCGCCACCGCTGATAGGAATGACAGGGCCCGAGTGTTGACCGGTGGCGCCACCAGTTTGGGAACCAGGTATGGCAGAACTTCTCGACTCTTAACGGTCATGACCTGTTTCAACCCATCTAATGCTCTCTCTGACATAGCCTCATCTCCCTGTGTGAAAAAATAAAAGAACATGAGAAATCTCCAGCAAAGAGTGTAATATTTCAGCAAAGAGTGCAATATTTCAGCCAAGAGTGCAATATTTCAGCAAAGAGTGCAATACTTCAGCAAAGAGTGCAATATTTCAGCAAAGAGTGAAATACTTCAGTAAAGAGTGTAATATTTCAGCAAAGAGTGCAATACTTCAGCAAAGAGTGTAATATTTCAGCAAAGAGTGCAATACTTCAGTAAAGAGTGTAATATTTCAGCAAAGAGTGCAATACTTCAGCAAAGAGTGCAATATTTCAGCAAAGAGTGCAATATTTTTTTTGCTGTCAACTTCTTTAGGTTTTATGCATGTCATTTTTTTAAGTAAATTTCTCGAGAGAGTTACTCCAGTACCTTAATTAATATGCATATTTGCGTATTTACCCAAATGAATTATCAAAAAAAGCAATAAAAATTGATTCGGTAGGGTAACAAAAAGTAAAAGAAATTTGGTATACCCAATACATCAAATAGTCATAATAACCGGATTTTATCACTTTGCCATCCGCAGCTCAGTTTTAGTTCGGAGTGGCTAAATGTTCACAGCCAACTGACTTGTTTTCAGCATTTGTTCAATATGATCTGAGAGAACCAGTGATTATCAGATATTTGTTATTGGTACAAATGGCTTCCAAGTCGAAGACTGGGTGAGAGAATTTCAATTTTTCAGCAACATGGAAAAATCCATGATTTTTCCGTGATTTTCCATGATCAACAATGTAATTTCCAAGGCTATTTTATGCATGGCTTCGAACCTTCCCTTTTAGCTACATCTTCACCACGCTGAGCATAAATGCGGAATGCAGGAACAATAATGTATTTAAATAAGCATGCGTGTAGACCATGCATACATTTTGAAATAATTAAAACTTGAAACCATCAGTAGCCAGAAAACTAGCTGTCAGACACACAAGTTTTGTGTGTCTGACAGCTAGTTTTCTGGCTACTGGTGGTTTCGTCAATTTTTTTCCACAAAATTCATGTTTTTTTTCTAATTCCAAGATTTTCAAAGCATTCCAGAGCTTGTGGGAATCCTGATTTATAAGGCTCAATGAGGTACTTACAAGCTTCTCAAGAAGATCAGGTAATATCTCATCTAGAGCTCTGGAACCAATGTTAGCATGAAGACTGTTAAATGTATTTGCAGCAGCCGCTCTTACTTCTGGTAGGGTGTCTGTTAATGCTCGTCGTACTGTCGGAATCAGGCTGTCAGCATACACAATAACCTACAAGCAAACAATTTTTGCAGAGTTAACACACCATATTTCTAGTTACGAAACAAATTTACCGTTAGAAATATGAAAGAAATACCTGCATTTATCCAATCAAGTGAATAAGGTAGCACAACGTGAACAACTATGTAACTTCACTCTGACCTCGAGGCTATAAACTTTTTTTCATGCTCAACTCAACTGAGCATTAAATTTCAACTGCTCATAAAAACTAAAATACCAAAAATAAATTTCATCCTTTAAGTCTCTCTGATGTTGTATTTATCCTGCTCTTAAAAGTTAAAATGCCAACAATTGTTGGCATTTTAATATTAACGAGTATGATAAATTTCATGCTCAGCTGAGTTGAGCATGGAAAAAGTTTTATAACCTCGGGTCCTGATTGTGTACAAAATATAACGGCCTTTTGTTTACTATTAACCCTTAGCAATTCAGTCACTACTTTTGTTGTCTGCTCTCACTTCTGCTTATGTTCTTCGGTAGCCTATACTGCAAACAATATGGACCCAGATCAGACTGTTCACTAGGTAGCAGTCTGATCAGGATACATAGTGTTTGCTTCCATGATAAAATCTAGTCTGAAATGCACTGGAAACAATGCAGCAGACGTAAAAAACAGATGACATTTTCGGGACAAAAAAGAGTGGCGGGATATGGGTTAAATTCACAAGAATAATATCAATTACAGGACTTTATCATCAAAAATGGCTCAATACCTTTACATGGATGAAAACTCCAAATTTCCAAAATCCTGAACTTTAGAAATTCTATTCAATTCTGAAAATTTGCTGTATGCCTACTAAATTTACCAGTTACAAGTTAAACTTTCTATGGAAAGTCAACCTCAAAATCCTGAATTTATAATATGAGTAATCCTGAAAACTTTCATCCACTTGGTAAGTACATGTACCATTATCGAATGTGCTGGTTTTGTTTGTTTTGTTGCTTTTCGTCCGAAGTCAACAGCTATGGTCATGGCGGGACGGTCAGTTCACCTAACCACACTTTTTTCCTGGGCAAGCTTGAACAAGCAGTTAACTAGTACTTCGTGCACATACTTTCCCTTGTTACAATGTAACTGACAACAATCCTTCTTGAATGATTCAGCGGAAGGGAGGAAAATGACAGTAGAAATTATTTCATAACCAATCTCCACGAAAGTATGGGACCGGGCCGGGATCAAACTCGCGACCCCTGGTTCTGCAGTCAGACTCACATCTGTTACCAGACATGTTACCGACTGTGCTACGCCACCCGGTATCTAATCGGATGGGTCAATTTATTTTTGGAATTTTTGGCATGATCTAGGTTAACTTACGTGATCTCTCTGTGTTGAGGCCATTATTTCACTTAGACCAATACAGACTCCCTGTCTTTGATCGCTCTGTTCCGAATTGAGACCCTTGTTTAAGATTGGTATAATCTCTGGCAGAACTCGCTCACCTAACTTCCGAACTAAATCACCTAACGTTCTGGCAGCAACCTACAATGGAACAAGAAAGTTAAGAAAATTTAACCCTTAGCATGCTAGACAAGCATATATCCTGAAATCAGGAGGAGATAAACAGAATAAACAACCAAACAACGGCCAGTGTTGTCTTTTTATTGTGGGAATATCGACCGGTTTTGGTAATGTAATGACCTTTAACTTATTGACTTATGCTTTGAAAACAGTGTAGATCCAGATTGGCTGGCTTCTGAAGAAGCCATCTGATCAGGATCCACACTGTTTTCTACTGTTTGTAAACACATGCTTATAACTGGAATGCTGCAGGTTATTACAATGATTACAACTTTTTCAGGGTAAACTTTTTTAAAACTTCTCAACTACTTTTTATGTTTCAGTGTAATGAGCATGTAGAAATGAACAAATTTTCATGTAGTTTGTCATGCACCTGGATGACAATAATAGACTGCCTATTGTATGCTTAAAAAAAGCTTATCTTGAGATGTTTGATTGGAATAATGCTAAATTGGTGGTTGTAACAGGATCAAAATTGGGGTGGAGTGTAGTACATAAAATTATTCAGTATAACAAGAGCTAACATTGAAACACTTTCACAGTACCAAGCCAAAAATGAACTAAACAAAATTACAGCCCCCAACCCCCACCTCCAGTTGCGCTGACAACCAGACAGCACTATATCAGTATGTCTCCCCACCCAATGGTGAGAGGCATAACAAGGCTTGCTATTTCAAGATGGATTCACAAGAAACATTCTACCAGTGTGGTTTGGTCCTAAAATGATTTTTTTCTCTCAAAAAGTCTTCTACTGCAAAATTAAGGTGGTGTATTAATTCTGTCTGCTTCTGTCGTTTGCCGATAATCTCTGTGAACAGTTTCGATCCAGACCAGCCCTACAAAAGTTGGTCCTGATCTGGATCCAAAAGGTTTGAGGCTCTGAAAGAATTTTTTGAAGAGACAGAAGACGACAAAAAAGCATGAAAAATTACGCAGCATGCAAAGATTAAAGAGCACTTACTGTTCTTTTATCATGACTAGTACTAGCCAGGCAGGTGAGAAGCTCAAACAAGGTAGCCAGTATTTCTCTCAGAGTTCTTGGTATGTTGGCAACAATGATCTTCCATACATGTAAACCACAAAGTTAAAGACACTTACTGTTCTTTTATCATGACTAGTACTAGCCAGGCAGGTGAGGAGAAGCTCAAACAAGGTAGCCAGTATTTCTCTCAGAGTTCTTGGTATGTTGGCAACAATGATCTTCCATACATGTAAACCACAAAGTAAGAGACACTTACTGTTCTTTTATCATGACTAGTACTAGCCAGGCAGGTGAGGAGAAGCTCAAACAAGGTAGCCAGTATTTCTCTCAGAGTTCTTGGTGTGTTGGCAACAATGACCTTCCATACATGTAAACCACAAAGTTAAAGACACTTACTGTTCTTTTATCATGACTAGTACTGGCCAGGCAGGTTAGGAGAAGTTCAAACAAGGTAGCCAGTATTTCTCGTAGAGTTCTTGGTGTGTTGGCAACAATGACCTTCCATACATGCAAAGCTGCTTGTCGAACAAGAAGAGCTGTGTCAGATCTTCCCATGTATAAACCAGATAACACTCGGTTCCGACGCTCATTTCCTAAGATCTTCAGGATCAACTGAAATAGACAAACATTACTGTAAAACCTGTGTAAAAGGGTCACTCAAAAATAGACAACACAAAGATGTTAATGACAAATGGTCGCTTAATGAAGGTCGAAAGTATTGCAGTATGCTCCCCTTGGAGCATTCTGCAATACTTTTGACCTGCATTAAGCGATAATTGGTCTTGAAAACCAATTTTCGGTCTTTTTGAGAGTGGCCCTTTTACACAGGGTTTACTGTACTCACTTTTCTAAATTGCTCAAATGACAGATGATAACAGTATGCATACAAATAATAGAGATTTAGGTTCTCAAGGATCTAGCCACGGGGACAGATAAACAAAAAAAAATTAAGTGTACAATTGTGATTATTTCTTACCTATCAGTTTTAAACATGTGTTTTGGTGCTCAAAAGAACCGTCTGATTGAGACGTTCTTTGAGTACCCACAACATGTGTTTCGGTTGAGAAATACGAAAATGATTTTCAGTTACATACAGTTACACTACCTTATTTTTTTTGTGGGAGGGGGGGGGGAGCTGTATAGCTTGCTTTTGTAGCTATGAAAATAGGTTTGAACCTTGTTCACAAAGTCCAAAGATATGTTTTCCTCGAGAAAAATAAGTTGTGGTGCAACAGCCAATCTACGTATGGTATTTTGATTAATACTCCTTAAAGCTGCATAGTCTGTAACTTTTGATCTTTTAATTTTAGAACTAATGTATCTATTTTGATTAATACTCCTTAAAGCTGTAACTTTTGATCTTTTAATTTTAGAACTAATGTATCTATTGTTCAAGAACACAGTAAAAAAACTAAAATTCAGGTATACATTTTAGTAATTTCGTAAATCTTAACAAATTATCAGTATCAAAACAACAGCGTTTATGTTAAAATTGACTGTCTATAATTATTGGAGGGACGCAAATAATTACCAATAAGAGAAAACACACCTGTTTTTATAAGATAATTCACTTTTGCGTGCAGTTTTCAGCTATAGTGAACAGATTTATTGTGCAAACATAACTTAATTCTACTATTACAAATGATTCAAAAAGAAAATAAAAATTTTTGAAAAATGTTCACAGTTGCAGACTTAGTCTCTTTAACGATTTTTTAAAATTTTGTACAACTTAACCCTTTTCAGACCAATGCAATTTTCCAATTAAGCTACAATGTCACATACGATAAAGTCAGAATGGTTCATTGTATATATTGAGGGGGTCCCAGGTTTTAATTTCCAAAACATTGTATTTCTTTCTCTGAAGATTGATTTTGTCTTTGCAAACAGTGCAGACCCAGATGAAATGCTGCATTATACAGCATTTCATCTGGGTCTTCACTGTGTGCTATATATCTAATTAGGGGTTCGGGTCTACAAAGGGTTGACATAATCAGAGGACCATAAGGTTCTATATTGCTAGGGATTTTCCTAGGCCTGATTTGGGACCAAATATCGGCTCCTTCCCAATTCTAAAATAAGCATAAACTTCCAAAATGGTGTATATCATTCCCAATTTCTTAGTTCTACATTTTGGTGGAAATTTCATGAAAATCTGAACAAAATTTGCAAAGTTACAGATCAATGAAAATTTGCATAGAAATATGAATGAAAACATGTTTTCATTCACATTTTTATACAAACTTTCACGAGTTTTATGGAGGGTATTAAAGCAAATATGCCATACCTAAGCTTTATACTGATAATTTTAATCTATTTAAACTGGTGGTCAAGTTCTTTTAGACAGTATCAATTTTTTTCCAAATTCAACAAGCCCCTGGTCCCATCTTCAGAATGGTAGGAAAATCCCTGCAAATATTCCCATACCTGTTGTGAGCTCTCAGTTCCGAAGTTGTCGTCCTCACCAGCACTCTCAGTAGACATCTTACCAGACACACCTAAAGTAAAAGAAAACATCAAGACATGTGAATTAAGCACTCTTCTATCTTTAGTTATAGTAATATAGTACCTGCTTCTTTTTATCATCTTTATTATGACAAACGCGGGCATGTTTTCACTGAAAAAAGTTCATGTCCAGGGCATTAAGAGTGTTAAAGTGTTAATGCCCTGATCATGCCCTTATTTTTTAACTTCGAAATTCCTTATCTTAGCTTGTAATCAAACAAATAACCTGTCTGAACTTAATGTCCGTACTTTTTTTAATTTGAATGACAGCAATAGGGAGTATGCTGGCTGAGTGCAGGTTCCTACTTGACTGACATGTTGGACATGTATAGGATCCTTTAAACCACTTACCTGATACACTGCACAGAAGATCCCCAAATAACTGTAGAGTACAGAACTGTATCTGATTCTATGGTTAAAATAATCCTTTAAATAACACCTGACACACTGTACAGTAGATCAATGAGAAACTGAACAGAAATGTATCTAATTCTACAGTTAAAGTGATCCTTTAAATAATTCCCCTGACACACTTTACAGTAGATCACCAAGTAACTGTACAGTACAGAACTGTATCTAATTCTCCAGATAAGGTGATCCTTTAAACAACTCATCTGTCACACTGTTCAGTAGATCACCAAGTAACTATACAGAAATGTATCTTATTCTCCAGATAAGGTGATCCTTTAAATAACTCATCTGACACACTTTACAGTAGATCATCAAGTAACTGTACACAACTGTATCTAATTCTCCAGTTAAAGTGATCCTTTAAATAACTCACCTGACACAATGTACAGTAGATCACCAAGTAACTGTACAGAACTGTATCTAATTCTCCAGTTAAAGTGATTCTTTAAACAACTCACCTGACACACTGTACAGTAGATCACAAAGTAACTGTACAGAACTGTATCTAATTCTCCAGTTAAAGTGATCCTTTACATATCTCACCTGACACACTGTACAGTATATCACAAAATAACTGTACAGAAATGTATCTAATTCTCCAATTAAAGTGATTCTTTAAACAACTCACCTGACACACTGTACAGTAGATCACAAAATAACTGTACAGATCTGTATCTAATTCTCCAGTTAAAGTGATCCTTTACATATCTCACCTGACACACTGTACAGTAGATCACAAAGTAACTGTACAGAACTGTATCCGATTCTCCAGTTAAAGTGATCCTTTAAATAACTCACCTGACACACTGTACAGTAGATCACAAAGTAACTGTACAGAACTGTATCTAATTCTCCAGTTAAAGTGATCCTTTAAATAACTCACCTGACATACTGTACAGTAGATCACAAAATAACTGTACAGAACTGTATCCAATTCTCCAGTTAAAGTGATCCTTTAAATATCTCACCTGACACACTGTACAGTAGATCACCAAGTAACTGCACACAACTGTATCTAATTCTCAAGTTAAAGTGATCCTTTAAACAACTCACCTGACACACTGTACAGTAGATCACCAAGTAACTGTACAGAACTGTATCTCATTCTCCAGTTAAAGTGATCCTTTAAATAACTCACCTGACATACTGTACAGTAGATCACAAAGTAACTGTACAGAACTGTATCTAATTCTCCAGTTAAAATGATCCTTTAAATAACTCACCTGACATACTGTACAGTAGATCACCAAGTAACTGTACAGAACTGTATTGTATTCTACAGCTAAAATGCTTCTTTAGATAACTCACCTGACACACTGTACAGAAGATCACCAAGTAACTGTACAGAACTGTATCTTATTCTCCAGTTAAAATGATCCTTTAAATAACTCACCTGACACACTGTACAGTAGATCACCAAGTAACTGTACAGAACTGTATTGTATTCTACAGCTAAAATGCTTCTTTAGATAACTCACCTGACACACTGTACAGTAGATCACCAAGTAACTGTACAGATCTGTATCTAATTCTCCAGTTAAAATGATCCTTTAAATAACTCACCTGACACACTGTACAGTAGATCACCAAGTAACTGTACAGAACTGTATCTTATTCTCCAGTTGTCATCAAACAGGCCTCTCTCTAACTCTGGCAGCAGTAATTCTATCGCTGTGCTGGCGTACATACTGATGATTCTCTGACCAGCACGCAGGGCTGTGTCTCTTACAAACTCAGACTCATCAGACAATGCCTAGGAAAGAAAAAGTTTAACCCTTAAAGCACCACCTATAATTTGCAGCAGACGACAGTTTCAAATTTTGCTATTTTTTCAAAAATAACAAATAAGGCATGATATTTCATGAGAATCGTCGGCTGGCTGACAATTCTCATGTAATATCATACCTTATTTTTGTCGAAAATTGAGAAAGATGTCACAAAATTTGTCGTCTGCTGCAGTCGTGACTGGCGCTTTAAGGTTTAACATGAAAATGAATAGTGGGATTTTAGGCTATTCATTCATGTCAATTTACTTGTACTTTAGAAATACTTATCACATGATGTCGCGTCTGGGAGTGATATAACGCCATGCATTCAAAATTGATAAACCACTAGTGGTTTACAGATTTTGTAACATAAAGTAATGATGTCCATTATAATGTTGCGTAAAAGATGACAAAATCTTTTTCCCGTAAATCAACTAATAAAAAAAAATTCTGACCTTACTTCTTTCATGTTTATCACTTAAGTTTAGCAATCCCTTTAAAATGCTATGTTTGGGGTCTATGGAAATGGACCTGTTACACATGAATTGTGTCATAAAGGGACAGTTTTATAAAGGAATAATAGGAACACAACCATTACATGGTCGTTTTCCTACACAGGTTTAGATAAACAAAAAAATTCAGCTAAACCCTTAAAGCGCCAAGAAAAAAATGCATTGCTGAAGTCGTCTGCTGCAATTAATTGCCTAACATTACTGACGAGTTAAGTATAGAAGCAAACAGCGTGGACCAAGAACAGACTGCTCCTATAGGAGCAGTCTTATAGGAGCAGTCTGATCTGGGTACACACTGTTTGCCATAGAGGCTTCTTAAACATTTCAGCAGACGAGAAAAGCAGACATTTTTTGTTGCGATTTACACATTAAGGGTTAAAATTGTTAATATTTTCTTACCCATAAGGTTTAGTATATGTTTTGGGTGCTCAAAAGAACCATCTCATCGAGACTAAAGTCCTGTTCCTATCATTCCTTTTAAAAATTCCATGGTTAAAAATATTTATGAGCCACAACATGATAGAATTAGATCCAAATCAGTGTTATAACGAGGTGTGTTATAAAAGCACTGCACTGTATTTTGACATTAGCATGGGTGAAAATTCAAAATTTCCGAAATCCTGAACTTTTGAAATTGAAATCTTAAAACTTATTGTATGCTAAAATTGTTAAAAAATTCAATTTAAATGGTCAATTGTCCCAAGATGAACTGAAAATAAATCATCTTGGAGAAGAACTATATAAGCTACATGCTTCCGTTCTTATCCTCATCTTATTGTTTCATGTTGTATTTACCATGTACAAATTAATTTGAATAAAATATGTTTACACCAAAATAAATCAGAGAAGCTATTAAAATCTGCCTAATTCAGCATTTGAGGTTGACTTTTCATAGAAAATCAGCCTCGAAATCCTGAATTCAGGATTAATCCTGAAAACTTTCACCCATGCTTTTAAAAATTCCATGATTAAAAATATTTATGAGCCACAAATCAGTGTTGGTGTACTGGAGATAGACGTCAGACATAAGCAATTCTGCTTCTAAGACGCCGACTGTCTAGTGGTGGGGAAAACCAGTGCAGTTCTTGGCATTCGGCCGTGAAATACACTGTGAAACCACTGCAGCCCGTAATGTGACAGTCAAACCATTAAGATACATACCACTGCAGGAACAATTTGATAGTTTTTCAATAATCAATTTTTTTTTTCTTGCGAGATTCGAACCTGCGTGGCAAAGGTATCCAGCTGGTCATAGATAAACACGCTATCGACTGAGTTATCCGCGTGTTGTTATAATGAAGTGTGTTAATATGAAGTGTTATAATGAGGTGTGTTATAAAACGACTGCGCTGTATTTTGACATAAGCATGGGTGAAAATTCAAAATATCCAAAATCCTGATCTTTTGAAATTCAAATCTTAAAACTTGCTGTATGCTTAAATTGTTTTGTTTGTTTGTTTGATTTGATTCTTTATGCCCCATCAACAATCTTTCAGTTAAACAGGGACGGGTCTTCCTGGGTTGAACCAGTACTAAGCTAGGATAAATGTAGCTTGCTCAAGGACCACCACGCAATGACGCCGGTGAGGCTCGAACTATGCTTAAATTGTTAAAAATTTCAATTTAAATGGTCAATTGTCCCAAGATGAACTGAAAATAAATCAAAGAAGCTATTAAAACCTGCTTATTCAGCATTTTGAGGATGACTTTCCATAGAAAGTCAGCCTCAAAATCTTCCATAGAAAGTAAGGGTGACTATTGTGGCCAAATCTGACAATTGCGATAGTATTGACATTGCAGGAAGTACCATTGTGATACTATTACAATTGTGGACTACCATTGCAATACTATTGTGATACTATTGTCTGAAACATTTATGCTTGTTTGAAGCAGAATATTAAGAATACAGTAGGACTTTTCCTGCACATACAGGTACCAATTTTCATATGGAAACAACAGAATAATTTCAGAATGTTGTCTAAGTCCACTTATCTTGCTGAAATGCATGGAATGCATAAACACATACACCCTTTTGCCATTTAACTTCATTTTGTGCCTGTCCAAGCAATTTTAAAGTGAAAATCCGCAGGTCTAAAAACTATTGAAATTATTGCGATGGTTAAAAGGCTATTGCCGATACTATTGACATTGCCACTTTCCTATTGATGCAGTAACATGGCCTAGGTTACTATTGCGATATATCGATATACATCCCTAAAAGAAATTCAGCCTCAAAATCCTGAATTCAGGATTAATCCTGAAAACTTTCACCCATGCATAAGAAGGACTCACTTGAAGAATGGATGGCAGAATTGGACCAATATACTGTTTAAAGTCTTCCTTGAACACGACCGGTAAGAATATATACATCATGATATAACCGTCGCGGACATGAGCGGGAATGTCTTGCCTCTCTGCCGTTTGTATCACAGTACCCATTAACTTATGTAGATCTGCCAGACCCAATCCTCCAATCACTTCACTCAAACCTGTCAAAACAAGTAGCAAGGTAAATGGTCTAATACACAGGCTTAAATAAACAAAAATTGTCAGCGTAAAGTTGTAATTTTTTTCTTATCCATATTTTTTTTCCATATGTTTTGGGTACTCAAAAGAACCTTTTGAAGACGGTTCTTTTGAGTACCCACAACATATGTTTTGGTTGAGAAATAAGAAAATTACGTTTCTGTTATGCACTCTTAATTAACTAAAGGCCTCTAATATTTCATGACAGTTCCTATTAACTTCTGTAGATCTGCCAGACCCAATCCTCCTATTACTTCACTCAAACCTGTCAAAACAAGTAGCATGGTAAATCTGCATTGACGTGATAAAACCTGTCTTCAGGGTTTCCGACAAAGCCAAACTCAAGCCAGTCTCTACAACTACAGAGACGAGCTAGAAAAATGAAATTTCACCTGTAGCAAGTTTAGATATGAAACTTTCCATAAAGCGAATAACAAAGGCGTTGATCAGACTGTGCGGATGCACAGGCTGGTCTGCGCCTTGGTTGTTCCCAAACTCCGAAAACAGATTTTCTCACCTTGAGGCCCAAATGGTCCAATATTTAAGCAAATTTAAGTATATTACAACATCTGAGTTTTAAAGCAAGAAGTATCTTTATTTTTCAGCACTTTAGTTTTTATGAGTTGAAAGTTTGTGCTCAGTTGAGCATGAAAACAGTTTTATAACTTTGAGGCTGAATGTTTTTTTGTTTGATTTGTTTCTGTACGCCCCATCAACAATTTTTCAGTTATGTAGGGACAGGTCTTCCTGGGTTGAACCAGTACTAAGCTAGGATTAATGTATCTTGCTCAAGGACACAATGCAGTAACGCCGGTGAGGCTAGAACCCATGGCCCTCTGTCTCGAGTCAAGCACTCTACCACCGAGCCATTTCTCTCCTTTGAGGCTGGATGTGTAAAATGAAAATGATTTAACAGTGAAACAAGCAAATGTATGTCTGTATTATACTTGTGTAAGACTTTTAAAAGGTGTCTGAATATCTAGTGTACATAACGTAATCAGGGGACAAAAATATTTCAATATTGCACTTGTCCTGCAGGACGAGTGACTTACACTTGTCCTGCAAACACACGCACTTGTCCTTTAAAAGCGTATGTAATAAAGAACACAAGGGAGTAATAATATGTAATACAACTTCCTCAAGTAATTCTTCCCAAAGCACTCGTCATACAGGGCGACTGCTTTGGAAAGAATTACTCGTCCTTTCTAGATTTCACTCTAAATTACGAGCGGACGAGTGGAATTTTTGTCCCCTGGTAATCTTGTAAAAAGATATGAGCCAGTACATGAGATTTTGGTACTTACTGCATCGGCAAACAGTGAAGGCACAGACAAGCCTGTGCATTGTGTTTTTTTCCAGTTTATTACTTAATTCCCTGTAATAAATTTTTCATCTCATGTCAGCACGTTTTCTGGGTTGAACCAGTACTATGCACATGGGTGAAAGTTTAAAATTTCAAAATCCTGAACTTTTGAAATTTGAATCTTTAAACTAGCAGTATGCCTACAAAATTTTAACAATTTTATGTTTAAATGGTCAATCCTCTTAAGACATGCTGAAAATAAATCAGAGAGGCTTTCATTATCTGCTTAATACAGCATTTTGAGGCTGACTTTCTATGGAAAGTCAGCCTCAAAATCCTGAATTCAGGACAGACTTGGGGTCAATTACTTTGAAAAAGTAATTAATTACTTACAATTACATTGGAAATTGTTCAATTAAATTACAATTACAATTACATGACTTTTGAGCAAAGTAATTAATTACATACAATTACTTTGCTAAATGTAATTAATTACATTACAATTACTTTTCACTGCCACATAGATAGCTTCATCAGATTTTAATTTCAGAGATATATGAAATGAGTTAAAACTCCTTGAAATTCTGAATAACCTTGGTATTCTAAATTCAATATATGTCTATTAGGACTTCTTGCATTATTGTCAAGTGATGCAACTTCACATGATTGGCCTGAAAAAAGTCTTATAATGTCGAAGGAAATGAGTTTGTAAGACTAGCTTAAATGCCAGAGAATAACTGTTCTCAAAATGTGTTGATAAGAAATCTGTATGGCCCTATGAGACATGAAAGTTGGCAAAAAAAGTACAAAAAGGAATATCAGATAGTGATGTACTAAAATATTACTTGTGTGTGAAATGCTGGCTTTGCAAGCAAGAGGTTGCTTTTTCGGTCCCCGCTGGAATATCTATTTTATTTGTTATCATATTAAAAATGATAGATCCCAAGTTCACTGAATAAGTGAAATCCAGTTTAATTTTCTGACTCACATTTTTTTTTTATTATTATTATTATTATTATTATTATTATTATTATTATTATTATTATTATCAGGCCTCCAGATAAGAGTGCTTCTTGAAAAACTATTTTTTTCATTTTCTCATCCAAAACATTATGTTCATTTGTTGTGGGTACTCAAAAGAACTGTCTCAATGAAACGGTTCTTTTGAGCACCCAAACACTTGATTAAATTGATGGGTAAGCAAATAATCATAATTTTATGCTCATTAAATTTCTTTATCTGGATCTATGTATTATTATTATTATATTGAAGATAGCAAAAAAGCAGTTTAAGGATTTAAAATAATGTAGTGGATAGATTGTGTCATGCACCTTAGCATAGTGTTGATCCCAGGTGTAAAAATTTAACAAATTGCCTTCAAGGAGTCAATTCACATACCAATACTATTGTCTGAGTAAATACTATTGTTGAGATTTTCACACCTTCTTTGTTTTTGTATTGTTTTGGTAACTTAACTATTAAAGGTTGGTTGTCACAAAGCCTTATCTTTTATATGAATGCAGATGAACAAAGAATATACAATTTGCTTAAAAAAGGGTGCATACAGTCTGTGTCTGTGGAAAAATTGTTATATGCTATCCTATGTCTATACTAGCATGACTAGTTCCAATTCTCATTTGTTCCATGTTGCATTCAACTTTTCATATATTGAGTACAGCAAATAATATATACATTTACAAAGACCAAGAACCATTTAGCAGCATTTTAAATATCTATTATATTCTTAAATAAATGAAGTTCATAACTGATCTGAAAGTAATTAAAAAGTAATTGAAAGTAATTGTTAATTACAGCCATTTTTGACCATGTAATTAATTACATTCAATTACTGTAATTAAAGATATGTCTTAATTACAATTACATGCAACTACTTTAGAAAATGTAATTAAATTACAATTAATTACAATTACAATTTTAATTACCCCAACTCTGATTCAGGATTAATCCTGAATACTTTCACCCATGTTAGCAGAGGATAAAGTGTCCTGCTCAAGGACTCAACACAGTGACTCTAATGAGGCTAAAACCAACGACCCCTCAATCTCGAGAAGCAATCTACCACAGCGCCACTCTATAATAGAGGAGCACATTGGCTCAGTGGTAGAGTGCACACTATAAAACATTCTTACCTTGAGCAGCCCAAGATCTAACACAGAACTTCCCTCCGACCTCTATAACAGAGGAGCACATTGGCTCAGTGGTAGAGTGCACACTATTAAACATTCTTACCTTGAGCAGCCACAGAACTTCCCTCCGACCTCTATAATAGAGGAGCACAGTAGCTCAGTGGTAGAGTACACACTATAAAATATTCTTACCTTGCGCAGCCCCAGATCTATCGACAGAACTTCCCTCCGACTTCAGGGTCTCCATGAGCCAGTTCATGAGTTCATCAAACTTGGCACTACCCATTCCCTTCAATATTCTTACCTTGAGCAGCCCCAGATCTATCGACAGAACTTCCCTCCGACTTCAGGGTCTCCATCAGCCAGTTCATGAGTTCATCTAACTTGGCACTACCCATTCCCTTCAATATTCTTACCTTGAGCGGCCCCAGATCTATCCACAGAACTTCCCTCCGACTTCAGGGTCTCCATGAGCCAGTTCATGAGTTCATCAAACTTGGCACTGCCCATTCCCTTCACCATGGCTCCTAGAGCCCGAGCTGACACTGTCCTAACCTCGGGCACAGGATCCAGTAATGATTGTTTCAGACCAGGGGTCACCTTCTCTATGTAAGGATCAAGATCCTAAAATCAGAATAATCTTAGATGGTCAAGAACACACCTGCCCCGAGGTTATAAAACTTTTTACATGCTCAACTCAACTGAGCACGAAATGTAAACAGATCATAAAAGCTAAAATGCAGACCACTGAAGGAGTTTCTTGCTGTAAGTCTCTGAGATGTTGGGCCAAATAAAAAAGTATGTGTGGTTCAGGTTACATCTTGAAACAAGAAATGTCACAGTCACGTGACAAATGCCCCCAAAGGAATTGGTCAAGCATAAGACACATTTGAGGAAAGTTAGCTGTAATATAGGAGATATGCTCCAGAAACGACAAACCTAGAAATGAGGCCAGAAGTCAATGTCAAGGTCAAAGTGACCCAAAATGGTATGCACCACTCCGCCATCCCAAGAGGAATCAACACACCAAATTTTTTATTCCTACATCAAATAATATAGGAGATATGCTCCAGGCACGATTATTCTAGAAACTAGGTCATAGGTCAAGATCACAGTGACCTAAAAATGGTATGCAACACATCAGCATCTAAAGATGTATCCATACAGCAAATTTGGGATTCCCATCTCAAATAATATAAGAGATATGTTCTGGACACAATTATTCTACAAACTAGGTCAGAGGTCAAGGTCAAAGTGACCCAAAAATGGTATGTGACACTCCACCATCCCAAGTTGATTCACCCACCAAATTTGGGATTCCTACCTTTAATAATATAAGAGATGCTCTGGACATGATTTTTCTAAAAACTAGGACAGAGGTCAAGGTCACAGTAACCTGTAAATGGCACAAGACACTCCACCATCCCAAGATGCATTCACACACCAAATTTGGGATTCCTATCTCAAATAATAAAAGAGATATGCTCCTGACACAATTATTATCAAAACTAGGTCAGAGGTCAAGGTCACAGTGACCCGTAAATGGTACAAGACACTCAACCATCCCAAGATGCATTCACACACCAAATTTGGGATTCCCTTCTCAAATAATATAAGAGATATGCTCCTGACACAATCATTATTTAAAACTAGGTCAGCGGTCAAGGTCACAGTGGCCTGAAAATAATAGGTGAGACTCCACCATCCCAAGATG
The DNA here is from genome assembly GCA_964019695.1 of Loripinus fragilis. NCBI lineage: Eukaryota > Metazoa > Mollusca > Bivalvia > Lucinida > Lucinidae > Loripinus > Loripinus fragilis. The sequence goes on along the minus strand of OZ026525.1, from coordinate 60,892,275 downwards.
CATATACAAACCAAATTTGGGATTCCTACCTCAAAGAATATAAGAGATATGCTCTGAACACAAAAATTCTTATAACTAGGTCAGAGGTCAAGGTCACAGTTACCCTGAATGGAATGTGTGACACTCCCTCATCTCAAGATGCATTTAGACACCAAATTTGGAATTCCTTTCTAAAAGAATATGGGAGATATGCATCAGACTCAATGCAGTTTCTAGAAATTAGGTCAGAGGTCAAGTTCAAGGTCACAGTGACCCAATTAAGGTACGCGACACTTCCCAATCCCAAGATGCATTCACATACCAAATTTGAGATTCCTACCTCAAATAATATAGGAGATATGCTCCGGACATAATTATTCTTAAAACTAGGTCATAGGTCAAGTTCAAGGTCACAGTGACCAAATTATGGTACACAACACTTCGTCATCCCAAGATGCATCCACACACCAACTTTGAGATTCCTACCTCAAATAATATAAGAGATATGCTCCGCACACGATTATTCTAAAAACTAGGTCAGAGGTCAAGGTCACAGTGACCAGAAAGTGGTACGCGACACTCCGTCACCCCAAGATGCATCCACACACCAAATTTGGAATTCCTACCTCAAAGAATATAGGAGATATGCACCGGACACGAAGCGGGACGTACGTACGGACGGATGGTGCGATTACTATATGCCTCCCAAAGTTCCTTTGGGGGCATAAAAAATTAGGGTAGGTAGGTAGGCAATTTTTTTTTTTTTTTTTAGAAAACTTTTTTTTTCTTGGAGTGTATAGATCTGTTTTGAAATGTATTTAATAAGTCAAAGCTGCTATAAAAGAGTCCCTCTATTTCCAACACTAAAGAATGAATGCTTAGAAATTTATTTTTTCATTCAGATGAGCATTTTGATACATTTTTTTCTGTTATTTTTTTTTCAACTCCAAAATTTGGAGAAAAAAAGTTTAGGGTAGGGGGTAAAATATTAGGGACGGTCGGGTAACCTGAACCACACCTATTTTTTTTTTGGCCTTGTATTTATCATGCTAATAAATGTTAAAATGCCAATTGTTGGCAACTCGTGCTCAGCTGAGTTGAGCATGAATTATTTTTAATCTCCCGGCCTGGCTACAACTTATAATCACTATGCCATCAGATACAAGTCCACATAAACCAGTTTTAATGTAAAATTGTGAATATTTTTTTATTCATCAATTTAAACATTTGTTTTGGGTGCTCAAAAGAACCGTCTCTTTGAGGCGCTTTTTTGAGTACCCACAATATATGGTTCCATTGCAAAATCACTTCTTAATCACACACACTTATCTATAGGTCTCACTGTATGAGCCCAGTCAGTAACCTGTCTGACTGCAGATCTAGGGGTCGTGAGTTCGATCCCGGCCTGGTCCCATACTTTGGTGGAGATTGATCGTGAAATAATTTCTACAGCTATTCTCCTCCCTTCCGCTGATTCAAGAAGGGTTGTTGTCAGTTACAAGTGAAAGTATGTGCATGAAGTACTGGTTAACCGTTTAGTCAAGCTTGCCCAGGAAAAAAGTGTGGTTAGGTGAACTGACTGTCCCGGCATGACCATAGCTGTTGACTGGGACGTAAAGAATAAAACCAAACCCAAAAAATCATTTTAGGAGCATTCGTTGCTTCCCTATGTAATAAGCATCAATTCTCATTGAGACACTACTGGTGTGCACCACTATAAATCTGCTCATGGAGAAAAAAAATATCACCATTTTAACTGAATAAAGGCTTGTTTATGTTTCGTGTTTGTCATGCTTTCTTGCCTGTTCATTCCAGCCTTGTGGTCACCTGCTGGGAATGGGCAAACCTCTTGGCTTTCTTGCGTGTGATGTTTTACTGTGTTTTTGTCACTTTCCCATGTGGTGATCTGGGTCAGGTGTGGTACTTGATTGTATTGATTTCTGATCTTTGCCTCCTTACTTATTTTGTTATGAACATCTAGAAAATACTATTGCAATAACTTACCACTGCCTAGATATCATTAATACCTGCTATGCTTGCATACACAAAGTATGGCTGCAGATGAAGACTCCGACCAAAAATTAGACCTCCAGCCCCACTGGGTATGTCAGCATGGGTGTATATGCAATAAGTATGTGTGAAAGTTCAAAATTTCCAAAATCCTAAACTTTAGAGATTCAAATTTTTAAACTTGCAGGATGCCTATAAAAATTAATAATTTCATGTTTAAATGGTTAAATGTGTTAAATCATAATCTCCCTAATTCAGCATTTTGAGGCTGACTTTCTATGGAAAGTCAGCCTCAAGTTCATGAATTCAGGATTAATCCTGAAAACTTTCACCCATGAATAAGTCCTAAATCTTGTGTGCTGGCCCATATATTAAAGTTGAGTCAAACAAAAAAAGAAAATATTTACACTTTTCTTGCATTAAGTTTTGGGCTATTTCAACTGGAAAATGACCATTCTACTATACAGCGATTTTCCTTCCATTCTGAAGACGGGACCAGGGGCCTGTTGAATTTGGGAAAAAAGCATTTGGACCATCAATTGGGAAAAATTTATTCTTTCTAAAAGAACTTGACCGCCATTTTATAGATTAAAATTAGCGGTATAAAGCTTAGCTGCGATATAGTTGCTGCTTTAATTGCACTACATAAAACCCATGAAAATTTGTATAAAAATGTGAATGAATACATGTTTTCTTCACATTCTTATGCAAATTTTCATGGATCTGTAACTTTCCTATTTTTCCTCAGATTTTCATATAAACCCCACCAAAATGTAGAACTTAGAAATTGGGAATGATATACACCATTTTTGGAAGATTTTGCTCATTTTTAAATTGGGGAGGGGCCGGTATTAGGTCCAAAATCAGGCCTAGGAAAATCCCTGCTATATAAATTACCTTCTGGTCTGTAAGCGAGTACATGTTACCAATAATCTGGGCTGCCATCTTTCGTGTTTCTGTCACACGATCAAGGAATGCACGTTCAACAACAGGCATAATCAAGGCCAGTGATGGGGCGTCTATGAAATGCACAAACTTAGTCTCAAGTAGACTCTGAAGAGAGAAGCATGTCTTCTTGGCAGGGTCTTGTAGAGCTTCTAATAGTACTGGTACAATAGCTGGAACAGAAAAGCATGGGTGAAAGTTCAAAATTTCCAAAATCCTGAACTTTTGAAACTCCAATCTTAAAACTTGCAGTATGCCCACTAAATATTCACAATTTCAATTTTAATGGTCAATTGTTTGTTTGTTTTGTTGCTTTACTTCCCAAGTCAACAGCTATGGTCATGGCGAGACGGTCAGTTCACCTAACCACACTTTTTCCTGGGCAAGCTTGAACAAGCAGTTAACCAACCAGTACTTCATGCACATAGGTTCACTTGTTACTGACAACCCTTCTTGAATGATTCAGCTGAAGGGAGGAGAATGACCGTAGAAATTATTTCATGATCAATCTCCACGAAAGTATGGGACCAGCCGGGATCGAACTCGCGACCCCTGGATCTGCAGTCAGACTTGCATCTGTTGCCAGACACGTTACCGACTGCGCTACGCAGCCCGGTATAGTCAATTGTCTTTAGACAGACTATATATATAGGTAAACCTATTATAATCTCCCTAATTCAGCATTTTGAGGCTGACTTTCTATGGAAAGTCAGCCTCAAAATCCTGAATTCAGGAATAATCCTGAAAACTTTCACCCATGGAAAAGGCAATTACCATACTGTAGAACACAACCCTTTTCCTGCTATTCACGACAACTGTCATCTGCTCTTTCTTCTGTTTATGTCCTTTGTGAAGGGCTTCAAGGTTAACTTTATGGATATATTTACTGTTAGCCTTTGGGCTTCACTTACTTTGCAAGAGACCCAATTTGTTCATGATTCCATTAACAGACCAAAAAAGGAATTTAATTTAAGAAATGAATTCAGTGGTTGGAATGTTCATGGAATCACGAATACTTCCGGTCTCTTGCAAAGTAAGTGAAAGCCAAAGGGCTTCACATTAACTCTGCAAGAGACCCTAAGTATTCATGATTCCATGAACAGACCATAAATGGAATTTATTACTTATATCTACATCTTATTATAACTATCTAATATATAGAAATTATTAATAATTTAGGAACCAAAACAAGTTTAATATTTGATATGTAATTGTATTAACGGTTTTGTTGGAGAGTAAAACAGAAAAGCAGAACAGCCAGTGTGAACACAGACAGCCAATGAAGCAAACTATGGTGCAAGTATGAACACTTTCTGACAAGTGGTCGTCAGATATGGACTTGTAGAAAACTTTAACACAGTGTGATGGTAATGGAACGGGAACGCATACGACCATAGCTTTTTTGCATTTCGTGCAATCGAGCTAACAAGGTGTGTTACAAAGGGACAATATTGTAGAAAGGATCAATCCAGTGACTTACCTAGAATTTCTGGGTTTCTGATAACATTTCCAATCTGTTTGAGAGCCTGGGCCCCAGCCTTCTGCACTCTCACATGTGAGTCTGTGAGCACCTCCGTGAGTTTAGGTACAATACTTGGCAGACAAGCTGACAGCTGCTTTGGAGCACAGTATGCCATAGAACCCAAAAGTTCAACAGCACCTGGTAATGTACAAGGAGTATCAAGGAATATCTGTGGTATGACATCAGTAAACAGTACTTTTGTACCAAGTTAAATCCTTCTTTAACCTTTAAGGGCTTTTGTATACCAGTGATTTTATTTGGGATTTGGGGAAGCTACCTTTTCCTTCACATTTGGGTATTTCGTAAAAATTGGGAAATAAGTACTAAAATACATGAAACTGGGAAAATAAAGGCCATTTTTGGATTGGGAATGACTCCTATATAAAATCACTGTATACTGAAGATTCCTAATCACCTACTATGGCAAACAGTGAAGACCCAGATGAAATACCGCAAAATGTGGCATTCCATCAGGGTCTGCAAGCATTTGTTGAGGTTTTGTTTGTTTGATTTAATTCTTTACGTTCCACCCAACAACCTTTCAATAATAAAGGGACGGGTCTTCCTGGGTTGAACCAGTACTAAGCTAGGATAAATGTGTCTTGCTCAAGGACACAAAGCAGAGATGCCAGTGAGGCTCAAACCTGCGGCCCCTTGGTCTCGAGTCAAGCACTCTACCACAAAATCCCCTACCTGTTGAGGTAAAAATTATCTTAACAGCCATCTGTTAAGGTAAAAACAATCTTCATAGTGGTGGACAGATTCTATGTTATACTATGACTTGTCATCTGCTAACAACCATTGCAAACAGTTTAGATCCAGATCAGGACCGACTGAATGTCAGTCCTGATCTGGACCCAAACTCTTTAACATTCTGATAGTGTCCATGAAAGAGTTTTTTGAAAAAGTTAATTTTGAAAAAAAAGTCCACAGATGACAACAAAGCATGAAATATTACCCACCCTGCAAAGAGCATAGTGCCAGTTAAGCAAAAATTGTGAGCATAAAAGTGTGATTATTTCCTTATCCATAAGTTTAAACAAGTGTTTTGGGTGCTCAAAAGAACCGTCTCATTGAGACAGTTCTTTTGAGTACCTATAACATATGTTTTGGTTGAGAAAAAAGAAAATGGTTTTCAGTTACGCACTCTTATCTGTGGGTCTGAAAGAGTTAACATTTAGAAAGGACCATACAAACTTACTATATCAAACTAGAGGGAATAGAAAATGGCTAAAATGGGCTTAAATAATACCAGATTATCTTACTTGACACAATGATAACCAAGTATGCAATGATTACCAAGTACGCAATGATTACCAAGTATGCAATGATTACCAAGTATGCAATATTTACCTAGTATACAATGATTACCAAGTATGCAATGATTACCAAGTATGCAATGATTACCAAGTATACAATGGTTACCAAGTATGCAATGATTACCAAGTATAAAATGATTACCAAGTATGCAATGGTTACCAAGTATGCAATGATTACCAAGTATGCAATACCAAGTATGCAATGATTACCAAGTATGCAATGATTACCAAGTATGCAATGATTACCAAGTATGCAATGATTACCAAGTATGCAATGATTACCAAGTATGCAATGATTACCAAGTATGCAATGATTACCAAGTATGTAATGATTACCAAGTATGCAATGATTACCAAGTATGCAATGATTGCCAAGTATGTAATGATTACCAAGTATGCAATGATTACCAAGTATGCAGTGATTACCAAGTATGCAATGATTACAACCAAGTATGCAATGATTACCAAGTATGCAATGATAACCAAGTATGCAATGATTACCAAGTATGCAATGATTGCCAAGTATGTAATGATTACCAAGTATGCAATGATTACCAAGTATGCAGTGATTACCAAGTATGCAATGATTACAACCAAGTATGCAATGATTACCAAGTATGCAATGATTGGCAAGTATGCAATGATTGGCAAGTATGCAATGATTGGCAAGTATGCAATGATTACCAAGCATGCAATGATTACCAAGTATGCAATGATTACCAAGCATGTAACGATTACCAAGTATGCAATGATTACCAAGTATGCAATGATTGGCAAGTATGCAATGATTGGCAAGTATGCAATGATTACCAAGCATGCAACGCTTACCAAGTATGCAATGATTACCAAGTATGCAATGATTGGCAAGTATGCAATGATTACCAAGTATGCAACGCTTACCAAGTATGCAATGATTACCAAGTATGCAATGATTGGCAAGTATGCAATGATTACCAAGTATGCATTGATTACCAAGTATGCAATGATTGGCAAGTATGTAATGATTACCAAGTATGCAATGATTGGCAAGTATGCAATGATTACCAAGTATGCAGTGATTACCAAGTATGCAATGATTGGCAAGTATGCAATGATTACCAAGTATGCAATGATTGGCAAGTATGCAATGATTACCAAGTATGCAATGATTGGCAAGTATGCAATGATTACCAAGTATGCAATGATTACCAAGTATGCAATGATTACCAAGTATGCAATGATTGGCAAGTATGCAATGATTACCAAGCATGCAACGCTTACCAAGTATGCAATGATTACCAAGTATGCAATGATTGGCAAGTATGCAATGATTACCAAGTATGCAATGATTATCAAGTATGCAATGGTTACTAAGTATACAATGATTACAAGTATTCAAATAGAGTTAAAATAGAAAGAGTTAAAATAGTCCCTATCTTACCAGCTTTGGTCCTCCAGGAGTCCTCCTCTAGACCTTTGAGCAATGATGGAAGAACCAGTTTCACACCATGGGCTGTCAACATACCCATAACAGCCTTCGCCGTCTCATCAGCTGCCTGTATAAATAGAAAATACTGCTGAAAGAGTCTGCTCAATATAGGATCAAATAATTTTCTATGCCTTATCATCTGCTGTACCCCAAGGGTGGTGTTGAAACCTGAGCCTGAAAGGTGAAGGTTTTAACAACCCCAAGGGGTCTAGCAGATGTTAGTGTATCAGAAAAACCATGTTTGATCGTTATTGTTGCATTCCGAGTCATTTTGCCACTTGAAAAATTTAGAAAAAAACTTCGATTTTTTATTTTATTGCTATAATGGCGCGCAAATGCATGAAGGATTGGTAGGTTTTGAAAACGACTGTTCCAGAGCAAAAACTTATATCATCTAAAATCACTAAATTATGTTCATTTATATGCACATTACTGTTAATGACGTCAATTTATTTTTGTGACAGGCTAGAATGCATATTATGTATTGTTATACCTCACGTGAACTCCCCATACAAAACTTTCATAATCGAACGACTGATATTTTATAATATCACCCGTTGCTTCAGCGACGGCGAATACTGCCACGTGTTTGCCATAGCAGCGGGTGATATTATATAAATATAACATTCTTGAGAGGGTGCTAGTCGAAAATATCATCCCGAGGAATGTGATTATCAACCGAGGCGCAGCCGAGGTTGATAATCATATTTCGAGGGGTGATTTTTTCGACTAGCACCCTCTCAAGTCGTGAAGAATGTTATATTTATTTTATTATACCGATTATTATTCCTTTATTTTCTAACCATGGTGAGAGAATTTTCAAAGACAACGCAATGTGTAAAAAAGTACGAATGATTGAAATAATATCTTTCACAAAAGGATTGTGTTTGTAAACAGTTTGAGTCCTCAAGCTGGTCGTGATCATAAGCAAATCGTGCCTAATAATCAATGATGACTTCAAACACTTAAGGCTACTTAGCTTGCAGCGTCGCGGAAATCAACATTGTAGGCTAAATGGAGTTGCTGTAGATGATGCGGTTTTGTTGCAAAACAGAAAATTTCGCCTGATCTGCTCAATTTTGGTTTCAAAGTGTTCCGCTCGTTCTAACTAAGAAAACGAGTACCCACACTTTATGTTTCTGTCCACAAATAACGAAGTTATTGGGAGTTTTAAGTGATCACGCCATTGCTCATATATGTACATGTACTATCCGCCATTGTAAGTCAGTAGTGTCTCCTCGAGTAAACGAACCGTACGCGCATCTGCGGCGCGCATGTGATAGTTGAAATTATCGCAGGGTGATAGTCGAAATTAGCACCTGTCGGCCTATGGAGGTTTTACATAGGAATTCTATGTGAGGTATAATAATATAAAATATCAGGGCGGTCACATGATGCGCAACGCTGATGCGCGTACGGTTCGTTAACGCCAGGAGGCGTTCAACAGCAATGGCGGACATGATGCCTGATTTGGCGACTTTAAACTCCACATAACTTCGTTGTTTATGGTCAGAAACATAAAGTGTGGGTACTCGTTTTCTTAGGACGAGAGGAACACTTTGAGACCAAATTTGAGCAGATTAGGCGAAATTTTCTAGTTTGCATCAAAACAGCATTGTTTAGCCTACAGTGACGCTGTTTGGTATTTAGTTTGATGTCATCAGTTTTTATGAAGTAATTAGTTAAACGGAACGTCAGTGATCGGGTCGAGCGGACCAGATTGTTAAAAAATAATCATTTTTGTGAAAGATTTAATTTCATTCAAGCATATAGATAAGACGCTGTCAGTTTTTTCCCTTTGGATCTCCTCTCACCATGATAGTTCTATTGAGTAAGAGAAGGACTTCAGAAAATAAGGGATCTAATGTTCTGTTCGGTATAATAAAATAAATATTACATTCCCTGCGCTGTTGATAGTCGAAAATATCATCCCTCGTAATATGATTATCAACCTCAGCTGCGCCTCGGTTGATAATCACATTCCTCGGGATGATATTTTCGACTATCATCCGTGCAGGGAATATAATATTTATATTATGTACAAAAGCCATACATCAACAGAATGTGAGTAGCCTGATTGATACATGGGTTTTTGCCAGTTAAAACATGGCTGTTGATAGCGTGCAGCAAAGCTTTTTATGCAATAATGACTTATATTACTCTAGGAAATACAGCCAACTCTTGTTAAATAAAAGTCCACAAATCAAAATTTTGAGTTAGCAGTAGTTTGAATTAAGACTGTAGCAAATAATGTATCATCCTCTTTTTTTATCTTATCAAAAATATATCGCCATAGGTTCATCCAGTTGAATGGCAGGAAGAAAATGTGTCAGTGGGGCGACCTCATGAATAATTAGGATTTCAGGTTCAGATTGGTATCCCGGTCAGGACCAGATTGGTCTTTTTCTCAAGATTGATTTTGCTACTGGTAACCATGTAATTTTGTAAGCCAATGCCACTTGTAGCATGTGGGTAGATTGGGCTCATTAACCTGGGAGGTCCATCCATCTAGGAGTTTTTTCTAGGCATTTACACAAAACTAGAAAGTGTCAGCTATGCCAGAAACTAGCCTGTAACAACCTGGGAGACAGTAGCTTCAACAGCGGGAGTCAACAGACTGACTACCCCGTGCTGTAGCAGTGGTCCGGCCAAAAAGCACTTCTAATTCATGGTGCCAACAGTGGAGCACACAGCCCAAGTTGGTAGGGTACAGGAGGAGCTCTTGGGCTGCAGAAAGTGTCTGAGTTGGTGAAAGGAAAGGCATCCTGTCATAAAACATTGCTACAAATATACAAATGGCAGTTTTACCGAAAGTAAACTATGCTCTGTGTGCAGCTTGCCAGTTACCTGGAAGGGGGCCCACTGATGTTAAAGATGCTCCTGCACCTGCATGTTAATAAAAACCTTATGATATGTTGAGGGCACTTAAATGAGCTTTTTCACTGAGACATATTTTATGTACCCTCAACATTCCTTGAGACAGGTGCTTTTAAATTCCCAAATATATCTTTTGATAGAAAATCTCTGAGAAGGCTCTTAAAAATTCACAACATTCTGTGATATGGTTCTTTAAAACACAAACAACATATCTTTAGCGTTGACAGAGTATCCAAGGGAATGACTTTCTATCCACAATAAAAGAAACATAATACATGTATATATGTTTAGCTGCAAACAATTATCTTCACTACTTTGCCACTCAATGAAGCGATAAGTACTGAAATTTCTTGCACGTCGGATAAGGATATCAGATATTTTATCCTTGGTCAGAAATTCTTATCTTACCCAGGCTGCCACCTGAGGGCTTTAAATTGGTTGTATTGGAACTCATGCGCATGATTGTCAAGTGACGTCATTGCTATGTTAAAGTGACATCATCATGTCCTGTCGCATCTAAGCGTATTCAGGAACTTCAGGGCCCTTCCCCCGATCATGTCCTGTTGCATCTCAGCGTATTCAGGAACTTCGGGGCCCTCCCCCCCAGGATCATGTCCTGTCGGTTCTCAGCGTATTCAGGAACTCTCCCCCCACCCCCTCGGGGCGGATATTTTTATCCCACTCTCACACTCATTATAGATTTTTATACTCTTACACTGGCACATTTGTGTGACTCATTGGAAGCCATTCAAATATTTTCATGCAGAAAAAAAAACTGTCAACATTTTTCTGGTCTTAACAAGGGCCTTGTAGAAATTATAAGTCAAACCTTGGAAAACCTCAATGTTACCCTGTTGCTGTCTCCACTTACCTCTCGCACATACTGGTTGGAATCTCCAAAACACAGAAGCAGATGTGGCAGAATATGTACAACATAAGGTTCAAACAGTTTACCCAACATCGTACACATCATCTCGTAGGCAAATAGAGCACCTGAAAATGGAAGTACAGTAATCTCCCTTAACTATTTGCCAACTCAGTAATTTTGCATACTTAAAAAAAATTGTAGTCTGTTGATTTTTTTCAAAATCAAAAACTCTTTCAGGAATACCATCAGTGTCAAACAGTTTGGATCCAGATCAGGCCCGACATTCTGAATACAAACTGTTTGCAAAAGTTATCAGACAACACTAGTTGGCAAAGAGTTAAAGCACTAATCACAACTGCAGAAGAAGACAAACTTTGCAATACATTGTTTGACCAAAGGAGACCATAAGGCCCGACATTTTCTAATACATATTTTTATTACACTCCTGAAATCAATTTCATATGATAAATATCTATAACCAATTTCACTCACATGTTACTCTTCGGCTGCTAAATGTGACTAAATACCGTCTGCTAGTCCATTTAAAATGTCTCTGTAGCAAACAGTGTGGACCCAGCCTTTTGCGGATAATTAGAGGGCTGAACCTACTATCTTTTCCATATAACAAATATCATTTTCTTTTCTTTGGCCATTTTTATGGGCAATCCTTCATTAAGACTGTCCGATACGAGGTCCTTTAGCATACTATTTAGTGCCTTTCTTTGTCTGAACAGCTTTGTACTAAAACTATTATGTTTACTTTATTTAAACTTGTCCTGGGTTATACTTGTCCCAGGACAAGTAATCTGTCCTGTCTTACCTTCTCTTCTTCTTGGGTTTTTCTTATCTTTGACAGCATCTTCTAAGGTTGTCATGATCTCAAGTTGTTTAAGGGCCGTAATTCCCAGGCCCCTAACCAACCCAGCCAGACCATAGGCAGCTCCTTTCCTCTCTCCGAAATTCTCTGACTCTAACAACAGTTGTAAGAGTTTCTTTACCAATTCTGGGGCATCTGATTTGATGGCAGGTACCAAGGGTGGTAGACAATTAGCTACAGATTGTTGCACCTGAATAGAAATAGGATATGTGAGTGTGTGTTTGTGTTTAATATTCCACTAAAGGTGTGGGACCACAGTTTAAAGTTTCATCCGACAGACTGGAAAAGCTGGTGATCAAACATGTGACCACCGATTTACAAGGCAAGTGATTTATCCACTACTCCACAGAAATAGAAAAAAATATGAACATTACATCATGGTCAAAACGTTATACCGTATCTGTGTTATTATTTCATTATATTTACATTTTCAAAGCAAGCCTTAAATGAATCTTTAGAATTTTGCAACCATTCATAGCCTCATGAACGACATGAAATTCGATTGACAGCTGCCAAGCTCACTTGCTCGAGCATCACTTCGAATACATTCGCCAGATGTGACACTGGTGTTGTGATTGACAGCGAGCCACACCTGAGTTGCATGTGCAAAACAAAATTCTTGTTTGCTTCAGTTCACACTGGCTGTTCCGCTTTAATGCGATTAAATATTAAAAACAAAATTGTTTTATCTCCTAAATTATAAATAATTTCAATATACATTGTATTAGTTGATTATAATAAAATAAAAAAATAAGCAATAAATTAAATTTTAGGAAGGTTCATGGAATCGTGAATTCTTCGGGTCTCTTGTAAAGTTAACGTGTTACTTTGCAAGAGACCCGAAGGCTTCTTGATTCCATGAACCTTCCAAAAATCGAGTTTGTTTCTTAAATAGACCAGTCTGATCAAAAACTATTTGTTTGCTTTCTTCAACAAATTATTTATTGATAACTAGGATGGGTTAGACCAGAACATCAAGTGGAAGATTCTTTTTTAGAAATTCAGCACTTGAGTTCATACTGTAAATAGAGCTGTTCATTGTATAAGGTAAACTCAAACAGCATATTTTCATGTCAATCTATTCTCATGCTTACTTCAACCCCTCCCTGTACCAATCACATCCCTAGGTCATCACCTCCTGTGAAGGTGTCGACGAGGCAGATATAAGCTGTCCCATGATTCATGGGTGAAAGTTAAAAATTTCCAAAATCCTGAACTTCAGAAACTCCAATATCAAAACTTAAAGTATTACCACTAAATATTCCTAATTTCAAATGATCAATTGTCTTTTGGCAGACTGAAAATAAATCAGATAAGCTATTTAAATCTCCCTGAATCAGCATTTTGAGGCTGACTTTCTGTGGAAAGTCAGTCTCAAAATCCTGAATTCAGGAATAATCCAGAAAACTTTCACCCATGCAAATAGGTTTGACCTTGGGGTTGTCATTGTCCAGATCTTTGGCTAAGGAACCTTCCACAGACTCCTTACATAGACCCCATCCCCTTCTTCCAATCACCCCTAGAGTACTCACCTCCTGTGAAGGTGTCGACAAGGCAGATATAAGTTGTCCCATGATAGGTTTGACCTTGGAGTTGTCCTTGTCCAGATGTTTAGCTAGGGAACCCTCCACAGACTCCTTACATAGACCCCACCCCCCTTCTTCCAATCACTCCAAGAGTACTCACTCACCTCCTGTGAAGGTGTCGACAAGGCAGATATAAGTTGTCCCATGATAGGTTTGACCTTGGGGCTGTCCTTGTCCAGATGTTTAGCCAATGAACCCTCCCCACCCCCTATCTACCCATCACACCCTGGAGTACTTACCTCCTGTGAAGGTGTCGACAAGGCAGATATAAGTTGTCCCATGATAGGTTTGACCTTGGGGTTGTCCTTGTCCAGATGTTTAGCTAGGGAACCCATCAGAATGACAATACTCTGTCTAACAGCATCATAGCTTGCAGTTCCTGGGGCGTTAGACAGAAAATCTTCAAAAACTGGCAGCAACTCGGACACATTCTCCTGGAATGAAAAAATATTAACAATTAACATATGGGTCAACACACAAGATTGCCCTACTTATATTGCATCGGCAAGGAGCATAATCTTGCACACTACATGGCGCAAGTTAAACAAAAAAAAAAAAATAGCGTAAAATGGCGATTAATTTCCTACCCATCAGTTTAAACATGTGTTTTGGGTGCTCAAAAGAACCGTCTCAATGAGACGGTTCTTTTGAGCACCCACAACATATGTTTTGGTTGAGAAATAAGAAAAATAATTTTCTGTTACGCACTATTATCTGGGGGCCTGACACAAGCACCCCTTTCCCAAACACAAAGTATGGAAGTAGAGAAAGACTTGGTTAAAACTTCATACCTCTAGCTCTACAAGGTAGCTGCCACATGCAATTGAGTTCACACATGCAAAAAGTATCAAAATCTCATGTACTAGCTCATATATTTACAAGGTTCATTCAGGCAAGTTTGTGTAAAATTCAAGGACTTTTCATGGACTTTCAAAAGACTTTCATACTGTTTTCAAGGACTGAAAACTTATGAAAATACTGATTCACATTAAAATTCTAGTTTGTAAATGCTAGACTGCTTTACAAAAGATATAAGTTTTTGAAAATTAGTATAAAATTGTGGTACCTTCATTTGGTGCACCATATGCTTCACCAAATAAAGGCACCACCATTTTATACTGATTTAGATCTCCAAAGACAGTGTTGAATCCTCCTGTAAATGGTAAAATTCAAGGACTTTTCAAGGCCTTTGGGTATTTTCCCATTACTTTTCAAGGCAAATTTAATTTTCAAGGACTGTTCAAGACAATCCTGGATATTCAAGTACTTTTCAAGCCTGTGCAAGCAGAGTAGTGAGAAAGCCTGCTACTTAAGTTATTTACAGTTATGCTTCTTATGGTTTTGGATTCAACTGAACTTGAAGCCTGATGGCAAAATGTTTAGATTATATAGAAAAATGACCATTTATGGTCATTTTTTTAAAATGGTCATTTTTTTTATATAATCTATACATTTTGCATTTATGGTCATTTTTCTAAATAATCTATACATTTTGCATTTTTGGTTGTTTTTCTCTATATATATAATCTATACATTTTGCATTAATTCTAATTTTGCTATATAATCTATACACTTTGCATTGTGGTCCTAAAGCAAGACACATTTATCCTAGCTTAGTACTGGTTCAACCCAGGAAGACCCGTCCCTGTTTAACTGAAAGTTTGTAGATGGGACGTAAAGAATCAAAACAAACAAAACAAACAGGCAATAATTACAACTTCAGTATTGAACAATTTTTTTCAATGGATCCTGACAATAGTATGAAAAGTCCTTGCAATCATGAATGTAGAAAGGAGATAAAAATCTAATCAATAATAGAAAACCATAAGCAAATGGAAAACCATAATCAATTGCTTAACTCATATGCCCAAAAATCGTAAAATGATTAATCCCAGAAACATAATCAAATGGATATACCCTAAAATTGTAAACTGATTAATCCATAAAACATAATCGAATGGAAAACCATAATCAAATGGAAAACCATAATCAAATGGAAAATCCTAATCAATAGCTTCACTCATATGCCCTAAAATCGTAAAGGGATTAATCCATAAAACATAATCGAATGGAAAACCATAATCAAATGGAAAATCCTAATCAATAGCTTCACTCATATGCCCTAAAATCGTAAACGGATTAATCCATAAAACATATTCGAATGGAAAACCATAATCAAATGGAAAACCATAATCAATTACTATTAAATCATTTGGCCTAAAACTGTAAACTGATTAATCCATAAAACATAATCAAATCAAAAACCATAATTGAATGGAATACCATAATTGAATGGAAAACAATAATCGAATGGAAAACCATAATCAAATGGAAAACCATAATCAATTACTTTTAAATCATTTGCCCTAAATGAGTTAATTGATTAATCAACAAACCACTAGCACTTAGCCCTTACCTTTCCATGTACATTAATAGCGGCCAGGGCAGCTGTCCTCATGTGTGACCTCACTTCTGCACTCCGATCTCGTAAACCCTTCTGCACAAAGAAGTGAAACAGAGGCAGTAACTGATCCTCGGGCAGTATGGGCGATATCTTCTCGAGGGCCATAGCAATACCGCACCTAGCCGGCCAGTGGTCCAGCTGCAGATCAGATATCACACGACCAAAATCATCCAGTACTGGTGGTGGTAGCTGAAAACAAGAGATAATGTATAAATCACCATGGGGCAGTAATGGATGTTTTCCGAACCACACCCAGAATGTCACACAAGTCACCAGATAGTGTATATCTGATCAATACAACGATGACTTAGCTTTTGACATAGTCCCATAAACAAAACCCCATGTGTTCAATCTCCCACAATTAATCAAGGTTAACCTTACAGTTTGTTGATTTAACTCTTTTTACAGGGTTTTACATCAAGCTGAATGCTTGGGGGTCCTTGGGACTCAACTTTGATTATGATGGGAGTCCCATCATTGAAAATGAGGGTCCCATCTTTTGGTAATAATAAAAGTAGATACACAAGATTAAAAAGGAAATGACTAGACTTGTTTTAATAATTCTCCCTAACAGGTGTCGCAAAACATCAAGTCATCTTCGTATCTCAACCATTTGTATCAACCTAACCAGATAGATAGGAATTTCCGATCATTTTTCGGGGCTGTTTTCTTTTTTTATGGTTTTGACTTATCTGACTCTGAACAGCTGCTTGGTCCATTTCAGCATTTCTTTTCCCAAAAAAGCTTCTCAGGTCACTCTGTTTCTACATTTTAGCAGCCGTTTATTTCTTCCTAGTCATTTACGTGCTTGATATTAAGAAAACCCGGTATGTTACAAGGGTCTATGTCGATCGATAAATCAGAGCGGGAGCGAGAAATGATGAAATTTCAAAGCGCGCATGGCAAAATGAATTTGATTTGACTGTTTTGACACACCTCTCGATACTATTGGTTAAACAAGAGCACCTGTCCTATTTATTTATAAAAAAAGCCAGTAATTATGGGAAAACCTGAATCGTTACGAAAGAAATAAAAAGACTACTTCCTTTGGAATGACTCAGGGAGTTTGGGATTTTAATGAAAGGCATAACAAACATGTCTGCGTCTCAGTGAACGCAGGTAAGGTGAATTGACGGGTCCTACCTAATGGTTTATGCATATAAGACACAGGATATTGCGTCCTGTAAAACCCTGTTTGTATGCTGGGTAATTTTTCATGCGTTTTGTTGTTTGCTGATTTTTTTCTAAAATTAAAATTTATGAAAAATTCTTTCAGGAGTACCATCAGAGTGTCAAACAGTTTGGACCCAGATCATATATATTTTTACCTCTGATTTTTCCTCATATTTCTGCAGTAAGAGGTCAATTATTGTGGTGATATATTCCTGGTGATGTTTCAGGGCTGTTGCCAGCGTCTCTGCCGCCGCCTTTCGTATAATTTCTTCATTGTCTATGACATCATCGACGAGCGGACTACACATATCCTCATACGGCTCCTCCAGATCAAGGGAGGTAAGTAAACTGAAATAAGATCAAAGACTCATGTAGGCCAGGCCCCGTAGCACAGTCGGTAACATGTCTGACTGCAGATCCAAGGGTCGCGAGTTCGATCCCCGGCCCCATACTTTCGTGGAGATTGATCGTGAAATAGTTTCTACTGCCATTCTCCTCCCTTCTGCTGATCCAAGAAGGGTTTTTGTCAGTTACAAGCAAAAGCATGTGACAAAATACTGGTTAACCGCTTAGTCAAGCTTTCCCAGGAATAAGTGTGGTTAGGTGAACCGGCCATCCTGACATGACCATAGCTGTTGACTAGGATGTTAGGCATCAAACCAAACAAAATCATGTAGTCATAGAGAAGAAGCTATCCAGGTGACCAACCCTTAAACCACTGACAAAAAATGAATCTGAAAAATGACATCTGCTGAAGTCGTCTGCTGCAAATATTTGTTAACATCATTGACCAATTCAAGTACAGAGGCAAACAGAGTGTGGACCCATATCAGACTGCTCCTTTAGGAGCAGTCTGATCTTGGTCTACACTGTTTGAACAAGAGGCTTCTAAAAGATGTAGGAAGATGACAAAATCAGACGACAATTGTTGTGATTGGCACTTTAAGGGTTTTTCTTATTAACTTATGTGTAATGCAGGCATAGCTATTACAAAATTTTTAAATCTTAAAATTTGCAGTGTGTTTGTAATATAGTATCAATTTCAAGTTTAAATGATCAATTGTCTTTTGGTCATAAATTGAAAATAAATCTGAAGCGTAGCAAATCTGCCTAATTCAGTATTTTGAGGCTGACTGCCTCCCGAGATCGCTCGAGATTTTGAAAATTTCAGCCTTTCCCACTGTTTTCAACATCTCCCGCGGGACCTGCCAAACATTTATGGATGGAAAAACCATGCCTTATTGCTACAATCATGACAATTACAAACTAATAGAATAAGATAATTGAACCAGCACATAAGATTTGGTATTTATCAAATATGCATAAAAGCCTCCTTTAAATGCCCATGCTGACATAACTAGCGGGGCTAGAGGTCTAAACATTAGTTTAAGCCTTCCTCTATATCCATACTTTGTGTATGCCAGCAGCAAAGGTTCTGGTGAGGCTGTGTGTATGGGCAGGCTCGTCTGAGACTTTGCTGACGGCTGATGTGATAAGTACCCAAATTTCAAGTGCTGGCCCAAATAAAGGATCTTACCTTTCTGCAAGCTTCTTCACATTATCATCCACGTCATTTGACGTCACCCAGACCCTCTGAGCGATCTTCAGCCCCAGCTCAAAATTATCATCAATATTAGGTAGTACCATCACCAGACAATGTAGGGCCTACAATGACACAGTTATGAAGAACTATAACTCTACTGCACTCATCAGGGGCGGATCCGGGATTTCTGGAAAGGGGGTTCATATGTACAAAGGTGTGGGGAATTTGCTTTGCTGATTTTATCTCAATTTTTTCTTAAATATCCCATGAATATAAAATAATTTTGTCTCACTGAGACCAAATTATTTCATTTTCATAGGATATTTAAAAACGGCAGGACAGGGAGGGGGGTTCGAGCGAACCCTCCTGAACCCCCTCTGGATCTGCCACTGGCCATTCAGAGTGCAACAGTTAACCCTTAAAGCGCATATCATAACAAAAGTCATCTGCTTTTGTTGTCTGCTTCAATGTTTTACAAGCCTCATGGTTAAACAGTGTAGCTCCAGACCAGAATCTCTTGTAGATCTGAGTCCAAACTTTTGCCCACTACACTTTCATTAGTCAATAATGTTATCAAATATATGCAGCAGACAACATTTTCAGATGCATTTTTTAAGGTGCTTTAAGGGTTAATAAATCATCATTACCAGCCATCAGAGATTTTTTTCTGTTCTCAGGGGCCAACATTCAGCCCATTCCCAATGGAATTTAGGTGACCTTTTTCCCAATTCTGAAAAAAAATCTCAATCTTAAAAAAAAACACTTTTTTTTGAAGATTGGGACTTCCATTAAGTCACCACACACACAAGCTACATGATAACAAATTACTACTCCATCTTATTTCTCCTTCAATTTTTTGATGGCAAAAGTATGTATAATAGCTATTTTATTTTTTTTATTGACCAAAAATGACATATATGTGCACTATAACAAATTTCCCAATTTAGGAGTTTACCACATTAATTTTCCCAATCTGAAAGGCCATAGGGCCTCTTCCCAAAATGCAAAAAAAAAACTTGCCTGTAAATCGCCTGAATGGCAACTTCCATACATTGTATTTTTATCCGAATTTCAGAAAGATATCAGAAAGCTCATTTTAATAGTGTATGATTATTCTAAAAACTAGGTCAGAGGTCAAGGTCACAGTGACCCGGAAATGGTATGCCACACTCCGCCATCCCAAGATGCATTCATACACAAAATTTGGAATTCCTACCTCAAAAAATATAGGAAATATGCACAAGACTCAATGCCCATTCTAGAAACTAGGTCAGAGGTCAAGGTCACAGTGACTTGAAAATGGTGTGTGACACTTCGTCATCCCAAGATGCATGCACACACCAAATTTAAGATTCCTACTTCAAATAATATGAGATATGCTCCGGACACGAATATTCTAAAAACTAGGTCAGAGGTCAAGGTCACACTGACCCGAAACTGGATTGCCATACACCACCACCCCAAGATGTATCCACACACCAAATTTGGGATTCCTACCTCAAATAATATAGGAGATATGCACCTGACAAAAAGCGGGACGGATGGACAGACAGTGCGATAACTTGTGCCTCCCAAAATATTTACAACTTTACGCTGAAAAGTTTTATCTAAACCTGTGTATACTACACTATACCTGTAATGCCGATTCTCTACAAGCTGTACATGTTGACTTGAGCGAGTCTAGAAGTACATTGGTTTCTTCAGTGGTTACTGTGGCACATCCCTCGGCACCACTTGCACATCGGGCCACCTCTACCAGGGCCATATTAGCTAGCTGTTGAAGCTTTGTTACAGATGTACCTATCACATTGAGGAGCAACTGGAAGATCTCTTTTCTTGGTAGTAAATCTGGATCATACTAAAGGGAAAACAGATCAATAAATTATAACCCTTAATGCGCCAATCGCATCAAAAGTCGTCTGCTGTTCTCGTCCGTCTGCTGAAATGTTTAAGAAGTCTCAATGACAAACAATGTGGACCCAGATCTGTTCTGGGTCCACCCTGTTTGCTTCTATACTTAATTCGCCAGTAATTTTCGGCAAATATTTACAGCAGACGACTTCAGCAGACAACATTTTCAGATGCATTTTTTTCTTGGCTCTTTAATGGGTTAAAACGCTAATCACAACTAAGTCGTTTGCTTTTGTAGTCTGCTGAAATGTTTCAGAAACCTCTATGACAAACAGCACAGACCCAGATGAGACTGCTCCTATGCTGTTTGCTTTTGTACTTAAATTAGTCAGTAATGTCAGGCAATTATTTGGAGCAGGTACTCGTCATGGTGAGCAGACAAGTGGATTTTTCCAGCCCTGTCATTATTAATGCCCTCTGCTTTTTGTCTGGAAATTAACATCAATCTCAGACTTTAAACACCTTAACCCATGATAAAGCGTCACCATTAAACGCCTTAACCCATAAAGCGCCACCTATAATTTGCAGCAGACGACTATTTCAAATTTTGCCGCTTTTTAAAAAATAACAAATAAGGCATGATATTTCATGAGAATCGTCTGCTGGCAGACGATTCTCATGAAATATCATACCTTATTTAACTGAAAATTAGGGAAAATGTTTCAAAAATTTGTCGTCTGCTGCAGTCGTGATTGGCGCTTTAAGGGTTAAACCTGTAGTTGATTCTTATATTAAACTAAAGCAGGGGTGAAAAATTCAATAAAAATTTCTACTTGTAATACATGCCCATATGTATTTGTAAATTCAATAATTTACATTGGAAAGTCAAATTTGCATGGCGAGCAGACAAGTAGATTTTTTCAAGCCCTGTATAGGGCAACACATCAGACCCCAAGGTTATACAACTTTTTTCATGCTCAACTCAACTGAGCATTGAATTTCAACTGCTCATTAAAACTAAAATGCTTAAAAATAAAGACTTTTCTTGCTTTCAAACTCTCGTAAGTTGTATCTATCATACTCATAAATGTTAAAATGCCAACGATTGTGAAAAGCAATTTTCAGTTTTTGGCTCTTGAGGAGGCCAAAATAGCCCCTTAATGCACGCACCCCTTTTATGCTCAGTGGAGTTGGAACACAGATAGGGAAGTATTCATGGCAGTAAATCTGGATCTAACTGAAGGAGAAAAATTGAGAACATTTTATTTGAGATTGCTTAAGAAATTTATTGTTCACATTCGAGTCAACAATTTTTCAGTCATGTCCGGATGTTTTCTTGGGTTGAACCAGTACTAAGCAGCAGATAAAGTGTCTTGCTCAGAGACACAACACAGTGACTCCAGTGAGTCTGGAAATAGCAACCCTTTGATCCCCAGTCTAACACTCTACCAACTGAGCCACTGAACTTAGCAATATACTTTAAATTCAGAAATTTTTGCGGGAATTTTATTTTCACAAATAGCGCTAAAAGACAGATTTGCGAGGTAAAAAATTCGCGACTAGGACATTTTTTTTTTTGTTTGATTTGATTCTTAACCTCCTATCAACAATCTTTCACATTAGGATTAATGTGTCTTGCTCAAGGACACAACGCAGAGACGCTGCTGAGGCTTGAACCCGCAGACCCTCTGTCTCGAGTCACGCACTCTACCACTGAGCCACTGTGCTCCCTACAACTAGGACATGACTTATCTATATCAGTAAACGACTAAATGTTCTCGCCATTTCGCGAGGTTTTGTTTTCACGAAACTTGGCATATGCGAAGTTTCGTGAAAATAAAACCCTCGCGAAAATTTGTGAAATTTACAGTAAAAGTGAACTCTACCTTTCTGTCAACATCTTCCTTCTTCAGTCTGATCTCAGCATGCTGGCCAATCACCTTCAGCGCCATGGCAACCACCTTCTCATCCCCACCCACTGCTTCTCCACAGTTTAATAACTCACAGTTCAAAAAATAAAATATGAAAGCAAAGTTTGCAGCCGGGTACATGCCGGGTTCTGAATCGTCATCCTGGTCTTCTGAGCCCTGGGCGACTGATTCGGAGTACAAGATATTGATTATTCTGGATGCCTGTTTGGCTTGTTGTTCCTCGGACCAGGCTTTATGGCAGGCACACTCTGGCTGTAGTAGTCGCACTGTAGCATTACTCACCAGAGAACCTGTAATATAAGGCCAATTAAAAAAATAAGTGTGTTTCGGGTAACGGGTCCGAAAATTTTAGGTAGGGTAGGCACACATTTTTTTTTAATGATTTTTTTTCCTGGAAAAAAATATAATTTTATGCATTTTAAAAGGCATTTCGCCTTTCAAAATGCATAAAATTATATATTTTCCAGAAAACCTGAAAAAATTCTAGGTAACTGGTAAATTTAGGTAGGGTCTGGTTACCCTAAACACAGTTATTTTTTATTTTGGTCTTAGTGGAACACATCTCAGTCAGCTCGTAACACAAAAATAGTGTTGTTGCCTCCCATTAACTCTTTAAATGAAGAGTAATTTTTCATGATGATTTTGTGGTTTTCTTGATTTTTTTTTAAACAAACTTTTAAAAAAAAATCTTTCAGGAATACCATCAAAGTAATTCGGATCAATATTGAAATTTTAGCTAAGCCTGGCCTCGAGGTTATAAAAGTTTTTTCATGCAACTCAACTAGATTCGAAATTCATCATGCTCATAAATGTTAAAATGCCAACAATTGTTGGCATTTTAACATTTATTAGCATGGTGAATACATCATTGGACAATTTATAAGCAAGAAAAGTCTTTATTTTTCAGTATTTTTGTTTTTAAGAGCAGTTGAAATTTTATGCTCAGTTGAGTTGAGCATGAAAAAAAAGTTTTATAACCTTGGAGCCTGATCTGGGGCTGAACTGTTTGCAAAGGTTATCAGCAAATGACAAAAAAATCTTCACTACCAGGCGAAGAGTTTAAAGTTTATAGGACCAGACTGTTCATTCAGCTTCTTCAATATAATGCAGTTCCTTTATAATGCTATGCTATAGGTCCATATGAATAGACTGTGTTATAAGTGACTCATGTTATAAAGGGACAATTTTTACAAAGGAATTATAGGAAAATGATCATTTCATGGTCATTTTCCTATAATTCCTTTGTAATATTCCATGGTAAAAACAATTGAAGGCCACATGACTGTGTTATATCCAAAACTGTGTCAGGGGACAAAAGTATTTCAATATTCCACTTGTCCTGCAGGACAAGTGACTTATAATTTTCACTTGTCCTGCAAACACATGTACTTGTCCTTTATAAGCATATGCAATAAGGGAGAAATATGCAATATGACTTCCTCGAGTTATTCTTCGCAAAGCACTCGTCTTATAGGATGAGTACTTTGGCAAGAATTACTCATCCTTTCTAGATTACACTCGTAATTACAAGTGGAGGAGTGGAATTTTTGTCTCCTGTGGGTTATAATGAGGTATATTATAAAGGGACTACACTGTATACAGTAAAACCTCAATAACTCTAAATCTGCTTATAGTACCTGCTTAAGTCTAATTAAATTTGGGATGCCACAGAATGCAGATTATGGGGCATATTTTCAAATTCCTTTCATTTTTGGGGACGGATGTTAGTCCGTTCCCCAATTTTAACAATAGCGTTTTGACCACACGTCGTAATTTGCTCTTGCACTGTTGAACACATCAATATGTTACCATTAATCCCAATTTTTCAGCATATGTGTTGCAAAGTATCAGGTTAAATGGTTGATTTAGAGGCAGAGAGGTAAACAGTTGATTCTGGATCAGTTACTTTCTGAGAAGCCGGCTGATATGGATCTACATTGTATTCAAAACAGGGCATTACCAAGCCGCATGATAAGGGATTAATACAATCCTAACAACACCTATTAAGAAGCTTCCGCGTAAAAATAGTTCCAACTTGTTTCGTGTTTTTTATTGTCGTTGTTGTTTTTGTCTTTTTAAAAAAAGGTCTAGATCTACAGTAATTGAGATTTATCTGCTCGATTTCAAAAAACCAATCATAAATATATGTAAATTATTATCGCGCAATAATAAATTTATATAATAAGCGACCACGTGAGCAGGGAACCAGTTGATACATATACAAGAATTGGCTTTTTAAAAAAGTTAGCGGTCGTTTAGCGATATGATTTTAAGTCGTCTTACCCACTACATACTTGTGTTTGAACCTCTCAGACTTGTCCAATTGCATTAATATTTGTTCTAAGTTTTGATTATTAATATCCCAGCTGTGATTTTATATTTAATTTTTACAATTTAATACATTTTCCCATTTAATGCACCCTGGAAAATGCAAAAGCCAAAAGGTAAATAAAATCTAAACCTGTTGACTGTACAATGTGCATACTTCACGGAGCCTTCGTTTCTAGCATAAATGTGAACCATATCACCATTTAAGTCAACACGACCTTTTGGTACTTAACGCATTGTCCAGTGACGAAGACTCGGGCGACTCCGTGCAAACATGTGCAGACTCGCCTTCGCAGTCGCATTGTTGAGTGTCTCAGGCAAATGTGCAGACTCGTCATGCATTCGCTGCTCGTATTAGCGACAACCCAATCACCATTTGATCAAACACGCGACATTTTAATACTGTTGCGAAGGCTCAGACGAAACTGTCAGCGCAAATATGCAGACTCGCCAAAGCCGTAGTCACTTCACAATGCGATAAGTGTCAAAATCTCGTGCTCTCTCAAATGGCGATTTCGGTGTCGTTTTTGCAAGCAGAAAATGCTCTAAAGAACAGGCTCACCTAATGATTCATCACAGTTCCAAAATATCATGTGGTGGCTCAAATGGAAATATGTGTTCCAGAAGCGAAGGTTCTGGTGAGTCTGCACATTTGCACAGGCTCGCTTGAGCCTTCGTAACAGTATCAGAATCCCATGTGCATGCTCGATCGGCGGTGTGTGTGTCATTTATGCGAGCAGCGAGTTAAGGCTCTGGTGAATATTCACAAGGCTGCACAGGTTCACCTGAGCCTTTTGTCAGTCGACAATCTAATAAGTACCAAACTCTCTTGCTGGCCCGAAATGCGCTTTCGCTGTCATATATGACTTCAGTGAATGCTCTGGTGAGTCTGCACATTCGCACAGGCACAACTGAGCCTTCGTCACTGTACCAAAATTTTTTGCGTTGGCTCAAATGACGACTTGTGTCCTATTCATACGAGCAGCGAAGGCTCTGGTGAGTCTGCACCAGTAAATACAACAACGGGGTGCAACCATCGTTGCGTTATTTCAATGCTCACTTCAAGGTTATGAAAATCCTCAATAAAACTTTTATCAAGAAAATGTCATTTCATGGAGGTATAATGCTGCCTATGCTTTCATCAATATAGGCTGCTAACTGACTCAAGGGTCGTTGTCGACTTTTGAAAAGTGGTACGATCTTGAAATGTAGTATGCGTCTTTCGAGTGTCAAAGGCACGTGTGTGTGTGTGTGTGTGTGTGTGTGTGTGTGTGTGTGTGTGTGTGTGTGTGTGTGTGTGTGTGTGTGTGTAGGGGTGGGAGGGGGGAGCACGAGAGAAACCACCCCTCTCGTTGGGGGATAGGGCCTCCCTAAAGAAATATTTCTAATTCAAAATGTCCGTAAAAGCGATTCTAATGCATTTTGAGGTCATATTTTTCTAGTGAAGCCAAGTTTATTTTTTTACAAGCATTAGCTTTTTTTTTAAAAAATGCATATAGCAGCTTTTTGAACCCTCACCATCAATGCATTAACACATATTTCGGCCCATCGGCGGTGGCGGTGGACAGTTTCTATTTCTCAACCAAAACATAGTTGTGGGTACTCAAAGAATTGTCTCAATAAGACGGTTCTTTAAAGCATCCAAACATATGTTTAAATCTCTACCAAGGCATATGTTGTGGATAATCAAAATGGAACTGTCTCATCTTTTGAGTACCCAAAGCAAATATTAAAACTGATGGACAAGAAAACATTCTCACTATTACGCTGGAATTGTTTGCTAATCTAGACCTATGATTCTATATCGAGAGAAGACTCAACAAATCAGGTTGCGCATCTACAACATTACTACGGGTTAACACGAAATCATGTTTGATTCGAAACAGCATAATTTTATATTATGTTTTCTGTTTCTTCTCAGCTCACAGGGGTCGGCAATGATGATTTAAGACCACTTTGATGCACGCTCACTATTATACTTTAATTGTAATTGGTGCCACTTTCTTAATCTTATTTTTTGTAACGTCCGCTTTTCACACCCTGATGCCCCAAGAATGTGTGTGTGTGTGTGGGGGGAGGGGGGGTTGGCTGAGATTTTCATATATATACGTAGGCTGGGACCATTTGAAGCCAAGTTTATTTTTTTACAAGCATTAGCTTTTTTTTTAAAAAATGCATATAGCAGCTTTTTGAACCCTCACCATCAATGCATTAACACATATTTCGGCCCATCGGCGGTGGCGGTGGACAGTTTCTATTTCTCAACCAAAACATAGTTGTGGGTACTCAAAGAATTGTCTCAATAAGACGGTTCTTTAAAGCATCCAAACATATGTTTAAATCTCTACCAAGGCATATGTTGTGGATAATCAAAATGGAACTGTCTCATCTTTTGAGTACCCAAAGCAAATATTAAAACTGATGGACAAGAAAACATTCTCACTATTACGCTGGAATTGTTTGCTAATCTAGACCTATGATTCTATATCGAGAGAAGACTCAACAAATCAGGTTGCGCATCTACAACATTACTACGGGTTAACACGAAATCATGTTTGATTCGAAACAGCATAATTTTATATTATGTTTTCTGTTTCTTCTCAGCTCACAGGGGTCGGCAATGATGATTTAAGACCACTTTGATGCACGCTCACTATTATACTTTAATTGTAATTGGTGCCACTTTCTTAATCTTATTTTTTGTAACGTCCGCTTTTCACACCCTGATGCCCCAAGAATGTGTGTGTGTGTGTGGGGGGAGGGGGGGTTGGCTGAGATTTTCATATATATACGTAGGCTGGGACCATTTTTGGGGGTTCAAAATCTTGAATTATAATATTTTTGGGGGGTTTCAGAAATATCATTATTTTTGGGGGTATGAAGATTTTGTGGATATATCATAACAAAATTGGACTGGTTTTAGAGGTCATTTCTATACATTTCAGGGATTTCAGGGGTTTTCTTAAAGTCAATGTGCAGGATGGGGATATAATTTTGGGTAGCCCAAAATTACAAATAATTTTTGGGGTCTGGCTGATATTCCCGATATATTTTGGGGGTAGACAGTAGATGCTGGGTCCAAGCCTACGTATGAAGAAAAACATGAGAGTACATAATAATGTCTAAGTTCAAAACTCCCAAATATACTATCAAATGTGCACAAAATATAGGCTGCACATGTTCAACGTGGGAACAACCATAATGCAAAGTTTGAATATAAAAGAATGAAAGCTGCTGGAGTTACAGATTACATAAACGAGACACCCAAACCATTTCGGATGGAAAAATGTCCAAGTTCAACGGAAAATATTTTTCAAATGTGCACAAAATAGGAGGTACACACGTTCAATGCATGAATGATCAATCATTATGCAAAGTTTGAATAATAAAGATATGAAAACTGTGGGAGTTACAGATTACACAAACTAGACACCATCTAAGCATTTTTAACGTAAAAAATACCTAAGTTCAAGACCCCAAAACACGAAACAAAATATTTGGGGAATGTGCTCCAAATCAGAGATGCACATGTTCAATCGTATCATCATGCAAAGTTTTCATATATAGGAACGAAAACTGTTGGAGTTACAGATTACACAAACTATACACCCAAAGCCATTTCGGAGTGAAAAAAATTCTAAGTTCAACACCCGTCAAAAATTGAGAAAATATTTTTCAAATGAACACAAAATAAGAGATGCACATCTTCAATGTGTGAACAATCATTATGCAAAGTTTGAATATAAAGGAAAGAAAAGTGTTTGAGTTACAGATAACACAGACCAGACACCATCTTAGCATTCTGGAGAGAAAATATGTCTAAGAGCAACGCCCCTCAAAAATAAGAAACTTGATATTCATGAATTATGCACAAAATAGAAGGTGCACATCTTCTATATGTGAACAATCACTATGCAAAGTTTTAATAGAAATGAATGAAAACTTTTGGAGTTACAGATTACAAAAACTAGGCACCCTAAAAGTATTGCGGATGGATGGACAGACGGAAAGACGGACTCTCTTACATATGGATTCTTGTTGGTTGCCAATAAAGCGTAAGTACCCAACAAATCCCAGAAAAGTTTAACGGAATAAACTTCATTTTGAGTTAATATTGCCTAGGTTACATTTGCTACGGTCGTCGTACGATTTATTTGTCTACGATTTTCTCTACGATTTTTTCGGCATCGTAGGCGGCTAAAAGCTACGACGTATGTGTTTACATTGCTTACGATCACCTTACGATTTCTTTCGGCGACAAACTAGAACAAAAGTTTACAGAGACCTTGCGGATATCGTACGACAACCGCAAGGTTATCGTTCAATCATCGTGTTATCTTCATGACCTCCCTATATAAATCACACGATGCCCGTACGATGACCTTGCGGAAGTCGCAAGGAGTCGGTACGCTGACTGTGCAATTGTCGTGTAATTATGTGCATGGATTCAAACGGCTATCCATGTTCATTTTTGCATTCCATTTGAACTATGTTTCAAAGTCATGTGATCACAAATCGTGATGTGAAGAGGCTAGTGTTTTAGTTGAACATGGTCCCAAGGTAGGAAACAGCGTGATACCTTTGTGTATATTTTAATGTCGATTTCTAAGTTCTGCAGTTTTCATAAAGTTTAAATCACAGAATATTGCAACCACTTTTTTATAGTACACTTTTATAATTCGAAAAGTAGCACTTTAATTGAAAATATAAAGATGCTTTTATTGTATCAGCGTAGACTAAAACGCTTATTATGGTTTTATTCAGTTTAATCATTCAAAGGCACTCTACGGCCAGCAACACATAAAATCTGCGTCATAAGCAAAAATGAAGTCGTTGCATGCGAACAGCAAAGGTACTGATCAGAATGCGCTTTCTTCCACTCGGCCTGGTCAGCACATTTGCCATTCGTTTTCAGTAAAATACATTTTGTAGAACATTCATTCATTCAAATTTCAATGTTCGAACTAGTCACATCTTCTCACTTCGAGATTTTATTCCTTGAAGTAATACTCAAATTCAAATCCCAGAGTTATAAATCACAAAAATATCTGGACTTTTTTTTAATCTTATCTAATTAATTAAACCCCTTATCCAACCAGCATTTTATATACTGAAAATGCATATGCATTTCACGTTAGGTGCATATTTTGAATTGCTCTTCAGATAATTTTATCATGGAAACATACTCTATGGGCCCTGATTAGCATGCACGGATCCAGAAAGTTATGTCAGAGGGGGTCCAACTCAACTTTTTTACTTGATAAGGGCGAGAGGATCCAAATACCACTAATTATTGGCCCGCTAGCGAAACGTCATTTTAAATGGCGTTTCGCTGGCAGACCGATGCTGGCCCGTCATGTAATGCTGGCTTGGTACATGTTTAGCTTTGAGATTTTCTACGGGATCTGGACCAGTATTGATAAAAAAAACTATATTTTTGTGATTTTCCAGGGGGGGGGGGTCTGGACCCCCTGTCCCCCCCTCTGGATCCGCTCATGATTAGACTGCTTCCATCAGCAAACTGAACTGTGTCCATATTGAGTCACACTGAGTGGTGGTATAAGAAACATCACCTGAAGACAAATATTGAAATGAAACAAACAGCTAATGATAAGTCGCAAGGCGAACGCACGATCATCGTGCCATCGCCTTAGGGTTACCGCAGGATGACCGTCCGATGTCCATACGATTTTATGGGCCCTGCAAAGGCATCGTACGGCGACCTTGCGGGCTCCTTACGACTATCGCAAGAGTGTACGATCATTTTTGGGCCAAGATGACAATCTAAAACCCTGCGTTGTCCTCACGATCATCGTGCGGTGCCCGTACGGGGATCATACGATGTCACTGCGATGTGTCTACGGGCTACGGGCTTACGATTTTTTTCAAATTTGTCATTGTGCGGAGTTAAACAAAATCGTAGAGGCCACGATGCCCGTAAATCCGTATGATGATCGAAAGGTCTCCCTGCGGAGGCGGTACGGAAATGGTGATTTGGACATCGTACGGGCATCGTATACTCGTAATAAGGCAAATGTAACCGAGGCATTAGCTCCCTTTATATGCAAAAGAGGTTTATTCCGTAATTGATTTTGGAGATTTAAAGTACCAAGAAATTTCGGAAATTTAAAGTACCCAACGAGAGTCCATTCGTGAGTACGAACGGACGGAGTGGACCTACTACTAGACCTGCTTTCGCTGAGGCCACGCAGGTAATAATAATTATGAAACAAGTATTAGCCTAAAAAGCTGGTGGTCGTTTAACCTGATTATAATATGTATTCATGCACACTGCATGCTTCAATTTTTAACTTCTCGAGCCTGTCCATTTACAATGGTTCAAAGCTCTGAGATATAAACGTCAGAGCTGTAATTGTTTACCATTTAAAACGTGCTTCCATCGCGTATAGGTCTACTCTTTTTATGTGGCTGGATTTTAAGTACCCGGCTTATGCATGGCCATTTATAGTCTATCGTGAACAAGATATGTTATGATAGTGGATCTAGCATGCGACACAATTATGGAACGTTATTTGACAACATTGGACAGCCCATTTTTACGATATTTTTTTTTCTAAAACTGAGGCCAGAAAGCAAGGTAACAGTGACACTGAATGATATTCGACACTCCCTGACCCCCAGGATGTGTCCACAAACCAAATTCGGGATTCCTATATCATATAATATAGGATTTATGCTCGTGACACGATTTTTCTAGATCTGAGGGCATATGTTAAGGTAGGGTACGCGACGCACCGTGACCCCAAGATACATGAATTCACGAATTTTGGCATTCCTACTTCAAATAATACAAGAGATATGATCCCAACATTATGTCAACACTGAAACACTGTCTCAGAGCTGACAACAGCAGAAACCACTTGGTGCCTAAATTAATTTTACTGGACAGATCTTCACTCTAGATGGATTCTGCTGAAGTCAAAAGCTGAGAAAGAATAGTATCTTAATTTGACCATATGTACATACAAATGGACGGTGATACTAAAGTATGAGAGTAAGTCCTGTTCCTTCAGCAATTAAGTACCTATAGTCTTATATTGTAGATACGTATGCATAACCATTAATAGTCTATAATAAAACTGTTTACCGTGTCCGTTATATGGCAGTACATCAATTCATATCTAATTCCGTGTGATGTAGATACAAATAAGAAATGACAATTTATATAGGAACCAAGTGGTTTCAAATTTTGATGCTGCCAGTTCTAAGGAAGTGGTTTTGATGTTGATTAATTGTTTATTGTTTCTTCTATTTTTTTGTCTTGGTCCTTGTTTGGCTTTTTTGTTGTAAGGTTTTAGTTAACCATTCTTGTTAGCTAAATCACAGGTTGTACAAAAGGTATCAAACTAAAAATCTCCCTATTTGAAGACTTGAACGCTTAAATACAGCCGTCCCCATCAGTACTCTCAGTGCTTTGATTTCTTATCATAATACTGTAGGTACCAACAACATATACCAAGATGCAATTTCACATGATGACGTTACTTGACGTCCTGGGTAAGATAGCATGGGTAAGATAAGTTTGTTCGATTTGATTCTATAAGTCCCATCAACAATCTTTCAGTTAAACAGGGAAGGGTCTTCCTGGGTTGAATCAGTACTAAGCTAGGATAAATGTGTCTTGCTCAAGGACCACAAAGCAGTGACGCCAAAGAAGCTCAAACCCGCAGCCTCTCGGTCTTGAGTCAAGCACTCTATACATACCTAATAATGGATCTGTAAAAGATGATGATCCTAGCTTTATGAATATATCACTACTCCTGGGAGCTGCCAGAGGAGATTTCAGGAGCGGGAGTAGGACCCTGCACAGATCTTTCATGTAGAGACACGTTGAAGAACTATTTCCATTGATCAATGACTGCAGTAACTGGCAGCTGCGACAAACATCAGTGTCCAACTGAAATTATAAAATAAAATTTATTCTAATGCACTTGCTTTTATAACGCGACTTCTGATTGGATAACGTCAAAAATTTGTGACAGTATATCCTGCAAAATACTGTAGGAAACAGTTTGACGTCATTAATTACGTCACATTACCTTGGATGACCTGTGTCATTATGCGGCTTGCATCGCTCCAATTTGAGACAAAACTGCAGAAGTGCATAAGAATGTGGATAACCATATTCAAAATTGCATAATATTTTTATTATTTTCTTACCAATTAACTTAAACATGTGTTTTGGGTGCTCAAAAGAAACGTCTCATTGAGATGGTTCCTTTGAGTACCCACAACATGTTTCAGATGAGAAATAAAAAAAAACTCTTATCTGGAGGCCTATAATATTGTTGAGGTGGTAAACCTCAACCATTTAACTCTGTGCCTGCAAGCATCAAATTATGTCGTCTGCTGATGATCTTTGCAAGCAGTTTGGACCCAGATCAGGCCCAACAGAATGTCGACCCTGATTTCAAGCCAAGCTGTTTGACACTCTGATGTTATTCCCAAAAGAGTATTTTGAAAAAAGTAATGTTGAAAAACATCTGCAAATGACAAAAAAAAATTATGAAAAACTACCCATCTTGCAAAGAGATGTAAACTCACCAGCTGTAGTCTTGCTCGGATTTCACTCTCTTTCTTCAATTGGGCCTGTAATAGTTCCTCTTGCTTTTTGGTGAGTTTAGGGGCCGCTTCTGCTGGCTTCCCCTTTTTTCTCTCAAGTTCCTACAACACATAACAAAAAACTTAGAATCCATACATTTAAATTTTTAACCCTTAAAGCGCCAAGAAAAAAAAGCATCTGAAAATATCGTCTGCTGAAGTCGTCTGCTGCAAATATTTGCCGAACATAACTGGCAAATTAAGTAAAGAAGCAAACAGTGTGGACCCAGAACAGACTGCTCCAATAGGAGTTGTCTGATCTAGGTCCACAGGTTTGCCACAGAGGCTTCTTAAACATTTCAGCAGACAAGAAAAGCAGACGACTTTTGTTGCGATTGGCGCATTAAGGGTTAAG
This sequence comes from Loripinus fragilis, assembly GCA_964019695.1. Taxonomy (NCBI): domain Eukaryota; kingdom Metazoa; phylum Mollusca; class Bivalvia; order Lucinida; family Lucinidae; genus Loripinus; species Loripinus fragilis. Next base: position 60,858,557 of record OZ026525.1, on the reverse strand, counting down.
CGCCAAAAGATACTGTAGCAGATTTCAAATTTTGTGAAACCTTTTTTGGATAAAATGAGTCTTTGCGTCATGAATATTAGCACAAAACATCAAGCTTTATACAGTGAGGTCTCTTTAAAATGCTATGCTTGGGTTAATAGTAATGGAATGTGTTATAAAGAGATGATTTTTCAAAGGAATTATAGGAAAATGACCATGGTCATTTCTTTAATTCATTTGTAAAATTTCATGGTAAAAAAATTTAGGAGCCACAACATGACCATGTTATATCCAAATCCTTGTAATAACAAGTTGTGTTGTATAGTGACTGCATTAGAGCAGCAACAAAATTTGAAAAGGTTGTCAGCTGCAAACTTGATGTGGCATTTTAGGGCTTTAAACCTTAAAAATTATTTTCTCCATCACAGAGTAGAGTTATTTTATAAGGCTTGATCTGTCAAGTCTTGTATTCTCCAACAAGAACAATTTCATCACCTAAATTGCCATCTCCTGCTGTTATGATTGAAGATTTAATACTTAAAGCGCCACCTATAATTTGCAGCAGACAACAATTTCAAATTTTGCAGCTTTTTCAAAATTAACAAATAAGGTATTATATTTCATGAGATTTGTCTGCTGGCAGAGGATTCTCATTAAATATCATACGATTTTTTCTGGAACTTTGTAGAATCTTCCGAATTTATAAATAGCTTTATCTATTGGTTTCTCCAACATTAAAAGGCTATTGGCTGTACGGAAATGATGCTGTTGTGGTGCTTGATTGAAAAATTTGGCTTTGAAAAAGGGGTATTTTTAACAAAAATCAATTTTAACATAAAGTTTTCCATGGAGATTTCTGGAAAGGGACTACTTTATTTTTATCAACAAGCATCGTCCTTGATAGGTAACCAAACTAATCACAGGACAAACATGCGTTTGCCTTATTAAACCAACTCTCACTATGAGTCAGACTATGCGTGCATTTGTATTGTGATCAATGGCAAAATACGAAGTGTTCCTTTAAATATTTTGAGCAGTGTATTTCAGCAGAAGACAAAAGCAGATCACTTCAGTTGTGATTGATGCTTTATGGGTTAAAAATAAATTTATTAAGATTGAAATGTACAATGATAAAAGATCAACTCACCTTGCGAAGTTCAAGGTCAGCCATTTGCTCCTTGTACGAATAGAGCTTGTTTTCTCTTCTTATGTTCTGGTCGTGTACCACTGTCTTTTGAAGACTGAAATAAAAACATACACTACAGTCCCTTTTAAACACACTTTGTTATAACACAGATTTGGATATAACATGGTCACATGTTGTGGCTCTCAAATTTTTTACATTTGGAATTTTACTAAGGAATTATAGGAAAATGACCATTCCTAAATGTAAAATTGTACCTTTATAACGCAATTTGCTTATAAACACGATCCTTTCCTATGGACCCCAAATATAATGTTATAAAGGGACTGTGCTGTACAATAAAAAAACCCTGATTATGGGCACAGATATGCCTGAACAGATAAATGAGCCAGCTCATGAGATTATAAGGCCAGAATTTTTTTTATAAGTTGATTTATAAACCCACCTACTGTAATTTTCCGGAAAGTAGAGAAAAAAATGAAATTCAATTTCTAAAATTATTTTTTTATTTTATCCACAGACTCCAAATATTATTTGTTTCGTTGAAAAAAATAATATATTTTTGAGGTTCTATCTGTGTAGTTTTGAGATAGACAATGTTAAAGGTGATTGTCCTGTCCCGATTTTTAGAAAAATGATGAAATATTTAAAGATTTAATGCAGACTGTTGGTTTACCTTACTAGTTTTACTGTATTTTCTGGAGATATTAAAAAAAAAGCTCTGCAAAAAAAAAAAGCTCTGAAAATGACCAGTCAACTGGTCATTTTCAAAGATGTTTTTCTTTTTTTTTCCGTCCCCCTCCCTCATTCTGAAAAAAAATTCCCGTAAGTCATCTAATAAAAAAATTCTGGCCTAAGCTGAGCACATTCTGTAAGTCCTGAACTGGATCCAAACCGTTTGACACTCATGTTCCTGAAAGAATTTTTCGAAAAAGTTAATTTTGAAAAAAGTCAGCAGACCAAAAAAAAAAAGCATGAAAAATTACCCAGCATGAAAAATGTTAAATAACACATCGAGTGTGTACTAATTAGAGGATGTGCTATAATTAGGCTGAGTGCTGTTAGTTTCTATCCCAGTTTAACATCAATTTATATGACTCTGGGACAAGGACCTCTGACACTTTGATAGGCTATCTGCCTATTTTTCAAATGCCTCCAAAATCTTACCTATGCATAAGATATCACCAGTGATATTTTATCCTTTTGAATAGGACGCTTGGTGTATTAGGAATGAATTAAGGTCATAATTAGACAGACAGACCCCTGAGACAAAACAAGAGACGCTACAAAAGAGGGTAGGGGTTGCAAAATTTGACTTCACCAAAACATTTGGAAATCTATTATTTTTACGTGTAAGGGTATTATATCATCAATACTCGATTACAAATCACAGTGAAAGTATTTTAAATTCCAAAATCATGAGCATTTAGCTGATTGTTTTTGCTGTTGTTGCTTTCTATCTGGTTTGTTAAGAAATATTTTGAAGTGCAACTGTAGTCCATATTCAACCTTGATGACAATGTATTTACCTGGTGCAATATTATGCAGCAATGTACTATAACCATTCATCCATGCGTAAAGTACACCTAGCCAATGGCCATGTAGTTTATGTGTATTGGATAGATGCAGTATATGTGCAAAATAATCTACCAACTGAATTTATTAAAAGGACAATTTTCATAATCTAAAGAAAAAATATGCTAAAACGTTGTTATATTTCATGACTAATGGGTTATGAAGAGGAAGCTTACTTATACTAATATACTAACTAGTTCATTATACTGAAAAAAAAGATTTTCAAGAGAGCACTCCAAAAATCCAAATGCTAAGGCTCCCCCAGTCATCAAATTTTGGGCTGTGAGATACCATCCCCCCCCCCCCCAGTCCCAACTAGCTTTTCACATATGTTATGTAAAATATAAGAACACACTTACGTGCAAACGGATTAGTTGGGACTCGGGGGGAATGATGTTTTATAAATATTTTTCTATTTCCTATATGTATAATACAAAAAGTGACCATTTTAGCCCCAAATTAAATTCATGGAAATAGAAAATTAAAAGCAAAATCTTAAAATAGAGACCAAAAGTGAGGAAGATGTAAGCATTTGATCGACTTTCATTTTTATCAAAATTATAGGCAGCGATACACTGTGATTCCCATTACCACTGTCAGAGGTCCTTTACACAGGTCCAGTGAAGCAATAAAATTTAGCATAAAATTGTAATTATTTTCTTATCCATCAGTTTAAACATATGATATGTTTTGGGTGCTCAAAAGAACCGTCTCACTGGGACGGTTCTTTTGAGTGCCCACAACATGTTTTAGTTAAGAAAAAAAAATTCAATTACACACTCTTATCTGGAGGCCTGAACCAGGCCCCGAGGTTATAAAACTTTTTTCATGCTCAACTCAATTGAGCACAAAATTTCAACTGCTCATAAAAACTAAAAAACCGACAAATAAGGAAGTGTCTTGCTTTATGTCTCTCAACAATTGTTGTCATTTTATCATTTATGCACCAGTCATTTGCAACCAGGTCCCCCCGAGGGCGGGGGATAGCAGGGGCATAGCGGGGCTAAAGTACTGTGAATTTACCTTAGAGGTGTCCCGGTGGTGCCGTGGATATGCCAGGCTTTTGATTCCCACCAAAACAGCCGGGGAAATAGCGGTGCGTTTTTACCGGGATATAGTGGTGTTTTGACAGGATATTCGCCGGGATTTGAAGTATCGTAAGATGCGAAATTTCAATATGGCGGAAAGACAACAAATCGAGAGTAAGTTGAAGAAGTGTTTTATTCTGGCTGTTTACATGATTTAGAATGACAAATAATCAATTTCTAATAAGAAGAATGAATGTCCATTTAGAATAGATTGCAGTCATATCCAGTTTAATATCAGTTGCTACGCTTCGGATGGAAAAATTTCGAGGTGAACAGAAGAATGTCACCTGATTCCGCAACTTTTTATTTTATCAGTACGACTTTGTAGTAGGTTTATTGCAGGGATTCATGATAAATGCCCATGAATCAAGAAGTAATTACCCGGGGACGGGGACTTTTAGCAGGGATTTGACCAAAACAAAGTCTCTGCAGTGCAAAGATTTTACCTGGGCTTCGCATAAGGAAAAATCAATATCCCCACTATTCCCCAGCCCTCGGGGTACGTGGTTGCAAATGACTGGTGCATTATGAGCAGGATAAATTTCGTGCTCAGCTGAGTTGAGCATGGAAAAAGTTTTATTACCTTGGGGCCAGGTTTCATTTCAGCCCTTCAGACCCATGACATATATTATCGTTACTTACTTATTGACTAGAGTCTTATCATAGAGTTCACCTTCAGGACACAAGAATATTCCATATTCATCTCTAGTCACCAAGCATATGTCTGGGTTGTCTAGCAACAGGGTGATATGTTTCACCAAGGGAGGTAATATAACATCTGGTGCTATTCTAACTAGGGTTTGTACTGCATTTAAAAGGCTCTAAAATATATAAACATTAGTTTTACAATTATACCATTTAATTATGTATTATGGATATTTTTGAAATATCCATTTTCAACATTCGGACATTCTCGGCCAATTCAGTGGAATCAGAACTCCAATTTTCATCAAGGGGCTACTTTGGTCACATTATATTAACTTCATAGAAACCATGCCAACACAATAAACTATGCCAACACAATAACGTTAAATTGCAGTGAAATAAGCAGCTACATTACTTCATGATAAACCTTGCCGAAAGGATAATGCCATTATACAATTGATACATTCTTTTGGGGTTAACATCACTTTCAAGGGTGTTAACGGAAAAAGAATGTACCAATTGTTTTGTTATATGACACTGTCTTTCATTTCCTAGTTTGATACCTAAGCATCTGTAAAAAGATAATGTTATGTCGCAATAAAAGCTCTACACAGCCTAAGTTGTTTGTTTCAAATAAGCGACGTTAAATAAAGCTCCTGCATCTTTATCTTTTAACACACTTTCAACCTGATGTAAGAATTCTGTAGACACCTGCAATGGTCTGAGAATTGATACAGATCTCTGAAAACTCAAAATATCACAAACATTACTTGTGTAAACAGTCGTGGTCTTCTTTTCAATGCAACAACTGATTTTGCAAAAAATAAAGGTTTACTTTAAGGCTTTTAAAGGTTTTTCAGCCAAATAAAAGGTTTTAAAGGATATCAACAAAGCTGAAGGTTTTTAAAGGTTTTAAAGGTTCCCCTAGGGGCCCTCGGTGTCTTGCTCAAAGACACAATACAGTGCCTCCAGTGCGGCTTGAACCAGTGACTACTCAAGCTCAAGGCTAACACTCTACCACTGAGTCATTGAACTCCCCTAATGGGTGATTCTATAGGACTTTAAGACAGAAAATGTTTTCTTACGTCCGAGAGTTTGCTGTTATTAGCCACAATACTGAGACAGTATTCTCGATTGTTTCAACAGACGATAAAACAGAGGATTTTTGTTGTGATTGGAGCTTAACCCTTTACCTCATAGAGACGCCTTTTAGCGCTTTTGCAAACCGAGTTTTTGTAAGAGCTGCCTGATCAGGTCTGCTCTGTTTGCTCTTATATGGAAATATGATATATATGATCATACACTAGTGGACCTGACAAGTATTAACTTTGTTCTATGTACCAACATGAAAGTTTATTTATATAATTATTCTTAGTGGGTGGAGTCTAGCATGAATATTCATGAAGGAAAGGGTTAAATGAAAGAAATAATTTCTTACGTCCGAGAGTTTGGTGTTATTAGCCACAATACTGAGACAGTATTCTTGGTTGTTTCTGATAAAGTTCCTGGCATCGAGGTTCAGTTGATATAGGATATCTGTCCAAGCTCCTGCGTTAAACTTAACTGAAACAATAACATAGGTCAGATAAGCAGAAATAAGTGTAAATTTGTGATTATTTTCTTATCTTTTTGTTAAACATGAGTTTTGGGTGCTCAAAAGAACTGTCTCAACGAGGTCTACTAGCTGATGCTACGTACCATATATCAAGGCTCTAGGACTTATGGTTTCAGACAAGAAGATTTTTCCATCTATTTCCCTATACACACTGGTCAATGTAAACGCACCGGTGGTTGCTACAACGAGCTGGTGGTTGCATTTTACAGCACCGGTGGTGGCGTAAAAGGTAAAATAATCTATACCTGTTGACTTTATTATTTTTTTATAAACTTGCCTTTATTTAATTTGTGATGACACCTGGCGCACAGACCACCGATAACATTGCAGTTTATGGCTCTGCCAAGCAATTGGTGATTTAATTCATGGTTTGGACTGCAAATCCAACAAAGTTCTGGAGTTTTGCCGTGACAGGTGCTTTTATTCTAGTGTAACTGCCTACATTGAGTGAAATCTGCACATCTAAGCGCATCTGTTGTCATATTCCCATGAAATAACATCCAAAAATCGATTACTACTTTGGGTTTTTTTCTAGGTAAACTAGCAAATGTTTTGTTGAGGAATTTTTATTACAACGCACTGGGAGCATTTTTTGACGCATTGATACAACGCACTGATGGTTGCACAGGATTCCTGTGGTTGCTGGTGCAGCCTCACCACAGCATTCACTGTTCTTATAAAAGTTACATAAATCGTTATTTGAGCCAGCACTTGATATTTCAGTACCAGGGCGAAGACTCAGGTGAGCCTGTGCAAATGTAGAGACTCGCCAGAGCCTTCTCTGCATAGAAAAAATAGAGAGTAGTAATTGTTTTCGGATGTTATTTCATGGGACTATGATAACATAGCTGCAGCTGTGCTTAGACATGCAGAATATCCTGAAGTTAGGCAGTCACAATAGAAAAAAGCACCTGTCACTGTCAAACTCCACAACTGTGTCGGATTTGTCGGTCAAACCATGAATTAAAACGCCAATTGCATGGCAGAGCCATAAACTGCATTGTTTATGACGGTTTGTGCGCATTTGGTCATCAAAAGTAAAAAAAATACAAGCTTATAAAGAAATCATACAGTCAAAAGGCATAGATTTTGTGGTTTTTGTACACTGATGAAGGCTCAAGCGTGACTCTGCAAATGTGTAGCATCACCAGAGATGCTCCAGAGCTAGCCCTGTTCGCACTTTGAGAGTGTTTCCGCCTATTTTTCAGATTGGCCCCAAAACTTTTAATTTAATGAGATTGTTTGTCCGTTATGATATATTACAATAGTTAAGAAGCCTCCATGCGAGCTTAAATTTTGTGCTTCAACAACAGCAGATTCTAGGGCGAAGATTTGGTACCAGTAAATTGCAATTTTAGCACCCCAGAGATATAGGCTGCTGTCTGTTCTAAGGCGGTGATCCTACTGTTGTTGATTCGTTGTTGATTGTTACTCCCATTACAGGTTTCTGTAATTGTTCTATATTTTGTTACTTTATGTCCATTCTTGTTTTGCAATCATCTTGATGGGGAAGAGAGAGAGAGCTGGCTGCTTTGCTTTGTTTGTCTTCCTGGTGTCTCGTGATTGTTGTGTGGCTATTCCTCTCAGTGCCATGGGTTTGAATGCAGTTTGTGATTGTGATACTTACTATTTTTGGGTGTCATTCATGCGAACAGCGATGGCTTTGGCCACATTTGCTTGGTCTAGTCTGAGCCTTCGTCACAGTTTAAAATTCTCATGTGGTTACTCAAATGGCGATTGAATGCCATTTTGTGCGAGCAGCAAAGGATCTGGCGAGTCTGCACATTTGCAGAAGCTTACCTTAGCCTTCGTCACTGTATTAAATCTCTTGTGCTGCCTTAAATGGCGATTTGTGTGCTATTCACGCCAGCAGCGAATACTCTGGTGAGTCTTCACATTTGCGCAGGCAGTCACTGGACAATGTAATAAATATCAAGATCTCTTGTGCTGGCAGCAAAGGCTCTTGGGAGTATGCACGTTTGCACAGGCTCGCCTGAGCCTTCTATACAGTATCGAAATATCATGTGCTGGTTGAAATGGCGATTTTTGCAATGTTTTTGTGAACAGCGAATGATGTGGTGAGTCTGCACCAGTAACCACAGGAATTCTGTGCAACCATCAGTGCGTTGTATCAATGCGTCAAAAAATGCTCCCAGTGCGTTGTAATAAAAATTCCTCAATAAAACATTTGCTAGCTTACCAAGAAAAAAACCCAAAGTAGTAATCGTTTTTTGGATGTTATTTCATGGGAATATGACAACAGCTGCGCTTAGACATGCATATTTCACTCAATTTAGGCAGTTACACTAGAAAAAAGCACCTGTCACGGCAAAACTCCAGAACTTTGTTGGATTTGCAGTCCAAATCATGAATTATATCACCAATTGCTTGGCAGAGCCATAAACTGCAATGTTACCGGTGGTCTGTGCGCCAGGTGTCATCACAAATAAAATAAATGCAAGTTTATAAATAAATAATAAAGTCAACAGGTATAGATTATTTTACCTTTTACGCCACCACCGGTGCTGAAAAATGCAACCACCAGCTCGTTGTAGCAACCACCGGTGCGTTTACATTGACCAGTGTGCTATATGAGCCTATGTAATATATGTGACGCCCCTGGGCGGTCCATTTTAGCCTCAGGGGGAGAATTTGAACAAACTTGGTAGAAATCCTATAGGTGATGCCATACCAAATATTGAGGCTCTAGGCCTTATGGTTTCAGACAAGAAGATTTTTCCATGTTTTCCCCTATATACGCCTATGTAAAACATGTGACCCCCCCGGGGGCGGGCGGGCCATTTTTGGCCCGAGGGGCATATTTTGAACAAACTTGGTAGAGGTGCTACATACCAAATATCAAGGCTCTAGGCCATATGGTTTCAGCCATGTATTTCCCTATATAAGCCTATCATGGGGCATAATTTGAACAAACTTGGTAGAGGTCTACTAGCTGATGCGACATTCCAAATATCAAGGCTCTAGGCCTTATGGTTTCAGACAATAAAATTTTTTCATGTTTTCCCTATATTAGCCTATGTAAAACATGTGACCCCTGGGGAGTGGCCATTTTCGGCCCCAGGGGGATAATTTGTTCAAACTTGGTAGAAGTCCACTCGGTGATGCTACATATGAAACATCAAAGCTCTAGGCCTTGTGGTTTCAGAGAAGACTTTAAAGTTTTCATCTCGAAAATCTTTTTTTAGCCTGTGTGACCTAGATATGCAGTGGACTGGAACCATTTGAACAATTTTAAAAGAGGGCCATATAAGGATCATTCCTACCAAGTTTGGTCAAAATCCAGCAAGTAGATTAGGAGAAGATGTCATTTAAAGCAATTGTTGACGACGGACCCCGCACGACGGACATCCAATGATCACAATAGCTCACCATGAGCCAATGGCTCAGGTGAGCTAAAAATAATTTTCAAATACATGTTTGTATTTGTGTTAATGCTTTACATCCCAGTCAACAACTTTTCAGTCATGTCAGGACAATTTCCTGTCTTCCTGGGTTGAACAGAGAAGTGTCTCGCTCAAGGACACAACACAGTGATTCCAGTGAGTCTCAACTAGCAACCCTTCGATCCCCTGTCTCATGCTCTACCAACTGAATCATTGCACTCCGCGTCAAAAACATGTACACATTCTTACCTGGAGGCCTGATGCTTGTCATTTTATATATCTATGAAATGAGACTTATCTCTAAAATTTCATATGAAAAACAACGACCATAAGATCCTTTGAATAATATATTATAGGGTAACCAAGGATACTGACGGCTTGTTGAGATAACATAAGGGCCTCGACGTGAGAAAACCTGGCTTCGAGGGTTCACGAACAACACAGGCGCATCCCCACATTCTGATCAGCGCCTTTGTTATTCACTTTTTGGAAAGTAGCATATCTAAACTTGCTTCAATAAAAATTTCAATATTCTAGCTAGTCTCTGAAGCTCAGGAGACCGGTTTGAGTCTCGGTATTTCGTAAACCCCCAAGACAGGTTTAGTCGTGACAAGGCCATATTATAACCTCAGCATAAACTGAAAGAGATATGAGCTAGCACAAAATGTTTTGCTACTTACCACATTGTAGAGCAAAAAAGGCTAAGGCGAGTCTGCATGATACCGTAGACTCGCCAGAGCCTTAGCTGCTTGCATACACAAAGTATGGATGTAGATGAAGACTCAAGACTTAACTTTAGATCCCTAGCCCTGCTCAACACATCAGCAAGGGAGTTATAAAAGAGGATTTTGTGCACATGTGATATGCACGAAATCTGATGAACTGGCTGAAATACTGTCACTGTTCAGGCCTTTAGTTAAGAGTGCGTACCAGAAAAATAATTTTCTTATTTCTCAACCAAAACATATGTTGTGGGTACTCAAAAGAACCGTGTCAATGAGACGGTTCTTTTGAGCACCCAAAACATATGCTAAAAGTTATTGGTATGAAAATATTTTTAAGTTTACGCTGAAATTTTTTGTTTATCTAAACCTATGATTGTAAATCTTACCAATACAAGGATGATGTGCTGTCACTAGTGTTGCCCTGGCGATAGACTCAGCATCTTTGGGATCCACCTTTGGTACTGCTGTCAAGGAGACCACCGCCTGTGACAGTATCCTGGGTGGTATGTACTTCTGAAGGTCAAGGACATTCTCCATCTCAGAATCCTCTATGTTGTCAAGGTCAATCACCTGCCAGGATACAAGTTACATATTTATTGCATACTTTCGAAAATAGAAGTAAAAGTTTATAGTTTTTATTCTTTGAAGTTTTTTTTGTTTGATTTGATTCTTTACGTCCCATCAACAATCTTTCAGTTAAACAGGGACAGGTCTTCCTGGGTTGAACCAGTACTAAGCTAGGATAAATGTGTCTTGCTCAAGGACCACAACGCAGTGACGCCGGTGAGGCTCAAACCCGCGGCCTATCGGTCTCGAGTCAAGCACTCTACCACCGAGCCACTGCGCTCCCTATTCTTTGAAGTAGATTTATTAATTTTTAAATCAGTACAAGTCTAACAAATAGTGCAGATACAGATGAGATGCTGCATCTCATCTGGGTCTGCACTATTTGCTATGATGAAATAATATTCAGGACAGAAATTACAGTTTAATTTGGAACATCTCATCTCTGACCACTAGAAATATATAATGAACAATTCAAACTTTATTGTATCAAATGAAAAAAGTCAATAAGCAATGCTTATTAGATACCCCCTGCACAGTAAGAGTCAGTGAATAAACTTGGCAAGTTATAGTTCAAACCAGCAGACCTTAGTTTTGAAAGGAAGATTTCAGTAAAATCTGTGCAAACAAAAATTATATCTCTTTCATGCATATGTTCAATGTGTCTACATTGTATAGAAAAGGTATCAAATTGTTCCATCAAAGGCTGTAGTAGGAGTTGATCAGCCCATGAAGGCACCATCTATGCATATACATACACCTTATTAGGGAAAATTGTCTAAGTTCTCACAGCTGTCATTTTGTCAAAAATTATTTTTTCTAAACCAAACTCCTTCATGCATATGTTCAATGTGTCTACATTGTATAGGCAAAGTATCAAATTGCTCCATCAAAAGCTGTGGTGGGAGTTGATCGGCCCATGAAGGCACCACCTATGCAATTACAAACACATTATAAGGGAAAAATTGTCTAAGTTCTCACAGCTGTCACTTTGTCAAACATTATTTTTTCTGAACCAAACTCCTTCATGCATATGTTCAATGTGTCTACATTATGTAGGCAAAGTATCAGATTGCTCCATCAAATTTGTGGTAGGAGTTGATCGGCCAATGAGGGCACCATCTATGCATATACAAAAGCCTTATTAGAGAAAAACTGTCTAAGTTCTCACAGCTGTCATTTTGTCAAAAAATATTTTTGTCAAAAATTATTTTTTCTGGAACAAACTCCTTCATGCATATGTTCAATGTGTCTACATTCTATATGCAAAGTATCAAATTGCTCCATTAAAAGCTGTGGTAGGAGTTGATCGGCCCATGAGGGCACCATCTATGCATATACAAACACCTTATTAGGGAAAAATTGTCTAAGTTCTCACAGCTGTCATTTTGTCAAAAATTATTTTTTCTGAACCAAACTCCTTCATGCATATGTTCAATGTGTCTACATTGTATAGGCAAAGTATCAAATTGTTCCATCCAAAGCTGTGGTAGGAGTTGATCGGCCCATGTATGGCCTATAATAGCATAAGCATAAAACCCTATATAAAAAGCCATTTAGAACTACAAAGGGAAATAACTCTAATAGAATTGGCCCCTAGCCCTTACTTTTTTGTCTAAAATATTTGTCATGCATATATGAACATGTTTGCAAGGTTTGATGAAAATCCAGCAAGGACTCTTCAAGATATTAAGGAAACAAAACGTTACGGACGGACGGACGGACGCACACATGGACGGACAACATGAACATCTATGCATATACAAACACCTTATTAGGGAAAAATTGTCTAAGTTCTCACAGCTGTCATTTTGTCCAAAATTATTTTTTCTGAACCAAACTCCTTCATGCATATGTTCAATGTGTCTACATTGTATAGGCAAAGTATCAAATTGTTCCATCCAACGCTGTGGTAGGAGTTGATTGGCCCATGTATGGCCTATAATAGCATAAGCATAAAACCCTATATAAAAAGCCATTTAGAACTACAAAGGGAAATAACTCTAATAGAATTGGCCCCTAGTCCTTACTTTTTTGTCTAAAGTATTTGTCATGCATATATGAACATGTTTGCAAGGTTTGATGAAAATCCAGCAAGGACTCTTCAAGATATTAAGGAAACAAAACGTTACGGACGGACACACGCACGCACGGACGGACAACATGAAAACAGTATACCCACCACAAACAAAGTTTGCGGGGGTATAAAGATGAAAGACGAAATATGCATTTAGGGTTGAAGCCGAGTATCACAATAGGAGCACTGTTGCAGAAATATTTATATAGCTCAGAATATGTAGTTATGGGAACAACTACTTCAAAATTTGAAATTTCAGGTGAGGGGCATTTTTTAAAGATTTAAGAAATTATGTCCATGTTGACCAGTTTATTCAAGAAGTTCTAATCCCAAATTGTTTTACAATATTAAATTCTATAGACCTGGCCTCAAGGTTATACAATTTTTACTTGCTCAACTCAGCTGAGGAGGAAAATTAACCTGCTCATAAATACTAAAATGCCAACAATTGTTATTAGCAGGGTAAATACAACAGCTGAGACGTTTCAAGAAAGAAAAATCTTTATTTTTCAGCATGTTCCTTTGCATAAGCAGTTAGAATTCATACTCAGTTGAGTCAAGCATAAAAAAGCTTTATAACCCCAGGGCCTGAGATCTCACTAACCAAGAAACCTTCTGAGTTGCATGAACATTTTTTTAAAACTCCGTAGCCTGGGAACCCACTAACCTTCTGAGTTGCAAGAATTTCTCCAAGTACATCAACTAAAGCGAGAGCTATCGCAGTTCCTCCGAGCAGAGAAAGTATTCTCTTCACGGCCATCTGAGTGAACTTTCGCGTACTGTAAGGCTTCCTCGTTAAGCAGAACACTATGGCTTTGTAATATGGCCTACAACATAGCATAGTGAATATTTTCGTATACGTCGGTTTAAACATTTGTTTTGGGTGCTCAAAAGAACCGTCTCATTGAGACGGCTTCATTTGAGTACCCACAAAATATGTTTTTTTGAGAAATAAGAAAAATAATTTTTAATTACACACTCTTATCTAGGGGCTCCAACTTTGGTATAAAAGAACATGACAATTATCTATTGCTTTGCTGCAGGTTAGCATTTTGGGTCATCCTATAAGAAATAGTACACTGTAAATGTTCTAGAGTTACGAACACTTAGGGGATAACTGTATTCAAAAATTTTCATTTGGGGAGGTATATCGTCGGATATACGGTCGGTAATTTAGTTTACGGCGACGTGCGAGTGGAGCCGTAAAACGTGAATTCCGAACGTATATCCGACTATATACCTCTCCAAATGAAAATTTTGAATATGGTTATCCCCATTCTAATGCACTTCTGCAGTTTGATCTCAAATTGGAGCGTTGCAAGCCGCATAAAGCCGTACGTCATCCAACGAATGGTGACGTAATTGATGACGTCAAACTATTTCAGACAGTATATCGCAGGATATACTGTCACAAATTTTTGACGTTATCCAATCAGACGTCGCGTTACAAACGTAAGTGCATTAGAATTTCCACTCTCTGTTCTCAATGAAATGTGGGTTATCTGAGCTGGAATTCACAAAATGCTTGTCAAAATAACAAACAGGGAAGACTCTGATCAGAATTCCTCTTCAGAAGCAGTCTGCTCTGGGTCTGCACTGTTTGACTAGGCCTTTCTAGCAGACAGTGTTCAAAATCTAAGTATATCCCATGTGTCTGAAGCCTTTCTTTAGCTTCTTGGATGATGGGTAATTTTGCATGCTTTTTTGTCGTCTGCTAATATTTTTTGTCAAAATCAATGATTCTTTCAGGAATATCAAATGAAGAGTGTCGACTATTTTGGATCCAGATCAGGCTCTGCAAAAATTTCAGCAGAAGACACAAGCAGACAAATAGTTAAATTCACATCTACCAAGTATGATCAGAATTTGTTTTTAACCAGACACTTCATCTTGTTCAATATCTTACGTGTGCAAACAGTTAAGACTCTGACAGGCAAGACTCTAAGATCTTTCCCCATAAAATTGGGTATCGTTTAGCAAACTTTTTTTTAACATAACATAAGCAGTTCCACAGAGATTTATGGGAAGAGAATCCTAAATTTTTATCAATATTCACCATCTCTGATGGCCCCGGTGATAGGTCACCAAGCTCTTTGCAAGACAAACTTTTGTTAATCTTTTTTTAACTGCATCACACTAGCCTATGGGTCAGATTATGGGCGCATTTTGGGGGGAAAATGGCAAAAACATGTTTCTATAAATATCTTGAGCAAAGCATATCAATGCTGAATCAACAAATATGTAACTCACATATCTTGTTTAAGAGATATTATTATAACATAGATGACCTGATAAGAGAACATGGAGTACTTGTCTTAATAGGGTCACACCTTATGAACTTGGAAGGCAGAGAAAATATGCAGGCAGATTCTTGATGGCCTCATTCAAAGGGAAAAACACCAGCCTGTGAACATTATGTGTATCACAAGAAAATGTGCGGTATACAAAAAATTGAATATGCAATTGTGGTTGTAAATATGCAATTGAGGATAATCAGGCTGCGTAAATACCCGATTGATCTGAAAGCTTATCTAGAGCTCTGTAAGTAGGTATAGTGTGGTTCCTCACCTGGCGACCTTGTCTGTCATTTTCTGTGGATATTCCAAGATAAGTTTCTCTGATAATGTCACCACTCCTTCAAGAGCTGTAAATGAGAGATTAATAATAGCATAAATTTACCATGTTAAAACAAATTATGTTTATGTTGGGGTTTAGGACAAAGAGGCAGTATAATTCTTATGTATTTGTGTTAGACAAAGAAATTACATCCTCGGACCAGAATAATTTTGTCAAAAACGAGGCATTCCATCCTCGGACCAGAATAATTCCTCAGAAACACGGCTGATGAATTATTCTGGTCTGAGGGTGGAATGCCTCGTTTTTGACAAAATTATTCGGGTCCAAGCGTGTAATTTCCTTGTCCCACAACTATAGATCTTGATGCTCCTGCACCTGCATGTTAATCAAAATCTGATGATGATGATGATGATGATGATGATGATGATGATGATGATGATGATGATGGTGGATACTTGTTCACGCTCAGTTCGTACATTTATGTCGGTTTCATTTAAAAAAAAAAGTTCCCCAAGGAACAGATGCAAACATAAAACAGAAGCAAAATAGCATTTTGAGCATCGGTTTTGTTTTCATTGTAGGTTGAAATACAAGTCGGCATCAGTGTCGGAGGAACTTTGGAGGAGATGTCGTTTGAAGATCCATGGGGATCATCTTGGATATTAGAACGGAACAATTTTAGCAATTCCGAATCTTCTTGTAGCTCCGATGCCTCATTCTTGAATGGGAATTCGTTAGGCAAAGCTGTTTGAAGCCGCAAAACCCATGTTCAAATCATGAGATTCACATGCTGTTTGAACATGGCTATCGAAAAAGCCTAGACTGGGCATGCATGACGTTACACTGGAAAGCGTTGCAGCCGTGACTGATCATTTCGCCAATGCTTTCGTTCTCGATAACCTTGCACGCGTATATATGACGTTGTGGCGACGTAATGATGTTCGAAAGTTTGACGCTGACGCCATTTTGTTTTGAGAAATCAAGTGTAAGAAAAGGGATATTTAATGTTTAAGTGATGTTTTCAGCACGGTTTGTGCTGAAATCAAGGAAAATATGCAAGAATAATGATCACACATGTTTGTTTCATTGCATTAACACTTGCCGGGTCCCTCAGACGAAGTTTGAACACTCGGCCTAACGGCCTTGTGTTCAAACAGCTTCCTCAGGACCTGGCAAATGTTAATGCATGAATAAACATGTGTGATCCCTATATTAAAAGTTTCAATTCAATTTGACAAATGTTTTGGTAGTGTTGTTCGATTATTGGATTTTCATAATCGATCATCAAAAATAATCGTTCAGGAGTTTTCGATTGATGATCAATTATAATCGAAAATGATCAAATGAAAGGGAAACACAGGTTCCATCCAATAGAATGTCTACCCTTGTACTGCTTGAAACTCTCATCTTTATAAAAATTGTTAGCGTCAGTGTCATGCTATTTTAGGTACAGTATCAAATACCACAACTGGTCCTGACAGCAACCTCAAATTAACAGCCATTGGCATTTTAAACCCTTTATACACTTATGGATTTTTCCTTCTGGTTTGAAAAAATGAACTTGGGAAGGTCCATTGTAAACATCAAGGGGTCACAGGTTATCATTCCCAAATAAATATTTCTTTCTCTGAATATCTTTTATGTCCTTAATAGCAAACAGTGAAATGCCTCATTTTGTGGCATTTCATCAAAGTTTTCACTCTTTTTACTAAAAAATTTTAGGAGTCATTAGCATACAATGGGTTAAGATTGCACTGAAGACGTCTTAGTCATGATTTTAAAGGGGATAGAATACACAGCAAACCAGGCTACAGTTTATTTCTATATTCCTCACATTTTATAAACCTTTGAATTTATGGATTGCATTTTCTTCTAACAAAGTTGCAAATTTTGAATATTAGCTTACAAGAGGGTCAGGTGTGAATATTTTCGATTATAATCGATTATTACCAAACACAATCGATTAGTAGAATCGAAAGAAATTTTCGAGTGATCATCAATTATAATCGATCATCGATACAACACTATGTTTTGGGATATGTTATTTGTTTGTTTGGTTTGATTATTTACGTCTCAGTAAACAAATTTTCAGTCATTCCAGGGTGGGTCTTCCTGGGTTGAACCAGTACTAAGCAGCAGATGAAGTGGGATATGTCATTTGCAGAATTCCAAGATGGCCATCTTAAATATCAGAACAGAATGATTTTAGCTATTCGTGTCTGACTTACATCTCTGGAGACGTGGAAAGTTAAAGACAGACGGAAGACGGGGCGGACAGACATTGACAACAGGCCATAGCATAAGCTGACCTGTAGTGAGCTCCAGGAGTGTTACCATAGAATAGGGATATCTGTATTGAAAATATTTGGATATAGGTGATTGTTCCACTAATATGTTACAATAACACAAATGTTCTAAAATTACGAACACTTTTCTCTTTCTTTTTCCAAATGAAATGTTGGTTATCAGCGCTGGAATTCATAGAATACTTGTCAGAATAGCAAACAGGGAAAAACCTTGTGTGATCTGGGTCTGCACTGTTTATAGGCCTTTTTTGTCATGCAACTTGTGGTCGAAATTTTAGAACATTTACTGTATCTTCCGAAGCAAAACTTTTGAATACTGTTATCTTTTTACTAAAAAATTTTAGGAGTCATTAGCATACAATGGGTTAAGATTGCACTGAAGACGTCTTAGTCATGATTTTAAAGGGGATAGAATACACAGCAAACCAGGCTACAGTTTATTTCTATATTCCTCACATTTTATAAACCTTTGAATTTATGGATTGCATTTTCTGCTAACAAAGTTGCAAATTTTGAATATTAGCTTACAAGAGGGTCAGGTGTGAATATTTTCGATAATAATCGATTATTACCAAACACAATCGATTAGTAGAATCGAAAGAAATTTTCGAGTGATCATCAATTATAATCGATCATCGATACAACACTATGTTTTGGGATATGTTATTTGTTTGTTTGGTTTGATTATTTACGTCTCAGTAAACAAATTTTCAGTCATTCCAGGGTGGGTCTTCCTGGGTTGAACCAGTACTAAGCAGCAGATGAAGTGGGATATGTCATTTGCAGAATTCCAAGATGGCCATCTTAAATATCAGAACAGAATGATTTTAGCTATTCGTGTCTGACTTACAGCTCTGGAGACGTGGAAAGTTAAAGACAGACGGAAGACGGGGCGGACAGACTTTGACAACAGGCCATAGCATAAGCTGACCTGTAGTGAGCTCCAGGAGTGTTACCATAGAATAGGGATATCTGTATTGAAAATATTTGGATATAGGTGATTGTTCCACTAATATGTTACAATAACACAAATGTTCTAAAATTACGAACACTTTTCTCTTTCTTTTTCCAAATGAAATGTTGGTTATCAGCGCTGGAATTCATAGAATACTTGTCAGAATAGCAAACAGGGAAAAACCTTGTGTGATCTGGGTCTGCACTGTTTATAGGCCTTTTTTGTCATGCAACTTGTGGTCGAAATTTTAGAACATTTACTGTATCTTCCGAAGCAAAACTTTTGAATACTGTTATCTTTTTACTAAAAAATTTTAGGAGTCATTAGCATACAATGGGTTAAGATTGCACTGAAGACGTCTTAGTCATGATTTTAAAGGGGATAGAATACACAGCAAACCAGGCTACAGTTTATTTCTATATTCCTCACATTTTATAAACCTTTGAATTTATGGATTGCATTTTCTGCTAACAAAGTTGCAAATTTTGAATATTAGCTTACAAGAGGGTCAGGTGTGAATATTTTCGATTATAATCGATTATTACCAAACACAATTGATTAGTAGAATCGAAAGAAATTTTCGAGTGATCATCAATTATAATCGATCATCGATACAACACTATGTTTTGGGATATGTTATTTGTTTGTTTGGTTTGATTATTTACGTCTCAGTAAACAAATTTTCAGTCATTCCAGGGTGGGTCTTCCTGGGTTGAACCAGTACTAAGCAGCAGATGAAGTGGGATATGTCATTTGCAGAATTCCAAGATGGCCATCTTAAATATCAGAACAGAATGATTTTAGCTATTCGTGTCTGACTTACAGCTCTGGAGACGTGGAAAGTTAAAGACAGACGGAAGACGGGGCGGACAGACATTGACAACAGGCCATAGCATAAGCTGACCTGTAGTGAGCTCCAGGAGTGTTACCATAGAATAGGGATATCTGTATTGAAAATATTTGGATATAGGTGATTGTTCCACTAATATGTTACAATAACACAAATGTTCTAAAATTACGAACACTTTTCTCTTTCTTTTTCCAAATGAAATGTTGGTTATCAGCGCTGGAATTCATAGAATACTTGTCAGAATAGCAAACAGGGAAAAACCTTGTGTGATCTGGGTCTGCACTGTTTATAGGCCTTTTTTGTCATGCAACTTGTGGTCGAAATTTTAGAACATTTACTGTATCTTCCGAAGCAAAACTTTTGAATACTGTTATCTTTTTACTAAAAAATTTTAGGAGTCATTAGCATACAATGGGTTAAGATTGCACTGAAGACGTCTTAGTCATGATTTTAAAGGGGATAGAATACACAGCAAACCAGGCTACAGTTTATTTCTATATTCCTCACATTTTATAAACCTTTGAATTTATGGATTGCATTTTCTTCTAACAAAGTTGCAAATTTTGAATATTAGCTTACAAGAGGGTCAGGTGTGAATATTTTCGATTATAATCGATTATTACCAAACACAATCGATTAGTAGAATCGAAAGAAATTTTCGAGTGATCATCAATTATAATCGATCATCGATACAACACTATGTTTTGGGATATGTTATTTGTTTGTTTGGTTTGATTATTTACGTCTCAGTAAACAAATTTTCAGTCATTCCAGGGTGGGTCTTCCTGGGTTGAACCAGTACTAAGCAGCAGATGAAGTGGGATATGTCATTTGCAGAATTCCAAGATGGCCATCTTAAATATCAGAACAGAATGATTTTAGCTATTCGTGTCTGACTTACAGCTCTGGAGACATGGAAAGTTAAAGACAGATGGAAGACGGGGCGGACAGACATTGACAACAGGCCATAGCATAAGCTGACCTGTAGTGAGCTCCAGGAGTGTTACCATAGAATAGGGATGTCTGTATTGAAAATATTTGGATATAGGTGATTGTTCCACTAATATGTTACAATAACACAAATGTTCTAAAATTACGAACACTTTTCTCTTTCTTTTTCCAAATGAAATGTTGGTTATCAGCGCTGGAATTCATAGAATACTTGTCAGAATAGCAAACAGGGAAAAACCTTGTGTGATCTGGGTCTGCACTGTTTATAGGCCTTTTTTGTCATGCAACTTGTGATCGATATTTTAGAACATTTACTGTATCTTCCGAAGCAAAACTTTTGAATACTGTTATCTCTCAACCCCTATCTTACCAACAATCTTTTGCCCTGAAAATATTTTCTGCTTATCACATTCGCTGTAAATATTAAAATGCACTTCAGATTACATTTTACCATGGAAGCAAACACTATGAACCTTGATCAAACTGCTCCTACGGCAGAAGTCTAATTTGAAAATGTCTGCTTATCACTTCTGCTACAAATATTAAAATGCACTTCAGATTACATTTTATCATGGAAGCAAACACTATGATCCATGCTCAGACTGCTCCTTTAAGGTGCAGTTTAATGTGCAGTTTGAAAAGGGATCATATTGTTTGTATTATAGACTACCAAAGTACATAATGAGATGATTTTTTTTTTTAAAGGGGGGGGGGGGGTTGATTCTTAATGTCCTTGTCAACAGCTGTGGTCATGTCGGGACGGTCAGTTCACCTAACCACACTTCTTTCCTGAGCAAGCTTGACTAAGTGGTTAACCAGTACTTTGTGCACATACTTTCACTTGTAACTCACAACACTGCTACCTTGAATTGGCAGAAGGGAGGTGAATGGCCGTATTCATCAACAATCTCCACGAAAGTATGGGACTGTGCTTGGATTGAACTCGCGACCCCTGGATTTGCAGTCAGACACGTATCTGCAGTCAGACATGTTACTGACTGCGCTACGTGGCCCAGTATAATGAAATGAGGAAGCAGACAACAATTGTTGTGCAGGGCTGTGGAAATACCATGCGCTTCTTGTCCATCCTGGTCCTATTTCATTCAGGACAAGTTGAAAATTTATTTTTACTTGTCCTTGGACAAGTACAAAATTTGAATGTATTAAGTAAATAGAATTCATTATTTCATATTTTGATTATTTATTACAAGCCAACATATTGCAATGACAACAGTGTGGATCCTGATCAGCTGGCTTCTTCAGAAGCCAGCTGATCTGGATCTACACTGTTTACAAGAGAAACCAGCTGATCGGAATTCATACTGTTTACAAGAGTTGATATCTGGTTTCATACTGTTTTTTTTAAAGAGTTACTTAATTAAGCAGAGAAATGTATAAGCTAATTTGTTCTTTCGGACAATTAAAATTTTCTATCCACAAGTACATGGTGGCCATATACTTGTCCCTGGACAAGCAGAAAATTTTACTATTTCCACACCCCTGTTGTGAATGGCGGGAAATATTTGATTAAGACTCACCTTCATTTCCAACAGCTGAGAGATACTTTTCATTTACCAGGAGTTGTTTATTACTATCTAACACTATATTCCATAATGGACCAAGTTTACTCTCTGAAAATAAAAATATGTGTCATGTTGTGAGATCCATCCATTGGTGAAAGTTCAAAATTTCCAAAATCCTGAACTTTTGAAAATCAAGTCTTAACTCTTTAATCGCCAATCACGACTGCAGCAGACGACAAATTTTGCGACATCTTTTTTAATTTTCAAAAAAAAAAAAGGTATGATATTTCATGAGAATCGTCTGCTAGCAGACGTGAACCTGGTATTCTATTTATTAGCTGACAAGTTGGTTCACTCTTCAAACTAGCGATTATGGCATTATTGTCAATTTTCGTGTCGATTCAATGTCATTGATACATCATTCAAAAAGTGCAAAGTCATCATGACCTGATAAAGACACATTTCGTGAGATAGGCAATGTTTATCACGTCAACATAAAACAATGCAGTTATTCTGAGAGGTAACTGATAAATAGAGGATCTTACACAAGCATTAGTGAGTTTCATAAATTATATACAGATGCATATTTAACAATAAGTTTCCGTATTTCTCCTAGAGACGGTTCTTTTGCATATTTAAATTGATAGTTAACCCATTTAAGCCTAGCTTCCTTTTTATGGGACATCGGCAAACAGTGAAAAAACAGATCAAAGCCGCAAAATACGGCGTCAGATAGGGTTTTGCACTGTTTGCTTACAAATTGTTCTTTTAAAATTTGAATGAAATTGAAATTTAACACCCAACAACCCTTAAATTTGAAATGGATTCATCAAAATAAGGATGGGAAACTCTATTTGGCATAAATGGGTTATGAAAATAATTACAATTTTATGCTCAAAAAGTTTCAATGTCTGGACCTATGTTTTTTGTGTAATTATTACTTTAGGCCAGATAAAAAAATATGTGTGGTTCAGGTTACACCCTGAAAAAATTAGGGTAGGTAGGATACAATTTTTTTGATAACTTTTTTTCTTGGAATATTCAGACCTGCTTGGAAATGAAATAAGACAAAACTGATATAAGAGGGTCTATTTTTGAAGATATAAACTTGTTTTAATCCTTTTACTTACAATACCAAAGACTGAATGCATAGAAATTTAGATTTCCATTTCAGATGGTCATTTTGATATGTATTTTTTTTCTCCAATTTATTAAGTTAGACAAAATTATTTTGTTCTGCTATTCTCTTCCAACTTCAGAATTTGGAGAAAAAAGTTTAAGGTAAGGAGTAAAATCTTTAGGGTAGGTCAGGTAACCTGAACCACACATATTATTTTTCTTGGCCTTAGCAATTATTCAGTCACTCACCTGCATGAATATCAACCAATGAGAGCTTGACAAGTAAATTTGCTGCGGAGACAGCCTCAGTAACTAGCTGGCTCTGTGTTGATTGGCTGGATGCTTTCTCCAATGACTGAAGGAGAATTGGAATCATGTCTGCTGCCTGTAGTAGGGTATCACCTGCAAGAATTAGTTGGTTCTTAATTATTTGCCTACTGAATAATTTTGCACGCTTTTTTGGTGTCTGCTGATTTTTTTTCTAAAATCAACTTTTTCGAAAAATTCTTTCAGGAATACCATCAGAGTGTCAAACAATTTAGATCCAGATCAGGCCCGACATGTTGTCGGGCCTGATCTGGGTTCAAACTGTTTGCAAGGGTTATAAGTAGATGACATCCATATCATTCTGAGCAGTTAGAGGTTAGAATTTCTAAACTAATATTTGTACCTATGTGTTTATGTCCCTTATCAGGCCTCCAGGTAAGAGTGCATAAAAAATCTTTTTTTTTCTTTTGTTTCTCAACAAAAACATTTATTGTGGGTACTGAAAAGAACCGTCTCATCGAGACATTTCTTTTGAGCACCCAAAACAAATGTTAAAACTGATGGATTAGGGAATATTTACACCTTTACACTAAAAATGTTGATTTTTTAGACCTATGGATAAAGCATGCTGCATCTCATCATACCTGTGTCTACACTGTTGCATAATAACATTTATGGGTTTCCAATCATCAGTTAAACAAGGTACTAAAGCCATTTTCATATTGATACTATTTTCATAAGTTTTATAATGCTCACTATACTGAGTTTTATCCATTGTTTTGTTTTTGTTTGTTTGTTTGATTTGATTCTTCACGTCCCATCAACAATATTTCAGTTAAACAGGGAAGGGTCTTCCTGGGTTGAACCAATACTAAGCTAGGATAAATGTGTCTTGCTCAAGGACCACAACGCAATGACGCCGGTGAGGCTCAAACCCGTGGCCCCTCGGTCTCGAGTCAAGCACTCTACCACTGAGCCACTGCGCTCCCTGTGTTTTGTTTTTAGCAAAATCTAATTTTCTTATGTGTTTCTAACATATCAAGTAAATATGCAGACTTACCAATAGTTGATATTTACATTTTCAAAGCAAGCCTTTAACGATAAATTTTCGCAAAAGTTAAAAATCTCATGCACCACAAAAATATAATTGACAGTTACCCTCACTTATACGTGCAAAATAATTCAAACAGCAAATTCATTCACCAGTAGTGATACTGTAGATGTGAATGACAGCCATCCCATGCCTGGTCCTTTCATAGAACCTCGATTTATCCTTTTTTTGAAAACACTGTAGATCCTAATCCGCTGTTGAATGTAGGCAGGTCTTTAAATAAGGCTGTGTAACTTTAATTAATGAAAACTATTTTTCTTACTTCTTAAACAAAACATATGTTGTGGGAACTCTAATGAGATGGTTCTTTTGGGCACTCAAATTACATGTTTTAACTGATGGATAAGAAAATAATAACATTTTTATGTTGAAAAAGTTTGCTTACCTCGACCTATAGGTTAGCATTTTATATACTACCATGGAATGATGCATTCATACACTGAATGTAGGCGGGCGTGTAACTGAAAATTGTTTTCTTATTTCTCAACCAAAACATGTTGTGGGTACGCAAAAGAACCGTCTCAAGAAGTGTAACATTGAGACGGTTCTTTTGAGTATCCAAATCAGATGTTTAAATTGATGGAAAAGAAAATAACATTTTAATGTTCAAAAATTTGGTCTACCTGGATCTATGGGTATACACTATATGGGCCTCCTTGCGAGAAAGCCTGTCTTCGGGGGTTTGCGAACAACACAGGCGCAGACCAGCCTGCGCATCCGCGCAGTCTGATCAGCGCCTATGTTATTCGCTTTTAGGAAAGTACCATATGTAGACTTGCTACAGATGAAATTTCAATTTTCTAGCTAGTCTCTGTAGCTAAGGAGACTGTTTTGAAACTTGCTTTGTCGGAAACCCCAAAGACAGGTTTTCTCACGACAAGGCCCATATAACTTACCATGGAATGAAGCATTCATACACTGGATGTAGGCATTTCTGACAGGAGATGTGGAGGATTTCAGCGTTATTCCTTTCTGAAACACAAACATTTTATAGATATAGCTAGACTAAGTCTGAGTTTTCTCTGACGTATTAGTGGCTTTTCTTTATTTTGATATTTGCCACTATATCCTAATCTGAGCCTTCTCTAATGTTTTAGTGGCTTTTCTTTATTTTGATATTTGCCACTTGTTAGTGGTAAATATCAAAATATGGAAAAGCCACTAAAACATCAGAGAAGGCTCGGATTAGGATATAGCATGCCCCCATTTTTTTTTATCTCACAAAATAAACTAAATGTAATCAACACTCTGATCTTCAACTAATAAACTTTGCCTATGTTTTAATGTGGAAAATTTCGTAGTCTTTTTTAAAATTCTGGAATATGTGTTCTTATTAAGCTGATTCAAAAGAAAAAATACTCTCACTCATGAAAAAGTTTGAAATTTCATTCAAAACTTGAACCAGTGGCAGCATGTTGATTCTTTTAGCTTTTCGGTGAAAAAAAAAATTTAATTTGACCAATCGTTTATCATGAAATGTAGAATATTCATTTCATTAGATGGAAATAAATGTCATATTCATAAATATCATATCCATTCAAAAAATTTTAACTATCCCCAATGCCTTAACCATAACAAATACCTTTGGTGGCATTAAAATGATGGTGGATAAATATTTAACCCCAAGAGTCATAAAAAATTTGCACATGCAACATTTTTTAACTTTGTAGCTACTTTACAAAACCAATTTAGTCTTGGTGTCGTTTAGGAATTGACTATTCACATTTTTTTTTGCTGAACTTTTGCCCCATGAATAAAAAAAATATCAACCCCATAACTCTGCATGCTGGGTAATTTTTCATGCTTTTGTTGTCATCTGCTGACTTTTTTCAGAGTTATATTTTTCAAAAAAATCTTTCAGGAACATCAAACAATTTGGATCCAAATCTGGGTCCAAACTGTTTGCAAAAGTTGTCAGCAGACAAGAAAAGTCACTGCTAGCAAGGAAAAAAGTTAATTCCATGCATTTTTTTTTATTGTGTTGATCTTTACCTTAAAAAGTTTATTTTGAAAAAAGTCAGCAGACGACAACAAAAGCATGAAAAATTACCCAGCATGCAAAGAATTAATTCCATGGTTTTCTACTGTGTTGATTGTTTTTTATTTGATTCTCTATGTCCCATCAACAATCTTTCAGTTATATGGGGACGGGTCTTCCTGGGTTGAACCAGTACAAAGCTAGGATTAATATTCTTGCTCAAGAAACAACACAGTGACGCTAGTGAGGCTCGAACCCGCGGCCCCTCAGTCTCGAGTCAAGCACTCTACCACAGAGCCACTGCGCTCCCTACTACTGTGTTAATGCTTACCTTAAACCACTGTAGAAGTTTATCAGGTACAGAGGTGTAGAATTTAGCACACCAGAGTGACAATTTCCAATTCTAACACACCTCGCCTATATAGCCAAAGAATTAATTCCATGGTTTTCTACTGTGTTGATGCCTACCTTAAACCACTGTAGAAGTTTGTCAGGTACAGATGTGTAGAATTTAGCACACCAGAGTGACAACACAGACAGGGCATTGATCAATGTTCCTTCATGGACTGAAATAGAAGAACATTTCCAAAAAACAATGTAGTTCCATTATAATATGGGCCTCGTCACAAGAAAACCTGTCTTTTGGGTTTCCGGCAAAACAAGCTAAAAACCAGTCTCCTCAGCTACAGAGACTAGCTAGAAATGTTGGAAAATTTTGCTCGTAGCGAGGCTAGATATGATACTTTGCAAAAACTGAATAACAAAGGCGCTGATCAGACTGCACGGATGCGCAGGCTGGTCTGCGCTGTTTGCAGTCTAGAGCAGGACTTTATGTAAGGGGATGTAGAAAAGTGTCTGTTTTTACATGTCCGTCCGAAATTCGATGTTTTTACCCTATTGCAATTGACTTTGTAATTCAGATTTAATGATATTTTACCTTTTGCCCCCTCCCCGAGGCCCCAGGGGGCGGGGACCAAAAAAATGGTGCCGGTGCATGTGCCATTCATGTAAGTAGCTCACACACCAAATCCGGTTGAATTTCAAAAAAAAAAAATTTGACCCCCCAAACCCCCCACGGTACCCCTAAGTCCAACCCCTGGGGCATGACCCAGGCGACAAAATGCAAATCCCGTCTGATATGTTTTATATCTTTCATGTGTGAGAAGACACACAAAGTTTGGTTAAAAACTCTTTGAAATTGACTTTGTAATTGAAATTTAATGATACATGTATTTGACCTTTTGGCCCCTCCCCAGGGGGCGGGACCAAAAAAAATGTGACGTTGCACACTGTGAGCTTCCCGTAAGCTTTAGTTGGGGGGGGGGGGGAATGATGTGGATTCTTGTAGTAGTGGAAGGTATTCTCTCTATGTGTTATCAGTAATTAATAGCAACTACATTGGACTTATATTTCATCTATTCACTTAAGTTTAAACTATTCACAGTAGATCAGTTTCAGTATTTCTTAAGTCTATGTAGCTTTCTACTGTCAGGCCGAGCTCATATCACATACGTCGAACAACCTCTCAGGATAAAGTAGATTCACAGTAGATTTAGAGTTTTGAAATAGATCTAGATTTAGTTTACTTGGCAAATCTAGATAAGTAATTTAGTCAGTGCTTAAACAGTTCAGGTAGATTTTATCAATCCAAGGGAAGCTATCCAAAAGAGCATATCTAAAATTCAAAGTCGCTTCCCTTGGTGCACAAAAGTGAAAGTAGAATTTGTTGTCTGCTCGGGCTGACCGATCTGAGATTGATGCTCGAAATGCATGATAGACTCTTATTTATAGTCTCGGCCCAGCTCCAGCCAGCCAATCAGCTACCAGAAAGAGGTGTAGAAATCTCTATCAGCCAATCGCTGCACGGATAGACTGATAGATTTCTCTAGCTAAGTTGTACAACAATGGCGGATGTCTACCCACTTCACATTTGTGAAACCAAATTCTGGTTTATCTCTGAGGAATATGCGGTCTATCCTGGTGGATAAATAAACTTTAGACCTTCTGGTAGCAGGATAGAAATCTTAGGCTTTATGACATGGATTAACTAATCGACAATTGAAGGTAAGAGAATTTCTATCGCTGGATAGACATTTCTTTACATTCAAAACATCGCGCCTTGCGAACTTTCATTATCAAGCTCATAATTATCTTAAACAAGAGTCTTTCCGATCTATCCTTAGTATGAGCAGAAAGCCCAGACTTTATTCTAAATGAAGGAATGAACGGCGCAGTCCAAAACTATCCGTACTTTAGAGTATTCGTAGTGTTTGTTTGACAGACGCTGACGAACGCTCGCAATGATCAACACAGGCAAAAATAGTTCATTCTCCAGTATCCGATGTTCGGCTTCCTAAAGCCACAGGCTGCAATAAATGAACCCATTTATTGCTTATCTTACCACTTGAAACAACTTGATTAATAATTTAATATTCACAGGAAGAATGTTTATAGACGGAAAGACACATGTGCTTGTGTGTAACCTAAATCCGACACACCTTGTTTTGATAGATAAATAGCAGTAATAGCCACGGGTATTACAACACCCCCCCATTCATGTGAGCAACTCACACACCAAGTTTGGTTGGATTTTGTCCAATGGTTTAGGAGGAGATAGCGTGACGGACAGAGGACGGACGGACAGACGGACGGACGGAGGCGATTGCAATATCCCCGATGCTTTTTTGAAAATGCGTGGGGATAATAAAGCATGAGCACTCATGTAAGATCCTCTATATATTACACATTTGAGCTAACACATGAGATTTTGGTACATATAGCATTGTCAAGCAACAAAGGATACATCGGAATGTACGGTTAAAGATGGCTTTTGGGCACATGAGACAAGTATCAAGATCACATGAGCTGGTACATTTTTTGTTTGTTTGGTTAAATGCTTTACATCCCATGCAGTTAAGCAGTTGACCAGTAATTTGTGCACATACTTTCACTTGTAGCTGACAACAACCCTTCTTGAATCAGCGGAAGGAGGAGAAAGACTGTAGAAATTATTCCATATTCTCTAGGAAAGTATTGGACAGGACCGGGAACGAACTGGCGACCTCTTGATCTGCATTTGGTCTCGCTACCGACTTCGCTTCGGGTCCCGATATGACTGTGAAAATGCTTATTATGGTTTTATTTTTATATTTGCATCACATTTGCATTTCTGTCAGATCTTGTAAAGATCCTGTATTTTGACTTCTTTTATGCTAATCGATGGGTTTTTACTAGACATCATTTTCCGTTTAGTTGTTTAAATTAGAATTGATGAATAAATAATCTAAAACACTTTAGAGTCGTTCTCTGAAATAATATTACATATATAATTGAGACAGTTCTTTTGAACACCCAAAACTGTTTGGACTGATAAGGGAAACGATCACAATTTCACCCAAAGATTTTACTTAAATAGACATATGAACAAGGCAGCTCACTTGGGGATTATTTCTTCCCAATCATTACCTTCTGATGATAGCATTGTAATAAATAGTTCTGCTACAGTTGTGCTGAGGTTCTGTAGAGTCCCTGCACCACTCACAGTATTCCTACTCATATTACCAATTGCCTTCAATACACTCAGTTTCTGATCTGTCAGCGCCAACTTCCCTTCAGAACCTAAAATAAAAGCATATCCAGGCCTTTAGTAAAGTGTGTAAGGAAAAAAAATCTTATTTCTCAATCAAAACATGTGTTGTGGGTACTCAAAAGAACCATCTCAACCAGACGGTTCTTTTGAGCACCCATAACATATGTTAAAACTGATGGGTAAGAAAATATTTACAATTTTAGGCTCAAATATTTTGCTTGTCTAAACCTGTAATATCATGGGGATTAAAGTAGGAATCTGATAATCAGGCCTCCAGATAAAAGTGATTTTGAAAAAAAAATCATATTTCTCAAATAGTCTCAATGAGAAGGTCAGACTCCTTTTGAGCACCCAAAACACAGGTTTTGACTGACAAGTCAAAAAAAAAAGACACAAATGTTGCCCACAATACATGACTCAAATTTGGGTGATCGTAAGCCCTGTTATCGCATATGCACAAAAACACAGTCGTATATGTGATATTGTGTAGACTTTTGGCTGCAGTATAGACCATCAAAGATGGCGGACATTAGAGTCAGCAAATCGTGAGTACACTTTCATTAGCAAAATATGGCATGTTTATTTACACCCAGCGGCCAGTCATAGATGCTAACAGGCTAAGAAAAATTGGATTTTATGATAATCCTATTATCTTTGCACAGTTTGATCTGTTAAGCAAGAATTTGACAGAGAGAAGTGAGTGACTTGCAGAAAGTTGAAATGAAGCTGAGACCCGACCGCTTTTCTTGTCATTTTGTCTTTTTAAAAGCAAATGTTGTGATTCTTTTATACCATAAGCCCAGTCCTTGAAATTCACCCTCTAGTCCTGAAAGCCCAAAGAAACCACCGTCTTGGATAATGATATACGAGTTTCAAATTGTCTGTCTTGATATCTTGTAGACCATGGCTCTTTTCTAGTGTGTATCGTGTAGACACAAGTAGTTTTCGTGAAATATGCATCAGTGTAGACACAGGTTTTGGATGCCGTGTATATCCATAAAACTGGCCATCACCATGAAGCATTTAATTAAGCTCATTGAAAGCATTTTTGCCAAGACACTAACAATTAAGTATCAATAACATGTTAGCCGGCAGAAACAAAAAAAATAGTGATCTGGATATCACATTACTAGGCCAAATAAAAAAAACAAGTGTGTTTCGGGTAACGGGTAGCTAGGGTAGGCACACACATATTTTTTTTTTTAGGTTTTTTTTCTGAAAAAAAAAATAGTTTTATGCATTTTGAAAGGCATTTCGCCTTTCAAAATGCATTAAATTACATTTTTTTCAGAAAACCTGAAAAAAATCTAGGTTTCACACGTAAATTAAGGTAGGGTCGGGTTACCCTAAACACAGGTATTTTTTTTATTTGGCCCTATCATACAGGCAAAGCTGTGTAAAATTCAAGGACCTGTATGGGGCTTTCCTACAGTTTTCATGTATTTTAAGCTGTTGCCGCTCACCGTAGCTGTGGGTCTCAATATTTCATAAGGTAACAGAAAGCTGGATTTTTGAAAAAAGTCAACTGCAGTTTTCCTACATTAAAAAAAATTCAACTATTGAAATTGCAGGAAAGCCCTTAACTCTTTACCCCATAATAGCGCCTTTTGATGCCTATTTGAAAATATTATGGAAAATGGAGCATTAGCTCTTTTGGAGCAAATGCTCCATTTTCCATAATATTTTCCAAATGCTCCATTTTCCATAATATTTCAAAAATATTCAAAACTTCACTTAAATTTTTATTGAATTTTTTCAACATTGTCTAAAAATACAAAATGATTTCATGATCTAAAAATAGCCTGTGGAGTAAAGGGTTAAATACAATAATATATTTTTACCATTTAACACTCCGAAGAGATGGCGGACTAGTTTTTCGACCACCTCATTATCACTACACTGCATAGATAGGTTAGCTATAGCTTCGCACGCCTCTTCTCGTGTTAGGGTTTCTTTCGAACACATCTGAGCTGAAATATACAATGGCGTAGCCGGAATGAAGAAAAAGTTACGCACATCAAAGGGAGACTACTGGATCAAGCAATGATTCTCTTCAATTGCCTCTCTTTTCAAAATGGGAACTTCTCTTAAATCTACAATGGTGTAGCCAGAATGATGAAAAAGTTACGCACATCAAAGGGAGACTACTGGATCAAGCAATGATTCTCTTCAATTGCACCCTTTTTCAAAATGAGAACTTCTCTTAAAGGATCCTTCTCTTAAATATACAATGGCGTAGCCAAAATGATGAAAAAGTTACGCACATCAAAGGGAGACTACTGGATCAATCAATGATTCTCTTAATTGCGTCCCTTTTCAAAAATGGGAACTTCTCTTTAAATATACAATGGAGTAGCCAGAACGTTGAAAAAAGTTATGCACATCAAAAGGAGACTACTGGATCAAGCAATGATTTTCTTCAACAGCGTCCGTTTTCAAAATGGGAACTTCTCTTAAAGGATACTTCTCTTAAATATACAATGGTGTAGCCAGAATGATGAAAAAGTTAGGCACATCAAAGAGAGACTAATGGATCAAGCATCGATTCTCTTCAATTGTGTCCTTTTCAAAATGGGAACTTCTCTTAAAGGAAAGAATTTGCTCCCTCTAAGAATTTACTCCCAGAGGGAGCAAATTCTTTCCTTTATGAGCAGTTCCTTATAGTATGGCATATCACTTTTATCACATTAAGTGACCTCCCTTGAATGTTACTATTTTTATTACGCATGTGCGTAACCTGCGTAATAGGTGCTACGCCAATGATATACGCTTACAAGCTAAAAATGATATGGGCCTTGACAAGAGAAACTTTGTTACATTCAGACAACAAAGGTGTCGACCAGCCTGAGCATCCATGCAGTCTGATCAGCACCTTTACTTTTCAATACATAGAAAGTATACTATCAGACCTTTCTTCATGCAAAAGAAATATATGCTATAAGAGGCCATTTTTGCCCCCCTATGAGGCCAAAAAATGAAATTCACTTTTCACCAAATTCTTCTTATTAGTTTATAAGAACAATGGCCCAAGTGTATAAGTCTGATATTAGTTTGACTTTTACCATTCCTATGGTAACAAAAATGGCTACCAAAATAGGCTGAAAATAGGAAATTGACCATTTTGGAGCAAATTTGAGACGTTTGACAGAGCAATTAACATAGAGCACAAGCAAATACCAAAAAGATATTCTAACAGATGATGAGAATTATTATGGCACACAGCATATGAAATTGATTTTTTAGTATTTAGCTGTGCTGATATCTAATTCTTAAAAAAATGGTCTCTAAAAGAATTAAATTAGGTAAAAAATGGCAATTTCTCTATTTTATGCCTATTTTGTTGGCCATTTTTTGTTACCATAGCAACGGCAAAATTAAAATAAATGCCGAAATTTTACACTCCAGTCAGTCTTCTAATAAACCAACCTAAAGAAATTTGTGAAAAGCAATTTTCAGTTTTTGGCTCCAAATTAGCCCCTTAATGCACGTACCCCTTTCAATATTCTAGCTAGTCTCTGTAGCTGAGAAGACAGGTTTGAGCCCTACCTGGTCAGCAACCATGAAGACTAGTTTTCTTGCAACAAGACTCAAATGGGACAGCTCAAATCTCAAAGAATGCATGCACATCTATTAATTGGGACTGGTACTCCAGATCTAAGTTTTGCCATAATATTATATATACTCTGAATATCTTATTCAAACTCAATGAATAGCTATTATATTATAGGTCTTGTCACATGCATACAAAAAAGGCACAGACCACCAGACTGCACTTATGGGCAGTCTGGTCAGTGCCTATTGTACTCGCTCCCTGAAAAGTATACAAGCTAAGCTGGCGATGTGCAAAATGACTATATACTAGCTAGCCCCTGCAGTTAAGTAGGTTGATTTGGGTCTTCCAGAAGACAGGTTTTCTTATTTCGAGGCCCATAACTGTTAACATTATCAATAGTATTATCAGGATTTTATTACCTTTCTGAAGTCGGGGCCAGGGGCCTGTTGAATTTGGGAGAAAAAGCATTTGGGCCATCAAAATTGGTAAAAATTTTATGCAGTCTGAAAGAACTGTACCCCCAGTAAAACTGTAACATATTTGTTGCTTTAATTTCCCATAATAAAAACTCATGAATATTTGAATAAAAATGTGAATGAAAACATGTTTTTCATTCACATTTTTATGCAAATTTTCAAACACTTGTAACTTTAGTACTTTTGTTTGGTTTTCATGAAATTTTCACCAAAATGAAAAGCTAGAAATTGGGAATAATATACACCATTTTGGGAAGTTTTTGCTCATTTTTAGATTGGGAAGGGGCCGATATTCAAAGGGGCCGATATTCGCCCCCAGATTTGGCCTAGGAAAATCCCTGCATAACTGTTAATATTATCATGATTATTAAAAGTTTTTTGTTTGATTTGATTCTTTACGTCCCATCAACAATCTTTCAGTTATAAAGGGACAGGTCTTCCTGGGTTGAACCAGTACTAAGCTAGGATTAATGTTCTTGCTCAAGGGCACAACACAGTGAGGCTGGTGAGGCTTGAACCCGCGGCCTCTCAGTCTCAAGTCAAGCACTCTTCCACTGAGCCACTGCGCTCACTCATTATCAATAGTATTATGATGATAGTTTTGCTGGAGTGTACATACCTCCTAATGGTTTAATGATGTCCATACCATACTGACTAAGATCAATCTGTAGGCCACCCAACATGTTACCAAATGCTGAAAATACAAGCATTTATTAATCACACATGGGTCCAGATAAAAAAAAATTGAGTGTAAAATTAAGAATATTTTCTTCTATATCAATTTTAACGTTTGTTTTGTGCGCTCAAACTAAGATGGCTGTTTTATGTTGGTTTGTTTTGTTGGTTTACGTCCCAAGTCAACAGCTATGGTCATGGCGGGACGGTCACTTCACCTAACCACACTTTTTCCTGGGCAAGCTTGAACAAGCAGTTAGCACATACTTTCTCTTGTAACTGACAACAACCCTTCTTGAATGATTCAGCAGAAGGGAGGAGAATGACCGTAGAAATTATTTCAAGATCAATCTCCACAAAAGTATGGGACCTGACAGGGATCGAACTCACGACCCCCGGATCTGCTGTCAGACTCGCACCTGTTGCCAGACAGGTTACCGCCTGCATTACCTAGATGGTTGTTTTGAGGACCCACAACAAATGAGGAATAAGAAAAATAATTTTTAATTATGCACTCTTATCTAGAGGTATGTTAATCAGTTGCATTTATATAGTATTTGTATGGCCAAGTCTGTTCACACTAGGTCAACACAAACTCATCAAATGCAGAAAAAAAACTCATAAGTTGAGTCTAAAACATTTTGCATCGGACAAGCACAGGTTTAGACATTGCAAAAATTTTCAGCGTAAAATTGTTAATATTTTCTTACCCATAATTTTTAGCATATGTTTTGGGTGCTCAAAAGAACCATCTCATTGAGACGGTTCTTTTGAGAACCCACAACATATGTTTTGGTTGAGAAATAAGAAAATTATTTTTCTGTTACGCACTCTTAACTAAAGGCCTTTACAAGTTTAAAAAAAATCTATAAATTACCAAAAAACAACTAATTCTAGATCCACACATTAAATGTGGTATTTATAGCTATAGCTGTGGAACAGATATACTCCCGATGAGCTTATATATCAAAATCTATGTCAAAATCTTGGTGAATTTCACAAGGTTCCAAAAATAGTAGCTGACATTCGGTCTTCCAAAAAATATTATTAGATCAACAATGCATAAGCAAGGTTAGATATGCACCACCATGGCATCTACAAATAAAACCAATTTTACAGTACAACTAACTCATTGGGAATGCACATTCGCCAGTGAATGGCAGTCCTGTTTTTCCTGTGACATTTTAGGACATTTTTTGATTTTAAAAACACTTAGCTGAGTACAAATAACTCTATCCTGTTATTTCTGATAACTGTTGCAAACAATTTGGAACCAAATCAGGCTCAACATCATGTCAGGCCTGATCTGGGTTCAAACTGTTTGACAATTTGAAGCCATTTCAGAGTTTTTTTTTCAAATTTGAGATTGTAAGAAAACTGATGATGAAAATAAAGCATACAAAATTACCTAGCATACCTATGTAAAACTTAAGGCTAACTACTTTATGCATTGCCTTATGCCTTACAGGGTTCATACAGGCAAGTTTGTGTAAAATTCACTTTTCAATGACTTCTTAAGACTATCCTACAGTTTTCAAGGACTAAAAAGTTAGGAAAAATCCTAATTTAAGTGTTAAAATTCTTCTTCAGGAATGCTAGACTGAATTAATGGAGACATTAGTACCGGAAATTTAGTATAAAATTGCTGTGTCTATATTTGGTGCAGCATATGCTGCACCAAATATAGTCACAATAATTTTAAACTGATTTAGGTCTCTATCAACTGTGCTAAGTCCTAAAGAAAATAGTAATAGGGAGCGCAGTGGCTCAGTGGTAGAGTGCTTGACTTGAGACCGAGAGGCCGTGGGTTCGAGCCTCACCGGCGTCACTGTGTTGTGGTCCTTGAGCAAGACACATTATTCCTAGCTTTGTGTGTGTGGACGGACATCGAAGCTAAAAGCGTTCCGCCCTGCATCCCTACGGGATCCATCGTAGCAGCCATAACCCACTTTTGATAAGTGACCGGCGTATTCAAGTCAAACAACATGATATCAGCTAGAATTTAAAGATACAGTTATTGACACGTTAACCTCCCTTGTTTACAGTATCCATGGCGACACTTCCGTTTGACGTTACCGCAACGGACCACAAGCAAAATAAAGTGAAAATCTAAAGACGCTATCCATAAACCTTCAGCGAGACGTCTATGCAAGCTTATCGGTTTCAAAGATATTGAACTTACAACCACAAAATTACCTTAGCATGTATACCTGAGCGACTCGATCAGCAGATGCAACAGACCCATATGAACTTTGAACTTCATATGACCCCTACTATCACAGAATAATGGACTAACCGACGGAAATCTCTAACAGACAGAACGAACAACAATAATGTAACCTTATTGACTTTATGAAAAGGCCACACTCGCATGAGGAGTTGTACTTCTATTCTCTGGCCAAAACAACGTCAAAATATGTATCATATGATCTCCCATCCTGGAAATATCATGAACTCTCGATACGGCAAGCCAGATCACCCACCTCCTACTGAAACACGTTACCAGGACGAAGACCTTTACAAGACCTAGCTACACCTGAATGTTAAACATTCTATAAACTTTCCTTGACACCAGATATTTATCTGTTATCTTACTTGTAACTACTTTAAATGTTATGTCTGCAATTTTTAAGCATCTATTTTTAGAAACTGCAACAATCAGGTCACGTGACAAACACACAACCGTTTTTTCTTACTTCAGGGGCTGAAATCTTATTATTGTTTATCCTGACGAAGGTATCTGTGATACCGAAACATGTAGATCTTCTCAATAAAAAGTCGCCCTAGCCGTTCTTGGTTGTTAGTTCCGTTATACCTCCCTATTCCCAGATTTATTCCTAGCTTTGTACTGGTTAAACCCAGGAAGACCTGTCCCTGTTTAACTGAAAGATTGTTGATGGGACGTAAAGAATCAAATCAAACAAAAACAGTAAATAGTAGAATTCAAGGACTTTTCAAGGCTTTTCAGTGATTTTCCAGTGCTTTTTAAGGCAGCTTTAATTTTCAAAAACTTTTCAAGAAAGTCCTCTAAATTCAAGTGCTTTCAACAGGCCTCCAGATAAGAGTTTGTATTGGAAAAATATTTTCTTTTTATTTCTCATCCAAAACATATGTTGCGGGTACTCAAAAGAACCGTCTCAATGAGACAGTTCTTTTGAGCACCCAAAACACATGTTTAAATTGATGGGTAAGAAAATTATTACAATTTTACACTCACAAAATTTCCTTATCTTGACCTATGTTTCAAGCCTGTGTGAACCCTGCCTTACCTCCAACAATAATTTCCGGGTTCCTCAGTAGAGCCTTCTGAGCCAGTGGTAGGATCTTTGTCTTGAAGATAGCATGTGTACAGTATCTTAAGATCTCTCGACCACATTTCTGAAAATCAACCACATACATTATGATTATACAGTGAGTTCCTTTATAACAGACCTTGTTTTATAATTTAACCTAGATTGGACATAACATGATTTTGTTGTGGCTCCCAATTTTTATTATTATAGAATTTTACAAAAAGAAATCGTAAGAAAAAGACCAAGAAATGGTAATTTTCCTTTAATTACTTTGTAAAGGTGTCCCTTTATAACAAGATTCACAGTTCCTACCTGCAAAAGTGCAAACTATAGGCCATTACAGAAGCATACAATGATTCTCAAAATTCATGAATTTTGCACAAACATCAGCTTTATGGAACTTTTCAGTCTCTATTCAGCATCCAAAATTTCAACTTTTACCGCATTTTTTTCCGCAAAGCCTTTATTCTGGTTGTATTAAGGCTGAATTCAAATTGAATTTTCATATTTAGAGCCATTTGATTGGAATTTTTTTTTTCGCCCTCCAAAAATCACAGAATTTTTCAAAGTAAGTAAGGGTGCAAAGATCAGGAATCGATACAATCAAGTACAACACCTGACCCAGGATACCAATGGGAAAGTGACAAACTCACGGTTACTGTCAGTTAGACACCACAAACGAGAGCCAAGAGATCAGCCCTTTCCTAGCAGTCATTCATCACAGTCTTATACGTGATCTCGCGTAGAACCCAAAACTATGGCATGTTTATTTACACCCAGCGGCCAGTCATAGACGCTAACACGCTTAGTAAAAAATGGAATTTCTGATTTTCCTATTCTCTCTGCGCAGTTTGATCTGTTAAGCTAGAATTTGACAGAGAGAAGCGAGTGATTTGCAGAAAGTGAAAACGAAGCGAAAGTTCATCGAATCTTGTTTTTTTTATTTCTTCATCCAAACCTTTGTTGTGGTATTTTTTCAAAATTAAGATGTTCTATACACTTACAATGTTTACCTTAGCGCTTGGCCAAAACTCAGCTGTTAGTTTATGTTCATTTTGAGCCTAGGCTAAAGAATGTGAGCTATAATGGAAAATGTAAGCAGCGGGCAGCTTAAAACAGGCAAAATGCTTCATGGTGATGGAGTTCCTTATATGAGTCTACACGGTATCCAAAACATGTGTCTACACAGTCACATAATTCACAAAAATTACTTGTGTCTACACGATACACACCTAAAAAGAGCCGTGGTCTACACGATATCAAGGCCGATATTTTGAAACTCGTATATCATCATCCAAGAATGTTTGTTTGGGCTTTCAGGACTAGAGGGTGAGTTTCTAGGACTGGGCTTATGGTATATAGCAAAAGAATCGCGATATTTGCTGTTAAAAAGACAAAATGACAAGAAAACAGGTTGGGTCTCCGCTTCGTTTTCACTTTCTGCAAATCACTCGCTTCTCTCTGTCAAATTCTAGCTTAACAGATCAAACTGTGCAGAGAGAATAGGAAAATCAGAAAATCCATTTTTTTCTAAGCCTGTTAGCGTCTATGACTGGCCGCTGGGTGTAAATAAACATGCCATAGTTTGCAAATGAAAGTGTACTCACGATTTCCTGTCTCAAGTGTCCGCCATCTTTGATAGTCTATACTGCAGCCAAAAAAATCTACACGAGATCACGTATACGATACTGTTCATACTTTCACAGAAAACTTAACAGATGTAAGGCAAATAAATAAACTAACAACCAGCTAAATATTTTGCCATTGCATTTTACCATATTGCACTTCACCTATTTACTCTTATACACACCCATGCTCTAATAAACACCTGCCTCCCAATTTTGATGTTTGTTGGTTTTGATTATGTCCCAGTCAACAATTTTCAGTCATGTCAGGACGGTTTTTCCTGGGTTGAACCAGTACTAAGAAGAGGATAAAGTGTCTTGCATAAGGACACAACACAGTGCCTCCTGGTGAAGCTTGAACCCAAAACCCCTACATCTAGAGGCAAGCACTCTACCACTGAGCCACCACACTCCTCCCAATGTTGATGTCAAAATGGCATTTTTTTTACAAATCTCAGAAAGATAAAAGATACTTATAATCGCCCACTCGTTTAATAATATCAATAATACATGAGAACTCACGTAAGACCCTCAATGTATATGGTTGGTATTCTTATGATTTATGTTTGGTTTTCTTTGAATGTACATAAGATAAGCAATTTTTTGATTCAAAGTTATGTCTTAACTGTAAGGATTTGTAAATAAAACTTACGAGCACAACTGCAGCTGGCTTTGTCCTACTACCAATCACCTGCTTCATGTAGATCTCCAGAAATGGCTCCTAGAATAGAAACAATAAATGGGTGAAAGTTCAAAATTTCAAAAATCCTGAACTTTAGAAATTCAAATTTTTAAACCTGCTAGATGCCTATAAAAATAAATAATTTCATGTTTAAATGGTTAATTGTGTTTAGATAATCTAAAAATCAACCAGAGAAGCTACTATAATGTCCCTAATTCAGCATTTTGAGGCTGACTTTCTATGGAAAGTCAGCCTCAAAATGCTGAATTAAGAATTAATCCTGAAAACTTTCACCATTGACAATATCATTTCAAAGTGGAGCCTTTTGCAATCTGCTTATAACCTAAAGCAAACAGTTTGGACCTAGATCAGGCAAGGCAAAATGTATAGCCGATAACCTTTGCAAACAGTTTGGACATATATCAGGCTTGGCAAACTTTTTGACACTGAAGGTATTCCTAAATATCTTTTTTCAAAAAGTTAATTTTCATTTTAAAAAATCTGCAGACGACAAAAAAGCCTGCACAATAACCAACAGTGATTTTATTTGGGATTTTGGGAAGCTACCTTTTCCAACACGTTTGGTAAAATATTTTATTAAAATTGGGAAAATAAGAGCTAAAATACATGAAATTGGGAAAATAAAGGCCATTTTTGGATTGGGAATGACTCCCATATACGGCCTCAAAAATGGCTAAATAAAATCACTGACCAAGGATGTCAAGGAGTTATGTTGTGAAAAACAATAAATATCACTATAATCAGAGATCAAAGTCATTCTAGGAACATCACTGGTACAAAACTTTAATGGCGCCAGAGTCCAATGTTCTATACACAGTTTTAACTATTACATTAATTTCTTGCACACTGGATAAGGATATCTGAGATTTTACCCTGGGATAGAAAATATTATCTTACCCATGATATCTTACCCAGGCTGTCACGTGAGGGCTATATACATTTGTTGTATTGGAACGCACGCACATGGTTGTCAAGTGGCGTCATCATATCATGTGAGCGCATTGGCTCAGTGGTAGAGTGCTTGACTCAAGAACGAAGGGCCGGGGGGTTCAAGCCTCACCGGGGTGACCGCGTTGTGGTCCTTGAGCAAGACATTTATCCTAGCTTAGTACTGGTTCAATCCAGGAAGACCCTTCCCTACATAACTGAAAGATTGTTGATGGGATGTAAAGAATTAAATCAAATCAAATCAAAGTCATCATATCATGTCACATCTCAGCGTATTCAGGTACTTCTGGGAGCCCTTTTTAAGCAAAAAAATGCGGTATTTAATGGTGAGCAAGAAAAATAATCCATTATTAGTGTGAGGTTAGGATTGAAAAATCTGTCCCTTGGGATAACCGTTTGTCATTACTCGGCAAGCCTCGTGATGCCAAACGGCTATCCTCGGGAGGGATTTTTCTATCCTACCCTCACACTCATGTTGAATTCTTATATTATAACCCAAACAAAGTTAATGCTTATGTGAGCTGAGCATGAAAAAAATTTTGTAACCTCAGGATGGAGGACGTGTGTGTTGACTATATGTTTAACTTACCTTTAGAGTGTTGAGGTGATCTTCTCGTTTGATGGCTGCCACATACTTCATGTACACACTCAGGAGGCAGATATGGTGTATGGTTGGTTCCCCTTTCTGGAGGAGTTCTCCATATTTCACCATAGCAGTGTCGGTCTGCAAAGAAACAAAACAGAAAATCAGGCCCCAAGTCTGATATTTTTGAATTATCCAGTTATAGATTTTTGTAGTTTCTCCATTGAAATATGTGCATGCAGTGCAGAGTTCTGATTTAAGTGATTCGACCAGAAGTGTTTAAAGCAAAATTTAAAATTTGGCACTCATATGATAATCACTGAGAAGATAGATACTCATGCGCGGACACCCTGTCCCCCCCCCCCCCCCCCCCCACCCCCTCTCTGGATCCACACATGAATACTGATCACTATTAATAGCTTTTGAGTCCAGTGGTGCAATATTTAAGCCAACCAATAAGAACAAGGTACTTTTCAGCGTTCATACAGGCAAGTTCGTGTAAAATTCAAAGACTTTAGGAGGACTTCTAAAAGACTTCCCTACTGTTTTCTAGGAATGAACACTTATGACAAAAACTTGTTAAAATTCTATTTCTGAAATGCTAGAATCCATTACTAATGATATTAGTTTTAGAAAATCAGTGTAAAATTATGGTGCCTTTATTTGGTGCAGCATATGTTGCACCAAATAAAGGCACCTCAAGCTTATTTTACGGAAGTCAAATGGTCAATTTCAAAGAAATCTATCATTTTTCAAGGTTCTAGAGGGGGTCTGACATTTTCCAGGTGGGGGGGGGGGGGTCCAATTGCTTATTCCCTATAGAAACTCATATAACTTGTGATTTTCCAGGGGGATTTAGATCTCTATCAACAGTGTTAAGTCCTACAGAAAAAAGAAGAATTCAAGGACTTTCAAGGCCTTTGAATGATATTCCAGTATTTGTCAAGGTAAATTTATTTTCAAGGACTTTTCAAGAAAGCCTTTTAAATTCAACTACTTTACAAGCCTGTGCGAACCCTGCTTTTGCAGAGGTATGGAGTGAAGCCATCTGTCTAGTTTCCATGGTGAAAGTTCAAAATTTCTAAAATCCTGAACTAAGCCTCTGAAATATTAACAATTTCAATTGTCTTTAGATAAACTGATGATTTATCAGAGAAGCTATTATATTCTGTCTAATTCACTACTTGGAGGCTCAAATACTATAGTTTGTGGATGCATGCAGTGAAAACTTTGGGTACTTGTCTGAGCTTTCCCTGGTGGTCTAAGAACCAACACCCTATATAATGGCTAATTCAGATTTATTCAATAGTTAGATAAGCATCTTTCAAATAGGGTATTTCATGGCAGTAAATAGTAATTGGGCAACTGAACCCTTCTTATCACATATATGGCCTCCCAAGAGAAAAACAAAAATATTCTTACTTCATATGTCAATTCAAATAACCCTTAGCCCCTTACCGATCTCCAGACTGCGGCCATCTTTCTAGACACAGCATTGGTTATACTAGCATTGTTAGCAAACAGAGCACCATACACAAGACCAACTTGTACTCCAACCTGCAATTACATTATA
Organism: Loripinus fragilis; assembly: GCA_964019695.1. Taxonomy (NCBI): domain Eukaryota; kingdom Metazoa; phylum Mollusca; class Bivalvia; order Lucinida; family Lucinidae; genus Loripinus; species Loripinus fragilis. The sequence goes on along the minus strand of OZ026525.1, from coordinate 60,815,086 downwards.
TCGGCCTCAAGGTTATAAAACTTTATTTCTTGCTCAACAACTCAGCTGAGCATGAAATTGCAACTACTCTAAAAATCTAAAATGCTGAAAAATAAAGACTTTTCTTGCTTTCAAATTTTCAGATGTTGTATTTATCGTGCTAATAAATGTTAAAATGCCAATAATTGTTGGCAATTTAAAATTAATGAGCATGATAAATTTCATTCTAAGTTGAGCATGAAAAAGGTTTATCACCTCACAAATCTGCCCTTAAGATAAATGTGTAATTAAAAACTATTTTTCTCAAATAACAATGCAGTCTGTATACCCTATCGATCTAGGGTTATGTTTGGCAAGAGTTTTCAGATGGTATCATCAAGGGTTACGGGAAGACTTTTTTCTTTCGAACAATGACAATGTTTCTTATATTTCTTCAACAAAATATCTTTTGTGCAGATCCAGACCTCCAGGTAAGAGGTTGTATTTAAAAATTCATTTTGTTAGCCCTGTTTAATCGGAGTCTTCACTGGGAGCATTCTTGTAGGCAACTTTGTTGGTTTTGTTGTGCTTTGGCTTACATGTTATCAGGCCTCTTAGTGGCCCACTTGCAAAATATAGGTTTTATATAGGTTCCTTTTACCTAAAATATAGATTCTTTTATAGGTTTTTTGATAAAATTAAGGAAATAACGGTTATTTATATGTTTTACAAGCAAAATAAAGGGTATATAGGTTGGACACAAAATTATAGGCTATAATAGGTTTCGCTAAGAGGCCTGTGTTATTGTTTTCATTGAGAAAGAAGAAAAATAACAATTTGGATGCCTCCTTTTATCTAGGGCTACGAACTAAATTGTTTGTTTTGTCTGTTTTTATGCTTTACATCTGTCGACAATTTTTTGGTCATGCCGGGGTGATTTCCTGTCTTCCTGGGTCAAACCAGCATTAAGAAGTGAATGAAGAGTCTGGCTCAAGGACACAACACAGCGACTTCTGTGATTCTCGAGCTAGCAACTCATGATCACACATGTCTAACGCCCTACCAATTGAGCCACTGCGCTCTGCTAGGGACTAAATTCAATGTAAAAAAACAAAATAGTCTCACCAATCTTTGGAGGTCATCTTCAGTGCATTTTGACTCTCTGAATCCAACTATCATGCAAACACAAGTCCATGACAAAGCCACAAGAGCATTTCCGGATGAACTACGACTGAAAATATATAGAGGATCTTATATGACTGTGCTAATGTTTTACTGATTTTACTTAATGAGATAGGGAAAAGAGATAAAATGTGAGGCTAGCCGAGCACTTTATTCTTTTTCACAAGAGTATACTAGATTCAATAATACAAGAGCACGAATGTTAGATTTTATCAAATGACATTAAAATATTACTTTGAAATCTCATTTCTGGTTTAAAAAATGTTATAATTTTGTCATTATGTATGCAACGTTGTTATGGACCTGAGTCACCTCGTAACGTTTCCATAAAATCTGTAAACCACTAGTGGTTTATTGATTTTATTGCATGGCGTTATTCACTCCAAGACACGATGTAATATGATAAACAATGATAAAACCTTTCTTAACTCTTTCCTTGCTAGAAGCAATATCTCAGTTCATTGCTTCCTCCCCTTGTAGGTGCCATGTCCAGGTATCCACTAAGAAACAGCGAACGATATCAAACAATTGACGCTAAATCCCAACTGTACTATAATTCATTTCTCCCCTCAACCATACGTGAGTGGAATACTCTAGATAACACAGTTCAGTCCTGTCCATCAGTTTCTTCTTTCAAAAAGAAGATGTCAACGCGACAACCTGTTCCAAATTATTATTATCTCACTGGCAGCAGAAACGAACAGATACTTCATGCTAGAATTAGGACAAATTGTAGCAGTTTGCATTACACCTTATTCAGTAAAAACATCATACAAGACAAGTTCTGTACATGTGGCGAAATTGAAGACGTCCAGCATTTCCTCTTCTCTTGTGCAAGGTTCACTGCCCAGCGTCAAATTATGCTAGAAAAGGTTCAAAGACACTGTGTCCCAACTCTTAACGTGCTGTTGTACGGTGAACGAAGCTTAAACAGAAATACCAATTGTATTATCTTCAAAGCTGTTCAGTAGTTTATCACCCATTCAAAACGATTTGAGAACTAACTACCAATATAATGGCACTTTTTCTTATCCAATAAGGTCGATACCGTGGAAACCCCTCTCTTTCACACGCACGCACGCACTCACGCACCCACGCACGCACGCACGCACACACACACACACACACACACACACACACAATTCTTAGTATCATTTACTATCTGCATAAAATGTAATCACATATAATTCAATTGGAAACATCATCAAGAAATCAACTGCTAATCAAATTATGTTATTTAGATGATTCCTTTAGGGAAGCAGTCTTAGACTTATTTCTGTATCCCTTTCAAATGTATTGTATTGTATATATGATGTATCTGTTGTATCTCGATGTACTTTATATTTGAATAAAATATTGTTTACACTAGAAGCAACTTTTGTTGTCTGCTGATAATTTTGCAAACAGTTTGGACCCAGATCAGGACCAACAAAATGTCCGTCCTGATCTGGATCCAAACCGTTTGACACTCTGATAATGTTCCTGAACAAATTTATTGCAAAAGTTGATTTTTTTTTTAAAAACATTCAACGTTTGGACTGCATTTCTTGACAAAACTGTGGATAATCTTAAAAAAAATGCTTGTTGTTGATGCTTTATATCCCAATTAACAATTTTTTATAATTTTTTTATTTACAGTAAATGTCCGCATATTTTTCTGTCTTCCTGGGTTGAACCAGTACTAAGCAGAGGATAAATTGACTTGCTCAAAGATACAATACAGTGTCTGTCTCCAAAGAGACTTGAGCTAGCAACTCTTTCCATCCAAGATTAACACTCTACTGAGCAACTGTGCTCTTCTATTCTACAATAAAAATACAATGTTCAAAATTGCCTAATCTCTGGTATCCCATAGATCCAGATAAGGCTGCGTATTGCATATTTACGCAATTTCGTGGACCTGAGAAGGCAATTAAATTCATTTCTGTGCGTACAAAAACGCAATAAAAATGCTTGATACTCAATTCCAAACTTTTTCGTAGCGTATGACGCTATATTTTTCAATTTGCGATTGCCGTTTTTCGCATCACAAGCTGTTGTTGGGTACAAATTTATACACGGCGTGGCGCCGAATCTAGTTAATTAAATTCTTAACTGTCCAGGAACATTCTTATCGCTGTTTAGCTATACCCAATATTTACACGATTACGACATTTGTCTCGCTTTACAATAACAATGGTGTAACGTGGGCGAAAAAGCCTTAGAGCAATTGAATAATATCATATCGTAACTAACTCTAATACCGCGTTGTGATTCGAAGAATCAAAGATGAATTGATAGATACTTTGGATTTTCGAAATAAGTTGGAAATAGCGATCTCAGATATACTAATATTGCACGTGTGCTTTCTGAAAGTGAAACCGAAAGTTAACAAAAAAGTCAGGAGAAACAAGGCCCGGTTTCATTGCTTATTTGCTTTCAGATGGATACCCAATACAAAAAATTGAAATACCCAATTCAAAATTTGAAATACCCAATTAAGCCAAAAAGAGGTGGGTAAATACCCAATTGCCTCCAATCCTTATCTGGAGCTATGGTATCCATTTCTGACCAAGACAAATGACATCTGCTGTTCTGAGCAAGGAAATTGCCTCCTTCGTTTATAACAGGGCTTTTGTTAAGAGTGTGTACCAAAAACTTTATTTTCTTATTTCTCCTCAATGCGACGGTTCTTTTGAGCACCCAAAAAATATGTTAAAACTGATGGATAAAAAATATTTACAGTTTTACGCTAAAAAAGTTTGTTTGATATCTAAACCGGTGTTCGTGTTTTGATAATTATGAAGATTACAATTCTTTGTATTTTTTTTTGCTGTCTCTTTGAGCATTTTTGCAGTATGTATCAGTCATATGCACACACAAAGATTTATCCTGATGGCGACTCATTTTAAAATATGTCCTTAGTACATGTATATGTACAACCTGATATAAGCAAGTTAACATGGTAATCATTGGCCGAATTTCATCAGGGTCTACATTTTTTTCTTCAGGCAAAAACAAACGGCAGAGAACAAAGTACAATTTTTATTTTTTTATTTGGGAATTATAGCCTGTGACCCCTTGATAGATACACAAACAATGGACCGTCCCAAGTTTATTGAATGTATCAAACCAGTATGAAGAATCCATTAGTACATATGGGCCTTGACATGAGAAAACCTGTCTTCAGGGGTTTGCGAACAACAAAGGCGCAGACCAGCCTGCGCATACGCGCAGACTGATCAGCGCCTTTGTTGTTCGCTTAACGAAAAGTATAATGTCTAGACATTCTACAGTTCTAGCTTGTCTCTGTAGCTGAGCAGGCTAATTTGAATATCACTTTGTTGGAAACCCTGAAGACAGGTTTTGTCAGGACGCGGCCCATATTAGGGCTAAATTACCTCTCAACAGCTATCTTCTTCTGAGCCTCAGCAAATGAGTTGAAAAGAGTGGCCACAAACTTGACGGTAAATGCTGGCTGTTTTTTGGCCACAGCTTGAACCAGCTTAAGAGTAGCTCGTAAAGATTTAGCATCCCTGTAAATTCCTATAGTAGGATAGAGCAGCTTCAGGATTCCTTTAAATGCAGGCTCCGGTAACTCTGGTTAAAATTGAAAAAGATCAAGTAACATTTACGCTTTGGTATGTGTATGCCTCGTTTTCTTATTTCTTTTATGTATTCAACATGCTATAATATGGTAAATGATCAACAAATTTTGCACACTTTTCTCTTTGTTTTCGTCAATAAAATGTTGGTTATCAAGGCTGAAATTAACAAAATCTGTTGTTGTTGTTGTTGATTGCTGCTCCCATTGTTTGTGGGGGTTCTGTGTTTGATTTTTTGTTTTATTATACCTTAGAATCCTTTCTAGTTTTGTTATCATCTTGATTGGGGAAGAGATCGAGAGCTGATTGCTTTTCTTTAATTGTCTTCCTGATGTCTTTCTTTCTATGACTACTGGCTCCCTCCATTAGGAACAGTATGTCAGGGAGTGCGAAATTTGAAATTAAAAAACAAAAAATCTTGTCAGTCACAAGTTGTTACTGTAAGTGTTCTGTGACTATTCCTTACAATGTCGTATGTGGTTTTGTCTGCAGTGTGATTGTGTTTTCCTGATCATACTCCATTTGTTTACGCTAACACATAAGATTTTTTCTACTACAGTCGAACTTCGATGGCTCAAACTCGCCAGGAACGTCGGTATTTTGATTCAAAGTGGGCTTATGATAATTGACATTTCTTTACAGGTTACATGTTACATGTGAAAATGAGTGGGTGGGGTACCTGTTTCTTCGACACATTTCACAACTTCTTGCAAAATCGACACTCTTTCTCGGGTACTAGCAGAATTTATCTTTTGCGAAAATCGCTTGAGCACATCGGCAGTCTGAAATGAGACAGGATTTTAACTTTTATTGTTGCATAACACAGAATACTAAAGAAAAGATGTGTAAAACGTGTCAACTTACCGAACTTGGCACATGGTCCGCCATGCTTGTTGTGCAATTGCTATCGCAATGTAGTACAAAGTGATTTTTTCTCTAAAAATGATATATAAATAGGTATATTTTATAAAATCTACTATTTTTTTGTATTTTACTAAATCATGTTTAAAGCCATCTTAATTTCTATTTTATTAAGGTTGTTTTTCAAATATTTTAAAAGTGTTTAAAATTTTGCTTGTTACACATTGTGTCAAATTCTGGTTATCTCAGATGCTTCAAAACAGTGTCGTGTAGATGCTCATTGTGGCCTAATCAACATTTGCCAGGTGTATTTTCTCTGCCTTCAAAAAGGCATCAAACAGTAAAGAGTTCCTCATTACCCCCTCATTACATTCTGATCTCTAATGCCTAACAGCAGACTAGCTAAAAGTTGAAATTATTTTCCCCCATATTTTATGGGGGGGATGGGGGGGAGCAGCCTTGAATTTGAAAGTGTTGAAGCAGATAATTGCAGCCCGTGCGGAATGTTCGAGAGGGGGAGAGCATGTGATCGTGATTATCCCCTCTTGAGTGTAAGGGGCCGGGGTGGAGATCCTCCCCCGGATCTTCCCCTGCCTTGGTGTGCATTTTTTGATTTGTACAATTGGTGCCAGATTTCAGTTGTTAAAGTCACAAAGCTTTGCTAATTGAAAGCAAAAAAGAATAAACCTAAGACATGTGATCTTTATAAGCTTGTTTGACCCCTCCGTGAGTCTCACAATGCTGTGCCCCAGGGGCTGTGCCATCATGATAACATCTATCATCAGGGCCTTCCCTGTTTGCAATACCGTAAATGTAAAAAAATAATGCCTAATCGCTGGTATTCATTAAATGGGTAATTAAGTGCCATTCTTTACAACAGTCTAGTAGAAATTTAAATCCAGATCTGTGAGGCCCCCCCCCCAGGGGGGGTCTGTGCTCCCAGGATCCCTGAAAATAATGCATTGATCTCCCCGTCTCCCTGCAAATAATGTCCTCATCTCCCTAAAAGTATTTGCCTTTGCTCCCCAAATCCCTAAAAATAGTTCAGCTTCTCCCCTAATCCCCAAAAATATAAGCCAATTCTCACTAAAATGTATTTATCTTTCCGTAGAATTAAAATCACATACTTAAAACTATGAAGCTATATATATAAGAGCGCATGACTAAATGATCACTTAATATTTTGTCATGGAATACATGACATATAAAAGCCATGGAATGCATGACATATAATTAAATTCAATGAAATGCATTATATGAGGCCATCCTTAATTAAAATGTTGTTGCTGTACCTGGTAGAGTAGGCGTGGAGGTTTAGAGACATACCATTCGTTTTTCTTTTGGGGAACAGGGGCTGGTTTTTACCAACAGCTTAAACTAGATTTTTCTAGACAATTTAACTATAAAAAGTCTTTTCTACAATTGCTTATAAGCGGCTATATGCTTGTTTAACTTCAGTTAAATCCAGTAAGTATATATCTGATAAGCATTTGTCAAACAGTCTTTTAAAAAGGGCTAATTACATAAAGATAATATAGTAGGTGTGCAGGTGGCCCCGTAACATTGTGTAGTCACACTGTTGCTAGGGGGTCCGGGGGCATGCTACCCCGAAATTTTTTTGACAAAAATGGTGCAATCTGGGGCGTCCCAAAGTATGCTATTACCAACCTAAAAATCAATAACTTTAACGAAAAAAATCAACAAGAAAATTTTCATAAGCATGTTAGTATGAAAACAAGTACATTTAGAATGTACCAGGGGGGGATCTGGGGGGCTAGCCCCTCAGAAGCAGAAGAAATTTTTAAAAAATCAAACAAAATGGAGGCTTTTCCTTATTTTTTTTGCTTTTTGGCAAGGCCCCCTATATCCCCAAAATTATGAGCTTGCTCCCTAGCTCCCCTAAAATAATTACCAGTGTCCCCAGCTCCCTGAAAATAAATAGCCATTCTCCCCAGATCCCCAAAACCCCTGGGGGGCCCCATCTGTGTTACCAATAATTTAAAGAATGGCCTGACAATTAATTTAAGTTAATATAATTAAAAAATAAACTGCATCAAATACTTACATGATGTACAAGTGTTTTTACAACCACAGAGAATGTACAAAATATGAAACCAATTAACTGCATGGTGCAAAATTGTGCATTAATTGTCATGTGGAATGCTTTTATTTTTATGTACCTCCCCGATTATGCCGGGCCGCGTAGCGCAGTCGGTAACGTGTCTGGCTACAGATGCGTGTCTGACTGCAGATCCAGGGGTCGCGAGTTCGATCCCGGTCCGGTCCCATACTTTCATGGAGATTGATCATGAAATGATTTCTACCGTCATTCTCCTCCTTCCGCTGATTCATTCAAGAAGGGTTGTTGTCAGTTACAAGCGAAAGTATGTGCACGAATTACTGGTTAACTGCTTGTTCAAGCTTGCCCAGGAAAAAGTGTGGTTAGGTGAACTGACCGTCCCGCAATGACCATAGCTGTTGACTTGGGACGTAAAGCAACAAACAAACAAACCTCCCCGATTATAATCCTGTTATCCTGCAGCATTCCGGTTATAAGCATGTAATTTCAAGCAGAGTGGAAAATAGTGTGGATCCTGTTCAGATGGTCTGAATCTACAGCATTTTTTTAAAAGGAAAAATCCAGGTTCAGCAGGACATGGGGAGATATTTTTTACTAATCACAGAGACGAACAATGAAGGTCCAAACAATCTCAATCACCAGAGCCTTGGCTGCTCCTATATATATACACACAGAGTATGATAAAATTAGATGGAAAATTTTTCTGCAAGACTATGTTCATAGATTGACATCTATGAAGTTGCAAAGTTAGTGTCAAAATTCTTCTGTTTTGTCACCACTTTATATGTTTACCCATAAAGCGCCACCTATAATTTGCAGCAAATTTGCGAAGATAACAAATGAAGCATGATATTTCATGAGAATCATCTGCAGGCAGTCGATTCTCATGAAATATTCTACCTTATTTTTTTCGAAAACTAAAAAAGATGTCACAAAATTTGTCGTCCGCTGCAGTCATGACTCATGATTGGCACTTAAGGGCTTATTTGTTTGTGTTGATGCTTTACATCCCAGTCAACATTTTTTCAGCCATGTTTAAGTTAGGATGATTTAAAAGTATTTGAAAGTAAAAAGTGTCTTGCTGGAGGACACAACACAGTGCCTCCAGTGAGTCTCTAACCAGTGATCCTTAGATCTCAAGTCTAACACTCTATCTACCACTGAGCCACCACACTCCTATTTTTGTTCCTATTTTTGTATGTTTATCCCTTAATGCCCCAAGCGCAACAAAAGTCGTCTGCTTTTCTCGTCTGCTGAAATGTTAAAGAAGCCTCTATGGCAAACAGTGTGGACCCAGATCAGTCTGCTCCAATATCTGTCCTGGGTCCACGCAGTTTGCTTCTTTACTTAATTTGTCAGTGATGTTAGGCAATTATTTGCATAAGGTGACTTCAGCAGACAACATTTTCAGATGCTTTTTTTCTTGGCGCTTTAAGGGTTAATAGGAAAAACAGTGATGCACATTTGATAGCATGGGTTTTTAGTTGTACCCCTTAGTTTCGACCCCAACCATTATCAGCCCTTCAACTAAAGTGCTCAGACTCATAAGGGGTCTGGGGTTGATACTTTTAGCATCATAACCAATCTCCATGTGATGCTTATCACACATACAGTACTCTTTAACTCTTTGCATGCTAGCTACAACTTTTGTCATCTGCTGATTACCTTTGCAAACAGTTTTGAATGTCAGTCCTGATCTGGATCCAAATCTTTTGACACTGATTTTTTTGAAGAAGTCAATTTTGAAAAAACTCAGCAGACGACAACAAAAGCATTGAAAAATTACCCAGCATACAGCATCTAGCCAGTGGAGCTAGAGGTAAAAATTTTGGTCTGAGCCTTTATTTTCTTCCATACTTTGTGTATGCAAGGAGTGATGGCTCTTGCGAGACTGCGCATATGCGCAGTCTTGTCTGAGCTTTCGCTGCTTGCTGATGCGATTAGTACCAAAATCTTGTGTACTGGCACATATATTGTCCCCAACCTGAGAAAACCTGTCGTCGGGGTTTGGGAACAACAAAGGCGCAGACCAGCCTGCGCATCCACACAGTCTGATCAGCGCCTTTTTGTATTCGCTTATTGAGAAGTATCATAGCTTCATTCGCTACAAGCGAAATTTCTATGTTCTAGCTAGTCTCTGTAGCTGAGCAGGTTGGTTTGAGTCTTACTTGGTCGGAAACCCTAAAGACAGATTTTTTCACGTTGAGGCCCGTATTGTCTAATGCCATATTTATTCACTTCAGATTAACAATGGATAGTAAGGAGGTGAAAGTTACCTTAAAGAATGCTAGAGAGGCCATAAGAAATAAAGAATTCAAAGATGCTCTCAAACACTGCAAGGTAAAAACAAGTGTCCAGACAGAGTAACTGATCAATTTTGTTCATCTTTTCTGCATCATAGGTACTGAAAAGAAAGCACAGAAAGAAACCCTTGAGACAGATTTTTTTCGTGTTGAGGCCCATAATGTCTAATGCCATATTTATTCACTTCAGATTAACAATGGATAGTAAGGAGGTGAAAGTTACCTTAAAGAATGCTAGAGAGGCCATAAGAAATAAAGAATTCAAGGATGCTCTCAAACACTGCAAGGTAAAAACAAGTGTCCAGACAGAGTAACTGATCAATTTTGTTCATCTTTTCTGCATCATAGGTACTGAAAAGAAAGTATATCTTGGTGGAAAAGGTGAAATATTACCATTTGTGTCTGTGCAATATTAAAAATGGGCATTGGTCCTGATTTTTAAGCAAAAATATTTAGCATACAGGACTTTAGTTAAGAGTGCGTAACGAAAATTTGATTTTCTTATTTCTCAACCAAAACATATGTTGTGGGTACTCAAAAGAACAGTCTCAATGAGACGGTTCTTTTGAGCACCTAAATCATATGTTAAAACTGATGGGTAAGAAAATATTTGCAATTTTACACTGAAGTTTTTTGCTTATCTAAACCTTTTGATAAAATTTTGATTATTTTCTTATTCATCTGTTGAAATATATGTTTTGGGTGCTCATTGAGACAGTTCTTTTGAGTAGCCACAACATATGCTTTGGTTGAGAAATAAGAAAAAAATAATTTTCAATCACACGCTTTTGTATGGAGGTCTAAAATGGATACATATTTTTATTCCCCCAGCAAACATAGTTCAGGGGGGGTATATTGTTTTCAGCCTATCCATCTTTTCATCATTCTGTCCTTCCATCAACATTTCAAGGTTATTGTTGAATAACTTATGTAGCTTTTGTCCGATTTTGATCAAATTTGCAACACACCTTAACCATTAGATATTGCATGTTTGGTAGGAAAAAGGGGACTGAAGGATCAGTACTGCAAGAGTTATGCCATTTTTATCCCCACGCTTTTTTAAAAAAGCGTCGGGGATATTGCAATCGCCTCCGTCCGTCCGTCCGTCCGTCCGTCCGTCTGTCCGTCCGTCTGTCCGTCCGTCCGTCACGCTATCTCCTCCTAAACCATTGGACGAAATCCAACCAAATTTGGTGTGTGGGTTGCTCACATGAATGGGGTGTGCAACGGCACATTTTTTTTTGGCCCCGCCCCCTGGGGCCCTGGGGAGGGGCCAAAAGGTCAAATATCATCAAATATCATTAAAACTCAATTACAAAGTCAATTTGAAAGATTTTTTAACCAAACTTTGTGTGTCTTCTCACACATAAAAGATATTAAACATATCAGACGGGATTTTCATTTGGCGGCCTGGGTCATGCCCTAGGGGTCGGACTTGGGGGTACCGTGGGGGGTTGGGGGGTCAAAAAAAATTTTTTTCCGAAATTCAACCAGATTTGGTGTGTGAGTTTCTTACATGAAAGGCATATGCACCGGCGCCATTTTTGGGGTCCCCACCCCCTGGGGCCTTAGGGAGGGGCCAAAAGGTCAAATATCATTAAATCTGAATTAATAGGTCAATTTCAAAGATTTTTAAACCAAACTTTGTGTATCTTCTCACAAATGAAAGATATAAAACATATCAGATGGGATTTTCATTTGGCTGCCTGGGTCATGGCCCGGGGGTGGGACTTAGGGGTACCGTGGGGGGGGGGGGGGGCTGGGGGGTCAAAATTTTTTTTTTAGAAAATCAACTAGATTTCGTGTGTGAGTTACTCACATGAATGGCACATGCACCCGCACAATTTTTTGGGTCCCTGCCCCCTGGGGCCTTGGGTAGGGGTCAAAAATTTAATTTTCTGAACATGGTCATGTGGCATATCAAATTAACGGGGATGAGCAGTAGACCAGGATACACTGAAAAATTTTAACCTACGATCAAACTGGTGACCTTGGGATGGGGTCAAAGTGTCAATTACCATTAGATTTCTTCGAGAGCGTGGGGATTTGCGATGGCGCGCCATCGAATGTGTTCTAGTTTAATTTTAATAATATGGCTATTAGTGCATACATTGTGAAATCAACTCCTCCTAGAGTCTTCAGTGTATCCTTTTAATACTTTGCATGTATGTTACAGACATATTGAAGATGTGCATTTGAAAGTTTAATGATGAAAAAAAATTACGTAAATTTACAACATTTTTAACTTAGGCAATTCTCAACCACTGCCTATATTGAATAATGGCTGATAGTGCATACTTTGTGAAATCAACTCCTCCTAGAGCCTTCAATGTATCCTTTTAATAGTTTGCAGGTATGTGACAGATATAATGAATAAAAGATGCATGTGGAAGTTTTTTGATGATTTTTTTTTAAAAATTAAAATAAATTCAAAATAATTTTACAGAATTGTTCCTCATTATACTCTCAACCAAAACTGCACAAATGGTTCCACTCTGCCAAACAAAAGGGCCGCCAGAGCTCTAGATAAGAAATATGTTTAAACGAGACATCTCCTCCTGAACAACTGGTCCAAATTCAAAATAATTTCACAGAAATGTTCCTCATAACGCCCTGGAATGGTTTTGCCCCGCTGAACAAAGGGGCCACCAGAGCTCTAGATAAGAAATGTCTTTAAACCGCATCTCCTCCTTAACCACTGGTCCAAAGTCCATATCATTTTCTCATAATGCCCTTTACCAAAATTGCAAAAATGGTTTGGTTGTGCTGAACAAAAAGGCAACCAGAGCTCTAAGTAAGAAATATCTTTAAATAACATTTACTGAACCACTGATCCAAATTCAAAATAATTTGACAGAAATATTCCTCATGATGCCTTCTACCAAAATTGATCAGAGATGGCCACCAGTGCTAAAAATAGAAATATCTTTAAATGATATTTCTTAAGCCACAGGCCAGTACATCATCTCTTCATGTTCCAGGATTCAGGTGAGCAATCCAGGGCCCTAGGGCCTTCTTGTTTTATTTAATTAAGGCTTTGAGTGAACTTAAGGAGGAACAAAATGGTGCGGGGGTATACTGAAAGACTTGCTTGCTGCTCAGATCTTGTTGAAACAAATCTGTGTTTGTGCAAATTTGAACATGACCATAGTCTGGATTTGGAACACCGAAACGTTTGCTCCCTGTTGTTTTGCATGAAGATTTTTTGTCAGGGGGGGGGGGGGGGGAGGTTCCAGGCCTGACGGCCAGTAAACAGCCTTGACAACAGTTGTTTATTTTTTTACAGAGGGGGTCCAATGGTTTTATTTCAGAGCAAGCTATACTTTTCCAAGGATTCAGAGGGGTCCAACATTTTCCAGGGTGGGGTGTGGGGTCCAGATGCTAATTTCTATAGAAACCCATATAGCTTGTGATTTTCCGCAAGGGGGGGTCCGAACCCCCTATCCCCCCCCCCCCTCTGGACCTGCGCATGTTTTGAAATTCAATGATAAGTACTTTATTTCCAATTTGACCTTTGTCATGCTGAATAATTTTATGTACTACACTCCTCCCCAACCACAGCATTCCAGTTGTAAGCATGTATTTTCAATCAGAGTGGAAAACAATGTGGATTCTGATCAGATGGCTTCATCAGAAGCCATCTGATCTGGATCTACAGTGTTTTCAAAAAAGGCAAAATTAGGGTTCAGCAGGACAAGAGTTAATAGTTGACACAAATAAACCCTAATTATTTACAATGGGTCAATCCTTTATTTATTGGTGGATACTTCCATCAAGTTAGATACAATAAGGTTATGGTTGATCTTTTATATATTTTGAGGGGTGGCAGGTTATAATTTCCATAATCTGGCTCGGAAATCTTGGTAATATGTCTGGTTTGTTGTTCTTATCTTTATGTGTATTTCTTGAGTTTGGCTTTAACACTAAAATGTGATTTCATTAACCCTTTGTATACTAGTGACTTCTAAATGCACACTTTGTTAAACAGTGAAGACCCAGATGAAATGCCACATAATGTGGCATTTCATCAGAGTCTACAGTGTTTGCTTAGATAAAAATGATCTTCAGAGAAAGAAATACAATTTTATTTTGGTAATTATAGATCTAGATAAGAAATATCTTATCTGTCCCCTTGCTAAATACAATGGACCATTTCAGGTTTATTGTGTAATCATGATGGAAGAATCCATTAGTACATAAAAGGGTAAAAATTGATTTCAGGCTGTTTTGAGTGTGGACAAGAACAACTATATGGCTCTAGTCTTGATAGCTGTAGCAGCTGAGGGCCTTGAAGAGTTTGACCAAGCCCTGAAGGCATACAAGAGGGCAGCTGAGGCTGATGGGGAACTCTTATTGGCCTGGCAGGTATATATGGTTAACTTTTCATCATTTTGTAACTTATCATCATCTTGTAACTTATCATCATTTTGTTTGTATTGTTTTGTTGCTCTACGTCCCAAGTCAACAGCTATGGTCATGGCGGGAAGGTCAGTTCACCTAACCACACTTTTTTCCTGGGCAAGCTTGAACAAGCAGTTAACCAGTACTTCGTGCACATACTTTCGCTTGTAACTAACAACGATCCTTCTTGAATGATTCAGTGGAAGAGAGGAGTATGACAGTAGCAATTATTTCATAATCAATCTCCACGAAAGTATGGGACCTGGCCGGGATTGAACTCGCGAACCCGGGATCTGCAGTCAGACTCGCATCAGTTGCCAGACATGTTACTGACTGAGGGAGCGCAGTGGCTCAGTGGTAGAGTGCTTGACCGTTAGGCCTTGGGTTCGAGTCTCACCGGCGTCATTGCATTGTGGTCTTTGAGCAGGACACATTTATCCTAGCTTAGTACTGGTTCAACCCAGGAAGATTGTTGATGGGATGTAAAGAATCAAGCAAACACACGTTACCGACTGCGCTATGCGGCATTATTTTGTAACTTATCATGTCACTTATCATCTTGCCACTTATCATCATCTTGTAACCTTAATTCTTGTAACTCATCATCATTTTGTATTTTATCTTGTCACTTATCAGCAGTTTGTAACCTTAAATCTTGTAACTTATCATCAGCTTGTAACCTTAAATCTTGTAACTTATCATCAGCTTGTAACCTTAAATCTTGTAACTTATCATCAGCTTGTAACCTTAAATCTTGTAACTTATCATCAGCTTGTAACCTTAAATCTTGTAACTTATCATCTTGTACCTTATCATCTTGTCACTTATCAGCATCTTGTAACCTTAAATCTTGTAACTAATCATTATTTTGTAAATTATCATCCTGTAACTCATCATTACCTTGTTTTAATGCATTTTGATCATCTTGTATCTTATCACTTTCTTGTAACTTCTTTTCATCTTGTACAATCTCATCATCTTGTAATCTGACCTATCATCTTGTAATTTATCATTATTTTGTTAAAGCTAGTATCACCATTTTTATATGATTATTAGTCATCTCATGAGAAAACCTATTATAAGGGAGAGGCAGACTGGCCTAGGCATGTGTGCCATCTTATCAGCACTTTTTTCATTGTGTGAAAAATTTAATAGGTACATGGGTGAAAGTTTTCAGGATTATTCCTGAATTCAGGATTTTGAGTCGGACTTTCCACAGAAAGTCAGCCTCAAAATGCAGAACTAGGGAGATTATCATTGCTTTTCTGATTTATTTTCAGTCTGTCTAAAGACATTTGACTATTCAAACTTGAAATTGGGAATATTTAGTGGGCATATTGCAAGTTTTAAGATGGAGTGTCGAAAGTTCAGGATTTTTGAAATTTTGAACTTTCACCCATGTAGGTATAGATCTAATCCAAAGTTTCAAAATTCTAGCTAGTCTCTGTAGTTGTGCAGGCTGGTCTAAGATTTACCTAATTGGAGCCCGGAAGACAGGTTTTCATGGGGCACATCTCTATTTATTGCAGGGGCTGAGCAGTTTCTATGAGAAACACCCTCTACCAGCCTATAAAAGTGATCACATTAGTGTCTATCTCAAGCTGCTAGAACTTAATGCAGGGTAAGTTTACCATAACTCTTTGCCTACTGCTGTCGTCTGCTGAATATCTTTGCAAACAGTTCTAACCCACATCAGGCCTGACACAATGTCAGGCCCGGTCCTGACACAATGTCAGGCCTGGTCTGGATCCAAACTGTTTGACACTCTGATTTTATTCCTGAAAGAATTTTTCAAAAAAAGTTGATATTGAAAAAATTCAGCAGACATCAAAAAAAGCATGCAGAATTACCCAATAGGCAGAGATCATAAAGTGACAGTTAAACCTGTGTAAAACAGCCACTCTAAAAAAGACCGAAAATTGTTTTTCAAGACCAATTAATGCTTAATGCAGGTCAAAAGTATTGCAGAATGCTCCAAGAAGCATTCTGCAATACTTTCGACCTTCATTAAGCTACCTTTAGTCATTAAGATCTATGTTTTGTCTATTTTTGAGTGGCCGTTTTACACAGGTTTTACTGTACTGATGTATTCCACCTTTCTCTCAAGGCCCGTGACCATGTGTACTACTCTTGCATGTGAAACACAATGATCCATCCCAGTGAAACTTGGCCATTGACCAAATCAGACCTTCTGCCCTTGCACATTCTAATGCGCTTGCTTTTGTAACGCTACGTCTGATTGGATATCATCAAAAATTTACAGTATATCCTGCCATATACTGTAGGAAATAGTTTGACATCATTAATTACGTCAAATTTTATTAGATGATATGCGGATTGTAACGCTCAAAATTTATTGAGATGAAACTGCACAAGTGCATTAGAAGAATGGGGATAACCCTATTCAAAATTTTCATTTGGGGAGGTTTATCATCGGATATATGATTGGAAATATCATTTAACGGCTCCACTCCCGTGTCACCCTAAAACTAAATTTTTGACTGTATATCTAACAATATACCTCCCCAAATGAAAATGTTCAATACATTTATCCCCTAAATGACAATGCCATGATCAGACAGATCTGAAATATCAAGCCAGATGATATGACCACAGTAAGGTCAAGAAAACTACTGGCGAAACTTGAGCACTAGGACCTTGACCTCATTTTGAGAGAGAGAAGGTTTCCCTGCTATGGGCATGTGGAGCATTTTAGCAGTGCAGTCATAATCACATGTGGTGCACAGGTTGTTGTAAGGCTCAGGCCTGTTAGGGAGGCCTAAGATGCAATCAGAAAACTTCGGCCTAATTCGAGAATCAAGCCTCGGATGTATGTAAGGTGTAGTACTATGTATGAAAAAGCTGCATTTTATTAGCCTGAACTGGTGTAAGGAAAAATAGTCTGTTAGACTGTAGCATGTGCGTTCAGCTCTATTAAAATACATTATTATGTCACGAGAATAAATGAATTTTGTGGGGTTTTTTTTCAATAAATATTGCTATAGCGATATTTTATTGAAAAAAAACATAAACTTCATTATATATATAGCATCTTGTGGAATGTTGTAACCGTTTGTTTCCCTGCAATCATACTTGTAACTGTATTTGCATGGTTTCTGTAATGTCAGCGTCATGTTATGTGACGTCAGGGTCAGGTTAACAATTTACAAAGTAGACCCTCGATGTACATCCGAGGTCTGATTCCACGGAATTGGCTGAGGCAGTTCTGATTGGCCTAAGATGATGTGGAAGAAATTGTGGGAGAATGTCTGCAATGAGTTGAAGCCCATGGGAGGCCATAAGGAACACCTGGAGATCAGGCCATGAGGTTATAAAACCTTTTTAGGCTCAACTCAACTGAACACAAAATTTATCCTGCTCATAAATGTTAAAATGCCAACAATCGTGGCATTTTAACATTTATTAGTATGATAAATACAACCTCTGAGCAGTGACATATATTAGAGTGACTGGAAACTCCAATGAAATAACAATACTCAACTCAAATAGCTCTGTCGGGCATCTTACACAGGTAAATGAGGGGAAATCGATATAATTTATCTACACGATTTGCTTTTATCGTGGTTTTTGGAATACACAGTGAGTTTCTCTTTTGTTTGCCAAAACTTTTAACACCTTTACAAACACTGAAATAGTATAATTACGATGATAATGAATCACAATGGCATCTTTAGTTTATGAAAATTATTAAAAAGGAACACAAACATAGCCACGTTTGAATCTTTATTCGTCACAGTGAAAGAGGTATTGTTGAAGCCGTATTTGACGAATTCGGCAACTTTCATAAAATCAGCCAATATTTACACGGTCATAACGCCATAGGATTAGTTTTAACATTGCAGAAACATAACATTTAGCGATATTTCAGATATTCTTTTTTGATTGCTATTAAAAAGAACTAGCAATGAGCGATATTTACGACGAAGTAAGCTCTTCAGATGTACATATAAATGCAGCGGTTTCTCAAGGCTGCGTTACCCTTTTGTGAAAACGATGAATGGAGCATTATGTTTTAGTCACGTGACACATGCCCTGACATACCTATCTGGCTGAAAAATTGAGTTTCCAGTCACTCTTATATAGGTCACTTCTCTGAGAGAAATAAACCTAGAAACTTATTAATTTGTCGGTATTTAAGTTTTTATGAGCAGTTGAAATTTTGTACTCAGTTGAGTTGAGCATGAAAAGAGTTATGTAACCTCGGGGCCAGGTGCATGCAACTTGTCAGCTTCTCAATAAATTAAACCATTTGAAATATTATTATTAAATTGTGCATATCTGTGACAGTGCTGATTTCACCCCTTTGTGAACTTAGCTGTTTTTTAACAGTTTCTATCACTTATCACCTATATCGCCAATGGTTAAATCTGGTGATTTATTGTTTATAAATCACTGCACTGGCTGGTGTAACATCATTCAGTCGCCAGTTTGATTTTCATGACGTCACCTATCACACACAGTCTTGTATTGTTGACAATAGACAGCATTAGGTTGTTTTTAGAACTAATGGCCATTCAAAATGTATGTAAACTCGTGTTTCAGTCCAAACAAGAGTTACGGGAAATTCTAACGCTCTGTTCAAGATGGCGGAATCTTGATAGACTCTGAAGGATTCAGATTATTAATTTTTTTGTGTGTTAGAATCGAAATAAATTTGTGCTGGCAGTGAATGATTTGTTACCTTAATACGAGGGTTGTCCCAGTAAAACGTGGACTTTTGTTATAAAACGAGACTGTGTATCAAGAAATCTATGAAATTTGTATGACATGTTCATATACATCTGGGACACATTTTCTACAAATATGGATGAAATCACAGTTTAGATAACAAAGTTATGAACCTTTACGCAAGGATGTTGCTGATCAGACACTGTGTTCTGCAGTGTCTGGTCAGGTTCTGCACTGTTTACCAATGTCCCACAATAAGGATGCTAGACTTATATGGGTTAATTCTCTCACAGGGAGCAAGACAAGAAAGTGGAAATTTTGATGAAACTTACATCAGTGTTGGATAAAAAATGTGATGGTGAGGCTCTTCAACAGGTATGTATCAGATGCACACCGGATAGGCAGTCAAAAACCCTCTTAACAATCGACAAACACGGATCAAAACCACTAGAAACAGCATTTTCAATCTCCATTTGTCGCCAGTCGGGCGACAAATGGCAATTGAAAACTCTGTTTCTAATGATTTTTTATCAACGTTTGTCGATAGTATTAATGTTTTCGATTGTCACCAATCCGGTGTGAGATGTGGGCAATCAAAAACAACCGTGAAAGTCTACAAACTCAGATCAACGAGTTTTAGAAATAGCGTTTATTGCAAATTGTTGGTGTTGGGCTACAATTGAGAACACTGTTTCTAATGGGAATTAAGCTGTGTTCATTGATTCTCATCAGTGTTTCTGATTGCCACTGATCCGTTTTGGTATGGACATTGTATCTATATCACATACTATGCATTGCATAATATTTCATCTCAGAATATTATGATAAAATCATTTGATTTCTAATATTGTTATTTTTAGCTCACCTGAGCCGAAGGCTCCGAGGTGAGCTATTAGTATACCAGTGACTCTGGCGTCCGTCATCCGTCCGTCGTCCGTCGTCCGTCCGTCCGTCAACATTTTCAAACATCTTCTCCTCTGAAACCACTTGGCCAATTGAACTCAAATTTCATATGGAGACTCCTTAGGACGGGGGAACAAAAGTTTGTTCAAATGTTCCTGGTCACATGACCAAGATGGCCGCCATGCCCATATATGGTAAAAACCCTTTAAAAATCTTCTTCTCCAGAACCATAAGGCCAATGACCTTGGGACTTGGTATGTAGCATTAGGGATGTGGGGCCTACCAAGTTTGTTCAAATAATGATCCTGTGTTGACCTTGACCTACTTAACGTCAAGGTCAAATTTGCTTCCTTATAGATTTAAATGGGAATTTTTTTGAAAAGTTGATTTTTTGAATACTGTTGAAGCCAAAGTGATTATTCTTACTTGATATGTTGAAATTAATGAGACAATGGCTATAAATAAGTTTCAAAGGTCAAGGTTGACCTTTGCTCTTTCAGCCAAGGTCGCTCATATTGTGGTCCCATCAATATACTAAAACTTAGTTTTCTCACAAACCATTGGCCCAATTGAGCTCAAATTTCATGTGAAGACTCCTAATGATAAGTCAGCCAAAATTTATACAAAATATTTTGGTCACATGACAAAGATGGCCGCCATGCCCATATATGGTAAAAACCCTTTAAAAATCTTCTTCTCCAGAACCAGAAGGCCAATGACCTTGGGACTTGGTATGTAGCATTAGGGATGTGAGGCCTACCAATTTTGTTCAAATAATGATCCTAAGTTGACCTTGGCCTACTTAACATCAAGGTCAAATTTGCTTCCTTATAGATTTAAATGGGAATTTTTTTGAAAAGTTGATTTTTTGAATACTGTGGAAGCCAAAGTCATTATTCTCCCTTGATATGTTCTGTCTAGTGTCTATAAATAAGTTTCAAAGGTCAAGGTTGATCTTTTACCTTTCAGCCAAGGTCGCTTATATTGGAGTCCCATCAACATTTTAAAACATAGTTTTCTCCGACAATTCTTGGCCAATTGAAACCAAATTTCATATGACAACACCTTATGACTTATACAAATTGTTATGGTCACATGACTAACATAGCCACCATGCCCATCTATGGTAAAAACTCTTTAAATCTCTTAACTTCTCTGGAACAAAAAGGCCATTGGCTTTGGGACTTGGTATGTAGGATGGTGATGTTGGCCCTACCAGGTTAGCACAAATAATGACTCTAGGTTGACCTTGACCTAATTTATGGCAAGGTCAAATTTGATTCCTAATGCATTTATATGGAGAAAATCTTTAAATGTTCATTTTCTATTACTGAGCTGAATTCATTATAGTTAAACCTATTGAGACTATGGTTTATTAGTACCAAATGTCAAGCTGACCTGTGACCTTTTATCCAAGGCCACTCATTTGGACTGCCACATACCTATCTAAACATCTTTTTCTCAGAAATCACTGGGTTGTTTGATGGATTATTCATAAGATTGTTTAAGTCACTTGACCAAAATGTATATGGTAAAAACAAAATTTGTTCCATTATAAGCTGTGGTTGACCTTGACCTATTTTAACATTATTAAAGAGATCAGGTGAGCGCCTCAGGACCTTCAGGTCCTCTAGTTTAAACTTTTTTTTAATTTTTTGCAATAAAAGACTTAAGGACAAATTTTTGCCCAGTTAATCCAGTGTGCAATTTTGAGCCAATTCATGCAATTTTGATACATATCACATATGCACAAAAGCCTCCTTTATCCCTTTACTCCATATGTTATTTTTAGATCATGACATCAATATCTATTTTCAGACAACATTGAAAAAAAAATCAAGAAAAAGATTAAGTAAAGTTTTGAGTACTTTTGAAAATATTATGGAAAATGGAGCATTTGCTCCAAGGAGCAAATGCTCCATTTTCCATTATATTTCCAAATACATAGTACACTGTATTTCAAAGTCGTCAAAAGGTGTTATGATGGAGTAAAGGGTTAAATGTCCTTGCTAGCGTATCTAGTGAGGCTAGAAGTTGGTCAGAGTCTTCATCTGCATCCTTTCTTTGTATATGTGAGCAGTCAAGGCCTTGGTGAGTCTTCGCATGTACTCGGGCTCACTTGAGCCTCAGTTGCTCAGTGATGTGATAAGCACATAAAACCTCATTTATCATATGATGTCACGTCTGGGAGTAAAATAACGCCATGCATTAAAATCGATAAACCACTAGTGGTTTACAGATTTTAGGGAGATGTTATGAAATGATGCTTTTAACGCCACCCATATGGCAAAACCCTTACTTTTTCACGCGAAAAATATGATTTCATAATAATTTTTAATATCATATGATAAATAGAATCTAATATTCATGCTCCTGTATTATTGAATTTATTAAACTCGTTGCAAGAAAGAGATAAAATGCTTGGCAAGCCTCGCATTTTGTCTTTTTCCCCAAACTCTTGTAATAAATTCAATAAAACATGAGCACTCATGTAAGATCCTCTATTTATTGTACGGTTCTGACAGGTATTGAAACATTACAGAAGAAGCATTGTAGATGAAAAGGTTGTGGAAACAAAGCTGGAATTACAATGGAGACTGGTGTCACTTCTACAGCTCTCTAATCTTCAAGACAACAATGATGAGGTAGGGAAAATGTTCTAAAATTTTGATCACAAGTTCCCTGCCGAAAAGGCCTAGACAAACAGTGCAGACCCAGATCAGACTGCTTCTGAAGAAGCAGTCTAATCAGGGTCTTCCCTGTTTGCTATTCTGACAAGCATTTTGTGAATTCCAGCCATGAAAACCAACATTTTATTTAAGAAAAAAAAAGAGAGAAAGGCAATCAAAATTTTAGAACACTTCCCATATTATTACTATTAGGCTAGATGAGGAAGCGCAGTGGCTTAGTGGTAGAGTGCTTGACTCGAGACTGAAGGGCCGTGGGTTCGAGCCTCACTGGCGTCACTGCGTTGTGGTCCTTGAGCAAGACACATTTATCCTAGCTTAGTACTGGTTCAACCCAGGAAGACCCGTCCCTTTATAACTGAAAGATTGTTGATAGGACGTAAAGAATCAAATTAAACAAACAAAAACTATAAGGCTAGATAAATGGGTAGCTAGACATCTAATTTTCTTATTTCTACACAAGCTTGAATTACAGTGGAGACTTCATCTTGTGTCACTTCTACAGCTCTCTAGTCTTCAAGACAACAATGGCGAAGTAATATCATAACACCAAGAGTGACAGTGACGTCATGTTTTGTTTACAAAGTTATCAGGGGGCTAGAATTGATAGACCACTTGTGTATTAATCCTATCTGCAGGATAGGATTAATACACAAGTGATCTACATGTTTCAATTCGCATTAGCTCAAGTGGAGTGTACAAGTTTATGTTTTACTTAACAATTGTAAACAACACATGACGTCACTGTCACTCTTGGCTGGCAGGACAGTAGACTCCTATTTTGTTTGTTTGTTTGTTTTGTTGCTTTATATCCCAAGTCAACAGCTTTGGTCATGGCGGGACAGTCATTTCACCTAACCACACTTTTTCCTGGGCAAGCTTGAACAAGCAGTTAACCCGTACTTTGTGCACAGGGTCATCCAATAAAGAATGAGACTTTTGCCATAGCGCAGTGAATTAAAATGCTAGACTATTGAAATCGCATTCAAAGTTAGCACGTCTTTTTGGCTGTTCACATGTCCCATACTCGACGTGCTACATAGTTCAATTTTTTGTTGCTAGGCAACATAAGAAGACTAATCGAAGACGCGTGGACAGCTCACTATAGGTGGTCACCATAGCAACAGATTGAGATGTATAGTTTATTTTTCTACTTATACTTGTACATGCTCATGCAATCTGTCTATAACCAATAGTGAAAAGTAATGTTCCAGAGTCTTCAGCTGTTACCATGGAAACAAAGCTTAAAAAATCAAGTTTCCAAGAAATATCTGATATTTTTCGCTGGACTCTTTCTTTTAAAAGTTAATATCAAATACTCAAAGGCAATTAAAGTGAACAGGGTTTTGTTCATGTAACATAAATTACAATCAGCTGCACATGACCATACTTTTTGTAGATTATACATCGCTACCATAGTTACCATGGCAACACAAAGTAGTGTGTTTATAAAAAATCAAGTTAATTTGTTGCTAGGCAACCAATATAAAGGATATGCATATTAGGTTCTTCTTTTATAGCATGTTATGTAACACTAAGATTGTTCAGTGGTAGAATTGATATCAAGAGGTTAAATTCTATCTGTGATCGAAAATAAAAGACTTTGAATGACCATGGGTATGCAAAAATCAATATAAACGTGGCCATGCGTCTTCAGGTCCTTCCACAAAACTACCCATTACTATGGCAACTGATCAATCACAAACATATTGTTTCTATTTATGAATTGCTAAGATGTCATACTATTATTATGGTGAATTTTAACTAAATGCACGCACAGATTTTCACACTATGAGGAAAGTCTCATTCTTTATTGGATGACCCTCGTACTTTCGCTTGTAACTGACAAAAACCCTTCTTGAATGATTCAGCGGAAAGGAGGAGAATGACCCTAGAAATTATTTCATGATCAATCTTCACGAAAGTATGGGACCGGGAAGAGATCGAACTCGCGACCCCTGGATCTGCAGTCAGACTCACATCTGTTGCCAGACATGTTACCGACTGCGCTATGCGGCCTGGTAACTAGACTCCTATGTTTTAACTCTACAGACAGTAAAGCTTGTCTTATCTTAACTGGAGTGTCTGGCATTCATATGTCCATCCATTCTTCAGGGTCGCACAGGCTTGAAAAGTACTTGAATTTAAAGGGCTTTCTTGAAAAGTCCTTGAAAATTAAATCTGCCTTGAAAAATACTAGAAAATCACTCAAAAGCCTTGAAAAGTCCTTGAATTCTACTATTTTCTGTAGGACTTAGCACTGTAGATAGAGACCTAAATCAGTATAAAATTGTATAGGCACAACAATTTTATACTAATTTTTTAGTACTAATGTCTCCATTATCTCAGTCTAGCATTTCTGAAATAGACTTTTAACACTTAGATCAGTATTTTCATTAACATTAAGTCCTTGAAAACTGTTGGAGAGGCCTTTAGAAGTCCTTGAATTTTACTCATACTTGCCTGTACAAACCCTGTTCTTGTTATCTTATCTCCCCCAAGAACTTGTCTGGGATGTTCCCTTAGTTACACACCTGCAATTTTGGTTCTGACTTGTCAACAAATATGGCCAACAGCACCCATCTTTGATTTTATTCGTTATCGCATACATTGTATCCTCAGAACCCGCTGGTAGAATACTTTTCAGAACCAGCCTTAAATGTTCTATTTAATAGAAGTCTAGTTTAGGGTTTGCCTAAATTTACTGTTGGAATACCTAGAAAGAAAAATCAGGTTCACTAGAAAAAATCTTATTTTATGAATGTAGTTAACTCTGCATGTTTCTGTCGTAAATACGAAAATGAAAAAATAGCTTTTCCTACCCTACCTAAAATGTTCTGATCCATTACCCTATGCACTAATATTTTTTATTTGGCTAAGGTCAAATAAAAATATTTGGTTTAGGAGCAGAAGAAAGAAGCATATTCAATTTATCAAAATAATCACCACATATACCTTCTTTTTGGCGAAAATATTTTCTTTTCTCTCTTCTATTTTAACTCCTTGTTTGCAGCGGCCTCTTTTTTCGTCTGCTGATGACCTGTACAAACAGTCTGGACCCAGATTAGGCCCGACAAAATGTCGGGCCTAATCTGGATCCAAACTGTTTGACACTCTGATGGTATTCCTGAAATAATTTTTTGAAAATGCATATTTTGAAGAAAAAAATCAGCAGACAAATAAAAGCATGCAAAATTAGCCAGCATGCAAAGATTTAACATGGTAAACTTATCACTGCATAATTCTTTTCTCATTTCCAGATTATAAGAAATTGTCAGGCAATACTTTCTGAGGCTAAACCAGAGTCTACATATCTAGACAGTGCCATTGATACTTGTGTGAACCTATTGATGAAGGTATTTCATGCAAACAACTCATATCTCTAAATATGTCTAGATCAGTAGCTCAGTGATAGAGTGCTTGACTCGAGATCGAGGGGTTGCGGGAACGAGCCTCATCAGAGGCACTGCGCTGTGTCCTAAACAAGTTTACTTATAGCAGGGTCCATTTGTATGGCCCCAAATGATGTGGTGTAGAAGAGAAACCACTTGCCTTGTATACCAGGGGTATCAGGTTTGATCCCAGGGGTTTCCCGTCTATCAGATGAGGCTTTGAGCTGTGGCAAAATCTCTATATGACTTTTGATATTGGTGGAATGTTAATTACAAATACACACAAACACCATTTCTTGATAGGAAGAAAAAACAACAAACAAATAAACAATCACTCTTATCGGATGATGAGAATCAAGTCATTTTATGCATAACCTTTTTCCTTGATGTGCCACCTAAATTTTGCAGCAGACGACATTTTCAAACTAATAGTGTTAAGAGAGGTAACGAAAATCATTCAGAAATACATTTTTTGATCTGAATTCATTGTATTCAAAATAGATTTTACTTGACTCTTAAAGTGCCTCCTTACAGTTGCAGCAGACAACTTTTTTTTTCATTTTTTAAGAAACCAGATAAGGCCTGATATTTCATGTGAATCATCTGCTGGCAGATGATTCACAAGGAATATCAGCCTTATTTTCCCCTAGAAAAATCAAGAAAGTTGTCACGAAATTTGTTGTCTGCTGCAGTTGTGACTGATGCTTTATGGGTAACTTTGTGCTTTAAAGATATGAGTTGTTGAGAGTACACTCAGGGGCCAGTTCAGCTTAACAATATGCCATCTCGGCGGATTACACTGAAATAGACTATAAAATAAACATATTACTTTGTGACATACAGTAAAACCTGTGTAAAACAAACACTCAAAAATAGACAAAACAATGATCTTCGTGACAAATGGTACTTTAATGAAGGTCAAAAGTATTGCAGAATGCTCCCCTTGGAGCATTCTGCAATTAAATACTTTTGACCTGCATTAAGCGCTAATTGGTCTTAAAAACCAATTTTTGGTCTTTTTTAGAGTGGCCCTTTTACACAGGTTTTACAGTATTGAAAGACTGGGCTTGCCTCTGTGACTTGATAGTTTGATGTTTTATTTCAGAAAGGGCACACTGAACTAAGGGCCACCTGTGAGAGCCTCTACAAAAGATTTCCTGACTCTTTGTCAGCTATGATGTATTGGGTACTTTGCCAGCTGGATGACTTCATGGGTGAGTTAGTCAATCCTTAGAGCACCCTCTTCCTTTCATGACATATGAGCCATATATCACATTGTGATGAATTTGGCAAGAAATTGTCTGTATTATTTGCAGGCATTTATAACAAAATGGATGTCACACAATGTCCAGCATCTGTCGTGCAGCATCAACAATTTACTTTGAATGAAAAGTCCTTAACCACTTGGCCTCTGCCACCAGTTTTAACCAAACTTTGCAGGAGTGTTCCCAGAAATTTGATCTGTCAAAAAAATGATTGTCAGGAGGCATGGCTTATCTTTAGAAAACTCCTCTGAAATGTGTTTTCAGAAATCAAAACAATTTGGTAAAATATTCACTGGATGACCTACAAAAATGGCTAAAACGAATTTGATCTCTCAAAAAACATGGTCGCCAGGAGGCATGACAAATCTCCCTTATGTACCTATGTATGAAACTTCAAACTTCATCAGAAGCCAACTGAGTTTAGTCCATACTGTTTGTTTTTTTGTTTTTTTTTAAAAAAAAAGGTTATATTCAGGTTCAGCAGGACAACCCACTATGTTTCATATTGTCATCTTCAAAATGAAATTGACGAGACTTGCTAATTTGAATTTCATTTGAGGTGATCACTGGTATAAAATCCTCTATATATTTACAGTGAAGCAGCAGATTTTGGTTTCTGAGGATTTCGTTGAATTAGTTGAGAAACTAGCCTCACTGACACCTAAAGGCCTTGACAAGGAGGTGATATTGTCAACAGCTCAAGGCTTTATTTCATTGTGTAATAATGATCTCACTAAGGCCAGAAACTTTCTTTCATCAAGTAAGTTCATTATGGTTTACTGCTTAATTTTTTCTTTGCTATCAGCGAATTTTGCCTTTGCAAACAGTTTGGACCCAGATCAGGACCGACATAATGTCTGTCCTGATCCGGGTCCAAACTGTTCAACGCTAGTATTCCTGAAAGAATTTATTGAAAAAAAGTTAGTTTGAAAAAAGCTGGCAGATGACAACAAAAACATGAAAAATTATCCCAGCATGCAAAGAGTCAAAGGCAGGAATTCTAGACCCCTCAGCAGAGGATTAGCTGGAAGTATGAGATAATGACATGGGGGAGGGGGATTGACATCACATAAATGCCAATAAACAAAGAAGGTCATTGGCTGACGTTATAGGGGTATGTCAGATTGTGTGATTTTTCAATTTTTTGCATTTTGAAACAGCTGAAATCTTGAATTTCATCTAAGCATCTACAATAGAAATGTAAAAATCATGAAATACATCATCAATCAAAATACATTCAAGACCACCAGTAAGTGTCCAGTTTTTTTTATTGGCATGTCATTTTAAGCCTATTCATCCATATGATTCACATGTCTTATCAATCACCCGTCCAGTATTAGATCTAGAGATAATCTTTGGGTCCAACAATGATTAATGATATGTGACGCGTTCTGCGATTTTGAGGCTTGTGGAGGTACGACGTCATCAGCAGAAAACGCGACTTTAAATGACGTCAATAAATTTTAATGGCGACGCACGTTATTTAACAAGCGCACACCTGCTACGTTCAGCAAATGAGCAAACGTTTCTACCATTAGACACGGACTTATCGCTTTTTATTATTGATTTATCCTACTGTCGAGCCAGCCAAGAGTGACGGTGACGTATTATTGTGTTTACAATTGCTAAGTAAAATAAAAACTTGTACATTCTACTTGACCTAGCGACGATCGATAGATCAATTGTGTATTAATCTATCCGCAGGATAGGATTAATACACCCGTGACCTATCGATTATAAGTCCCTGATAATGGTGTAAATAAAACATGACGCCACTGTCACTCTTGGCTGGCAGGGCAGTAGTAACAGTCATAGTTACAAATACGCGCTTTGTTTATAAGACAATTTATCTAGGATTAATTGTGATGCTCTTAATTAAGGAATGCACCGCACCTACGATTCTGAGACGCCTATTTTTTTTTTATTTATTTCTTTTGTGAGAATCAAGACTCGAAATTCGGCTAAAATAATGAGTTACAATGTACCGGGCGTGATATGAGACAGGGCGTGATATGAGCCAGTTTGATACCTATTGCAACTGCTTGCAGCTAAGGTTCAGGTGAAGACTGTGCTAATGCATATTCTCGTCAGAACCTTCGTTGCTCGCAAAGGAACACTACGGTAAGGCAAGTCCAGAGATTAGACCAGCAGCATCACTAGATACATGTAGCTACTGTGAGCATACTGGTTTCACTCTGCATGTAAAAGCTTCATGCGTCAAACAGTTAAAATTTCAGTTATCGAAGAGCAACGTGTTGATTCAGATTAGATTGTGAAAAATGCACAGATTGATATGAATTTCAGCACCAATCATTACAGTGAGCCACTTTAGTTACGCACCGTTTTTTCAGGGCCCACATTTTTTGACAAAAATGCTGGAATCGAACATTCTCTATGATAATTTATTTATTGGCATTTTATCTGTTTGATGACATCGAAAAAAAATATTGGAATCACTCATGCGAATCATTCTGCTACCTCAAAGGCAATTTTGACAAAAATGCAAAAATGCACGTGCAAGCTGAACGTCCATATTTTCTATTTTTGTTTTGCGCTAGTCATTATCCATGGTGATCGTTGTGACAGAAAAACTCCAAAAACAATTATTTATTTCAAGTAAAACCCCCTTTTTCGGTCGTTGAATTTAGTAATACCGTTACTTTTTGAAGAAATGCTCGTTTTGACGTCATATTAACGTCAGTTACAATAATCAAACAGGGTTTTCTTCGCAAATTGTTTTGTTATGAGTCACTTCAAAACACTAAACCATCTTATCATTGACACATCTTATAGCCTTGGTAGTAGTGACGTCATCACTAACGTCAACACCATGACGCCAATAAATCCATTATTTATTTTACGAAAATAAAAGGTGGATACATGGTTGTTTAAAATGAAATTATAAAAGAAGTGTTTTGATAACTAGTTTACTCAGAATCATACGAAATTTTAATTAACTTTAAAAAAGTACTAAAACCAACTTTTTTCAAACCTTGACCAGCTGGGAACCAAAATAGTAAAACATTAAAAACAATGATGAAGTTAACAAACACATTCCAGTCTTAGATATTGCCAAGAATAAATTGGCTCTTATTTTTGGCATAGCCGAAATTCGAACCTGAAAAAAGTGCAATGTGATCTGAGTTTCGTTCGAGATAATGCAATGTGAAATGGTGTTTTGAGGGTAGTGCACTTAAAGATCCATTTTCTCATTCGTTTCTGATCTGATAACAATAAAATTTAAATGGCTAATGCAAATATAGATGCGCTTTACGTTGGTAGTCTCAGAATAAAAATTATCAAATTTCTTTCCCGAGTAATTTTACATTTTATGAGTGGTGCGTAACTGAAGTGGCTCACTGTAATGTGTCAAGTTGCGTTAAAATGATTATAACTACAAAATGGATAGATTGCGTGCGTGCGTGTGTGTGTATGTGTGGCATTTGACATCTGTATTCACCGTACATTATTATGTCACCGTTACAATCAATCTTTTTCTGGACTTTTTGCAAAAAATATTTCCGCAAAACTACAAAGGCTACAATTATGAAAATAGTACCAAAGGAAAGCAAACTGATTTACGCAATAAACATTTTAATCGTAGCTACCTGGTGTATGTTGTTATTGTACCCTTTAGTAGTCATTTAAATCCAAATTCACATTAAAATGTCCGCTTTTAGTGACGTTAATGTTAGCGTCAATGGGAACCCTGATATTTTAAGATAAATGTCCACTTTAAACTCGTACTGCTTGAAAAGCGAAAGTATATTGTGTATTGCTATTTTCTCTTTGATTTTCATCCTAGTTAAGTTATGTAAAATTGCAACCACTACCTTTCGTCATGGTGGTTCTAACAAAAAATATCGAACCCTCGGCGTTACAATGTGGCGATTAATTATGCCCCCTCCCTTGCACTATATGCATAAATTTATCCGGTTTGGCAGATGCGCAAATTTAAATATATTTCTGCTATTTTCATTGGAGAAACAAATACTTTAAATTTAAAACTAATTAGATCCCAGCTATAAAGCAAACGTGAAGACACAGACAAGAATGCACATGTACACAGTATGGTCACTGTTTGATTGTCGGATCGCATGTTATTAATAAAGGTAGTGCAAAAGGTTGTTCAAATTCGACTGCGCAGATGCACCGAATAAATGTGACTCGTCACGCGAAAAGGGACGAGTTGGGTGTCATATAGTGAAATTCACTTTTTCCGCGTTTTGAATAGAGAATTTTATGACGAATCAAGAAATATTAACATGTTGGTGGGTTCTTGATCATTTTCGGTCTCAAAATGTCCAAAGAAGATGGGTACCGTCTTGAAGCGTCACAAACTTTCTATTGACGTTATTGTAACGTTACATGTACATCATAAAATCCAGCAGATTAACACGCGTTATAAAATATTGCAAAGAACGTTTCAACGTATTTGTTGTAATCAATTTTCTTTTGTCTTCTTCTATTTATTATTCCTCTCATTCTTCCTCCGTTTTTTCTTCTTCAAATGTCGCACCAGTTATTTTTTCTAGCCTTCAGCTACACTAGTAGTGTCAACACTTAGTCGACTTAAAAAAAACACAAAAAAGCTTCACACTGACATATTTTAGGTGTTGTTTAAAAAGTATTTTCCTCGTTGTTAATGCATCAAACTTGATAATAAGGATACCGTTTAAAAGGAAATTGAAAAACGCAATAACAAAATTTATTTATTAGCCAAGGTGTCTTACTTCCTGAAAATGATATAGTAAAACTGCAAAATACTGAAAAACTGAGTTTTCGTTGACGTCAACGGGAACGTCGCAGAGCCATGACGTAAAAGATTTTTTTCTCAAACATGTGTACATTTACTACATTATCAGTTGAATGAATTTAGCAAATATTAGAATATGTTTTCAATGTTATGCTATTTCCACCAGCTTCCTGCTAGTATATTGCTTATTGTCGCCCGCCTTTTAGAGAAAGTGATAAGCATAGTATCTGTGGTGTCTTGTTTGTGGAGCGTGGTTCAGCTCGGGTGCCATGTGTGTGCAGCTCCTTCTATAGTTTAAGTGTACCGATAGAGTTGAAACAGATCATTCGGATGCGCTTGTGGTTTATATACAATACTCAGTCACATTGATTTCAATCACTTTTTTTAGTTGTGACCATCGACTGCTACCAATGTCTCATAATATTGATTGTTGGTATGTGCATGGGTTGTAATATGATTCTCAATTTTTTGTCACTATTTTATGTTTTGCACTTAAACACAAGTCTGAGGCTTGCATAGTGACTATACTATAAGCATGTGAAAAAAAACTTTACCTATACGGTTTATAGCCTACTAATTGTTTGAAACTATGCATGTACAGTCACGGGACATAAGTATTTGCATACTTGGGAAAGTATTCGCCTATTTGTGACGTCGCCGTTTAAATTAGCGTAATTCCAGATTTTTTGCAAAAATTATTGTCGCAAAACTGCAGAAGCTACAATCATGGAAAAAGTACCAAATGAAAGCAAATTGATTTACGCAATAAACAAATTTATTGTAGCTTCCTGGTGTCTATTGTTTTTGCATGGTAGTCATTTAAACACAAAGACAAATTAAAATTTCATTTTTTTCGGTGACGTTAACGTCAGCGTAAATGGGAATCGTGATATTTGAAATTGTACGTCCAATTTAAACGCGTTCTCTTGAGAACCAAAAGCATAATTATTTTAATATTTAATTGTATATTACTATTTTCTATTTGCTTTTCATCCGTGTAAGTTTTGTAAAAATGCACCCATAAACTTCGTCGTAATAATTTTTGCAAAAAATCTGGATGTGCGCTGTTTTAAACGGCGACGTCACAAATGTCTGTCCAGGCAAAGTATTGCTGGTCAGATCGTCGCTGCATGGTATATGTATATACATATGCGAAGTTCTTCGGGACTGTTTCATGCTAAAAGCGTCAATCAATTCCCGGCAGGTAAGCGTAAATTTACTCCGCCTAGTTTTGGGAAGGATGTAAACGGCAATGCCGTGAAGATGCTGCTGTAAAATTATAGCCCGCTACCCTTAGTCCCACAGGTGCCGTAGCTCCCAATGAAGGATGCATAACCGGTATTTTTGTATCTTATGACGGAGGGGGAATTAAATATGCAGATACTATTGGTCTGTCAATATCATTTTGTCTACAGCAAAAAAAAGTATATAAAAAGCCTAAAAAGAAGCAAAAATTAAATTGGAATACCGAAGCTCGGAATCGAACTTGGGCCGTTTGCGTGAGAGTCAGGTATCGTAGCTTTACACCATTGCAGAAATTTTTAATGAATTTGCTTATAATTATTTCAAATCACATTGCATAATGATGAATTATTTTTTCATATGTTTTTTTTTATTCACTTTAAGTTCCCAAAGGCCATTTTGAATTTTTCACATAACACTTCTTATGCCTCTGCTGTACTCATAATACACTAAATTATTCGTTAAAGAAAAACTGTAGCAAAAATTCGTTCTTTCCCGATGACATCATCACTACGTCATCATATAAACTTAAAAATATCATTCAGTATCTTGCCACGGCTTGGGAAAAGAAATATTTTTCACTTCCTTAGAAGCTTGGTGTCGTCCCAGGGGGGTACTCTGACATTTTTGTACATACGTAGGCTCGGGTTATTTTTTGGGTTCAAAATTTTGAATTTCAATATTTTTGGGGGTTTTCAAAAAAATAAATATTTTTTGGGGTATGAAGATTTTGTGGATATTTTTTTGGGGTGTCACCACAAAATTGGCCTATATTTAGGGGTCATTTCTATGCATTTTAGGGTCTTTTCTTAAGGGCCAGGTACAGAATGGGGGATATTTTTTGGGGTTCCTAAAATTTCAAACATTTTTTGGGGGTGCCCGAAATTCCTGATATTTTTGGGGGTGAACGGTAGATGCTGGGCCCGAGCCTACGTATACAGAAAAAAAATTAGAGCAGGCCTACCCCGAGTAATGATAATTGAAATTAAAATAAAGATAACAATTATTTTAACTTAATAATCAGGACATCGGTGTTTTGTTTTTCAGAAAATTTGCAAAATGCTGAAAACTTCCATGTGAGGTTATGAAAAATCTAACGCGATGACATATCCTTTTTATTTCGTAAATTGACAGTCCATACATAGAACAACCTGTATGCAAAGAATTAAAAAGATTTTAATGTGGGAAGTATTACCCGCAACTGCTCTTAAATTAGTAGGCCTAAACCATGTAAACCAGATGAGAAATAGATCTAATCATAAACTGAACTGCGGGGACGATTCTCGACCCAGCTTTAACTTACGAACATTCAAAAGGGAACATTTAATATCGTACAAAATGCATGACAGTCTGGTGGCAGAAAACCTCAACATGAAAAACGCTTTTGATCCGGTTTTATAATAAGTTAAACTTCTCTTTGAAACACGCATAGGTGTGCTATTTTTGCGCGAC
Source organism: Loripinus fragilis (assembly GCA_964019695.1). Classification (NCBI taxonomy): domain Eukaryota; kingdom Metazoa; phylum Mollusca; class Bivalvia; order Lucinida; family Lucinidae; genus Loripinus; species Loripinus fragilis. Next base: position 60,780,331 of record OZ026525.1, on the reverse strand, counting down.
CGCGACGTTAACTTTAAGACGTATTTTCTCGAAATGACGTCGTCCACCCAACTCGTACCTTTTTGCGTGACGGGTCACAAATGATTTATTGATGTTTTCATTGTGCATGTAGACTAATAATTATTTGGACCAACTGAAGATTCATATTATCATAATTTAGAAATGCATATTCAGCCACATGTACCTAGTGGGGCTAGAGGTATGAATTTTGACTGAACCTTCATTACTTTGTGTATGCGGGCAGCGAATGCTCTTGCGACACTGTGCATAATTATGCGGAGGCTCGTCTGAGCAGTAGGCAGAGCTGTGGCTCAGTGGTAGAGTGCTTGACTCGAGACCGAGAGGCCGCAGGTTCGAGCCTCACCGGCGTCACTGTGTTGTGGTCCTCGAGCAAGACATATTTAGCCTAGCTTAGTACTGGTTCAACCCATGAAGACCCGTCCCTGTTTAGCTGAAAGATTGTTGACGGGACGAAAAGAATCAAATAAAAAATCAGCTGAGCAGTAGCTGCTCGCCGATGCAAGAAATGTCAAAAGTCTGTGTACTAGCCCATTATCCACGAAGAGAAACTGTCAAACAGCAGAGACTCAGACCAAACTGAGCCCAAATAGAGCATTTATTTTTCCTAGACCTTGATTTTCTTCAGGCATTTCTCAAGATTACACGTAGAATCATTTTTTATAGTCTTGCCCTTTTTTCATGAGCTTACTTGTCGCCATGGGCATCGTACGATCTATTTGGCTACGATTTTGGTACGATTTTCCAGGACTCTTAGCTACGACGTAGGTGTTTATATTCTTTATGATCACCCTGGATTTCTTTGGGCGACAGAACGGGGCAGTCCTTACAGAGACTTTGCAGAGATTGTACGAAAACCGCACAGTCTTCACGATATCCGTTCATAAATCGCACGATGCCCCGGTGATGTCAATGCGGGCTCCCTACGATTATCTCAAAGCCTACGATCATATTATTATCTAAATTTTTGTGGTGTCCTCACGATCAGCATGCGGTGCCCGTATGCGGATCATGCGATCAACCTGCGATGTATCTACGGGCTACGGGCTTGCGATTTTTTTCAAAATTTGTCAGAGTGCGGAGTTAACAAAATCGTAGAGGCTACGATGCCCGTGAATCCGTACGATGATGACTGGGTCTCCCTGCGATAGCCGAATGGAAAGGATGATTTGGACATCGTACGGGCACGAAAAAAAATCGGAAGGCAATAGTAACTGAGGCATTATAAGTGACAACCATTTTCCTCCGGTAAAAATCGTATTTCAATGCGAACGGAGTAGAAGACGGCGTAACGTAATCTGTTCTGATGTTCAATAATCAAAGGAGCATCATGGAAATTCAACGTAATAATTGCGTCCGCCTAGAATTTGGTAAATTATCTAAAGTGCATCAGAATTTGCATTAAAATTTGAGTGTTTTATTCTTTCAATGAACTACACTGTGCAAAACGGTATTTAATACACTGTTGTTGAAATGTAAGTAGCCATGCAGTGTCCAAAAACATACTTTGTTCGAGCACTAGTACTGTCCGAAATATATGTTAACAGCTTTTCAAATGACCATGTGATCAAAGAAATAAAAGTATTGTTCATGTAAAATACTTCAAAGATTACAGCGAAATGATTCAACACTTAATAGTTTGTTACATAAGTACACTGTATGTTCTTGAGCACTGAAGTATTTGTGACTGCATGTGTAGTAAATTCTGCCAAATATTTAGTAAAAGGCTACATCATTAAAACGCTCATAACTTTGTGATATTTTACTCAACATGTCTAATATTTTACCTGTGTACTTCAAACATATCAGACTTTCATAAAATGTAAAAACCCAAATTTCGACCAGGACCTCCATAAGACCCAAAATGCCATGGCTTGTCACATATTTGCAAAATCATGGCCATAAGTCCTCAAGGAGTCTTTTCCTGCAATATTTGGAAAAATAATGTTGAAATATTCTTATTTCCTCTCTCTTTCAGGTCAGCCCCAAAAACCTGTGTGTATGTTCTATTTCTTGTCCTTGACTTTGATGCATTTCCATGACAACATGATAGCCCTAAATGCCTGTGATGATGGTATGTCAGATAAGCTGGTTACAGTTCATGAGATATTTGTTCTTTAAACATACATACATGTGGTAGCACAATGGCTCAGTGGTAGAGAGCTTGACTCGAGACCGAAGGGCCGCGAGTTAGAGCCTCGACGGCATCACTGCGTTGTGTCCTTGAGCAAGAACATTAATTCTAGCTTAGTACTGGTTCAACCCAGGAAGACCCGTCCCTTTATAACTGAAAGATTGTTGATGGGACGTAAAGAATCAAATCAAACAAACAATTAAACATACATGTACAGCAGGGTTCGCACAGGCTTGAAAAGTACTTGAATTTAGAGGGATTTCTTGAAAAGTTATTGAAAATTAAATCTGCCTTGAAAGGCACTGGAAAATCACTCAAAAGCCTTGAAAAGTTCTTGAACTCTGCTATTTATGTAGGACTTAGCACAGATGATAGAGACCTAAATCATTATAAAATTGGTGTGCCTTTATTTGGTGCAGCATATGCTGCACCAAATTAAGGCACACCGATTTTATACTAATTCTCTACTACTAATTTCTCCAGTATCTCATTCTAGCATTTCTGAAGTAGAATTTTAAGACTTAAATCTGTATTTTTCATAAACTTTAGACCTTGAAAAACTGTATAAAAGTCCTTTAGAAGTCCTTGAAAAGTCCTTGAATTAGACTCAAACCTGCCTGTATGAGCCCTGTACAGCTACCTAGTGGTGCTAGAGGCTTAAAGCTAAAGTCTGAGTCTTTATCTACTTACACTCACTATGTATGTGGGCAGTGAAGGCTCTGTGGAGACTACACACTAGTGCAGGCTCCTTGGAACCTTTGCTGCTTGCCCCTGCAATAAGTACCAATAAGTACTACCTCCATCCATACATAGTCATGACCCCTTCCAGGATGCATACACCTTTTTTTCCACTCACCTAGACAAGAAGTGAAGCTGAATCCTTTACTCAATAGGCTATTTTTAGATCATGACATCATTTTTTATTTTTAGACAACATTGAAAAAAATTCAAGAAAAAAATGTTATGGTAAGCATTTGCTCCATTTATTATGAAAAATGGAGCACTTGCTCCATTGGAGCAAATGCTCCCTTTTCCATAATATTTTCAAATATATGATATTTCAAAGGCGTTATTATGGAGTAAAGGGTAAAAGTGAGCTATTGGCATCAACCAAATTCTTTCCTTGTTGATGTCAATAATTTGCTTTAAATTACACATTTTCCTACTAAAATTAATTTGATCTTTAAAGAAAATGATCACTAAGGGTCTTAAAAAATAAAAGTTAAAAAATTAAAAAAAAAAAAGTCTAAAATCAGTGATTAGGATACAAAACAATTTGACAGATATGGTCACTTGTGACCTCCTGCAAAAATAGCTAAAGCAAATTTGATCTGTCAATAATATACAGTTATTTCATGCCCGTTTGTAGTATAGTCAAAACTATTACCATGAGGTGCCGTGGATGACCTGATGCACTATTGCACGAGGCCAAACAGGCATGAAATAACTGTTATATTACCTAACCCATTTTATGAAATACTTAGGAGCCTTCCTTGAATAGAGTTGCGGTAGACAATGCGGTTTTGCTGCAAAACAGAAAATTTCACCAAATCTGCTCAATTTTGATCTCAAAATGTTCCGCTTGTTCTAACTAAGAAAACGAGTACCCAGGCTTTATGTTTCTGACCATAAACAATTAGATTATCAGGGCCTATTCCAGCTATTTTGGGAAAAGGCCTCTGGCTTGAATTGGGGAAAAATATGCTGCAATTTTGGAATTTTTAGAAGTGTAAACTGCTAAATAATTTTTACTATTGTGCGACATTTCAAACAATGGATACTGAGATGACATTTCGGTGTGAATAGCGCATTACAAAAACATCAGAGTGTGCCGAAATGCTATCAAGGTCTGTCTGTTACAGGGAGACTCAGAGAGCAATTCTGGGGCTATTTATTGATCAATCACGGTGAGATTTATTTTTACCTTCAGATTGAGAATAAAATTGGGGGAACAAGGAGGATATTTTGGATTGGGAATGGGGCCTAATATCGGACCCTAGTGATAGGGAGAAAAGGCCCTGGTTATTGGAGTTTAATGTTGCCAAACCATGCCTCATTTTCACCATTGTTGCATAAAATGAACCATACGTGCATGGAGGTTGCACATGTTGATAAGCTCCTGGCTGTTTTTAACAGCAAAGCGGGAAACCAAGCCATGGTATAGTGCTAGTCAGTATCAAAAACTATTGCCTGGGCAATAGTTCAGTGACTCAAGTGGTAGCGAAAAATAGACAAGTACTCCCTGTATAGACAGTTGGGTAATATATATAGCCACCAGTAGGGAGTTGTAGCTTTCACTTTATTCTTGTATAGCAAATGTAAAATTCTCTGAAAACAAAAGCAAAAATTCAAAGCAATTCAGTGGAAATGGATACTTGTAGGCTTTTGTAAAATAGCTACAACAAAGTTCATCCCTTAAGTTTTTATACAATATAATTTTTATAGGTTTGAAGATACTGCAAAGAAAGGATAGAATTGTATCCATTCCTGCTTCAGAGGCCATGGCATCACTTAACAGAAACAAGGTTATCTCACTTTACCAGCATAGAAGTAAAGCATCACTGAATACTGCACTAGAAGTGCTTGAAAAGGTACCTAACTGATGATAAAAACTGAATGCGAGTGGGGACGTGAGTTAAGTCTTTCCATATTGGGTATTTTGTATGCATTTTTGTTGTCTGCTGATTTTTTAGCTCACCTGTGAACTATTGGTTTGGCAATGATCCATGTCCGTCATTGTCCGTCCACACTTTCAAAGTAGTATATCTCTAAAGTCAGTTGACCAATTTCAGGGGTGATAAAGTTCAGGATAAATCAGGATTTCCTGACTGAGCACTCATGCATTTTGGGCATAAGATCATAGTTATTATTGCTTTAATTTGGTTTTAGAACCTTTTAGTTAGATATTACCATAAAGTATGCATAAAGTGATGTTCTATTGATATTTCGTTCTTTAAAGCATTTTATTGATGATTTAAGAACTTTTTTGGCTCAGTTCAGGATTCATTTGACAGATATTCCTGATTGAGATTCACAGGCTGTTATCACCCCTGCAATTTTGATAAAATTTCATGTAAAGCATCATCAGGTAGGGGGAAAGCCTGTATGAAGTTTTTTGCTGATTGAATCAGAACTCTGGTAGCCATGGCAACATATAGCTCCCATAGACTTATAATGGGGAATTTTTAGAAATATTCTTCTCTGAAACCATGAGACCAACAGCTTATATATTGGGTATGTAGCAATGTCTAGTGGTCCTCTACCTAGATCCTGCCAATCAAGCCCCTGGGGTCCAAACTGGCCCCGCCCGAGGGGTCAAGAGTTCCATAGACTTATAATGAAATAAACTTTAAAAAACTTTTTATCTGAAACCATGAGGCACGCAGCTTATATATTGGGTATGTAGCAATATCTAGTGGTCCCCTACATAAATCCTGCCAATCAAGCCCCTGGGATCTAAACTGGCCCCGCCCGAGGGGTCAAGAGTGCCATAGACTTATAATGGGAAAAACTTTAAAAATCTTCTCTGAAATCATGAGGCACACAGCTTATATATTGGGTATGTAGTAACTTCCAGTAGTCCTCTACAAAAAATCCTGCCAACCATACCCCTGTGGTCCAAATGGCCGCACCCCAGTGGTCTTTAACTTCCACAGACAAATCATGGGAAAAACATTAAAAATCTTCTCTAAAGCCATGAGGCCAACAATTCAGGTGAGCGATATAGGCTGTTTCAAAATCAACTTTTTCAGCTGAAATCTTTCACGAATACCATCAGAGTGTCAAATAATTTGGAATCAGCTCAGGCCCGACTTTTAGTCGGTCCTGATCTGGTTCCAAACTATTTGCAAAGCAGACAACACTAGCAGGTAAAGAGTAAAACCCTGGGACGTACTTCCAGAGAGATTGATAGTGATTCAGAAATGATTTTTAAGGCCATATTCACCATACCACTGTTTTCAGTGTGACAATTTCATTTACTGGTTAAAATTAGGCAAATATTCTTAAATTTCAAGTACAGAAAGGCATTTAAATATCAAATTCCTAGCCTGTTACCCCTCAAAATTAAGAATGGACAATTCTGACTTAATTGTATCAACTTAGATGAGAGATTCCATCACTCAAGAAAGGGTTAAAGAACTATTATATTCTATTGTATAAAGGGCAAAGTATGATTTCTTGAAAATCAACACAAGTAGCATTTTAACAAATGTTTTCATCTTTTTATAGCACATTTATCACATGATGTTGCATCTGGGAGTGATATGAAGGCGTATATTCAATTGATAAACCACTAGTGGTTTACACATTTAGTAACGTTATGTAATGATTTCCTATACAACCTTGAGCGTATGTGTCAAAACCTTAGTATTTTCATGCCAAAAATGTGATTTCAAAATAGTTTTAATGTCATATGATAAACAGAATCTATTAAACACGAGTGCTCCTGTACTATTGAATTCATTAAACTCTGTCCAAAAGTCTGATAGCATGACTTACAGTAAAACCTGTCTAAAGCGGCCACTCAAAAAAAAAAAGACCAAAAATAGGATTTCGACATGGGTAATTGCTAAATACAGGTCAAAAGTATTGCAGAATGCTCCAAGGGGGAGCATTCTGCAAAACTTTCAACCTGCATTTAGCTACCATCTGTCTTTAAGACCTTTGTTTTGTTTATTTTTGAGTGGCTGCTTAAGACAGGTTTTACTGTACACTGTTTGCCATTGCATTTTTACCATTTACACACCTCTAATCTTTGTTGTTAACAAATGACGTAAGTTTTCTGGTGGCAATGCTAAAACTTTTCACTCCAAAGTTTTGTTTTTCTAGAAGCCTGAAAATATTTTTTTCTTTTTTCCCAATCATTATAGGAATTCTCTGTTGAAGATGCAGATATGTTGATACTCAAAGGCAAGGTTTTGATTCAACTCGGTGATATAGAGGGTGCAAAGGTAAGCATTGTAGACAACCTTGCAAGGCCCTTAACTCTTTTTCTTTCTTTTGTGACAAATGCCATCTGCTCTCTCTTCTGCTTATGTACTTTGGAGGCTGATATTGCAAACAATATGGACCCAGCAGCATGCCCATTCACGTACTGCAGTACCTAAAACACGTACAAAAACTGGTCTGCACGCATGGATCGTCTGATACATACGCGCATAAACGTACAGTAAATTTGATGCACGCATAACTTCTGTTACCTGAACGTGCGGCTTCATTAATGATTTCCTAAAATAGCTTTATAATTTCCAGTTTTTGTTACTACATTCAGATCGGCAATGTTCATAACTTGCGGAAATTCACGATGGTAATTGTAAGGAAACAAGTTCCAAATATAGACCAAAAATTTCCGAACTTTGTTTTAAATTTAGAATCAGCGAAAATCGTAAGTTGAAAACAATAACAAGACCGATTCTGACCAATCACACACCGCCACATGTTTTTTCTTGTCTAATCACAGTAAAAGCCGCATCAGTATCAATTATTCGAGCAGGCATGGCCCTAAAAAGCATTAAAACGTACTTTTTAAAGGGAAAAGCACACACATCGGGGAATTGCAGAGAGGATCAAATTCAAAAAATGCAACTGCACCAAAGCAAGTCAAACAGGAAAACGCATCAGAGTCCAAACAACCCAGAATGGACGGGGATGCACAAAAAAATCATAATGAACCCTCCGAGATGTCATCAAAGCAGGCCAACAGGGGGAAAACGCGAGTAAAAAATCCAAGGGGATTGATGCAAGGAATTTGAATGGCTGAGGCGGGAAGGGGAAGGCCCTATGTTCTGATGAAAAACAATTGGTTTAGGTTGTACATGTATGATTATAACTAACACAGGCAATAAATGAGCAACATAATAAAAAAAAGAATGATATCATTTCAATCGCCACAACTGGTAAGGTTTCAGTTTGCAAATGTGTAGTCATTGAACTAGGTGTGTACCCCCAAAAATTGGTTTGTACCCCCAAATTTGAGAAGCAAGGGGTACATGTACCCCCAATTTCAAAATGGAGTGGGCATGCTGCCCAGATCCCTTAGAAGGGACCCAGATCCCTTAGAAGCAGTCTGATTGGGGCCCATTGTGTTTGCTTCCATAGGGATTGTCAAGGTAATAATATTAGGCAACCTTGCAAAGCCTTTAAGCCCTTTCCTGCAATAATGACAATTGCTGTCTGCTCTCTCATCCGCTTTATGTACTTTGATAGCCAATATTGCACACACTATGGACCCAGATCCCTTAGATGCAGTCTGATCGGGGTCCATAGTGTTTGCATCGATAGAGATTGCCAATGTAATGAGTGTATAAAACCTGGCAAAGCCCTTAACTATTCCTGCTATTCATGACAATTGCCGTCTGCTCTCTCATCTGTTTTATGTACTTTGAAAGCCGAATTTGCAAACACTATGGACCCAGAGAGTGCCAATGGAAGTATTACAGATACCCTAGCAATGCCCTTAACCATTTTTCTGCCATTTACTATCTGCTCTCTTCTGCACTTTGGTAGCCGAATTGGCAAACAGTATAAACCTTTAGAGCAGTCTGATCAGGGTTTATAGTTTTTGCTTCTGTGATAGAATTTGTCTTAGGTGCATACGAATATATTCAGCAGACGTTGTAAGCAGACAACATTTTTCTGGGCAAAAAATGTTAGCCAGATAAGGGTTAAAAAGACTAGCTCTTTTTAAACATTATTATGGTAATATTTTGTTTATTTCTCCATGAAAATATTTTTGCAGTGCTCAACATGTGCGTCTTGATGAGATACTTTCAATGAGTACTTGCAACATGTGTTTTCATTTAGCAATTAAAAAAAAAGCAATCTTGATTCTAAATCTGAACTGTCTCAGCCAATTCTGTGGAATCAGACCTTGGATGAACATCGAAGATCTACTTTGATAATGTGACACTGACGTCACAGAAACCATGCCAACACAATAACAAGTGGGATTGCAGCAAAACAAACAGTTAATGAAGTTTATGTATTTTTCAATAAAATATCGCTATAGTGATATTTTATTGAAAAATACATGAACTTCATTTATTCTGCTGATTAAACTTTTCAGGTAATCAGAAAAATGGATTTTAATAGGGCTGAACCCACATGCTACAGAACTAATTTTCCTTTCGACAGTTCGGGCTAACAAAATGGAACTTTTTCGTACATAGTACTATGCATAATGCACCTTACGTACACCCCAGGCTTAATTTGATTCTCGAATTGTGCCGGGCTTTCCTGATTGTCTTGATTCTGTGTTTTATCTAGAGCTATGCAACCTGGGTAATTTTGCATACCTTTTTTGTAGTTAAAATTAACTTTTTCAAATAATTTTTCCAGGAAACCATGGGAGTGTCAAACAGTTTTAATTCAGATCAGGCCAGATGTTTTGTTGGATCTGATCCAATTCAAAACTGTTTTCAAAGCTTATCAATTGGCAGACAACAACAAAAGCATGAAAAATTACCCAGCATGCAAAGAGTTAAGGCTGATGATCATATGAGCCAGCACATGAGATTTTGGTCAAGTAACGAAGGCTTAGGCGATTCTGCGCAAATGTGCAGACTCTCCAAAGCTTTCAATTCTTGCATATTATAAAAAATAGGATGTAGATAAAAGCTCATACCAAAAGTTAGACCGCTAGCTCCACTGAATGTGTCAGCATTAGCATCTTTTGGAAGTTTTTGAGAAATATGCAATAAGTACCAAATTCACATGAGCTGACCCAAATATACAAACATATCTTCAGTGCTTGATGACATTTTTGAATATATTTCAGCAATGCATTGAAGGTGATTCTGTTGGAAGATTGACACTAGAAGGAAAGATCTGTGTTGCTGAGAAGGACTATGAGACAGCCAAGCTTAGGTGAGTGCATAGTGTAGGGGGGGAGGGGAAGTATATCAGAAATGCATTGAAGGTGATTCTGTTGGAAGATTGACACTAGAAGGAAAGATCTGTGTTGCTGAGAAGGACTATGAGACAGCCAAGCTTAGGTGAGTGCATAGTGTAGGGGTGAAACTGTATGGAATTTTGGATTGGAAATTGTTTGGGAGTCTGTCTACTGTATCAGGGTTCGCACAGGCTTAAAAAAGTACTTGAATATACAGGACTGTCTTGAAAAGTCCTTGAAAATTAAATTAGCCTTGAAAAGTACTTGAAAAACACTGAAAGGCCTTGAGAAGTCCTTGAATTTTAATATTTACAGGAGGATTAAACACTGTCTTTTGATACCCTAATCAGTATAACTTGTTAACATTTATTTGGTGCAGCATATGCTGCACCAAATAAAGCCACCAAAATTTTATACTAATTTTCTAAAACTGATATCTTTAGAATTGCAGTCTAGCATTTTTGAAGTCGAAATTTAACGAGTAAATATGTATTTTTCATAAGTTTTCAGTTCTTGAAAACAGTGACATGGGCTTTCAGAAGTCCTTGAAAAATCCTTGATTTTACCTAAACTCGCCTGTATGAACCCTGTGTATAGTGACATACAGTTCCACCTCTACACTGTGGAATGGTTTTATTCTCTACAAGCCTCGCATTTTATCACTTTCCCCCAATTCGTTTAATAATGAGCACCGGCACGTGATTTCCAATAATGTGGCATTTTGACATGTGTAGACTCAGACGACCATATGAAGCCTCTATTAAAGCTTAGAAACTCCAGATGATGTCCGGTCAGTAGCTTAACAGTGAAAGAATATTTAAGCGACTAGCAAAGGCTCTGATCAGACTGCGCCTACGCGCAGGCTGGTCTGAGCCTTTGTTGGTCGCACACACCACATTGTTGGAAATCTCATGCCGTGGCTCTAATTCAATAATACACAAGCACTCATGTAAGATCCTCTATTTTTCGGCAGATTTCAGGAGGCTATTACAAGAGATGAAGGGAACTATGAGAACCATCTAAATCTTGCCACTAGCCTGTGGGCATCAGGGGAGAGAACTCAAGAATGTTTTCATGCTCTTCTTAAGGTAAGGATAGTTAACTTACTATCAGACAGGGCCAATTAAGCAAAAAATTTTAGCGTAAAATTGCAATGATTTTCTTATCCATCAGTTTAAACATGTGTTTTGGGTGCTCAAAAGAACCGTCTCATCGAGACAATTCTTTTGAGTACCTACAACATATGTTTTGGTTGAGAAATAAGAAAAATAATTTTCATTTCCTTTTATCTGTTGGCCTGTATCACATACAGAATAGGACTCCATTTCAGTATTTTCAACATAACACACTTTTTGTTTGTTTTTGTTGCTTTACGTCCCATGTCAACAGCTATGGTCATTGCGGGACGGTCAGTTCACTTAACCACACTTTTTCCTGGGCAGGCTTGAGCAAGCGGTTAACCAGTAATTTGTGCTCATACTTTTGCTTGTAACTGACAACAACCCTTCTTGAATAAATCAGCGGAAGGGAGGAGAATGACCGTAGAAATTATTTCATTATCAATCTCCACGAAAGTATGTTACCAGGCCGGGATCGAACTCGCGACCCCTGGATCTGCAGTCAGATACGCATCTGTAGCCAGACACGTTACCGACTGCACTACGCGGCCCAGTATAACACACTTTAACCCTTAAAGCATTTCCTTGTATATGCAGCAGATGAAATTTTATAATTTTGTTGCAATTTTTAGCAAAGTTGCTAAATAATGCTTCATTATCATGCAGACAATTTGCTAAATAATGCTTCATTATCATGCAGACAATTTGCTAAATAATGCTTCATTATCATGCAGACAATTTACTAAATAATGCTTCATTATCATGCAGACAATTTGCTAAATAATGCTTCATTATCATGCAGACAATTTGCTAAATATTGCTTCATTATCATGCAGACAATTTAAGCCTGGTTGACAGGTGAATTAAAGAATCAACTTTATCATAATATTTGTCATTTGCTGTTTTCATGATTGGCGTGTTAAGGGAATGACCATTTTGTTTTTTATTGGCAGTGTTGAAAGAAAATCACAGGTCTGAATTGAGGAATGCATTGGCTCAGTGGTAGAATGCTTGCTAGACTTGAGATTGAGGGTTCAGTGGTTTGAAACTCACTGAAGCAACTGTGTTTTGTCATTGAGAAAGACACTTTATCCTCTGCTTAGTACTGGTTCAACCAGGAAATGTCCTGACATGACTGAAAAATTGTTGACTTGGAGGTAGCAAAACTGGTGTCTGGATTTTGGATTTTATATGTCTTCTCACCCCTTCCCATAAAATTCAAATGGTTGATTGCTTAGTTGGTTGCATTTTCTCATTTTAGTGCAAGTATTTGTGACTCCCAACTGTAAATATGTTTATATTTATAGGCTGCGAAGTTGGATCCCTGCTGCAGTACAACCTACTTGTACCTCGGCCATCACTACAGCGGTGTAGCTAATGACACAACAAGAGCAAGGAAATGTTACCAGAAATCATTTGACCTTGATAGGTTTATACTTATAGGCTGCCAAGTTGGATCCCTGCTGCAGTATGACCTTCTTGTACCTCGGCCATCACTACAACACTGTAGCTAATGACACAACAAGAGCAAGGAAATGTTACCAGAAATCATTTGACCTTGACCTTAATATGTTTATACTTATAGGCTGCGAAGTTGGATCCCTGCTGCAGTATGACCTTCTTGTACCTCGGCCATCATTACAGCACTGTAGCTAATGACACAACAAGAGCAAGGAAATGTTACCATTAATCATTTGACCTTGACCTTGATATGTTTATACTTATAGGCTGCGAAGTTGGATCCCTGCTGCAGTATGACCTTCTTGTACCTCGGCCATCATTACAACACTGTAGCTAATGACACAACAAGAGCAAGGAAATGTTACCAGAAATCATTTGACCTTGACCATGATATGTTTATACTTATAGGCTGCGAAGTTGGATCCCTGCTGCAGTATGACCTTCTTGTACCTCGGTCATCATTACAGCACTGTAGCTAATGACACAACAAGAGCAAGGAAATGTTACCAGAAATCATTTGACCTTGACCTTAATATGTTTATACTTATAGGCTGCGAAGTTGGATCCCTGCTGCAGTATGACCTTCTTGTACCTCGGCCATCATTACAGCACTGTAGCTAATGACACAACAAGAGCAAGGAAATGTTACCATTAATCATTTGACCTTGACCTTGATATGTTTATACTTATAGGCTGCGAAGTTGGATCCCTGCTGCAGTATGACCTTCTTGTACCTCGGCCATCATTACAACACTGTAGCTAATGACACAACAAGAGCAAGGAAATGTTACTAGAAATCATTTGACCTTGACCATGATATGTTTATACTTATAGGCTGCGAAGTTGGATCCCTGCTGCAGTATGACCTTCTTGTACCTCGGTCATCATTACAGCACTGTAGCTAATGACACGACAAGAGCAAGGAAATGTTACCAGAAATCATTTCAAATTGATATGTTTATACTTATAGGCTGCGAAGTTGGATCCCTGCTACAGTATGACCTTCTTGTACCTCGGCCATCATTACAGCACTGTAGCTTATGACACAACAAGAGCAAGGAAATGTTATCATTAATCATTTGACCTTGACCTTGATATGTTTATACTTATAGGCTGCGAAGTTGGATCCCTGCTGCAGTATGACCTTCTTGTACCTTGGCCATCATTTCAGCACTGTAGCTAATGACACAACAAGAGCAAGGAAATGTTACCAGAAATCATTTGACCTTGACCTTAATATGTTTATACTTATAGGCTGCGAAGTTGGATCCCTGCTGCAGTATGACCTTCTTGTACCTTGGCCATTATTACAGCACTGTAGCTAATGACACAACAAGAGCAAGGAAATGTTACCAGAAATCATTTGACCTTGACCTTGATATGTTTATACTTATAGGCTGCGAAGTTGGATCCCTGCTGCAGTATGACCTTCTTGTACCTCGGCCATCATTACAGCACTGTAGCTAATGAGACAACATGAGCAAGGAAATGTTACCAGAAATCATTTGACCTTGATATGTTTATACTTATAGGCTGCAAAATTGGATCCCTGCTGCAGTACGACCTTCTTGTACCTCGGCCATCACTACAGCACTGTAGCTAATGACATAGCAAGAGCAAGGAAATGTTACCATTAATCATTTGACCTTGACCTTGATATGTTTATACTTATAGGCTGCGAAGTTGGATCCCTAATGCAGTATGACCTTGTTCCTCGGCCATCATTACAGCACTGTAGCTAATGACACAACAAGAGCAAGGAAATGTTATCATTAATCATTTGACCTTGACCTTGATATGTTTATACTTATAGGCTGCGAAGTTGGATCCCTGCTGCAGTATGACCTTCTTGTACCTCGGCCATCATTACAGCACTGTAGCTAAGGACACAACAAGAGCAAGGAAATGTTACCAGAAATCATTTGACCTTGACTTTGATATGTTTATTCTTATAGGCTGCGAAGTTGAATCCCTGCTGCAGTATGACCTTCTTGTACCTCGGCCATCATTACAGCACTGTAGCTAATGACACAGCAAGAGCAAGGAAATGTTACCATTAATCATTTGACCTTGACCTTGATATGTTTATTCTTATAGGCTGCCAAGTTGGATCCCTGCTGCAGTATGACCTTCTTGTACCTCGGCCATCATTACAGCACTGTCGCTAATGACATAACAAGAGCAAGGAAATGTTACCAGAAATCATTTGACCTTGACCTTAATGAACAAGCTGGTGCTGCCCTCTGTGACATTTTAACAGCCATAGGAGAAGAGGTAGATTAATTAACCATTCTCAAATTAATTAATTACTTACATTAATACCTTTCATGTGAAGTGAATGAAAATCCACATCAAATCATGAGATTCACATGCTGTTTGAACATGGATTTTAATATTTAATACTTAAAATAAGCCTGAGTTGTTTGAATGGTGTTTTGTTATAAACCTATAAATGATACAACTTTATAACTGTCTTTTTTCTGGCCATCTGATACAGAAAGCCGGATCAACGAACTGAGGTTTTCTGAATCCATATCACTATCCTTTAAAATGAGGCTAACATCGGTTCCCTGCTTTTGCGGCGACGTTACTTAAAGTAAATTTCAAGCATGGAACCAGAGACTGAAAACATGATGACGTAACGTCATATTATATGACGTGAATATGACGTGAAAAAACGTAATTGCAAACGTTCCCGCAATTTTTCTGGATTAAAGACCAAAACAATTTATAAAATCAAAATAATCTAAAAAATGGTATATAATAAACATATTATTATAAAAGTAACTTGATCTGGCGTACAGTATCATGTCTCGTGGATGAGGCCATACCATTGGATCACCCTCGACGCTTCACGTCTCAGGTGATCCGATGGTATGACCTCATCCACTGGACATGATACAGTACGCCAGATCAAGTTACTATTATAATAAATTTTATATACCAAAAGTGTTGCGGCCCAGACTGATGATTTTGCCGATGCTTTCTGGCATGTGCAGCTGCCCATAACTGACATCTTGCTGGTTATGATCTTGATTCAAACTGAATTCAAAAGATATTTTCATCAGGTGAAAAAAATAGCCATTAGCGTGAAAATAGTAAAACAAACAAGTTAACATGAGTGCACTTATCAATTTCTAAATGTACAAATTGAATTCCTATTAAAGGCCTAGGAGGAAGGTTGGTTGTCATTTACCCTTTTTATACAGGAAATATGCCAAAGTTGTTGTGTTTGAGCTGAGCATCACTTTCAACAGATTTTCAATAATATATCACTACATAGAGGATCTTACATGAGTGCTCATGTTTTATTGAATTTATTAAACGAGTTGGGGAAAAGAGATAAATTGTGAGGCTTGCCAAGCATTTTATCTCTTTTTAGCAACAAGTTTAATAAATTCAATAATACAAGAGCACGAATGTTAGATTCTATGTATCATATGACATTAAGATTTCTTTGAAGTCTCATTGCTGACGGTAAAACGTTATAATATTGTCACTATGTAGGCAACGTTGTTATGGATTTCATAACGTTTCCTGTAAATCTATAAACCACTAGTGGTTTATCGATTTTATTGCATGGCGTTATTTCACTCCCAGACGCAACGTCATATGATAAAGTCAGTTATCATATTACACAGTGTGTGGGCAGGCTGCTCTTTGTACTAAGGCTGTGAATTACCCAGTACTTGTTGTATGCATATCATCATCAGTAACTGATAACTGCCCTACTTGAATAATTTAGCAATTCGGAGAGAACAATCTATGAAAGTATGTGTCTGGACTATAGTTTTACATTGTGACAACATTATGACGCTCAAAAGTTTAAGCTGACACTGTTTTGTTTAGAGAAATCCAGTGTAAGAAAATTGATATTTTAATGTATTGGTGATGTTTTCATCACGATTTTGGTTTGAATCAGTTAAAATGTGTAAGAATAGTGATCATACATATTTGTTTAATTGCTTTATCACTTGAAGGGTCCGTCTGGAAATGTGTGAATACTCGGCTTAGCGGCCTGTTTTAACAGCTTTGTTTGGACCCAACAAATGTTATTTCATGAAAAAACATGTGATCCCTTTATTATGTTGTATTTGATCTGATAAATGCAGTGAGTGCACAACTTTTTTAAAAATTCTATACCCTTTTTAGAAAACAGTGTAGATCCAGGTCAGCTTGCTTTTGATGATGCATGTTGATAAGGATCCACACTGTTTTCCAATAGTATTGAATATGGTATTTGTAATGATAGGGTACATTCTATGTTTCAGGAAGAGGCTCATGGTATGCTTATAGATGTAACAAACAAGGCCAGTGCTGGCAGGTGAGGTGTTAATTTTGTACGAGTGAATATTTTATATACCTTCATATTACATTATGGACATAGACGATCTTACATGAGTGCTCATGTTTTATTGAATTTATTAAACGAGATGGGGAAAAGATATAAAATGTGAGGCTTGCCAAGCATTTTATCTCTTTTTCGCGACGAGTTTAATAAATTCAATAATACAAGAGCACGAATGTTAGATCCTATTTATCATATGACATTAAGATTACTTTGAAATCTCATTTCTGCCGTAAAAACGTTATCATTTTGTCTTTATGTACACAACGTTGTTATGGATGTCATAATGTTTCCCAAAAATCTATAAACCACTAGTGGTTTCTCGATTTTACATGGCGTTATTTCACTCCCAGACGCGACGTCATATGATAAAATGATTTATCAAACACATTTTTAAGACCTATAATTTTTTTTTGTCTAAAAAATTGATCTCAACTAGGCAGATAAATTTCTTTAACCGGAACTTTTTTTTTGCTTGACACAATGATGAGATGCCATATGTGTCCTATTAACAAAAAAAATGAAATTCTCTTTATTATATGAATCAGTGCATGAGATTTCCAACAATGTGGTAGGTGCAGTCTGATCAGAGCCTTTGCTAGTCGCTTGAGTATTCTTTGATTGTTAAGCTACTGACTGAACACTATTTGGAGTTTCTAAGCTTAACAGGAGGCTGCAGAGGGTCGTCTGAGTCTACACATGTCAAAATGCCACATTGTTGGAAATCACATGCCACGGCTCATATACAATTTAAAAAACATAACAGTTGTTTGATGTCATACATGATGTCGTATATGTGACAATGTTGCATGCTCTTTCGACATTAACACCACCTGAGCAGGAGAAGCTTGAGGTACAAAAATGGATTTTTAGAAGCCTTACTTTTATTCTTTTCCTCAACTGATTTCAGAAATTCAATAATACATTAGCATGCACTCATGTAAGATCCTTTGTGAGGAGCGCAGTGGCTAGCTTAGTGGTATAGTGTGAGGTTTGGGATCAAAGAGTCAATTGTTTGAGACTCATCACTTTGTTGTGTCCTTGAGCAAGACACTTTAACATCGCTATGTACTGGTTCAACCCAGGAAGACAGGAAAATGTCGCGATAAAAGTAAAAAAATGTTGACTGTGACATAAAGCATCAACACAAACAAACAAACAGCAAAATATTGACAATAGATTTAGCTTGTACTTAACTAGTAAAATAAATGACTATCAGTAATATATAGATGTGATGTTTTGCCAAGATCAATTAGAACATTACACTTATTTTCTGATAATCATTGCATTTACTAGTAAATACAAAATAGAGTGTAGGCCCTTTATAACATACCTTTTTATAACACAGATTTGGAATTATCATGACCAAGTTGTGGCTCCCACGTTTTATTACCATGGAATTTTACAAAGGAATAATGGAAATGGTCATTTTCCTATATAATTCCTTTGTAAAATCGTTCCTTTATTATATGGTTCACTTTTAACATGGTCCATTCCTATGTACCCAAAACACAGTTTTATAAAGAGACTGCACTGTATTATGTTTTTTTTTAATTCTGTAAATGTGGTTGAGGCTTATGTTGTACAATGTATTTTACTATGATTTCCAGTGCAAAGTGGGCATGGTTGAGACTAGGTCTGTACCAAGTGAAGCATGAAGATCCAACAGTTGCCATAGCATCATTCCAGGCTGCTCTCAGAGCTGATCCTACTGACAAGTAAGAATTTTACTGGCATATAGGCTTTGTCACATGAAAACTCAACTGAGCATGAAATTTCAACTGCTCATAGAAGCTAGAATACAAAAAAATAAAGACCTTTCTTGCTTTTAAACTCTCAGATATTGTATTTATCAGTTACCTTACATATTAACTGCATTTTTGCACGTTGTCTGATAAATGTTGTCTATCTCATGGCATGTACCTTTATCAGGTCTTGATGAAGTTGCACTTTTTGAATGACGTCGCTAATGACAACACAAAAATCGAAAATTACATCATAATCGCTAGTTTGAAGAGTAAATGGATAAATATAATAGCCAGGCTCGCGTCTTTTGATATCACGTTTACCAGGCTCGGCTTCTAGAACGCTTGTTGACTCGCTGGGCAAGCCTGGCCATGTCAACAAGCGTTCTTGAAGCCTTGCCTGGTTAACTTGATATCAAAAGACACTCACCTCGTATTCTCTATTTATCATGCTAATAAACGTTGAAATGCCAACAATGATTTATTAGCTGATAAATTTTCACTTCTCCAGAAAAAAGTTTGCATTGGGAACATCTTATGCAGAAGAAAGTTTGCAACAATGCTTTAACAGGAGAAATTAGATCCGTTTTCTGTTGAGAAATAAGTGTCTAGTCCAAGGCTATTAGTTGTAGTTGCCGGGCTGTATAGTGCAATAAATAGCGAGTCTGATTCCTGATCCAGGAGTTGCGAGTTCGATCACAACCCAGCCCCATTCTTTTGTGGAGATTGAAATATTTTCTACAGTCATTCTCCTTCTTTGGCTGATTCAAGAAGGGCTGTCGTCAGTTACATGCAAGAGTATGTGCACAAAGTACTGGCTAACTGCTTAGTCTAAGCTTGCTCAGGAAAAAAGTGTGGTTAGGTTAACTGACCATCTTGACATGACCATAGCTGTTGACTGGGACGTTAAACCACATCCCCACCCCCCCCCCCCCCAAAAAAAACAAAAAACAATTGAAGTTGCATGCCTCCAGATATGAGGGATAATTATTAAGATAAATATAGATGAACTAGAACATAGGTTTTGTGTGCTCAAAAGAACTGCCTCATTGATAATGATTAAGGAATTACAGTTAAACCTGTGTAAAACTGCCACTCTCAGAAAAAACAAAAATCGGTTTTCAAGAGGAATTATCGCTTAATGCAGGTCAAAAGTATTGCAGAATGCTCCCCTTGGACTTCCGACCTTCATTAAGCTACCAGCTTTCATTAAGATCTTTGTTTAGTCTATTTTTGAGTGTACATTTTACACAGGTTTTACAGTATTAACAGTTTTCAATAAAGATGAATTTACCTTGACCTACGGGTATGCCGTGTTGTATGAAATTACGAGTGAATACAGACAGGTAATTTTTTCAATATATTTATTTTCTTTGAGGAGGGCAGTGGCTCAGTGGTAGAGTGTTAGACTTGAGATTAATGGGTCACTGGTTCCAGTTTCACTGGATCCTTGAGCAAGACACTTTATCATCTGCTTAGTACTGGTTCAACCCAGGAAATCAGGAAAATATCCTGACATGACTGAAAACTTTTGACTGTGGACGTAAAGCATTAACACAAACAAATACTAGTTAGTTTCTATTTTACTTTCAGTCATGTATGGGAATGTTTAGCTGAAGCGTATTATCACCGTGGCAGCTACACAGCAGCACTGAAAGCCTTTAGTAAAGCTTCTGAGGTACTCACATCTGCTCCTGTAGCAGTGCAAGGGTGTAGCGCCAATTATCTATCTATATCCATACTGTATCACCCCCTCGCACAGAATGCACCTGCATTGTGAAAGTTATACATATTCAAGGGAGATCACCTGATGTGGAGATGTTGCTCCCCCATACCTTAAGGGACTGCTCTTAAAGCAAAAAAAAATTGTGTCCTCTGGGAGCAAATTCTTTCCTTATAGAGTACAGTAAAATCTGTCTTAAGCAGCCATTAAAAAAGAAGACCAAAATTGTTTTTCAAGACCTATTATTGGTTAATGCAAGTCAAGTCAAAAGTATTGCAGAATGCTCCAAGGGGAGCATTCTGCAATACTTTCGACCTTCATTAAGCTACCATTTGTCTGTAAGACCTTTGTTTTGTCTATTTTTGAGTGGTCGCTTAAGACAGGTTTTTCTGTAGTCTCCATTTTGAAAGGAATGAAATAAATGTTTCTGAACCACACCCAGAATGCCACTCAAAAGTCATCTGATAGTGAATAACTGTCCAATGCAATGATATCTTAGATTGTGACATAGTCCCACAAACAAAATAAATCGCACATGTTCAAGCTCCCACAATTAATCCAAGGTTAACCTTACAGTTAATTAATGGGTGCATACCTGTGTGAAGTAGGCGTGGTATTAGGCACTTTGAATTGATGAGACTCATTGCTCATTTCAGTAGTCTTCCTTTTGTGTCCATAATTTAGCTTTCTTGCAGTGTATTGACATGAGTTGTCATATTGCGTTTTAAGTTTTTTTAAAAAAGATAACACATTCTTACAAAAACTAAACCAATATATGTTTTGTGTCAATACTTTAGAGCTCAATAATTCTACTCATTATTGATCATTTTGATTTTCATTAATGCTTCATAAAATTTAATACACCAATAATTGTTATTATAAAGCATGCTATCTTTTATTCTATTGATAACAGAAGATGTATTTATGGCCCTAGATTGAGGTTTGGGGGCATATTGTTTTTGTTCATTGTGTGTGCATGCAACACATTTTTACAAACAACTGCTGATGTCCTTGTATTTGTCACATTACAATTTATATGAAGGGAAATTCCATGTGTTTCATACATTAGATTATACTGTGCCTAAACACCATTTATCACATGAGGTCATGTCTGGGAGTGATATAATGCTGTAAATTAAAATTGATAAACCACAAGTGGTTTACTTATTCAGTAACATTATGTAATGACGTCCATAGCAAAATCGCATGCAAGATGATAATATCTTAAAGTTTTCATGCCAAAATGTAATTTCAAAGTAACATTCAAGCTTCTGTATTATTGAAAATTATTAAACTCATTGCAAAAAAGCGACAAAATGCTCAACAAGCCTCGCATTTTATCTCTTTTCCTCATCTCGTTTAATAAATTCAGTACAGTAAAACCTTTGTAAAGCGGCAACTCAAAAATAGATAAAACAAAGATCTTAATGACAAATGGTATCTTAATGAAGGTCAAAAGTGCATTGGAGCATTCTGCAATAAAAAGTATTGCATTAAGAGATAATTGGTCTTGAAAACCAATTTTTGGTCTTTTTGAGAGTGGCCGTTTTAGACAGGTTTTACGGTATTTCATGAGCACTCATATAATATCCTCTATATATTACTTTTTCAGTTGGATCCTGATTCCATGTATTGCCTATTTCAGTAAGTACTTAATTTTCAGGTTTTTTTCAGAATCTAATTTTTCAAAAAAATCTTTCAGGAACACTATCAGAGTGTCAAACGGTTTGGATCTGGGTCCAAACTGTTTGCAATGGCTATCATAATTGAGCCACAGCATGAGATTTCCAACAATGTGGTTTGTGCGACCAGCAAAGGCTCAGACCAGCCTGCGCATATGCGCAGTCTGATCAGAGCCTTTTGCTAGTCGCTTGATTAATCTATGACTTCATGAAATATAGCTATAGCCATATTTTATTGAAAAATACAAAAACTTCATTTATTCTACTGATTAAACGTTTCTGGTAATCAGAAAAATGGATTTTAATAGGGCTGAACCCACATGCTACAGAACTAACTTTCCATACGCCAGTTCAGGCTAACAAAATGGAGCTTTTTCTATGGTTGATTTGATTCTCGAATTGTGCCGGACTTTCCTGATTGAATACTCAGCATGAACTTAAAAGGAGCATGTTCATTTATTAGGTTGAACATGATACATGTAATAAGCGCAATAAGAGCTGTGAAATGTGATTTCCAGCAATGTGGCATTTTGACAAGTGTAGACTCAGACGAGCCTGTGCAGCCTCCTTTTAAGCTTAGAAACTCCAAATGATTTTCTGTCAGTAGCTTAAGAGTCATAGAATATTCAAGTGTCTAGCAAAGGATCTGATCAGACTGTGTGTATGCACAGGCTGGTCTGAGCCTTTGTTGGCCGCACATACCACATTGTTGGAAATCTCATGCACTGGCTCATAAGGTATTTTAAAAGACTATTATCTGAGTATAAGAATTGTACCCTATAATCCAAACCACAAAAAATGCCTGTCTTTTGGGTTTGTGATGGGATAAGACCTACTAGCAGATCTAAAGACATTGAATCACAGTGTTTAGATGTTTAAAGTTTGTCTGCCATCAGCTATACAATTGTTGGCATTTTAACATTAATGAGCAGGATAAATTTCATGCTCAGTTGAGTTGAGTTGAGCATAAAAAAGTTTTATAACCTCGAGGCCAGGTTTTCTTGATATAAGGCTCAATAATATTATTGTTTATTATGGTAATTTCAACTCGTCTCTTTATAACTGACAGATTGTTGGTGGGAACAAACAATTTATTATGGCGAATGTTCTAAAATTTCAAACATTTTTTTTTTTTTTTTTTTTTTTTTTGGGAGCGCAGTGGCTCAGTGGTAGAGTGCTTGACTCGAGAACGAAGGGCCGCGGGTTCGAGCCTCACCGGCGTCACTGCGTTGTGGTCCTTGAGCAAGACACATTTATCCTAGCTTAGTACTGGTTCAACCCAGGAAGACCGTCCCGCATAACTGAAAGATTGTTGAGTGGACGTAAAGAATCAAATCAAACAAACAAAATCAAACATTTTTCTCTTTTCTGTTCTCAAATAAAATGTTGGTTATTAGGACTGGAATTCACAAAATGCTTGTCAGCAAACAGGGAAGACCCTGATCAGACTGCTTCTTCAGAAGCAGTCTGATCTGGATCTGCACTGTTTTGTCTAGACCTTTTGGGCAGTCAACTAGTGTTTAAAATTTTAGAAATCTACCATTCTTATTTGTAGAATGGCAGCAATCAAACAGACTCTTGGAGTATATACTGAAGCTATAGAAGAATACAAGATCATTCTCGAAAAGTCACCAAACTATGTGCCTGCTTTAAAAGGTAAAAGACTTAACATCTTTATAAGACAATGCATGGTTTAGTTAGGTTTAACCTAGCTATGGCTTGAAATATTTGCTGTCTACAGATGCTTTATCAACCAACTAAATTGTGATATTAGTCTGTTTTTTCCATATTAAAACATATTGTCATATGAGGTAGTGTCTGTGAGTGATGCATGCCATTTTAATTATTAAATTTGATAAGCCCCAAGTGATTTACATATTAACATAGTAACATTATGTAATGATGGTCATTACAATGTTGCATATACATGTATATGGCAAAATCTTGAGCTTGGCTTGTCAAAACACAATTTCAAAGTATATTTTTTTAGTGTCATATGATAAAAAGAATTTAACATTCCTGCTCCTGCCTTCATTGGATGAAACTTTGGCAATGGAGACCTACACAGTTTTGTAGTTCAAAGTTTTTGCAGAAAGTTTTCACAATTCTGAGTTATAGAAAGTCTGCCTCAAAATACAGAATTAGGCAGATTATGATATAAGCTTCTGATTTGTTTTCAGTTTATCTGAAGACAATTAATCATTTTTGCTTAAATATTTTGTAGACATACTGCAAATTTTGAGATTTGAATTTCTAAAGTTAAGGGTTTAGAAAATATTGAACTTTCTCCCATGAAAGTGAACAGTAATTCATGGCCGCACCAGAGATAATTCTCACATGGCAGTTCAACACCATACTAATTTTTTCTACTATGTAATTTTTTCTATGTAATTTAACAGAAAAATTATAGGAAACTGACCATGAATGGTTATTTTCCTATAATTCCTTTGTAAAATTGTCCTTCTTTAACATAATTCTTTATAACAAGTGCGCTGTATTGTTATAGGCCTTGGGGAGACATACTTACTTCAAGCTCGTTCTCTGATGTCCAGGTGTTTCCATGGCCGAGCCAGAGATAATTCTCAAATGGCAGTTCAACACCTTACTAGGTAAGAGGTGGTGGTGTGTCTTTTGCCAAAATGAAAACTGGCTATATCCTTTAGGGTTTTCTTTGCTATTCAAAATTGTAGGTATTAGGTCTTTGCGTACGCTATATTTTTGTCATATTGGCTTATAGTAGGGTGTGACATAGGAGTTCAAATTTTTGTCCATTCATTCCTCTTATCATTCGTCCATCTGTTTGTTTGTCTGTGGGTCTGTCAATGATATAAATTAAAATGTGTTTCTCAGCAGTAGTGATAGCTGTGAGCATAGTAATTGTCCATGGTATACTCTTCAAGCACTCACTGTGATCTGGTGAAGATGACCTACATTTCATGCACTAGTGACTTTGACAAAAATCTATACATTAAAGTACATTTCTCTACAGCAGTGATAGGTGAGTGTCAAACCTAGCAGGTATACTCTTCAAGGATGCACTGTGACCTTGTGACCTTGACCTATATTTCCATTCCAGTGACTTTGTCATAACCAACAGGGTAAATTGTGTTTCTCTGCAGCTGTGATTTAGGATGCTGACATAGGGAGCATTATACCTCATACATAAAATTAAACAACATTGACTTCCAGATCATTTATTGAGTGACTAGAATCACCTCATAGCAAAAACACTAAATATATATCACCATAAAATTGGCTAGAATATGGCCGCTGTGTGGGAATCCTTTTATATTGGACGTAATGATGATCTACCTTTTGCCAAAGGAAAATTGAATTAGATACTCACACAAGCTATTTAATAATTTAGATGTTTTATGCATGAAAGCCTTATCTGCCTCAAATCTCCTGGTATTAATACTTTACATTATCTTTTTACGACAACAATTAGCCGTACATGAACTGTACTTTGAACAGATATTTATACCATCACGTATATCACACTTTAAAATTAGCTGCCAGGAGAATGTATAAATTACTGAACAAGCACCAATATTATATGTGTTATAAACGACACTACAACGACCCAAATATTATATACAGGCCAAAATTGGGTACACAAGGATACCGGTACAAGAATTATATATACGCCAAAAAATTATAATTTTACACGCCATTGCAATTTTCTCCTGTACCTGTAACGGGCATCACTCTCCCCTTATAATCCCAATTTGGGAGCTAGTGTGTGATCCAATTATTTAAAAATCGTGTTACAGTAGTGTTATTTTGTTGATCTGGGAAAGACTCTCGTGGTTAACCTTAATTGCTGAAGCAGATCTATCGGATAAGGTCCAGTGAAAAGGTCTGTCCCATTTTGGAACTTACATTTTATTTGAAATTTTAAAAGATCACCAATACGTCCAATGTTTTGCCGCATGAATCTCGCCGAATCCCATGCAGCGACAAAGTCTTAGAATTATGTTGCCTCTGTATGGAATTATAATTTGGTCCAGCAATTTTGCTCATACAATAAATGTTCCATCTGTGAGGCTAAACTTCTGCTTCATGATTGTAGAAAATTAAAAACAGAAAATTATTGATTGTTGTTACTTCTACTGCTGTTCCCAATTCACTTGAGAATATGTCAAAGCATAACCAGCTTTCTACTCAATATACTGAGAATATGGAACAACATTATTAATACACAATAAACCAATGTTGAATGGGTTTATGCCTTGAAACATTCTGAAGCAAATAAAACACCCTTAATCAAAACAAGTCTTTCCACATTGTCCAGGTATTGGTCTATAGCTCAGTTTCTTTGTGTTCACACTTGTAGGTGCTGTGGAAATTTACCATCAACAAGTATATCAGCAGATAAACACCTGAAACAAAAAATCTAGCCCAGAATCTCAGCTCAAAATTCTATGGACCTTCAAAGCAGTCAGAGAGGCCCATGTATAACCCATACAAAACAAAACACAGGAGTATTTAGTCAAGTATGGGCGGGTGGGCGGGAAGATAATAAATTTTGATTTCGAACTGGTTTCTCTCCGGAAGTTGCTGAGAAAGAACCCGGATATTGATTGCATGCGCTTGTTTAATAAGCAAATATGATCATGATCGCTTAGCAACCCTAGCATACTGTAAGCGTTCAAGCAACTCCAACTGCTTTGAAACAACAATGGCCGCCTAAACACGGAAGTCGTTTTATTGTGCAAAATTAAACCAATTTAAGGCCATAATAAACAGCAAATTGTGACACCAACAGTGCAAGTCGGCACCAAAATATATCAGATTATTGCGTATGTCAATAATCTATATTATTGTGATTGTCAAAATAGGTACGTAGATGCTGTAAAGAGTGATGTATGCATATACCAGGCATTTAGTTAAGAGTGCCTACCAGAAAATTAATTTCTTATTTCTCAACCAAAACATATGTTGTAGATACTCAAAAGAACTGTCTCAATGAGATGGTTCTTTTGAGCACCCAAAACACATGTTAAAACTGACAGGTAAGAAAATATTTACAATTTTAC
Source organism: Loripinus fragilis (assembly GCA_964019695.1). NCBI lineage: Eukaryota > Metazoa > Mollusca > Bivalvia > Lucinida > Lucinidae > Loripinus > Loripinus fragilis. The sequence goes on along the minus strand of OZ026525.1, from coordinate 60,753,172 downwards.
CCTCAAAAATTTTGTTTATATAAACCTATGATATACAATAAGTATCGGAATCACATGAGCTGGCCCATATCATTGGGAGGCTACCATTGAGCATCACAGCAAATGTTTTCCTCGAGAATTGAGAATAAACAAGAAGATCTTGCACAAGATTTTGGTATTTATGACATTGGCAGGTAGTGAAGGCTAAGACGAGCCTGCACATACTTACATCTCATCAGAGCCTTTACTTCTCGCATACACAAAATATGGATGTAGATGAAGGCTCAGACCAAAATTTAGACCCCTAGCTTTGCTGGATACGTTTGCATCAGCCTTACACCTAAGGGAAAAATACCAATATCCAGGTCTGTAGTTTAGAGTGTGTACCAAAAAATTAATTTTCTTATTTCTCTACCAAAACATATGTTGTGGGTACTCAAAATAACCATGTCAATGAGATGGTTAAGAAAATGTTTACACTTTTACGCTCCAAAAGCTTGCTTATCTAAACCCATGAAAATCTTGTGTGCTGGTCTCTACCTATGACCATAGCTGTTTGAAGCCTTTGTCAAATGAATGAAAATACATAATCAAATCATGATTTTTACGAAAACATTGTGTGTGTTATGACATTGTGACGAAATTGTGACCTTAGAAAGTTTACAAGCCAAGGCCATTTTGTATATAAATCCTTTATATGAAGACAATTATATTTCAAAATTTTAGCAGTGTTTTCAATTAGATTTTGGGTGGCGGAATCAGGAAAAATGCAAGAATAATGATCACATCGTATCATCATAATCAGATTTTTGATTACATGCAGGTGCAGGGCATCATCCACATCAGTGGGCCCCTTTCCAGGTAACTGGCTAGCTGCATGCATAGCAGATCTCACACCTGATCTCCAAGTGCTCCTTTCTTTCACATGTTAGTTTCATTGCACTCAGCAAGTGTTAATGTAATGAAACAAACATGTGTGATCGTGATTCTTGCATTCCAGGGAGATTTTTCAACACTTGGCCTAGCAGCCTCATGTTCAAACAGCTTCCTCAAGACCTTGCAAGAGTTAATGCATAAAAAACATGTACCGGTATGATCCATATATTATAAAGTGTTTTATCATATGATGTCACGTCTGGGAGTGATACAATGCCTTGCATTAAAATCGATAAACCTTTAATGGTTTACAGATTTTGGTAGCATTATGTATTGAGGGCTGTAATGAAATCGCGTATATGACAAAATCTTAGAGTTTTTTTGCGTCAATTTTAAAGTAGTTATAAGGTCATATGATAAATAGAATATTACATTCATGCTCCTGTATTATTGAATTTATTAAACTTTTTGCAAAAAAGAGATAAAATGCTCAGCAAGCCTTGCATTTTATATCTTTTCCCTAACTTGTTTAATAAATTCAATAAAACATGAGCATTCATTTAAGATCCTCTATGTGTTGGTTATTTCAGAGCTGTGAGTTTTCGACCAGATCTATCCTGTCTATGGAAGTTGATGGGAGATGCTTGTACAATCTTACACATACTGCCAACAGATGGATTCCAGTAAATACAGCAATACATATTCCTATTCCTTCCACATTTTGGAATTATCCCATAACTCATTGCTAACTGGATAACTTGGCATGCTTTTTTGTCATCTGCTGATTTTTTCAAATCATTTTTTAAAAAAATATTTTCAGGAAAACTGTCAGAATGTCAAACAGTTTGGATCCAGATCAGGCCCATGTTTTTTGTTTGGATACACTACACGGATGTTTGAATACACTGTACGGATATTCTGATCGATGAAAGTAGATTTCTTAATGTTTTCTCATCTATACCCAGAGAGTTATACACCATTTTCTAGCCCACATTTTCCCCAATTAAACACTACCAGGATATCCTCTTTAAGCTTCTTACTTTGAGTACAGACTCTTGTCACAAAGAAAATAACTGTAGTCCATGCAGTTTATTAGCTCACCTGAGCCGAAGGCTCATGGGTGAGCTTATAGTATACCAGTCACTCCGGCGTCCGTCCGTAGTCTGTCGTCCGTCGTCCGTCCGTTCACAATTTCAAACATCTTCTCCTCTGAAACCACTGGACCAATTAAACTCAAATTACATATGGAGACTCCTTAGGACGTGGGAACGAAAGTTTGTTCAAACAGTTTTGGTCACATGACCAAGATGGCCGCCATGCCCATATATGGTAAAAACCCTTTAAAAATCTTCTCCAGAACCAGAAGGCCGATGACCTTGGGACTTGGTATGTAGCATTGGGAATGTGGGGCCTATCAAGTTTGTTCAAATGATGATCCTAGGTTGACCTTGACCTATTTAAAATCAAGGTCAAATTTCCTTTCTTATGCATTTAAATGGGAAAATTTATGAAAAGTTGATTCTTTGGAAAACTGTGGAAGCCCTAGTCATTATTCTCACTTGATATGTTAAACCTAATGAGACAACGGCTATAAATAAGTTCCAAAGGTCAAAGTTGACCTTTGACCTTTCAGCTTAGGTCGCTCATATTGGAGTCCCATCAATATATTTAAACATAGTTTTCTCACAAACCATCAGTCCAATTGAACTCAAATTCCATGTGAAGACACCTTATAATAAGTTAGCCAAAATTTATGCAAAACACTTTGGTCACATTACCAAGATGTCCGCCAAGCCCATATATGGTAAAAACCCTTTTAAAATCTTCTTCTCCAGAACCAGAAGGCCGATGACCTTGGGACTTGGTATGTTACTGTAGCGTTGGGGAAGTGGGGCCTACAAAGTTTGTTCAAATGATGATCCTATGTTGACCTTGACCTACTTAACATCAAGGTCAAATTTGCTTCCTAATGCATTTAAATGGGAAATTTTTTTAATTTTTTTTTCAATACTGTTGAAGCCAAAGTCATTATTCTCAATTGATATTTTAAACCTAATGAGACAATGGCTATAAATAAGTTTTCAAAGGTCAAGGCCACAGCACCCAAATATGGTAAAACCCCTTTAAATATCTTATTCTCTGGAACAAGGGGCCAATGGCCTTGGGACCTGGTATGTAGCACTTGGGATGTGGGCCCTACCAGGTTTGCACAAATGATGAATCTAGCTTGACCTTGACCTACTTTATGGCAAGGTCAAATTTGATGCCTAATGCATTTATATGGGAAAAATCTTGAAATGTTCATTTTCTTTAACTGTTTAAGCCGAAATCATAATATTTTCAAGAAATATTTAACCTTATGAGACAGTGGCTTTATATAATGCCACTCATTTGGACTGCAACATACCTATCTAAACATTGGTTTCTCAGAAATCAATGGGCTGTTTGATGGAGTATTCAACTTTTTTAGGTCACTTGACCAAAATGGCTGCAACCCCATATATGGTAAAAATATGTTTTATTATAAGCATAAGTTGACCTCGACCTATTTTAACATTATTAAACAGATCAGGTGAGCACCTCAGGACCTTGAGGTCCTCTAGTTTCTATAATTCAGGCTCGATCTTCGCCACTAAAAAAATTGTGACACAGTCTGTACTCAAAGTAAGAAGCTTTATTAGGATATCCTGACATTTTCCCGTGCAGAGTATCCAAACAAGAACCACGTGACTACCCACCACGAGACACTAGTAGGTAAAGAGCTAAAGCACCAATCACAACAAATGTCATCGGTTTTGTCATAGGCTGAAATGTTTTAGAAGCATCTGTGACAAACAGTGTAGGAGCAGTCTGAACTTGGTCCACACTGTTTGCCTCTATGCTACAGATGACCTAAGCAGACAACATTTTTATGCCCCCAAAGGAACTTTGGCATATAGTAAACACAATGTCCATCCGTCAGTCCGCCCCTCCTGCTTCGTGTCCGGTGCATATCTCCTATATTCTTTAAGGTAGGTATTCGAAATTTGGTGTGTGGATACATCTTGGGATGGCAGAGTGTCACGTACCATTTTGGGGTCACTGTGACCTTGACCTCTGACCTATTTTTAGAATAGTCGTGTACAGAGCATATCTCTAATATTATTTGAGGTAGGAATCTCAAATTTGGTGTGTGGATGCATCTAGGGTTGACGAAGTGTCGCTTACCATAATTGGCTCGCTGTGACCTTGAACTTGACCTCTGACTTAGTTTCTAGAAACTGCATTGAGTCTTGTGCATATCTCCTATATTCTTTAAGATAGGAATTCCAAATTTTGTGTGTAAATGTATCTTGGGATGACAGAGTGTCACATAACATTTTCGGGTCACTGTGACCTTGACCTCTGACCTAGTTTTAAGAATTAGAAATTATGCCCCCAAAGGAACTTTGGGAGATAAAAAGTAATTGCACTGTCCGTCCATCAGTCTGTCCGTCCATCAGTCCATCCGTACGTCCCGCTTTGTGTCCGGTGCATATCTCCTATATTCTTTAAGGTAGATATTCCAAATTTGGTGTGTGGATACATCTTGGGATGGCGGAGTGTCGCGTACCATTTTTGGGTCACTGTCACCTTGACCTCTGACCTAGTTTTTAGAATAATCGTGTCCGGAGCATATCTCTTATATTATTTGAGGTAGGAATCTCAATTTTGGTGTGTGGATGCATCTTTGGTTGATGAAGTGTCTCGTAACATAATTGGGTCACTGTGGCCTTGAACTTGACCTCTGACCTAGTTTCTAGAAACTGCATTGAGTCTTGTGCATATCTCCTATATTCTTTGAGATAGGAATTCCAAATTTGGTGTGTAAATGTATCTTGGGATGACAGAGTGTCACATAACATTTTCGGGTCACTGTGACCTTGACCTCTGACCTAGTTTTAAGAATTATTGTGTCAAAAGCCTATCTCTTACATTTTTTAGGTAGGAATTGCAAATTTGGTGTGTGGATGCATCTTGGGTTGGCAGAGTGTTGCGTACCATTTTTGGGTCACTGTGACCTTGACCTATAACCTAGTTTTTGGAATAATCCTGTCCGGAGCATGTCTCTTATATCATTTGAGTTAGGAATCTCAAATTTTGTGTTAGGATGCATCTTGCGATGACGAAGTGTCACATTTCACAATTTGGTCACTGTGACCTTGAACTTGACCTTTGACCTAGTTTCTAGAAACTGCATTGAATCTAGTTCATATCTCCTATATTCTTAGAGATAGAATTCCAAATTTGGTGTGTAAATGCATCTTGGGATGACCGAGGGTCCAAATTTGGTGTGTAAATGCATCTTGGGATGACCGAGTGTCACAAACCATTTTCGTGTCACTGTGACCTTGACCTCTGACCTAGTTTTAAGAATTATTGTGTCCAGAGCATATATCTTATATTGTTTGATGTAGGAATTCCAAATTTGGTGTGTATATGCATCTTGGGATAGCAAAGTGTCACATACCATTTTTGGGTCACTGTGACCTTGACCTCTGACCTAATTTTAATAATTTTTGTGTCCGGAGCATATCTATTTTATTATTTGAGATAGGAATCCCAAATTGGTGTGTGGATGCATCTTGGGATGGTGGAGTGTCGTGTACCATTTACGGGTCACTGTGACCTTAAACTTGACATTTGACCTCGTTTTTTGAATGAGTTTATCTGGAGGATATCTCTTTTATTATTTGAGGTAGGAATCCCAAATTTGGTGTTTGAATGCATCTTGGAATGGCAAATATACCCATTCCATTTACTGGTCACTGTGACCTTGACCACTGACCTAGTTTCTAGAATCGGCATCGAGTCTGGTGCATAACTTCTATATTCTTTGAGGTAGGAATTCCAAATTTGGTGTGTGGATGTATCTTCGGATGGTCAAGTGTCCCATACCAGTTTTGGTTCACTGTGACCTTGACCTCTGACCTAGTTTTTTATTACAGCTAACTTTCCTCAAATGTGTCTTATGCTAGACTGATTCCTTTGGGGGCATCCGTCACGTGTTTGTGACATTTCTTGTCCAGATGCATTTTTTGCCAGCGATTTAAGGTTTAAATAAATACATGCACCTGTAAAGCCCCTTTGGATTACTGACTTTTGGGTATACAACTTTTTATCTGAATCATAACTGACATTCTGACCATACAATGCTTCACTACTGCAGCACTTTTTTAAAAATGAAGGGATGCAACACTTCATAGAAAAATATAAGAATCATTTTGGCAAAGTTTTGTTCTTATGACTCAAGAATTTGATCTCTCTGAATATTTGTTACCATTTGTAAACTTGCCTTAGCATATGGAATTTCTGTGAGGCATTGGATATACTGAGTCAAGTGCCCAGAAATCAAAAAGAAATCATGTGTCATATTTTATAGTTTTCCATTTAGTTTTTTTGTTGACTGAATTAGGGGTGAAATTGAGAAGAATTTAGAAAGTTTAAGCAATGATTCAATTTAGATGTAAATTAAGAAATGAATTCAATTTTTGGAATGTTCATGGAATCCAGAATACTTTGGGTCTCTTGCAAAACTTTGCAAGAGACTCGAAGTATTCATGATTCCATGAACATTCCAAAAATTGAATTTATTGCTTATATTTACATTTTATTATAAATATCTAAAGTTTAAAAAAATATTTTTAATTAAGGAATTAAAACAGTATTTTATGTAAAATTATTGTATTAGCGGTTTAGTCAGAGTGTAAAATGGAAAAGCGGAACAGCCACCTTGAACATGGACAGCCAAGAGGCTTGTTTTGCATGTGCCACTTAGGTTTAGCTCGCTTTCAATTACAACACCAGTGTCACTTCTGGCAAATGAGTTTGATGTTCGTATTGCATGGGCAAGTGAGCTTGGCAGCCGTCAATCAAATTTGTGTAATTCATGAGGCTATGAAAGGTTGCAAAAAATCTTAAGATTCATTGTATCATGACTTTGCCACCTGCCTTTGATCGAAGCTGTTCAATAATTTCCACAAGACCCTGTCAAGGGTGGAGCTTAAAATTGACTTGAATATCTGATGAATGAATTAAAAGGTGATTGTTTCATTGGTCATGATACACTAATGTTATTGTATTAAGACTTGTGAGTATACAAATATTCCCTCTTGTAGCGGGAAACTTGTCTTCAACTCGTCCTGCCTACAAGAGGGAATACTTGTATATACACTCGTAAAATTGTACAATAAAGCTAACTAAAAGGATTGCTTTGAAAATGTAAATATATCGTAATATAAGAAAGTCAAAAATCTCATGTGATGGCCCATTTTACTTCCCTGTGAGTTATGAAGTTTTATTTTGAATATGATATGAATTTAAGGGATTAGAATATTTTGGGTAAATACAGTAAAATAAAATTTTGTGTAACTACTTTCAGGTTTGAGGTACCATCCAGACTTGTAAAGTCATCAGAATCCAAGCCAGAGGAAACAGCCACACTAGGGAAGATAGAAAATCTTCAACTTGGAGGAAGGTAATCTAAAAATAGACCTTCTAAATATAGTCTAGCTGAATAGGTTTCCATGACATGTGTAGGTACATACAAGGTCCTCAACAGTGTGATAGGAAAAGAGACCATCCTAATATGACTGAAAAAATGATGAAAGTGATGCTAAAGGACAAATGAACAATTGTTAACTCTTTGCATGCTGGGTAATTTTTCATGATTTATTTTGCTGATTATTTTCAAAAATCAACTTTTTTGAAAAATTATTTCAGAAATACCAATAGAGTGTCAAACAGTTTGGATCCAGTTCAGACCGGACATTTTGTCGGGCCTGATCTGGGTACACAAACTGTTTGCAAATCCTATCAGCAGATGACAAAAGTTGCCACTAGCAGGGAAAGAGTTAATGATATACAACTGCTCAGGCCCCGAGGTTATGTAATAGTTATACCATGGGTTGTCGGCCTGTACGTGGAGATAATCCACGAGCTTTAGCGAGTGGATTATCTTACGTACAGGTGGACAAACATGGTATAACTATTTTATACCACCTACATTAGTGTAGACCTTGCACATCATGAGATATTTGGTGCTAAAGTTGGTAAGGGTGGTTTAAAAACTTTTTCCATGCTCAACTCGGCTGAGCATGAACTTTATCCTGCTCATAAATGTTAAAATGCCAACAATTGTTGGCATTTTAACATTTATTAGCATAATAAATACAACATCTGAGAGGCTTAAAGCAAGAAACTTCTTTATTTGTCGGTATTTTAGTTATTATGAGCAGTTGAAATTTTGTGCTCAGTTGAGTTAGCATGAAAAAAGTTTTATAACCTTGGAGCCAGGTTTCCTATTTTGTACATCTCCAGTGATTGTAACAGCAAAATAGCACTATCACTTGCATTTTAAGAAATTTATTTTATAGTTATTTTGTCAACTTGTTCTTGAGAGCCTGAGTTTCCACTGCATAATTGTATTCCAAAAAAAAGTTTTCAAAAAAATACTATCCTACCTACCTACGCTAATTTTTTTCAGGGTGTAACCTGAACCACACACATTTTGTTTATTTGGCATAAGTACCCAAATCTTACCCACTGGCTAATTTGATATCTTAATACAATCACAATACTAGAAAATGTTGTCTTTTGTAAATATTTGGTGGCTGGTACTTCATCAATGATTTTTCTTGCAGGTGTTATGGCAAAGCCTTGAAAATCTTCCCAGAATCCTCCTCTCTTTGGCATGACCTTGGGGTCAACTATTTCCACCAATCACAGGCTGTACTCGAGGAGGACAAATTTTCATTGGCTGAGAAATCTGTACAGGCACTGAAGAAGGCAATCTCTTTGGAACCAACCAATCACAAGCACTGGACTGCACTTGGACATGTGGCTTGCCATAAAGGTATCTTAGAGCTTAGAGGTTCTCTAAAAAAAGACACCAATTGTTTAAATCAAACTTTTTGTACTGGTGGAATCTTCCATTCATTCTATCCAGAAAAGTTTTGGATTGTTATGCTTGGTAAGGGTTGTTGGCTAGTTATTTAATTAAGATTGTATTTTGTCCATGAATATTGTGTTTATCTTATAAATGCAAACAGTACTGTGGCAACTCTTCTAAGTCTACACTGTTTGTCAGTGCAATCATTGTACAGTAAAACCTGTCTTAAGCGGTCTCTCAAAAAGAAGACCAAAAAGTGTTTTTCAAGACTGCTTACAGCTTAATGCAGGTCAAAATTATTGCAGAATGCTGCAATACTTTCGACCGTCATAAAGCTACCATTTGTCTTCAAGACGTTTGTTTTGTCTATTTTTGAGTGGCCACTTAAAACAGGTTTTGCTGTAGTCATAAGAAATAATTATCTGTACATAGAAAGATTAACCAAATTTGCCTGCAACAGACAGCATATTTTAATTATCCTTAATTTTCATTGCAAATAGGGCTTCTTATATCATATGCATTGTTGTCCTTCATAGACAATTTAAACACAATTCATGCTAAAGAGATATTTTTCCTAATTTGTTAAGTTCTCTTATTTTCAGTATTTTATCGACCAGATCTGGCTCAACATTGTTTTATCAAGTCAATATACTGTGAAGCAAATGTGAGTTGATTTTTACTTCAAAAAGCAGCTTATCTGCAGACCTGAATGTCAATGACCTTGACAGCTGCATGTGAGCGAATTACTATATTGCCTTTTCTAGGCGATTTTTCTATCTATTATGATACACGACATGAGATTTCCAACAATGTGGTATGTACACCATCAAAGGCTCAGACCAGACTGCGCATATGCCAGCGATTCTTTTACAATTTTGGGCTTATGGGTCCTGGGACTCGCTGTTTCCCATATCAATGAGTCCAACTGCAAACTTAGGAGTTAAGAACACTATTTTTAATGACAAGTCTGCAATACCATTGCATCCTGGGACTCGCTGAAATAAAAACTTTGCATCCCAGAGCAAAATTATGCGCAAAAGATGCAGGATGCGCAGGTAACAAAATCACTGATATGCGCAGTCTGATCAGAGCCTTTGCTAGTCGCTTGAATGCTCTATGACTCTTTGGCTATTGATGGAACTTCATTTGGAGTTTCTAAACTATAAAAAGGGCTCGTGTTGGTCTACACTTGTCAAAATGCCACATTGTTGGAAATCACGTCTCGGCTCATATTGTGAAACAATAGTTTGGATGGTCTGTTATAAAGTTTTGATGGGTCACAGATAACCTATTTTCAAATTACATTACATTTCTGTCATAGAAAATTGTTGTAATTATCTCATGAAAAAGTCAGAGGGATATAGTTTTGGTGTCGTCCATGCATCTGTCCTTACATCCGTCCATGCATCTGTCAGTCTTTCTGGAACCATATGATCAGACTTGATGCATTCTTGGTATAACTGAGTAGTACCATGGGCAGTCAAAATCCTGTAAGTTTCATCAAAATCAACCCATCAACACAAGTTACTGACTTAGAAAAGACAATTATAGTGCAAAAGCTATATTGGCTTTTTGTGTAATGAACATTATATTTTCCCAAAGCTATTATATCTAGCAACTTTTCACTATGGGTCATGACTACCCAGTGTCTGTAGATTTGCTATAACAATGTCAAAGATTTTACCACCATTCCAGGGGAGTGCATTGGCTCAGTGGTAGAGTCCTTGACTCAAGACCGAGCCATGGGCTAAAGCCTCACCGGCGTCACTGCGTTGTGTCCTTGAGCAAGAACATTAATCCTAGCTTAGTACTGCTTCAACCCAGGAAGACCCATCCTCTTATAACTGAAAGATTGTTGATGGGATGTAAAGAATCAAATCAAACAAACAAACAAAAAAACACATCCCTGACCCCTTAGATATGGTCAAAAGTCAAATATTTAAATTTGGCAATAACTAAGTCAGTTGTCAGAATTTTTACCTAAAAGTTTGCTTTTATACAGAGGATCAGAAGATATTGGGGAGGAGTGTAGTACATAAAATGGGCCTCGTCGCGAGAAAACCTGTCTTAGGGGTTTCTGACAAAGTGAGTTTCAAATCAGTCTCCTCAGCTACAGAGACTAGCTAGAAAGTTGAAATTTCACCTGTAGCCAGTCTGGATATGATACTTTTCAAAAAGCGAATAACAAAGGCGCTGATCAGACTGCGCGGATGCACAGGCTGGTCTGCGCCTTTGTTGTTTGCAAACTTCCGAAGACAGGTTTTCTCAGGATGAGGCCCAAATCATACTGCATGGTAAGGGCTTATTTCAAGATGTTGCAAAATTCAGGAAATGGCTTACATACAAGCTTATAGCTTACTGTCTGATCCTGAATATGTTAACATTGTATATATTTGTCTACATCCAAATTATCTGAATAAAATATTGATTAAACCAAAATTTGTCGTCTGCTGTAGTCCAGATTAGCACATTTAAGGTTAAATATTTACTTGCAGAATGTGGTTGCATGGACAAACCTGGCTGCTCTCTATCTTAAGAATGGTAATGTACAGCTGTCCCACGAGGCGTTCAAGATTGCCCAGAGCCTAGAACCCTCTTATATTCCCTGTTGGATAGGACAGGCCATCATAGCTGAAACAGTGGGCCATGAAGATGCTATGGACCTGTTTAGACACACCACAGAGCTCGGAAATCATGTAAGATTGCCTCATTTTTTTTTACCTGAGACAGCAGGATTAATATTGGGGCATTTCCTGAGAACAAATGATTTTGTTGCTACTGAGAAGCCAGCTAATTTCCACTCTGTTTGTAAATACATGCTAATAATTGGAAGACCAGTAAGGTCTCATTATTATTCCAGCATTAAAATCACTGCTTATATGGGCCAGCACATGAGATTTTGGTACTTAATATCACATATGTTGTATGTGGAAAAAACTCCTTTAAACACCCATGCTGATGTATACACCACGGCCAGAGATCTAAATTTCAGTTTGAGTCTACTGTCAAATTTTGTGCATGTGAGGACAAAGGCTCTCACGAGACTGCTCTTATAAGCCTTCACGGCTCGTTGATGTGATAAGTACCTAAATCACATGTAGTGGCATATATGATTTATCAGGGAAATCAGAATGTAAGAGGAATATCTCTGGCCAGCTCAGGGTTTTTTTGGTACTGATCCAAGGCTCAGATGAGCTTGCTTAGCTGTGAAGTCTTCATTAGGCATTCACTGCTCATAAAGTATGGGAGTAGATAAATACTCAGATCAAAAATTAGGTCCTTGCTCCACGCTAGAGAACCTCTGCACTCGAACAGCGCTGTCATCATGTGGTGGTTGCAGTTGAAAAGTGCACAAAATAGTGTACCTAACTGTTTATAAAGGTAATATGTTGGTAAATTTTTAATTCTGAAAATGATAAGCGTGAATATAACTTATAAATCTAGCTGTGTATATGCTGAACAAAATTTTTGTGGGTTGAGTGATAGTCGCTACAGCCCCAGAGTTATGCCAAAAATGTGATTTTTTTTCTCTGAAAAGAGGGTGAAAGAAATTTTTGCTTCTGTTCTGGAATTTATGGTTACTTTCGATAAAATGCAAAATACCAGTCCTTTAATGTGCAAAAAGTTTGAAATCTGAGAACAGAGTATTTTGGAAGTTATTCAAGCTTTTCATACTGTACGCTTAGTTCTGCATATCGGGTGTTCTGGCCCATTTTAGTTGAGTGTCTTACTGAAATCAAGATGAATCAGTCAACCACCCTATCACTGGGCCAGAACACCCGATTAACAGAACTATGCGTACAGTATGGAAAGCTTAAATAACTTTCAAAATGCTCCAGCCTCAGATTTCAAACTTTTTTCACATTAAAGTTCTGTTATCTTGCATTTTAGCTAAAGAAGCATAAATTTCAGAACATTAGCAAAACTTCTTTTCGTCCTCTTTTTTCAGGTAAAAATCACATTTTTTTGGCACAACTCTGGTGCTGTGGCGACTATCACTCAACCCCGCAAAAAATGTGTTAAGCAGAGACATAGCTGGATTTATAAGTGACAATAATTCGCAATGAATATTTTCAGAAGTAAAATATGGACCAAAATATTCCCCTTTTTAAGAGCTAGGTACACTATTTTGTGCACTCGTCGACTGCAACCACCACACGATGACTGCACCTTTCGAGTACAGAGGTTCTCTAGCGTGTTGCCCTTTCCCACAAGACGGTTGTGCATGCATGTCTCAAGGGTGTCTTTAAGCATATGTGATAAGTAACAAAATCTCATGAATTGGATTATTTTCAATGTAAGAAAAAGGGCAAAGATCAGGAATCAATACAATCAAGCACCTCACCTGACCCAGGATACCAACATCACAATTAGTCATACAAACAAGGGCCAAGAAGTCAGCCCTTTCCCAGCAGGTGACCACAAGGCATCAATATGGGAGCCTCCTCACATGGGAGCCTCATCACCGGTGGAGTTACTGTCATTGAGCAAGACTTTTTATCCCCTGCTTAGTACTGGTTTAACCCAGGAAGACCCGTCCGACTTGACTGAAAATTTTGTTAACTGGGATGTAAAGAATCAAGACTTGATGTCTCAATAGAAAACTTGATGTCTCAAAAACTATTACCGCAACCTAATTAAACCCTTTTCCCGCCATTCACAACAATTGCCATCTGCTGTCTCATCTGCTTATGTACTTTGGTAGCCTATATTGCAAACAATATGCACCCAGATCAGACTGCTCCTAAACAGTCTGATCTGGGTCCATAGTGTTTGTTTCCATGGTGAAAATATTCTAGAGGTCATTTGAATATATACAGCAGACTTAATAAGCAGATGACATTTTTCAAACAAAAACATTTGGCAGGATAATGGTTAAACAAATCCAAACTGTGCTGTCTTTATTTGATATTTCTAGATTGAGGGATCGCTGGGTTATGGTCACTGGGTCTGCAGTTTGTTGTTAGATGTAGAGAAGCAGACGTCAGAGCTGTACCAGTACGCTATACACCAGATGGCAGCCATTCCAGCTGCCTCTGATGCTCTTGCTAAGTACACTGGTAAGTTAACCATTTAAACACCAAGAATAACTGCATCAGACATCAGAACTGTACCAGTACGCTATTCACCAGATGGCAGCCATTCCTGCAGCCTCTGATGCTCTTGCTAAGTACACTGGTAAGTTTACCATTTAAACACCCATTATAACTGCAGCAGATGTTAACCCTAAAAGTGCTTGCAAAACTGCTCCTGAAAATGTCATCTGCTGATCAGTGTTCATAGTGTTTGCTTTCATGGTAAACAATTTCTGGAGTGTATTTGAATATATGTATCAGACGTAACAAGCAGATGACATTTTCATGGCAAAAGTATTGGCAGGATAGTGGTTAATATTAATAAATATTAGCTCGTCCTTGGTGGGCTTAGGGATGTGGCCAGGTCCAAACATCAACTTTTTTGCAAAGTTTTGAAGCTGCAAATCAATTTAAGGAAATGGAGAGAAGGAATGGGTGACCAAAATCTGTATTTTGTGGTTTACTGTATTTCATCAACGGTAAATGTTCTAAAATTTCAAACACTTTTCTCTTTCTGTTCTCAAATAAATGTCAGTTATCAGGGCTGGAATTCACAAAATGCATGTCAGAATAGCCAACAGGGAATACCCTGATCAGACTGCTTCTTCAGAAGCAGTCTGACCTGGGTCTTCACTGTTTGTCTTTGCAGGGATCTACGGTTAGAAATTTTGGAACATAGAGGATCTTACATGAGTGATCATTTCATATGAAATTTATTAAACAAGCCTTTGGCGAGTTTAATAAATTTTAATATGAAATATTCACAAGTGTAAGATTCTGTTTATCATATGACTGTTTATATGTAACGTGTGGTCATAACATTATTTATGACATGATGTTATCCACTGAATAACAATAACGTCATATGATAAATCTACCATAATTTTAAATGTTTGGCATGGATCAAAATACACCAAATTTTTATGTTGATTTGTTTTCTAATTTTCAGATTGTGTTCAGGATAACTGGGCTGCACACAATATGCATGGTTTATTGTTGGAACGTCAGAAACTCTATAAATCAGCCGCTCAAGCTTTTGAGAAGTAAGTTATTTTATAAGAGTGCACAATGAAGCAATTGAGTGAAGTAAAAGATATATTTGAGCTAGCATGTGAGATATTGGTCCTTATCTCATCGACTACTACCGTAATGGGCATCTGAGTCTTTGCTGCTCACATACACAAAATATGGAAGATGAATGCTCAAACCAAAGTCTAGACCGATGTTAATGAGCAGGTTTGTTTAAATCATGCTTTAACCCATGTATGATAAGTTCCCAGATCTTGTGTGCTTGCCCAAATCACTTGAAAGACACATAAATCTCAATAGTTTGGATTTCCTTATGCTCTTTGTATTCTGGGTAATTTAGCATGCTGATTTTTTAGAAATAACATTCACAACAAAAATCTTTCAGGAATACCATCAGGGTGTCAAACAGTTAGGATTGAGATCAGGCCCAATATTTGTTGGGCCCGATCTGGATCCAAACTGATTGCAAAAAAGTAAAGAAAATCAGATCTTTTATCAGAAAATCAGATCTATTATGTTGTCTACTAGTCTGTTTGGATGAGTAGCCTAGTTTTCAATGGGAGTCATATCATTTTGTTTGATTTGATTCTTAACATCTCATCAACAATCTTTCAGTTAAACAGGGAAGGGTCTTCCTGGGTTGAACCAGTACTAAGCTAGGATAAATGTGTCTTGCCCAAGGACCACAACGCATTTACACCGGCGAGGCTCGAACCCGCGGCCTCTCGGTCTCGAGTCAAGCACTCTACTACTGAGCCACTGCGCTCCCATAGGGTGTCATATCAAATGTATGAGTAACTAACACTGGATCCAAACTGTTATGCACAAAAGTTAACGACAATCAAAGGGATCTATTATTTTATCTACTATTTTGTTTAGATAAGTAGCCTAGCTTCAATGGGTGTCATATCAAATCTATGAGTAACTAGATCTAATACTGCAATCTTATATGGCTTACAGATGTTTGCAACATGCAGAAGAGAAAGCTATTGAAACAGTCAGAACAAACTATGCTAGAGTTTTATGGTAAATATACACTTTCTTGGTCTACCTTTTTTTACAAATTGGTTTATTATAATATTTTATCCATAGTTTGCATGCTGGGTAATTTTCATGATATTTTGTTGTCTGCAGATATTTTTCAACATTTCTTTTTCCAAAATATTCTTTCAAGAACAACATCAGAGTGTCAAACAGCTTGGACCCAGATCAGGCCCAACAGAATCAGATGTTCTATAGGGTCTGATCTGGGTCCAAACTGTTGGCAGAGGTTATCAGCAGACAACAAAATTTGTCACTAGCAAAGAAAGAGATAACACTGGGCCACTATTAATGAGGGCAGTCAATTAACATTGATAGTGATTAATACTTGGATTTCTATTGATTTTGTGCATTGAACATCTAATTGAACATTGAGATTTGCACCAAATTATTTGTTATTAGCAAGTAAATCAACTCTTTATGAGTCACAAAAATATCAAGCCTTATTTTATCAAGTTATTCTTCCTGTAAATGAAAACAATATACAAAGATGTCATCTGATGCAATCATGGTTGGCGCTTAAAGTGTTAACCTTTTTCATTCTGAATACCAGGTAAACAGGTACTTATGCAAACTGTGAAGACCCTGATGAAATGGCGGCGTTTACTCAGGGTCTGCACTGTTTGCTAATATAAAAACAATCTTCAGGGACAGAAATACTATATTTTAAAGAAATTTGACCAGCAACCCCTTAAAATACAAAATGCAAAGTTCTATGCTTATTGTATTTATATGTTTGGGATTATCCATCAGAATGAAAAGGGTTAAAGGTCAGTCAGACCCACAAAGCATGAAATAGTGGTAAAACTTTCCAATAAACATCTGATTGTGGTTCTGTAATAAACTATTGTGGTTAATGTTCTAAAATTTTGAACCAAAGTTACCTACCAAAAAGCTTTAGACAAGCAGTGCAGACCCAGATCAGACTGCCTCTGAAGAATAATAACAATATAAGCATATGTGGAGACTTACCAAAGCTTTCACTGCTAGCTGATGCTATAAGAACCTGAAACTTATGCAATGGCCTATATAACTCTTTTCATTTATTGTAGTAAAAGTGGGGAATATGAGAAATCTGTGGAAGTTTATGAAACACTTATCAATCTTGAGAACTTTGAAGATCTATGCCAGAAGGGGTTAGCTTGTTACAAAGCTGGAAAATTGGAAGAAAGTTTTAAAGGTATGCAAACATTTTGGTTTCAATAAGGTACATGTGTAAATTCAGATTATGACTGTATTTGTCAAACATAGATTCCAGCCATTCCGATTTTTGCAGAATCTTCCCAAATTTTACCTTAAAATTTTGCATTACAATAATAAGCGATGAAAATTTGGAAAACTTCAAAAATTGGGGATACAGTAAAACCTGTGTAAAACGGCCACTCTCAAAAAGACCACAAATTGGTTTTCCAGACCAATTATCGCTTAATGCAGGTCAAAAGTATTGCAGAATGTACATTCTGCAATACTTTTGACCTTCATTAAGCTATCATTTGTCATCAAGATCTTTGTTTTGTCTATTTTTGAGAGGCTGTTTTACACAGGTTTTACTGTAATATATTTGGGGTAACAGCAGTGGGAAAGTTTTTACCGACCCACTGATAAATTTGACTGGAGTGTGAATTCCATCAATAATTATATTTATTGTACATTTAAACTTTTAAACATGAAAAGAAAGAAAAAACAGTCTTTTTTTCTTGACTAGTTGTAAAAACTTCACCTGTGTTTGTTTGTTTTCTTTTTTATTAAATGTTAGAATGCATTAATATGTCCTGTTTTTACCTTAAAAGTTCCTCAAAATAAAGAATATCATTTATCTCTTATCCTCAACTCATTTAATAAATTCAATTTATCACATGACGTTGCATCTGGGAGTGAAATAACACCATGCATTGAAATCGATAAACCACCAGTGGTTTACAGATTGTTGGGTAACATTATGATGCCCATAACAACATTGCATACATGATGACAAAATCAAAACTTTTTTTACGCCAGAAATGAGATTTCAAAGTAATCTTAATGTCATGATAAATTTATTAAACTCATTGCGTAAAAGGGATAAAATGCTCAGCAAGCTTTGCATTTTATCTCTTGACCACAACTGGTTGAATAAAATCAATAAAACATGAGCACTCATGTAAGATCCTCTATAATACATGAGCACTCACATGAGAGTTCCTATCTGTTTGCTGTTATTGATCTTATTCTTGTTGAATAATTTGCAGCTTATATCAAAGCACTGGACATAGCTACAACAGAGACTGACAAGTCCCATGTGTATGCAGCTCTAGCTATGGTGCAGTACAAGTTGTTGTTACTGAACTTATTCTTGTTGAATAATTTACAGCTTATAACAAAGCACTGGACATAGCTACAACAGAGACTGACAAGTCCCATGTGTATGCAGCTCTAGCCATGGTACATTACAAGTTTGGAGATCCTGCTGTTATTGATCTTATTCTTGTTGAATAATTTGCAGCTTATACCAAAGCACTCGACATAGCTACAACAGAGACAGTCAAGTCCCATGTGTATGCTGCTCTAGCTATGGTACAGTACAAATTTGGAGATCCTGCTGATATTGATCTTATTCTTGTTGAATAATTTGCAGCTTATACCAAAGCACTAGACATAGCTACAACAGAGACTGGCAAGTCCCATGTTTATGCAGCTCTAGCCATGGTACAGTACATGTTTGGAGATCCTGTTGTTATTGATCTTATCCTTGTTGAATAATTTACAGCTTATACCAAAGCACTGGACATAGCTACAACAGAGACTGACAAGTCCCATGGGTATGCAGCTCTAGCTATGGTACAGTACAAGTTTGTTGTTATTGATCTTATTCTTGTTGAATAATTTACAGCTTATACCAAAGCACTGGACATAGTTACAACAGAGACTGACAAGTCCATGTGTATGCAGCTCTAGCTATGGTACAGTACAAGTTTGTTGTTATTGATCTTATTCTTGTTGAATAATTTGCAGCTTATACCAAAGCACTTGACATAGCTACAGCAGAGACTGACAAGTCCCATGTGTATGCAGCTCTAGCTATGGTACAGTACAAGTTTGTTGTTATTGATCTTATTCTTGTTGAATAATTTGCAGCTTATACCAAAGCACTGGACATAGCTACAACAGAGACTGACAAGTCCCATGTGTATGCAGCTGTAGCTATAGTACAGTACAAGTTTGTTGTTATTGATCTTATTCCTGTTGAATAATTTGCAGCTTATACCAAAGCCCTGGACATAGCTACAACAGAGACTGACAAGTCCCATGTGTATGCAGCTCTAGCTATGGTACAGTATAAGTTTGGAGATCTGGATGCCACAAAGTCCACACTGTTTGATGGGTGTGTATAGCAGAAGTGTTTAACATACTAAAATCACTGAAAAGAAGTGGAGTTGTTTGTGCATTGATGTCTGACTACATTTTTATGTCATCTGCTTAGCATGACAGACACATAGGGATAGTGTCTCAGTCTGTGTCATTGCTGTTATTGTCAATGGAGTCATACTTTTAGTTTTCCCTCAATAACTTTTGAAGGGCTGCATCAATTTCATTCAAAGTTTGCAGAAGGGTAAAGCATTGTTAAATACAGGCCAAGCTTGATTTTTTATCATCCACAGAATTTTGACCCGGTAATGATCTTTGGTCCTCTTTGGTCCTCTTTGGACTTCCATTTTAACTGGGAACACTTCCGATTTTCAGAATTCTAGTCTCTACAGCAAGGCCACTTCATCCATAAATGATGTTTAACTCATATGTAGACAACAGAGACTTTGACATGCCTGTACATTCATGCAATCGTTTTTACCAGAATCTCTATTACCTACACACACAAACCATAAAAGGCTTTCAAAGTAAATGAAGTTTGAAACCCAAACACTGAATATCTAATCCCCATGGGTGGATACATGCATGTATTAACCCACAACAAGAGTCATCTGCTTTGGCGTCTGCTGAAATGTTTGAAAAGTCTCTTCTACAAACATGAAGACCCAGATCTGGAGCAGTCTGATTTTTGCAGGCTCTTTAAGGGTTTATGCCAAGCTATGTGAAAGGTACTTACATGTTGGCTCTATTATCTTAATTTAGGTATCAGTAGGGTAACATTGATGTTAATGTAATTAAACAAAAAATATTTAGATACCTTAACTTCAAACTGCCTTTAATTTAATGTTTAGTTTAGGTTTTTTCACTACCTGATCAGTTTTGAAACTGATAGCTCAATGTGAAAACTTCTGATTCATGAATTTAGTTGATGAGAGTAACGTTTCTGCCCCACCATTCGTGACAAATGTTGTTTCCTCTCCTTGAGTACTTTGGTAGCCTATATTGCAAACAATATGGACCCAGATCAGACTGCTCCCAGCAGTCTGATCATGGGTCATAGTGTTTGCTCCCATGGTTATGGAATTCTTAAGTGCATTTGAATATATGCTGCAGATGTATAAAGCAGATGACAGTTCAGATTTCAGGAAAAATATTGGCGGGATAAGGGTTAATTCATGTATATTAAAAACAAAGTGCCTTTACCATCTTGGCATAGATGCTGATATATTCTATTTTCAATGTATATATGAATGCTTAACTTAACAGTGGGCTTTAATGCTTTCTTTCTTTATTCTTAAGTTTTAAGCTTTCCGAACCATCCCTCTGGGGTTTGGAAGCCCTCTGTGCTCTTGGGCTGCTACAGTCAGATGTTACCTTGGCAATAGCAGTACAGGAAGAGCTCTTCAAACATGGAGGTGCAGATGATCACATAACTGAGATTATGCTTCTAAACAATGTGCTTAACATGCAGAAGGTAATTTCATTTTAAGCATATTGTCCCCCAAACAAATGGGAGGACATACAACATTTTATTGTTTTTGTGAGGTTTCCAATTTACACGTCACTTATCAATTCAGTGAAACCTGTCTTAAGCGGCCACTCCAAAATAGACAAAACAAAGGTCTTAAAGCCATGTGGTAACTTAAAGCAGGTCAAAAGTACTGCAGAATACTCCACGGGGAGCATTCTGCAATATTTTTGACCTGCATTAAGCAATTTTTTGTCTTGAAAACATATATTTTGGCCTTCTTCTGAGTGGCCGCTTAAGACAGGTTTTACTGTATATGACGCTTGTTGACATAACTCAGAGCTCTTGCAGGCTGGGGTGTCTTCAGTTGTATAAACCCTTGCTGAATATTTTCCAATATCAATTCAATGATCTATAATTATTGTCACACCTGGCCCCGAGGCTGTAAATTTTTTTAATACTGAATTGGGAGCGGAGTGCAGTGGTTCAGTTTGTAGAGTGTTAGACTGGAGATCAAAGGGTTGCTATTTTCCAGTCTCTCCGCCGACGGAGTCACTATGTTGTGACCTTAAGCAAGACACTTTATATGCTGCTTTGTACTGGTTCAACCCAGGAAGACCTGTCCCGACATGTCTGAAAATTTTTTGACTGGGATGTTAAGAATAAAAGTGAAATTTATCATGGTCATAATGTTAAAATGTCAACAAATATATCATGCTCATAATGTTAAAATGCCAACAAACTGATCGTCATAAATGTTAAAATGCCAACAATTGTTGGCATTTTAATATTTGTTAGCATGATATATAAAGCATCTGAAAGTTTTAAAGAAAAAAAAAGTATATTTTTTTAGCTTTTTTGTTTTTATGAATAGTTAAAAGTTCCTACTCAGTTGAGTTGAGCATGATTAAAGTTTTATAACCTCAGGACCAGATTTAGTATCGGCAACATAGCCATGGGAGGTTCCCATCCATTGATTCCTACAAAAACCCTTACAGTGTACATACCAATATTTGCACTATGTTTGGGTTCCACTGGAATGGACAGCATTATAAGTTAATCATGTTATAAAGGGACAATTTTATAAAGGAATTTAATTCCTTCATAAAATTTCATGCTAAAAAAATGGGAGACATGAACGTATTATATCTAAATCCATGTTATAATGAGGTGTATTATAAAGGGATTGCAATATATAATAATATCAATACTTGCCTTATGGAGCACAGTGGCTCAGTTGGATAGAGCGTTAGACTGGGGATCGAAAGGTTGCTAGTTTGAGTCTCACCACTGGCAGAGTCCCTGTGTTGTGTCCTTTAGCAAGACACTTTATCTGCTGCTTAGTACATTTTTACGTAGTTCAACCCAGGAAAACAGGCAATCCTCTCAACGTGACTGATAAATTGTTGTCTGGGATATAAAGCAAACAAAATGAGCCCATAAAGCGCCACCTATAATTTGCAGCAGACGACAATTTAAATTTTGCTGCTTTTTCAAAAAAACAAAAACAAATAAGGCATGATATTTCATGAGAATTATCTGCTGGCAGACAAATCTCATGTAATATCATACCTTATTTTTTCTGAAAATTAGAGAAAATTGTGCAAATTTGTCGTCTGCTGCAGTTGTGATTGGCGCTTTAAGGGATATTTATTTGCTACGTCCAAATTTTTACAATTCTAACTAGTCATTGAAGCTCAGCAGGCAGGTTGAATTCTTGCCTCATAGCTAACACTATGGATAGGTTTTATAACAATGAGGCTCATATTTTACAGGATGGAGCAAGGCAGGCGGTATGTCAACTACAGAAGTTGTTACATAAGAATCCTTTACAAGCTAATCTATGGAAGCTCCTGGCAGATGTATTACTGAAACATTTCCCACACCATGGGCGAGCAGTCACTAATGCTGCTAATTGTAGTCTTCTCTTGGATACAGTACAGAAAAAGGTAACATCTTAGAATTATTTGATACATAAGAATGTCGACAAGCTAATCTATGGAAGCTACTGGCAGATGTATTACTGAGACATTTCCCACACCATGGCCGAGCAGTCACTAATGCTGCTAATTGTAGTCTTCTCTTGGATACAGTACAGAAAAAGGTAACATCTTAGAATTATTTGATACATAAGAATCCTCACCAAGCTAGTCTATGGAAGCTACTGGCAGATGTATTACTGAGACATTTCCCACACCATGGCCGAGCAGTCACTAATGCTGCTAATTGTAGTCTTCGCTTGGATACAGTACAGAAAAAGGTAACATCTTAGAATTATTTGATACATAAGAATCCTCTAGAAGCTAATCTATGGAAGCTACTGGCAGATGTATTACTGAGACATTTCCCACACCATGGCCGAGCAGTCACTAATGCTGCTAATTGTAGACTTCTGTTGGATACAGTACAGAAAAAGGTAACATCTTAGAATTATTTGATACATAAGAATCCTCGACAAGCTAATCTATGGAAGCTACTGGCAGATGTATTACTGAGACATTTCCCACACCATGGCCGAGCAGTCACTAATGCTGCTAATTGTGCTCTTATCATGGATACAGTACAGAAAAAGGTATTTTTTTTATACAAAAGAATCCTGTACAAGCTAGACTAATTAAATTATTGTCAGGCGAGCAGTCATTAATTGAGCCAATTGAGCTCTTATCATGGATACAGTACAGAAAAAGGTATTTTTTTGATACAAAAGAATCCTGTACAAGCTAGACTATTTAAATTATTGTCAGGCGAGCAGTCATTAATTGAGCCAATTGAGCTCTTATCATGGATACAGTACAGAAAAAGGTATTTTTTTGATACAAAAGAATCCTGTACAAGCTAGACTATTTAAATTATTGTCAGGTGAGCATGGATTCTGCCAATAGAGTTCTTGTCAAGGATGCAGTACAGAAAAAGGTAACATTTTAGAATTATTTGATGCAAGGCTTGTCTGTAGAAGTTACTGGCAGATGTATTATTTAAACATTTCCCACACCACTGTGAAGACTACAGTTAGCAGAATTAGTGACTGCTCACATGTGGCACATGTGAGCAGTCACAATCTCTGCTAACTGTAGTCTTCTCATGTATACAGTACAGAAAAAGGTAACATCTTAGAATTATTTGATATATAAGATTGCTCTACAAGCTAATCTATGGAAGCTACTGGCAGATGTATTACTGAAACATTTCCCACATCACTGGCGAGCAGACACTAATGCTGCTAACTGTAGTCTTCTCTTGGATACAGCACAGAAAAAGGTAGCATCTTAGAATTATTTGATATATAAGAATCCTTTTTAAGCTAGTCTATGGAAGTTACTGGCAGATGTATAACTGAGACATTTCCCACACCATGGGCGAGCAGTCACTAATGCTGCTAACTGTAGTCTTCTCTTGGATACAGTACAGGAAAAGGTAACATCTTAGAATTATCTGAAACATAATTAAGAATCCATTACAAGCTAATTTATGGAAGCTTCTGGCAGATTTATTACTGAAACATTTCCCACACCATGGGCGAGCAGTCACTAATGCTGCTAAGTCTTCTCTTCGATACAGTACAGAAAAAGGTAACATCTTAGTATTATTTGATACATAATTAAGAATCCATTACAAGCTAATCTATGGAAGTTACTGGCAGATGTATTACTGAGACATTTCCCACACCATGGGCGAGCAGTCACTAATGCTGCCAATTGTGGTCTTCTTTTGGAAACAGTACAGAAAAAGGTAACATCTTAGTATTATTTGATACATAATTAAGAATCCATTACAAGCTAATCTATGGAAGCTACTGGCAGATGTATTACTGAAACATTTCCCACACCATGGGTGAGCAGTCACTAATGCTGCTAACTGTAGTCTTCTCTTGGATACAGCACAGAAAAAGGTAGCATCTTAGAATTATTTGATACATAAGAATTCTCTAAAAGCTAATCTATGGAAGTTACTGGCAGATGTATTACTGAGACATTTCCCACACCATGGGTGAGCAGTCACTAATGCTGCTAACTGTAGTCTTCTCTTGGATACAGTACAGAAAAAGGTAACATCTTAGAATTATTTGATACATAAAAATCCTCTACAAGCTAATCTATGGAAGCTACTGGCAGATGTATTACTGAAACATTTCCCACACCATGGGCGAGCAGTCTCTAATGCTGCCAATTGTGGTCTTCTTTTGGAAACAGTACAGAAAAAGGTAACATCTTAGTATTATTTGATACATAAGAATCCTCTACAAGCCAGTTTATGGAAACTACTAGCAGATGTATTACTGAAACATTTCCCACACCATGGGTGAGCAGTCACTAATGCTGCTAACTGTAGTCTGACCATGGATACAGTACAGGTAAGATCTAAGAGTTTCTTGTTATATAAGAATCCTCTACAAGCTATACTATGGTATCTACTAGCAGATTAATTAATTAGACATTTCCCATAATATTTTTGTTTGAATAAATGTGTATGTTTTTCAAAGTGTTTTTGGATGAGCAGTTTTACCTTTGCACACACTTTCTGTTTAGTGTGGTCGTCACGAGTACAAGATTAAATAACTGCATAATAACAAGACTTTTAACCATTGAAGCAAATGCAAAAAAATGCACCTGTCATCTTATTTTCTGACAATATTTGCTAATGCATGTATAAAGGCAAGCAGTGTGGACCCAAATCAGACTGCTCCAACAGGAGCAGTCTGATCTGGGTCAACACTGTTTGTCAAAGAGGCTTCTAAAACTTTTTAGCATACAACTTTTATTGTGATTGGTACTTTAAGGGTTAATCTAAATTTTCTTTACAGGAGAAAATGAAAACATTAACTGCTGGACATCTGTGTGGGGGCTACCATAGCCACAGGAACCACAGCTCCTTCTCATCAGTCCAGAGGTTGATACATTGTTATCCCGGTAGGTTCACTGCCCTTTACTTTTACTTATTTACATTGTTCTTTGGTTTGGTGTTAATAGATTTTGATTTTATTGGCATTTGGATTAAAAAAAATTGTTGGATTGAAAATTGATCATTTACATTATGCCAGAAGGCATTATTGCTGGCGTTACTATTACAAACCTTGAGACAGTCATGGTGTCTAGTTATGAATTTCTGTTTTTGCTCCAATTAATCCCATTGAAACTCTCAAAAAGACCTTCCCATGAGAAACCCTATTATGTTGCATGCAAACATCAACAGACTCTGGTGAGACAGGAGCCGCCTTGGTGTAATGGATATAGCACTTGCTTAGTACCCAGGTGTTCCAAGTTCGATCCCCAACTCCTCCTGTGTGTTTGATGAGACTCTAAGCTGTTGCCCCATCTCCATATGAGCTAACCTGTTGGTGGTATATTAAACACAAGCTCACTCACTCTGATGAGACTGAGGGAATGCACAGGCTTGACTGAGACATTGTTTCTCATGTGCTGGCTCATTTCATGTTTTCTTTATTTCAGATGATTTAGATCACTGGGCATTACTAGCATCAGCAGTTCATGCAGAGGCTATCCTGACAACAGATACTGTCCATAGACAAGAATTGTTTGCTACTGAGCTCTATGTCCTCCGTTACATACTATCAAAAGGTAAGGAGAGAATCTTTACTCTCAGTTATTCATTAGAATACTGGGCATTACTAGCATCAGCAGTCCATGCAGAGGCTATCCTGACAACAGATACTGAACATAGACAACATTTGTTTGCTACTGAGCTCTATGTGCTCCGTTACATACTATCAAAAGGTAAGGAGAGAATCTTTACTCTCAGTTATTCATTTAGAACACTGGGCATTACTAGCATCAGCAGTCCATGGGGAGGCTATCCTGACAACAGATACTGAACATAGACAACATTTGTTTGCTACTGAGCTCTATGTGCTCCGTTACATACTATCAAAAGGTAAGGAGAGAATCTTTACTCTCAGTTATTCATTTAGAACACTGGGCATTACTAGCATCAGCAGTTCATGGGGAGGCTATCCTGACAACAGATACTGACCATAGACAACATTTGTTAGCTACTGAGCTGTATGTGCTCCACAATATTCTATCAAAAGGTAAAGACAAAATTTTTACAATTGTGCCTGCTGTCTAACTTGCAAACTATTCAAGATATCTTCATAAAACTTCATATAAATATCAATCAAAATTAGAAAAGTGCATAGTGCAAGATCCATTAACTTTGCAATTATACTTTTTCCCCTGAAACTTTGTACACTATTTGTGATTAAACCTTCATTTTCCTATATAATTCTATCAATTTAGCATAGGTCTCTAAGACTATCAACGTGTGAGTATTCTTCTACCTTTACATAAATTAGAAATGTGTTTAGCTTGATCAATAACCTTATTTGCAATAGCAGCTAAATCAATTAGGTGTTAATTGGTGTGGTGGACAGTTCTGGTATTGTCAATTCACCTGAAACACAGGCCATTCCTCTGGACCCCAACCACAACAATATAATATGACTTCACTGTATGTAGACTAATGTGGTGCAGGATGGGCACTAAATATGGTTGTGGCCTGCAGGCGCTGTGCTGTCATTAAAACCAAAAACATGTACAGACTAATGCACAAGACAATGGTACTCATCCTACATGCCTAAGTCATATTTTAACTCTTTCCTTGCTAGAGGCGACTTGTTGTCTGCGGATAACCTTTGCAAACAGAATGTCGGTCCTGATCTGGATCCAAACTGTTTGACACTTTGATAGTACACTTTGATAGTGTACCTAAAATAATTTTTTGAAAAGTTAAATTTGAAAATAGTCAGCAGAGTAAAATGTCTGAGACCAGCTGTCCAGTGGGGCTAGAAATCTTATTTTGAAGTGGTACTGTGCACTTAAATATAAACAGTAGACGCAAAAAGCAGACACCATTTTCAGGAGAAAAAATATTGGCAAGGTATGGGTTATAAGTACCAAAATCTCATGTTCTGGCTCATTCATTCTCTCACAGATGATGTTTCCCTGTCTATGCAGCTCTGGTGCCATAAACAATGTGTAGTTTGTACAATACATGCCGGGAAACAGAATGAGGCTTTCCATCATCTTGAACAGGTAATTCTTGCAATATTACATATAAGACTGAGGATAAATTGAGGCTACTGTATAGTCCAACCTACAGAGACCAGTCCAGTCCTTACAATATGCCACAAAGTAATAAGTTTATTATACCCCCCGCAAACTTTGTTTGTAGGGGGTATACTGTTTTCACGTTGTCCGTGCGTCCGTCCGTCCGTGCGTCCGTCCGTCCGTCCGTCCGTCCGTAACGCTTTGTTTCCTTAATAACTCGAAGAGTCATTGCTGGATTTTCATCAAACCTTGCAAACATGTTCATATATGCAAGACAAATACTTTAGACAAAAAAGTAAGGGCTAGGGGCCAATTCTATTAGAGTTATTTCCCTTTGTAGTTCTAAATGGCTTTTAATATAGTGCTTTATGCTTATGCTATTATAGGCCATACACGGGCAATTCAACTCCTACCACAGCTTTTGATGGAACAATTTGATACTTTTACTATATTATACCCCCCGCAAACTTTGTTTGTAGGGGGTATACTGTTTTCACGTTGTCCGTGCGTCCGTCCGTCCGTGCGTCCGTCCGTCCGTGCGTCCGTCCGTCCGTCCGTAACGCTTTGTTTCCTTAATAACTCGAAGAGTCATTGCTGGATTTTCATCAAACCTTGCAAACATGTTCATATATGCAAGACAAATACTTTAGACAAAAAAGTAAGGGCTAGGGGCCAATTCTATTAGAGTTATTTCCCTTTGTAGTTCTAAATGGCTTTTAATATAGTGCTTTATGCTTATGCTATTATAGGCCATACACGGGCAATTCAACTCCTACCACAGCTTTTGATGGAACAATTTGATACTTTTACTATACAATGTAGACACATTGAACATATGCATGAAGGAGTTTAGTTCAGAAAAAATAATTTTTGACAAAATGACAGCTGTGAGAACTTAGACAATTTTTCCCTAATAAAGTGTTTGTATATGCATAGACAGTGCCTTTATGGGCCGATCAACTCCTACCACAGCTTTTTATGGAGCAATTTGATACTTTGCCTATACAATGTAGACACATTGAACATATGCATGAAGGAGTTTATAATTTTTGTTTGCACAGATTCTACTGAAATATTCTTATCAAAACTAAGGTCTCCTTGTTCGAACTATAAATTGCCAAGTTTTTTCACTGACCCTTACTGTGCGGGGGGTATCTAATAAGCATTGCTTATTGACTTTTTTCATTTAAGAAATGAAGTGAAGGGCTTCAAGTTAACTTTGCAAGAGACCCGAAGTATTCATGATCCCATGGACCTTCCAAAAATTGAATTTATTGCTTATATTTATCTGATGAGTGTTTTATAATTTATGCTACTTAAAAGCAGACCAATTAAAGGATATTTCCATTAATCTCATCAGCCTCAGTCCAGATAATAATTTTAGTTCTTAGTTACTCCAGGTAAGACTTAAGAGCTTCTACACCTTATATTGTTCTAAACCTCATCTACTGCCATGCTGTATGTGTTCAAACACCTAACATTCAGGCATGGCTGTGAGTGAGTGAGTGAGCATTAACTCTTTTTAGACAGGAACCCCCTAAACGGGTACTTCAGCAAACAGTGAATACCCAGATGAAATGCCACATAATGCCACATTTCATCAGTGTCTGCACTATTTAAAACAAGATTGATCTTCAGGAAAGAGATACAACATTTTTTAGAAATTATAACCTATATATGATGGACCATCCTGTCTTAACTGTATCAAACTTTATGAAAATTTCCTTTGGTCCAAAAAGGGGTATGTACCTAAATCTGATGTGCTGGTTTATTTATTTATCAGCTTCTGACAGAATTCAGTGAAGACAAGGATGTGCCTGTGTTCTTCGAAGTGTTCAAGAATGTCCTGATGTCAGATATTGGTGGTCTGAAGGTCATTGTTCAGAAACACTCAGTTTTGTATTACTGGCAGGTAAGATGTATCTCAGACTTAGTCACTGGTCACTGACGGAAATACAAAGTTATGTTGTTGAGGTAAACAGTAAATAGAATTGAAGCTTTCTCATCTTTTTATGTTGATTTCTGACGATTTATGGCTAAAAGTACCGAAAATAGCTAAAAAGGATACCTAGGTTTCTTGCTAATGTTCATAAAGACGGATAATCTTTTAATAAATATACTCAAACAAAAAAGAAACTTCCGATTTTCATGGTACTGTATCTTCCGATACTGTTAAGATGTCGCAACAAAAATAAAACCAAAATGTTTATCAAACGTTGGACACACAAAAATTGGTAATTATTTGATTTTATCTTCTTATCTTGAAGGGTTATTGGACCTAATGTGCACACAGCTTTTTCCATTATGATCAGGAAGTTATTCATCAAAACGTGAAACATTTTACGTTAAATGGCAGCCAGGATTGTCCGACGATGAAAAGACATCTAAAAATCCCAAGTCTGCATGTTGAACGAGCAAAATTGCAGTTCAAAACCTTTAATTTACGAAATTAACTGAAATTACCTCCCTTTGAATTAAACAAATAACAATTTAAGATCTTCCAAAGCTCCTTAACCTAACATTTTTTTGAGACCGTTTTTATTTTAACGTATTGCGTTTGTTTATGACAACAATTACACAAAAGAGAACAACATAAACTATGGCTGAAGTCATGCATCAAAGGTTTACTAAATTTGTGTTTTATACCCCACCCCTAACTCTAAAATTATCCGAAAATTTCCATTATCAATTGTTTTTATGCTGACTAGTCTTCATTAATGTTGAAATGCTTGTGATGACAAAAAAAGTTCAAATTTGTCCGATTCTGTTAATTATCAAAATGCTGGACCAAAAATGAATTTTCTTAGTGTTTTCACGCACGCTCGTGATCCACGTTTTGTGACGTCAGAGTATGTTACAGATAAATGGCTGTGGTCGTAAAAGCAATGCATACAGCTAGCAAGCATAAAATCTTACTATAGAGCTTGCTCAATGGTGTTTAAATGTGCTTTAACTTCGGGATTATGATGGTCACACAAGCTATTGATGTTGTGACTTTTGATTTTAAGGGTACTCGTGTTCGCTGCTTTGTCAGCATCTCTACTGATTACCAAATGAATTTCTCTTAAGTGAAAAAACGTTTCTAAATGATCACAGTTGGTAATGTGAAAATTTAAATGAAATGCGTTCATACATTTGGAACTGGCAGACATAAACATAAAGCGGACATAACTTTATTGTTTCAGTATATAACAAAACAGTCTTAAAGATAGTATATTAAACCATTGCTTTTTGAAGAAAAATCAAAGATATGCAGAGAAATAACGGAGATCTATATGATTACATGTATTTAATCTTCAACAAACGTCAGTTTTGAAAGCTCAGCCACGACAACGTATTTCCAATATATACATTTACCTGTATGTAAGTGACCAGTCTGTTTATTTTGGGTCCGAGGATGTATTGAGAATCTTACACAAGTGTTCACAATTTATTGAATTTATTAGAGAAGTTGAGAAGTTGCCTAGCATTTTATCACTTTTTCACAACGAGTTTAATAAATTTAATTATACAGGAGCATGAAAGGTAGATTCTATTTATCATATGACATTAAAATTACTTTGAAATCACAGTTTTGACTTGAAAAAATTGAGGTTTTGCTCTATAAAAGCTACGGTGCTATATAGGATCTTACATGAGTGCTCATGTTTATTGAATTTATTAAACGAGTTGGGGAAAAGAGATAAAATTCCAGGCTTGCCAAACATTTTTTCACAACGAGTTTAATAAATTTAATAATACAAGAGCATGAGTGTTAGATTCTATTTATCATATTACATTAAGATTACTTTGAAATCTCATTTCTGCCGTAATTTTACACATTATACAACCGTGCAAGTAGCAAGTTAGCAATAGTACAGCCGGAGTCACGTCATCGCAAGACCACCGGGGCAGATTTCAAAGACTCGCCAAACAAGATACAGCGTAATAAGTGACAAGCTCGTCAAAGTAAAAAAAAAGGCAACCCATATTTAGCAACACCAACTTATTTGATAAATAGTTAACATTCCCGC
The DNA here is from genome assembly GCA_964019695.1 of Loripinus fragilis. Lineage (NCBI taxonomy): Eukaryota > Metazoa > Mollusca > Bivalvia > Lucinida > Lucinidae > Loripinus > Loripinus fragilis. The sequence continues at coordinate 60,721,373 of OZ026525.1, read as the reverse complement.
TTGTAGCGAGTAAGCAGAGCTAAAAGGTTGTAAAATAATTAAGATAATTTAGTCAGGAAACTAATGTGCCGCACCATGGCAAAATAAACTGTCCGTTTGTGAGCAGGACATCGAGAGGTGTAGGCTGATCGAGATCATTATGTGGGCACTTGATAGCTATTCAAAGGACCTTAAGCTTTCCCCATGCAGACAGCGTAGTGTAACAAGACCCTTGGGCACAGGCTGATCCGAGTCTTCCATTAGTGCACATATCATAGTTTCGTTTGGTGCGGCTTAATTTCAATATCTAGATTCTATGTGAGCATTTTTTGGCACTGAATACTAGTTTTCAGTGGATCTCTTCTAACTGTCTTCGAATGTGACATGTTTACAAACTAGTTCTGAAATTATTACAAGTGTGCTATCAAAATGCTAAAAGTAAATGTGAGTTCAGACTAGCTTCTTTTATTGTAGAAAGACCATGAGCCAGTGCTGAATATGGGAATCGTCACACGACAGGTTATGTCCTATAACATGAGATGAAAAGGGCATTGACCGCCTTCACGCAAGTCATGGCTGTCAATCATCTCTGAAACCGGCTCAGGAGCACCTGATAGGCAGTTAGACAAGAAATCTAACTGTCTTTGATTTCTAACCACACACTGAAACTTTACCGTTTGTGACGAAAATAGTTGGTCGGCGCATCTTTGTTTTTTGACAGTTACACCGTTTTATGAACCGATCACTTAAGCCATTTTGCTAGCTTGGTGCTTGCGCGGTTGTGATTTTGTCATTATGTATGCAACGTTGTCATGGACATCATAATGTTTCCCAAAAATCAGTAAACCACTAGTGGTTTATCGATTTTATTGCAGGGCATTATTTCACTCCCAAACGCGACTTCATATGGTAAATAACATTACTAAATATGAAACCACTGGTGGTGTTATATTGCTCCAAGACATGACACCATGTGATAAATAGTCATAACAAATGGGCCACATTGCCAGAAAACCTAGCAATAAAATTCTAACTAGCATAAAAAGTTATGTAACCCTTATCCCTCCAATGTTTTTGTCCTGAAAATGTCTTCAGCTTTAAAATCTGCTGCATTTATCAAAATGCACTTCAGTCTACTTTTGATCATGGATGCAAACCCTTTGACCCCTATGGAGCAGTCAGATCTGGGTCCATACTGTTTGCAATATAGGCTACCTTAGACAATTGAAAGAGCAGATGAAAAAAATTGTGACTTGATGGAAAAACTCAATAGTGGTCACACTTGACACTGTACCTACGTGATAAATTGAACAGTAAAGGATTGAATAATATTTTAATTTTTTACTCATGGTCATTAAAGGTTCCCCAATTCCTCATAACTAAAACTATCTGCTATGCTGCCTTTCATTAATGTTAACATCCTCTGCTTCGCATCAGGCATGAATGTCTTCCTAAGCCTGCAACAACAAGTAGCACATCAAAATGTGTTTAAATCTTCTATTATAGCAAATAAATAAATATTTTGACTCAGAGAGCCCTGAATGCCCGTGGACACTTGGCTGCATTGACTATACAAGGATTGGACCATATTGTGAGTGAAGGGAAAATTTTACAACAGAATTGTTTTCCTACAATTCATTTGTAAAATTCCATGGTAAAATATTTGTGGAGCCACAACATGACACTGATAAATCCAAAAATCTGTGTAATAATGAGGTGTGTTATAAAGGGACTGCATTGTATACTATAGTTGTTTTTGTTTTTATTTCGCAGATATTGTCAGACATGTATATACGAGCTGGTGTCCTACAGGAAGTTGAAGAAATAATGCAGCAGTATCTACAATCTGCTCAAGGTTACAGGTAACATTATAAATGGGCCAATACATGAGATTTTGGTACCTTTCGCATTTGCAAGCAGCAAATGCTCAGAGGAGCCTGCACATATGTACAGTCTCACCAGATCCTATGATTCTCAGATACACAAAGTGTGGAAGTACATGAAGGCTCAAACCAAAAGCTAGACCTCTTGCCCAGTTGGATATGTCAGCATGAGTGTTAAAAGGATACTTTTTGTTTGTATGCAATAAGTACCAAAATTTAATGTGCTGGCTTTAATAAAATCTGGGCCTCAACGCGAGAACACCTGACTTTGTTGCATGCGAATAACCTTGTTATTCGCTCTCTGGAAAGTCTAATAGCTAAACTAGCTACATGCATTATATATTATAAGGGAATTTCTAGTTCTTGCATACCTTTTACTTTCCTCAATTTATTTTGAAATAAGACCCAGTGGTTCATGAAATGGGCTTAGATCCAACATTAAATGTTGAGGTTACTTTAGAATTTGAATGACATCACTTAACGACCATGAATTTGCTTACATAAGGAAGATGCTATTTTAATATTGATTACATATTATCATACATGTATTAATGTTAAATTGTGATTACTTTCTTATTCATCAGTTTAAACATGTGTTTTGGGTGCTCAAAAGAACCGTCTCATTGAGACGGTTCTTTTGAATACTCACAACATATGTTTTTGTTGAGAAATATAATTTTCAAATATAAACTTTTATGTGGAGGTCTGGTAAAGAAAGTCTTATGGTCTGTTTCAGTGAATCTCAAGTTCAGGTGACTGGTCTTCTCAAGTTAGCTCATTTTGCCTTTCAAAATATCATGGTACGTATTAACACACCGGGTAGGTGGCAATCGAAAACGCTATCAACAATTAACGACCGCGGATCAAAAATTGATAGAAACAGTGTTTTTGATTGCCATTTGTCGCCAGTGTGTCGACAAATGGCAATCGAAATCTCTGTTTCTAACAATTTTTGATCTTCCTTCCTCGACAGTATTGGCGTTTTCGATTGCCGCCTACACAGTGTGATTAAACTTTAAATCGTCAAATCAATTTACTCTGGGAGATCATATATGACCTTGACTTGTTGAATCTGAGTTTTAGAATGTAGGTTCCAAGTAGGTGCTTGTTCATTTCATGGAAAATAAGGCAGATAATTTGCACGAAATGTCTAGTCATTTGGTTTCTTTGGACAAGCGACAAAATTTGAAAATGTCTACTGCAATGTTTGTTGGTATAAGAGTTAGAGATGCTTACTTTGTTTGTGTGGGTGCTTTACATCCCAGTCGAGAATTTTTCAGTCATGCTGGGACGATTTCCTGTCTTCCTGGGTGGAACCAGTACTAAGCAATGGATAAAGTGTCTTGCACAAGGCTACAACACAGTGAAAAGAGATGCTTACACTTTGTCTTCTGGTACCTGGACATGTTTTTAGTTAAAGTCAGGGTTCCCACGAGCTCTGGAAATCATGGAAAATCATGAAAAAAAGTTCCATCCATGGAAAAATCATGGATTTTTAAAAAACCTGAATAATCATGGAAAAATCATGGAATTTTGTGAAATATTTTGACGAAACTACCAGTAGCCAGAAAACTAGCTGTCAGACACACAAAACTTGTGTGTCTGACAGCTAGTTTTTTGGCTACTGGTGGTTTCAAGTTTTAATTATTTGAAAATGCATGCATAGTCTACAAGCATGCTTATTTAAATACATTTCTGTTTCTGCATCCTGCATTTATGCTCTGCATGGTGAAGGTGGCGGTAAAAGGGGAGGTTGGAGGCCGTGCATTTAATAGTCATGGACAATACATTGTTGATCATGGAAAATCATGGAAAAATCATGGAATTGTGTTTTTGAATTTCTGTGGGAACTCTGTAAAGCCATCTGAACAAATTCTGCTGTGTTTTACTGTCAGTTTTACCATTTTTGCCACCTTTTGAGTATATGTTGGCCAGCATGAGAGATTTTGCTATGTATTGAACATGCCACCAGCTCAACATGCCAGCACATCTACAGTCTCTCCAAAAACTAGAATTTTGTCTGCTTAAGTGTTCTGCTTCATACATTTGCTAACATAAAAACTTATGTAAGTGTAAAGGCAAACAGTGTGGACCCGGATCTGACTTCTCCTACAGGGCACTGTGCACATCTCTTTTAAAAGTATATACCTTTTTTGAAAAGTGTGTAGGCTCCTGGTGAAGCCAGCTAATCAGGATCCACATGATGAATCCATATTGTTAATGAAATTGTACCACTGGATTCAGTTCATATAGCTGGTTTAACTTTTTCCTTACTAGCAGCATCTTTTATCGTCTGCTGATAACTTTTGCAAACAGTTTGGACGCAGATCAGGACCTACAGAACGTCGGTCCTGATCTGGGATCCAAATCGTTTGACACTGTTCCTGAAAGATGTTTTAAAAAGTTTATGTTGAAAAAAGTCAGCAGACAACAACTAAAGCATGAAAATTTTTCCTAGCATACAAAGTGTTTAATAACTCATAAAATACTCAGTTTGTGCTTCAATGAGCATGTTTACTAATTATATTGAATACAGTTAGATAAGTTTAGATGTGAGAATGTTTTGGGTAAAGAGTCCAGAATTTTTTTATTAGTTGATGTATGGGAATTTTTTTTTTCAGATTTAGGGTCAGGGGACGAGCTTTTTTTTTTTATCTCCAGAACAAACTGTGTTGAAACAGTAAAACTAGTAAGGTAAACCAACAGTCTGTATTAAATCTTTAAATTTTCATCATTTTCCTAAAAAATCTGGATAGGACAATCACTTTTAACAGTGTCACTCAAAAATACACAGACAAAACCTCAAATATATATTATTTTTTCAACGAAACAAATAATATTTAGTCAGCGGATAAAAAAATAAAAAAAAAAGATTTTTTTTTCTACTTCCCGGAAAATTACAGCAGGAGGGTTCATAATTCAAATTAAAAAAATCTGGCCTGACTGCATGCTACATGCTGCTTGTATTCCAGCAACAAGATGAACCCAGTGACAGTTTACGTGGCATCTTTGATGAGTGTGTTCAAAAGCTTCAGCTGATACATACAGACAACACTGTGACAAACCTGATGCAGGCTTGCTTAGATCTACAGGACAACAAAAGGTATACCATCATAACAGGGTTTGTTTGATTTGATTCTTTATGTCCCATCAACAATCTTTCAGTTAAACAGGGACGGGTCTTCCTAGGTTGAACCAGTACTAAGCTAGGATAAATGGGTTTGTAATAATGAAGCTATAAATAGATATTAGCTCATTACCTACTAGTGTCGTCTGTTGATAACCTTGCAACCAGATTGGACCCAGATCAGGCCCGACATGTTGTCGGGTCTGATCTGGATCCAATTTGTTTGACAGTCAGATCATATTCCTGACAGAATTTTTCGAAAAGGTTGATTTTGAAAAAGATCAGCAGATGACAAAAAAGCGAGAAAAATTATCCAGGGAGTAAAGAGTTAAGGGGAAAGGCAATTAGGGTATACAGTCAAACCTGTCGTAAGCAAGCGGTCAGGGGATAATCCAAAATCGCTTGCTTAAGACAGGTGGCTGCTTAATAGAGGTTTAGCTAATATGGCCATATGATCGAGGATACCCATATAATAAAGAGTTAAAAATTAAGAAGAATAAGGTCTATACTGGTGCAGTTATTGCATTTCTTCATAAAATATATAAATGAAAGAAAAAAAACATATAAAAAAATATGAAAAACAAAACCATGTCCATTCACTCATAAGATTCCCATGTATGTCAAAAGAGTTTGCCTTTGGATTTAGAGACAACACTGCTAACCATATTTTTTCTAGAAGCTAAAACTTGATTTTGATAAGCAAATGCATGTTTAATGGCCATCGTATATTGAAAATGAAGAGAATGTTGTTAGAATTGTAAATCTATTCAGGTGAAAAAGAATCGAAAAATGGTTAAAATTTTGTCACTCAAAAATACCTTCTTTTTTCTCAAAAGCTATTGCTTGTTGACTTTTAGCAAACATTGCATCCTTGTTTAGTAAGTATGCCTCCAGCAAAGAGTAATACTATGCATTTTGTTTTTCACACATTTACCGGTAAACAGCTGTCACGGTATGGATGAATGCACTTTGGCAGCGGCAAAACGCTTTGAAGTCGACAAATTTATCAGCTGACTGGCTTTGTGATATTTATCTTTGACTGGTTACCCGCTTGCAATAATGGTTACCCGCTTACAAAAAAAATCAACAAGTGGTGTTCGCTTAGCGTATTCAACTTTTCGGTTACCGTTGACGCTGTTTTTAATCCATATGTGCTGGTTTCCTGTACCATGCCATAGTGTTTGATTAGCGTAAACACTCGAACTGAGTTGAATTCGGCCCCGTGGTCGTTGTGGATCGATTGCGCCACAAACTTCCAAATAGTTGGACCCAATAACCTCCGCATAGGGTAGCGGCCGTTGAAGAATTTATTCTGTGAGACACCACTGCTGGGGAGTTTAATTGCACTAAGCATATGACCGGTGCAAAAAAGTTAAAATCGATGAAATTTAATCAAACTGGCCGCTAACAAATGGCCGTTTAAGGACACACTTTCAGCGTTTTGGGGCGAATTTCGTTGACCGCTGGCCGCGTTGGACAGATGCACGCTTAATAAAGGTGTATCTGCATTCAAAATCGTTCGGGGGGCTCTGAAATGGCCGCTTATAGGAGGGTCACGCTTAATAGAGGTGGCCGCAACAGCAGGTTTGACTGTAACTGTATTCAAACTTTATTTTTTAACATTTTTTTAATTTTGATGTGCAGTTGAAATTGCATACTTGTTTGAGCATGAACTGCTTTTATTTTTGATATTAGATACAGGTTTCAAGTTATATGCTGTACCATTACTACAGACATCATTGATCTTGAGGGCAAGGTCACAGACATGAAACTTAATGCTTTCAGTTGAAGCTTTTAATAATATATTTATTCTGAATCTGATCTGTTATTCTAACTCATACTTATCCTAGTATTTAAATTAAAGTTTTGGTCTGTATGAGGGCCATTTGGAAAGTTCATAGCATGGCATCTTAACTCCACAATGCATTGATAAAATGCTATCAAATAATACATTTTTGGAAACTAGAACTCAATAGCTACTTGATGTTTTAATTTTTGTTGAAAAGGACTTTGCATGCTCAAAATGAGTAGGGGTTAATACACTGGCAGGAATTTAAGCAAAATATTTGCAAAAAAAATAAAGGAAAATTGGGGACCTTATTTACAATCATGATTTGACAAAATAAAATATGCGATCACTGCTTGCTTGAATTTCACCTTTACATTCAGAAAATGTTGACTAATAGAGAAATGGTCAACTTTCAAAAATGGGACGTTTTTCAATTTTTCTTTATGCTTTTACTATAAATTGTGTCACTACAGGAGCACGACAAATCTCTATTGAGTATATGTTTTGCTTTATTTGTTGCAAACAATGCATAAACATCATTTTGTCGCTCAAAAAGTGTGGCTTGGTTAGTTCTGTATTCAAGAAAATTATTCCTAATAATAACACTACACCTACTTTTCAAGAAGTGGGTGGGGTAATTCAACCCCTCATATTTTGGTGATGGCATAAGAACATCTCATGGTATCCATGTTAACCACAAAATGTATTGATTTCTATTCTCAAGATATTTATTTTTTTGTTTGCCACTGTTTTCAATTGAAATGAACCAGAACGTCAACTGACAGCTAAACTCATTCTGCCCCATGGGAAGATTTTAAGAGTTATCTTCCTTTTGTTCTAGTTAACAAATATTCTTTTGGTTTCAATTCAAAGTGCATAAGGTGTGCTTGACATAGATACCAACGGAGGGAATTTTAAACTACTGTCAGTTATATATTTCAAAATATGTGCATTGTGGCTTGTGATTTTTAGTCGTAAAATAAGCGCATCGCTTTGCTTTCTAGACGGTTTTGGTATTGCTGTTCAGGTATTTAGTGATTAGAAACATCCAACTCAATCACCAATTGCATAATCACTGTACCAGCTTGTGGCCTACCAAATGGTACAAAATTATCTAATTTCATGAACTATTGTTAATGTTCTGCACACTTTTCAAAAGGTAAAAAGTTATATTTTCCACTGAAATTTTGCGTTTTCCAGTATACAAACAGTACATGTATTCACAATAATATTTTTCGTATCTGCACTATAACATCCTCATGAAATTTGTGCCACAACATAAAGGAAAGATAGTTCTTCGTAATGATACCAAACATGATAGGGTTTGTAAATCGATTACTGAGATAAAGACCACACTACAAACTTTTCAAATGACCCTTGTATCATCCCCATCCTGGTCCAAGCTGAAGAGCTAGCTGTGACCTTTGTCGTCTGCTGATAACCTTTGCAAACAGTTTTTATCTAGATCAGGATTCTGTCGGTCCCAATCTGGATCAAAGCGGTTTGACACTCTGAAAGTGTTAATTTCAAAGAATTTATCGAAAAAGTAAATTTTCAGACAACAACAAAAGCATGAAAAATTACCCATCATGCAGAGTTAAATATTTATGTTCAGAGGCAAAATGTGATTCAGGTGAGCTGCACTTTCCTGTGACAGCTTTTTCTTAAAATAGCTTATGTTGTGTTTTTGAAAGATTAACCCTTAAAGCGCCAAGAAAAAAAATCATCTGAAAATGTTGTCTTCTGAAGTCGTCTGCTGCAAATATTTGCCTAACATTACTGACGAATTAAGTGTAGAAGCAAACAGCGTGGACCCAGAATAGACTGCTCCTATAGGAGCAGTCTGATCTGGGTCCACACTGTTTGCCATAGAAGCTTCTTAAACATTTCAGCAGACGAGAAAAGCAGACAACTTTTGTTGCAATTGGCGCATTAAGGATTAAATATTGCATTTATTTTCGATAGGTTATCCAAACACCATACTCATCGTGTACTACATTGTCACCTGACAGGGAGTAGGAGTTATGACAATTCACTAGCAAGGAGAATGCTAATTTTTATTCTTCATAGTGGGAAAATGGATGAGGAGCTTCTTCAGGTATTTACTACAACCCCTTGCAATGGATAATAGACTATCCTAATCTAATAAAACCTAGCATAATGAGAGGGACCATTGAGTATAAATGGGTTTGCCTACTGGGTAATTTTACGTTTTTTTTCGTTGTCTGATTTTTTTAATATATTAATGTTGCATATATTTGGCAAAACTATAGCTTTTTTACTCCAAAAAATCAGCTTCAAAGTAGTTTAGGGTCATACGATATATAGAATCTAACATTCAGCATAAGATTCTTTATTTATAAAATGTCTTATCGAGGCCTGGTGATATCACGACTATACAGAATAAAAAAATAGGAATATAGGAACAGGTCTAAACCTATACACTGTAGATCCACATCAGGCGGTTTCAGTCTCTGAATGCAGGACAAGGGTTAAAACGGAGTCCACAAGAGCTATTAATGCTCAGACCATCTGTCCAGTCTAATCAAAGCCCTAACAGTGTATCTTTAGAGAGCCACATTTACTTGCAGCAGATAACATTTTCAAATTTTGTGTCTTTATCGTGAAACCAAGTAAGGTTCAATATTTCATGTGAATCATCTACTGCTGATTCACATGAAATATCATACCTCATTTTAACCCTTAAAACGCCAGCAAAAAAATCATCTGAAAATTCCTTCTGCATTTGTCGTATGCTGCAAATTTTTGCTAACATTAACAAATATAGGAGCAGTCTGATCTGAGTCTACACTGTTTGTTGGAAAGGCTTCTAAAGCATTTCAGCAGATGACAAAAGCAGACAAATTTTGTTATGATTGGCGCTTTAAGGGTTAAAAACAAATTGAAGATACCACAAAATTTGTTGTCCGCTGCTGGGCTAGACTTAAGAATCTGTCTGCCACTATTTGATGGGTTCATCAATAGTAAAGTACAGGAATTAACCTGTTATGATGGTTAGGGTTATGTTTGGTAGCAACTATAACATCCATGTCCATTCTAGCTACTGAAAGTATGTGTCAGACTAGGTGGTGGAAAAATTCTAACCCTTAAAGCGCCAAGAAAATGCATCTGAAAATGTCGTCTGCTGAAGTTGTCTGCTGCAAATAATTGCCTAGCATTACTGACAAATTAAGTATAAAAGCAAACAGCGTGGACCCAGAACAGACCCTGATCTGGGTCCACACTGTTTGCCATAGAGGCTTCTTAAACATTTCAGCAGACGACTTTTGTTGCGATTGGCACACTAATATTTTTTTATGTTCCAGGTTCTTCTCAGAGAAGCAGAAGAGGAGGGTGATCAGGAAACACTAGAATATTACCAAAGAATTACTTCAGCACAAAAATGAACGAATCATTTTCCTTAGACTGTTGACCAGTGATGGCTCAGTTGAGCATGCTCAAACTGGCCAGTCTTGGCTGCTCACATACATAGAGCATAGTAGATGAAGGCTCGAAGAAATATTAAGTCGTCTAGCACCCACTGTTTAGTTGTGTATGTAGATTTAAAAAGTGAATTTACATATGAAAAGAATGAGTGAAACAGGCCTTTAGTTAAGAGTGTGTACCAAAAATTCTGCGTACCAAATTCTCTTATTTCTCAACCTAAACATATGTTGTGGGTACTCAAAAGAACTGTCTCAATGAGACAGTTCTTTTGAGCACCCAAAACATATGCCAGAACTAATGGGTAAGAACAATATTTACACTTTTACGCTCAAAAATTTGCTTACCGGTATTTAAACCTATGGTGAAAGATGAATATATCTAAATTCCTAAACTTTAGAAATTCAACTTCCAAGTTAAAATAGTTGTATGGCATGAGATAAGGTATTCATAAACAAGAGGAGCTAATTAAATCAGCCTGATTCAGTATTTTGGGGCTGATTCTCAATGTTTACCGTAGTCAGAAATCTGTATTTAGGATCAGAGATAATCTCATGAGCTTATGCCCCCCCCTCCCAACAGCAGAGGGGGACAAGTTGTTTTTAATGTGGATCTCCTTTGGCGTGACATTTTCTTGCGTGAAGGATATCTCATGAACTAGAGAGTGTAATGTAAATTTGGAAATTTTTCTGAGGGTTTTATTTTCGCGAAACTTCGCATATGCGAAGTTTCGTGAAAATTAAACCCTCTTGAAATAGCAAAATCACTCTATTGATTACTTTTATAGGTAAATCATGCCTTAGCCGCAAAATTTGAACGTCACAAATGCTATTCCCGTAAATAAAATTGAAACCAATTTCGCATGGATATAACATTGGGACATGATGAAGGCATGATTAGGTTTTAGGGACCTAGTCCTAATTTTCAAGGTCACAATAGAACTAAATAGGTCCATTTTATGTGTGCAAGATATATGGTGTGTTTTTTTTTCATAGAACAATACTAGTTACGATTATTAAGTAATGAAAAACACTTCATATTGTAAAAATAATCTGCAGAAATTTGTATTTTTTTTTTTTTTTTTTTTACTATAACCTACTTTCTTTTCAGCTCTAGAACCCCATACTTTCCTCTGCTTATTTGATTTCAAATATTTTTATAGCCTGTTTAATTCTAGATGTAACTTGTATACATTGGTGAATCATTTTTGTTTTTCTGACCTCAAAATAAATCTGCTTTTCAAACATGGTTTTGTTTTTTTCTCAATAAATTTCTCAAATATATACGGACTCAAAAACAATACATATGAGCCAAGATCTGACAGAAGGGACCTTCTGGCAATAAAAGTCAAAAGTGAGATATTTACGGAGAAAGAAAGACCTAGCAGTTGTGAACAACTACAGAAAATTTTAAAAGATTAGCTTTACAAATAACAAAGATATGAGCGTTTAAAATAGTATAGATGATGCGTTTTAAACATGACGTCACATAACGTTGTTAATGACGTTCTGACGTCAACATCATTGTGTTAACATATGACTCTAATACAAAGATACTAGGAGCAATATTTCAAGAATGCTCCATGTTTCTGTAAATTTGATGTGTATGCAATTGCATAGACTGCACAAATAGCTCACAGCCTGTGGTTACAAAAGCATTTGAAATGAGGTACCCGGTTTTAAAGGAAGTATGTATTCCATATGCACGGCTGTTGCCATGGCAACATACATTATATGTTACAATTAGTTTTATCAGAACTGTTTGCGCCTTTGATTATATAACATGCTAGAAGCAATTTGACTCTATTGTAAGAACATGCAAAATCTTGAAAATTTAGATGTTTTTGAAATTTTGATTACACAAGAACTGCTAAAATGCCCAAAGGACCCTTTTGTCAGATCCATGCTCATTTATTTTCAAAATTCCATACCCTCATTTGAAAAAAGTGTAAATCCAGATCAGTGGCCTCTGTTGAAGCCAGCTGATCAGGTTCCAGTTTTCATCCACACGATAAATCCGTATTTTAAATTAACAAACATATGAGCCACGACACGAGATTTCCAACAATGTGGTATGTGCGACCAGCATAGCCTCAGATCAGCCTTCGCATATGCGCAGTCTGATCAGAGCCTTTGCTAGTAGCTTAAATATTCTATGATTGATAAGCTACTGACCGAACAGCATTTGGAATTTCTGCACAGGCTTGTCCGAGTCTATACTTGTCAGAACACCACATTGTTGGAAATCACGTCATGGTTCATATGTATAATTACCTTTTAATATTGTTTCTTTTTTTAGTCAGTATATCTTCAATTAGCCATTATCATCAAAACTTTTTGTGTCTGGGTATAACGTCTCATCAACAGTTTAGTTTATATGAAGATGGGGCCACAGCTTAGTCCCATCGGAATTGACTTCTTGTAAACCTGCTTTCAAAGGGTGATACAGGTGTGTAGGTTTCTGTCCATCATGCGGATTACTTGTAAACCTGCTTTCATAGGGTGATATAGTAGTTTCAAAGATGCATAGTAATGAGGTAATTCCATTTTTCTTATAAACAGGTACTGTAGGTAAAGCATGACTATTCCCTACATATGCAGTAATCTGTAGTAGGTTCAATATAGCTGTAAACTGAGACTACCTGCACGCCCAAAATCCAAGTCAACTCGCCAGTGTTTATTTACAACGATTCTCGTCTATCTTTGAAACTACTATACAGGTTTCATTTTGTTTTTGTTTTGATGCTTTATGCCCAAGTCAACAATTTTTCAGTCATGTTGGGATGGGTCTTCGTAGGCTGAACCAGTACTAAGCAGCGAATAAAGTGTCCTGCTCAAGGACACAACACAGTGACTTCGCCAGGGGGTGAGTATTGAACTAGCAACCCTTCTATCCCCAGTCTAACACTCTACAGAGCCACTGCGCTTCGCTGATACAGGTTTCTATCCATCAACTTGATTACTTGTAAACCTGTTTTTCTTACTATGATATAGGTTTGCAGGTTTCTATGCCAGCTTGAATATCATAGGCCTTGTTGTGAGAAAACCTATCTTGTTGCCTGTGAACAACAAAGGTGCAGACCAGCATGCACCTACCTGCAGTCTGATCAGTGCTTTTGCAATGCACTTGCTACATGCAAAATTCTAGTCTCTGTAGCTGAGCAGACTGGACAGAGCATTACCTGGTCACATATACACTGAAACGAAGTTCTAAGTGGCCACTTTTCAATTTCATTTTTTCTGACTTAGCGCAAATGATATTGAAATGAATTTCGGCCCAAATATGTGCATTTGAATGGACTAAAGTTAAGTGGTGCTTTTGAAGTTTTCTATCACTTCACACACAGGTCATTGACATTATGCTACAGCTGTAAAAATGCCAATTTATTTACCTCAGGCGGCTAGGCTGGTTTGAAATCACCTGTACTTCAATTTGAAAAAACTGCACTTTAACGTTATTCTCCTGGCCGACTTAGAACAGGAAATCAGGTAAATACAAGTAGTTTATGAGATTTTTACGATTATACGGGGAGAGTCAAAGGCCTGTGCTTCACAATTTCTGGGCTCAAAAATCAAATTTTTGAAGAAAATAAGGGTTTTGAGTGCAGTATTTTTCGAGTTGACGTACAGGTGATTACAAAACCCGCCTAACCGCCTTGAAAAAAAACCCCAAACCCCTGAAATTTTGCTTATGAACAATTTTTTTAGGATTTAAAAAAAAGATAATTTTCCGCATTTTCCAATATTTTCAAAAATAATCAAATGCACATAGTAAAATCGTTTGCATTTTATTTTATGTTAATATGTTGGACCAAACACAATACATCTTGATCAGCCAATTTTTTTAACATTTATTCTTTCAAGACTGGTGAACACTTTTGGTTTTAACGTGAAACTTTAAAGGTCATTTAAATGGCATATGCCAAAGATATTTTTGATTTTTTAAATTAAACCGTGAAGCCTATTCATAATAAATAATCGCTGAAAATTTTAATGCCGTGCCACAGAAAATAAAGCGTACAGAGCAATGCAAAGTTTATATACAAATTGCATGGTTAAAGCTAAAACTCTTTGATGAAGCTGCTGATAGTGGCTGCCTCCATATAAACGTAGAAGAGTTCAATTGTCACAAAACTGTTGATTCTTTTTCATCTTATATCACAGCTCTTATTAACAGCTTCAAACTAATTAAAATGTGTGACTTTTTGAAATGAAGGTACCTTTACTCCGACTTGTGTCTGTACAAGATCTACCAGTAATTTTGAAATGGCATACTATTCAGTCTCAAAAAAGCCTTGAATTTTTTTACGGAATTAAAATTTTGTAAGAGAAATGTTTACTTTCTGAACAGGCGCAAAAAATGTGTAGGTGGCCACTTATAACTTCGTTTCAGTGTATAGGTGGTTCTGTTGTTGTTGTTGATTGTTTATTGTTGCTCCTATTTTTGTGTTTTGTTTGTTTGATTTGCACGGGTGGTAATGTCGTAAGGGGCGATCAGAAGTTATGCAAACGGTCGCCTTACAAGAGCATCCAGATATGAGTGACGGGATGAGAATAAAACGAGCAAAACTAGTGCGTTAGCGACTTTTACTTTTATTTCAATGTTTGCAGATTAATATTCAGAAATCAGGCAATGCTATTCCCAATAGTTATCATTTTTGTGTAATGGGAAGCAATAGCGGAAGTGGAAAACCGTGTAGTTAGTCTAAAAATCAATTTCTCCTGGACGAGGGTGTGTTGATTTTTTGGTTTTGATCTTAAATAAACATGGTTTAGGGGCTTTTTAACATGTTTACTGGCAGGTTTAGTGACACAAATATACTTTACATGAATTTTCTTTTATGCCTTAATAGTGTTTAGTCAAAATCGGGTTTAAAATGTTGACATAGACTAAATAGAAAAAAAATCAACTCTTACAACATTGACTCCCCCTTACGAGTCAGTAAACCCTTATGAGCCAGTATGGTAAACGCCCTTCATCTGATCGACAACGGATAACTGGCTTAAGTGTCTGCTAGAAAATTCTTGGTCTAGCACTTGCACATTATCCATACATGATAGAGGGTCTCAATGGGGTACCTTTGAAATCGCTAATCAGCAAAATTTGGGCCCCATAGATCGCTATTTTTTAAAGTTATGCCCACAAATCGTCAACTAGTAAAATTGAAGCCCCAAAATCGCTAATCAGTTAAATTTTGGCCCCAGAAATCAGTAAATTTTAGGCCCAAAAATCAGTAGCCTGTCTGGAGGCATTTACGAGGTGGAATAGCAGAATAGCGTTTTTCCATCAAGTTTGTTAACTGATTAAACACGCCACTGTGCTGTTCTGTATTTCTATGCCCACAAATCGCTTATCATTATATTTTATGCCTTAATTCGCTAACGACTAGAAGCTCTCATTCCGCTATTGGTTAAATTTACCCTAAAAATTCGCTAACAGTTAAGTTTTAGGGCAATACTTCGTTGATAAGTAAACCTGATTGATAACCTCATTATATGCCATTGAAATTAATCATCTCATCTTTAAAGCCTTCGGCAAAGAATAAAATGCTTTTGAGTTCCCCCTGCCAAAAAAATCCCATTTAGTAGCAACCCACACACCCCTCCTGCCCCCAGCAAAAAAAAAAAAAGAATAAATAAAAAAATCACCAAGTGAAAACATGCACATTGGTTTGGGTGGTGGAGGGGGGGGGGGGGGGGGGGGCTATATTCAAAAGTTTCCGTCTACAGTATCAATTTCCCCTCAACTATACATTTCTAGCACGCACCCCACTGCACACACAAAATATACCTTACCCCTTCCCCAAAGTATTCCTATCTTACCTTAACCTTAATGAGAGCCTAAAATGACCAAACATCCCCATTCAATTGCAAACCTCTCCCCCACCACCACACGCACAATTATAATACTATTCAAAACTTCGTTGATCTCAAAATCAGGTTGAATCAGTACCAAGCAATTAATCAAGTATTGTTTGAAGCCACACCGCAGCGCCTTTGCTGAGGCTAGAACCAGCAACCCCTCCAGCTCGCCAATTAGTCACCGCGCTCCTCAATATAATCAACTTGGAATTGAGCCACACCATGCGAAAATGCGTCTTAGGGATTTCTAGGCTGACCAGGTAAAATTCAAACCAGCCTCCTCAGCCACAGAAACAAGCTGCATCATTGACATTTTAGTTTTAGCATGATTAGGCTGGCTTTATCATCAGTAGATATCCTGTTATCAAAGAAGCGAAATAATGGTTGGTGTTCAGACTGCACAGGAGCTGATCTGCGCCTTTGTTGGTCGCATTTGACATTAAGCAGGTTTTCACATGACGAGGATAAATTGAATTCATATCAGTGACACGTCATGCATCACAAAGAGAATATTTTCTAAAACTTATCTGTTCTACTTTTCTCTTTGAATTATCCAAGTTTATACGTCTTGTAAGGGGTAATCGTACCGTTAGGGGCAACCAATGTCGTAAGGGGTATATGGGCACCAAAAACTCGTCGCAGACAAAGTGAAGTCAAGAAGATGATCAGATGTATACGGCTTATGCTTGAAAAATAAGTTGGAAAAGATATGATTTTTTTACAAACATAAAGCATTTAAGTACATTTATTGAACAGAACACCTTCATTAGCAACCACTAAAATGATATTATGCATACACCTTACTCAGGAGAAAGTATATCATTCGTTAGATGCAAATTTTCTTACGTCAGATACTTTTGCCTCTTGTACAGAAATGGACATTATTGGGAATAGCATTCTCCGTTTCCTTATATTACTACTCACATAGCTGATTCCATTGCTTATAGCTCCCGTAGCTCATGTCCAGATGATCTCGTAAAGATTTCATTTGCATAGCCATTCGATTGCCCCTTACGACATTACCACTCGTGATTTGAGGAGTTAGTCAACAGCTATGGTCATGTTGAGACCGTCAGTACACTTAACCACATTTTTCCTCGGCAAGCTTGACTAAGCCGTAAACCAGTACTTCGTGCAGATACTTTCCCTTGTAACTGACAACAACCCTTCCTGAATCAGCCGAAGGTGGAGAACTACTGTAGAATTCATTTCATGATCAATCTCCACGAAAGTATGGGCCTGGATTGATGTATATAAATACAGTATTACTTGTCCTTTCTAGTTTTGCAATCTTGCTTTGGAAAAAGAGAGCTGGTTGCTTTACTTTGTATTCTTGCTGTCATGTTGCTGTTACATGGGTGTAAGTTAAAAATTTCAAAAATCCTGAACTTTTGAAATTCAAATTTTAAAACTTGCAGGATTGCTACAAAAATGGATCATTTGAAGTTGAAATGATCAATTGGGTTTAGATAATCTGAAAACAAATCAAAGAAGCTATTATAATCTCCTTAATTCAGCATTTTGAGGCAAGTCAGCCTCAAAATCCTGAATTCAGGATTAATCCTGAAATTTTTCACCCATGCTGTTAGTGTTCTTTGTCTCTTCCTTGTGATGCTTTTTTGTTTGGTGTGTGGTCAGAAGTCCCAGTCAACAGCTATGGTCATGTCAAGATGGTCAGTTGACCTCACCACACATGTTTCCTGGGCAAGCTTAGACTTATGCCCATGTCACACATTCACGTATCACCTCCCCGGTGCCACTACGGATCAAATCCCACGGATGACCCCGGAAATGACAATCCGTAGTCAGATACGGATGCACAAAGCAAGTACTACTACGTATGATTACGGATGCAATACGGAAATATAGGGACTAATACGGATTGCCACGGATGATGCAGGATGGTATCCGTGGCTTACTTATCCTACGTCAAATCCGTGAATGTGTGACCTGGGCATAAGCAGTTAATCAGTACTCACATGGGTGAAAGTTTTCAGGAATATTCCTGAATTCAGGATTTTGAGGTTGATTTTCTTTGGAATGTCAGCCTCAAAATTCTGAATAAGGCAAATTATAATAGCTTCTGTGATATATGTGAAGATTATCTAAGACAATTTATCATTTAAACTTGAAATTATTATTGTTTATAGGCATACTGCAAGTTATAAGTTCTGAAGTTCAGAATTTTGGAAATTTTGAACTTTCACCCATGTACTCAGTGCACATACTAAATAGCTCACCTGAGCCGAAGGCTCATGGGTGAGCTAATAGTATACCAGTCTCTCTGTCGTCTGTTCGACAACATTTTCAAACATCTTCTCCTCTGAAACCACTGGGCCAATTAACTCAAATTTCATATGGATACTCCTTAGGACGCAGGAACGAGTATGTTCAAATGGTCCTGGTCACAAGACCAAGATGGCCGCCACGCCCCTATATGGTAAAAACCCTTTAAAAATCTTCTTCTCCAGAACCAGAAAGCCGATGACCTCGGGACTTGGTATGTAGCATTAGGGATGTGGGGCCTACCAAGTTTTGTTCAAATGATAATCCTAGGATGACCTTGACCTACTTAACGTCATGGTCAAATTTGCTTCCTAATGCATTTAAATGGGAATTTTTTGAAAAGTTAATTTTTTTTTTAACTGTAGAAGCCTTCGTCATTATTCTCACTTGATATGTTTAACCTAATGAGACAATGGTTATAAATAAGTTCCAAAGGTCAAGGTTGACCTTTCAGCTAAGTCGCTCATATTTGCCCATATATGGTAAAAACCCTTTAAAAATCTTCTCCAGAACCAGAAGGCCGATGACCTCGGGACTTGGTATGTAGCATTAGGGATGTGGGGCCTACCAAGTTTTGTTCAAATGATAATCCTAGGATGACCTTGACCTACTTAACGTCATGGTCAAATTTGCTTCCTAATGCATTTAAATGGGAATTTTTTGAAATTTTTTTTTTTTTTAAACTGTAGAAGCCTTAGTCATTATTCTCACTTGAAATGTTAAACCTAATGAGACAATGGCTATAAATAAGTTCCAAAGGTCAAGGTTGACCTTTCAGCTAACTCGCTCATATTTGTATATTCAAACATAGTTTTCTCACAAATCATTGGCCTAATTGAACTCAAATTTCATGTGAAGGCTCCTTATGCTAAGTTAGCCAAAATTTATAAAAAATGTTTTGGTCACATGACTAAGATGGCCGCCATGCCCATATATGGTAAAAATCCTTTAAAAATCTTCTCCAGAACCAGAAGGCATGTGACCTTGGGACTGGGTATGTAGCATTTGGGATGTGGGCCCTACCAAGTTTGTTCAAATGATGATCCTAAGTTGACCCTGACCCACTTAACGTCAAGGTCAAAATTGCTTCCTAATGCATTTAAATGGGATTTTTTTTTAAAGTTTACTGTTGAAGCTAATGTCATTATTTTCACTTGATACGTTAAACCTAATGAGACAATGGCTATAATTAAGTTAGAAAGGTCAAGGTTGACCTATAACTTTTCAGCCAAGGTCACTCATATTGGAGTCCCACCAACACATTAAAACATAGTTTTCTCAGAAACCACTAGGCTAATTGAACATAAATTTCATATGAAGACTCCTTATGATAGGTTAGCCAAAATATATACCAATTGTACTGGTCACATGACCAAGATGGCCACCACGCCCATATATGTTAAAAACCCTTTAAATATCTTCTCTGGAACCAAAAGGCCAATGGCCTTGGGACTGGGTATGTAGCATTGGGGATGTGGGCCCTACAAGATTTGCACAAATGATGAATCCAGGTTGACCGTGACCTACTTCAAGGCCAAATTTGATTCCTAATGCATTTATATGGGAAAAAATCTTGAAATTTTCATTTTTCTATAACTGTTTAGGCCAAAATCATAATTCTTGCAAGAAATGTTTAACCTAATGAGACAACGGTTTTACATAAGTACCAAGTGTCAGGCTGACCTGTGACCTTTTATCCAAGGCCACTCATTTTGACTGCCACATATCTATCTAAACATCTTTTCCTCAGAAATCACTGGGCTGTTTGATGGAGTATTCATTAGATTGTTTAAGGTCACTTGACCAAAATGGCCGCAACCCCCATATAACAAATTATGTTTCATTATAAGCCGTAGTTGATCTTGGCCTGTTTTAAAATTATCAAAGAGATCAGGTGAGCGCTTCAGGACCGTCAGGTCCTCTAGTCTTTGTAACTGACACCAACCCTTCTTAAACCAGCAAAAGGAGAATGAATGTAGAAAATATTTCATGAAATTGATACGCAAAAGTACAGGGCCGGGCTGGGATCGAACTCACGACCCCTGGATCAGCAATCCGACTCACTACCAAATGCACTACCGGGCCAATGGGAAGTTATGTGGTATGTGATTGTTGCATTTCCTGATCATACTAGCTTGCTTGTTCTCCTGATGATGTAGCCCGCATGTAAAATGTAGAGTTGCAATGTTCATATTTGAAATTCTTCAGATATGCCCAATGCTGGAGTTCTTAGTGATCTGGATTCTTTTAGGGAATAACTGTATTCAAAATTTTCAATTGGGGAGGTATACTGTCGGATATACGGTCAGAAATAGCGTATTACAGCTCCACTCATGCGTCGCCTTAAAACTAAATTTCCGACCATATATCCAACGATATACCTCCTCAAATGGAAATTTTTGATTATGGTTACCCCTATTCTAATGCATTTCTGCAGTCTCGTCTCATATTGATGCATTGCAAGCCGCATAAATTCGCACATCATCTAAGTGTGATGTAATTAATTACATCAAAATATTTCTGACAATATATCGCAGGATGTGTCTCAAATTTTTGACGTAATCCTATCAGACAAAAGCAAATGCATTAGAATGGGTTATTTTGGCAGGGAAAAAACTTTTATTACAGCTAAACCAATATTGTAGGTGTAACCCTTTTCCCGCCATCCACAACAATTGTCATCTTCTCTCTCATAAGCTTATGTACTTTGATAGCCTAAATGGCAAACAATGTGAACCCAGATCAGGGAGTCTGATCAAGGTTTACAGTGTCTGCTTCCATGATTAAAATATTCTGTAGTGCATTAGAATTTATCCTGCAGACGCAATAAGCAGACAACATTTTCAGGACAATTTTGGCAGGATATGGGTAAATAATAACAAAATCTGTGGCATTTTTTTTTGTTAAGTTTATTTCCAGAAAATGACCAAAAATTGTATAGCACTTAAGCAGAAATAAATAAGCATGAATGAGAAAAGTATATCTTCAGGCATGGGCAAGCTATGTAGGCCTAACTCTACGCAACCATTTAGGTAAATTTCCTTTATGACTCATCAGAGTAAGCTATCATGGTGACCAAATTTGATCTAACAGACTGGTCAGAGCTTGCAAGATCACCATTGGTTCAAACAGAACCAGCCATATTTTTTTTCTGTTTTCTTGCTTTACGTCCCAAGTCAACAGCTATGGTCATGGCGGGACAGTCAGTTCACCTAACCACACTTTTTCCTGGGCAGGCTTGAACAAGCGGTTAACACATACTTTTGCTTGTAACTGAAAACAACCCTTCTTGAATGAATCAGCGGAAGGGAGAATGACCGTAGAAATTATTTCTTGATCAAACTCCACGAAAGTATGGGACCGGGCCGGGATCAAACTTGTGACCCCTGGATCTGCAGTCAGACACGCATCTGTAGCCAGACATGATACTGATTGCATTACACGGCCCGGCAGCACCAGCCATTATTTTGATATGGGAGAACCAGTTATTTTAATTCGCTCTTTATTGCCATGGTCAAAGATAGTAATAATAGATTGGCAACCAGAGACTGATTGACTGATCAAAGCCCCTGATCAGATCATAAAGGAGCAAGCCAACCTGGGCCTACATTGTGTAAAAATGCCAGAAGATACATTTGTATGCATTATTGCTAATGTGCAACCCTAATAAAAACAGCAGAACACACTTTTAAATGTGGCTGCTACTTAAGGAAACCAATTCATGGGTGAAAGTTTGAAATTCCCAAAATCCTGAACTTAAAATATTCAAATCTTAAAATAAAAAGTTAACAATTTTGAGTTTAAATAATCGTCTTCAGATAATATGTAAAGCTTTGTTTGTTTGTTTGTTTGTTGCTTTACGTCCCAAGTCAACAGCTATGGTCATGGCGGGACGGTCAGTTCACCTAACCACACTTTTTCCTGGGCAAGCTTGAACAAGCAGTTAACCAGTACTTCGTGCACATACTTTCGCTTGTAACTGACAACAACCCTTCTTGAATGATTCAGCGGAAGGGAGGAGAATGACCGTAGAAATTATTTCATGATCAATCTCCACGAAAGTATGGGACCGGGCCGGGAATCAATATACGTAAAGCTATTAAAATTTTCTGAATTCAGTATTCTGAGGCTGATTTTCTATAGAAAGTCAGTCTTAAAATGCTGAATTCAAGAATAAGCCTGTAAACTTTCACCCATAGGACACGTCGAGTGATACACAAAATGTGTCATCTACTATAATCGTGATTCACACTGGTAAATGTATATGTCGATTTGCTGGTATTTATGCATATTGCCGGTACTCCATAGACCGGATGTGTTCGATATTGGTGTAAATACTATACAGAGAAACATGCCATATGCCACAAGGACTATAGACTTCGATCAATTTGAAGTCTTCAGTATGTGCATGGCGATTTATGTAATTATTTAGGAATAGATTCGAGTACAGATCAAATACCTATCATTCAATCGGTACTCGAATCTATTCCTAAATGCTCATATAAATCGCCATGCACATACTGAATACTTAAAAGTGGTTGAAGTCTATAGTCCTTGTGGCATATGGCATGTTTTTCTATATAGTATTTACACCAATATCGACCCCATCCGGTCTATGAAGTACCTGCAATACGCGTAAATACCAGCAAATCGACGTATACATTTACCAGTGTGTGATTGGCACATAAGAGATTTGAACAATTTTTTAGGAATTATTTTAAATGAAATTTAAATCTTGTGATCTTTTAAAAATGTTTTTTTTTATCTATTATCTAGATTTGGTGAAAACATTATTTATAAATTGTCAAAAATAACTCCAGATTGATTTAGGGCAGACTGTTGCTTATCAAGATAAAACGCTTTCAAACCTGGATTTCTGTCATGGATTCAACAACTCTTTCCCCTAAACAAGTTCAACAACTATTTCTCTTAAAGCAAATACAGTGCAGCCCCTTTATAAAGCTATGTTTGGGGTTCATAGAATGGACCATGTTAGAAGTGAATCATGTTTTAAAGGGGAAACAGGAAAATGACCATTACAAAGGAAGTATAGGAAATGACCATGAAATGACAATTACAAAGGAAGTATGAAATGACAACTACAAAGGAAGTATAGGAAAATGAACATCAATGACAATTTCATGGTCATTTTCTATACTTCCTTTGTAACACTCCATGGTTTGCTTAGATAGGTCTTGTTGATGCTTTATGTCACAGTCAACAATATTTTAGTCATGTTGGGATATTTTCCTTGCTTGAACCAGTACTGAGCAGGAGATAAACTGTCTTGCTAGGGACACAACATCACACCACCAGTTGGATTAATAGTTTGTTTATTGTTTCCTTTCAAAAGAAATCCAGAATTTCATTTCTGCAATGTTCACAGTCGAGATTCTTTTAAAAAAAATGATGAATCATCAGCAACAGTCTGCCCTTGATGTCATAACCAGAGTTTGGAGACGAGAAAAAGATAGAGTTCCATTGTCAAACCAAAGTTATAACAAAACCATCTATCATGAAACACTTTTAAATTATAGTCACATCCACAGGTCATGATTGCTAATTTATTCCAACAAAGTGGGCAAGCACAAATATATATTTCTTTAACCCCATTGCCCACAGAATGACCAAAACTCTGTGTAGCATTAACCCTATTGCCTACAGAATGACTAAAACTCAATAGAGTAACCCTATTGCCCACAGAATGACCAAAATTCAATATTTCATAAACCCTGTTGCCTACAGAATGACCAAAACTCAAAGTTTTGGTCATTCTGTGGGCAATAGGGTTAGGATATTGACTTTTGGTCATTCTGTGAGCAATAGGGTTAGGATAATGACTTTTGGTCATTCTGTGGGCAATAGGGTTTTGAAGTTGAGTTTTGTTCATTCTGTGGGCCATAGGGTTAGAACTGGAATATGAAATAAAGTCTGTATGTTCCACAATGGAAAAGCTAGAAAACTTAAACCTACTGCACACAGAATAGTGATTACTCCATGGAGGAGATTTAGCCATTCTGGGTACAATTTGGTTAACTGATAATGTGCTGTCTCTTGTTATTAGTTTTGAATCATGATTTCCGTTAATCATCTGATCCAAAGAAAATGACACAAATTTCTGCTCCATAATTCTCCACCTAGACGACAGCTCAGCACAGTATTTCTAGTACCAGTGCCAAGCTGCAAAAAATAACGTTGAATCTTGTGGGAACTAGTAGGCACGCTGTTGGTTACGATTCTGCCTTCGATCTGTAAAAGATAAAAACAAACAAGTTGAGAGAAAGTTCAGAAAGTGGAAGACTTGACTCCACTTGCCCAATCTCAATGCAATGCAAAAGATTTATATAGTCCAAAGTTGCAGTTTTCCATTCCAATTTGAAATAGGTTAGACTTTTGCAAGCTTGAAAAATGGCCAAAACTCAGAGTTTGGCAGTTTCTGTTCCCAAGCAATTTGAGCTGGGTCTACATGGTTTGATAAGGCCTGTCTGTTGGAATAGTTTGGTTTATAAAGGTCGCAGGGTTTAGGTATATAATACAATTCTAGCTGGCTCATGATAAATATTCGGCTTTTTCAGATCTTTGGAGAAGTTAAAACAGCCAATGTAATTCATCAATCAGTGTCAGCTAAAATTTTGAATTTCAATCCTTTATTTACATCTCTATATTATCAGTATCTACAGCAGCTTACACCAAAACACACTTAAGTCTAGTTTTCCTTTTCATATTTGTAACGAATCTAGGTCATGGAACCAGTCCTGATGCTAATGGGAATGTCATCCAAATATAACTTTATTGACTGTGGTAGACTTTCCTCTGTCCAGGTCAAGGAGCAGTCACGATTACAAGGTTCTTAGATCAGCATCCTTGTGTCAAAGAAAATCTGTCACCTGGGCCCAAGGTTACAAAAATTTTTCATTCTCAACAACTAAGCATGAAATACATCCTGTGCATAAATGTTAAAATGCCAACAATTGATACGGAGAGCAGTGGCTCAGTGGTAGAGTGCTTGCTCGAGACCGAGAGGCCGCGGGTTCGAGCCTCACCGGCATCACTGCGTTGTGGTCCTTGAGTAAGACAAATTTATCCTAGCTTAGTACTGGTTCAACCCAGGAAGACCCGTCCCTGTTTAACTGAAAGATAGTTGATGGGACGTAAAGGATCAAATCAAATGAAAAAAGTCAATAAGCAATGCTTATTAGATACCCCCCGCACAGTAAGAGTCAGTGAAAAAAATTGGCAAGTTATAGTTCGAACAAGAAGACCTTAGTTTTGATAAGAAGATTTCAGTAGAATCTGTGCAAACAAAAATTATAAACTCCTTCATGCATATGTTCAATGTGTCTACATTGTATCCGCAAAGTATCAAATTGCTCCATCAAAAGCTGTAGTAGGAGTTGATCGGCCCATAAAGGCACTATCCATGCATATACAAAAGCCATATAAGGGAATAATTGTCTAAGTTCTCACAGTTGTCATTTTGTCAAAATTATTTTTTGTAAACCAAAATCCTTCATGCATATGTTCAATGTGTCTGCATTGTATCGGCAAAGTATCAAATTGTTCCATCAAAAGCTGTAGTAGGAGTTGATCAGCCCTTGAAGGCACCATCTATGCATATACAAAAGCCTAATAAGGGAAAAATTGTCTAAGTTCTCACAGCTGTCATTTCGTCAAAAATTATTTTTTCTGAACAAAACTCCTTCATGCATATGTTCCATGTGTTTAAATTGTACAGGCAAAGTCTCAAATTGTTCCATCAAAAGCTGTGGTAGGAGTTGATCGGCCCATGAAGGCACCATCTATGCATATACAAAAGCCTTATTAGGGAGAATTGTCTAAGTTCTCACAGCTGTCATTTTGTCAAAAAATATTTTTTCTAAACCAAACTTCTTCATGCATATGTTAAATGTGTCTACATTGTATAGGCAAAGTATCAAATTGCTCCATAAAAAGCTGTGGTAGGAGTTGATCGGCCCATAAAGGCACTGTCTATGCATATACAAACACCTTATTAGGGAAAAATTGTCTAAGTTCTCACAGCTGTCATTTTGTCAAAAATTATCTTTTCTGAACTAAACTCTTTCATGCATATGTTCAATGTGTCTACATTGTATAGGAAAAGTATCAAATTGTTCCATCGAAAGCTGTGGTAGGAGTTGATTGGCCCGTATATGGCCTATAATAGCATAAGCACAAAGCACTATATTAAAAGCCATTTAGAACTACAAAGGGAAATAACTCTAATAGAATTGGCCCCTAGCCCTTACTTTTTTGTCTCAAGTATTTGTCTTGCATATATGAACATGTTTGCAAGGTTTGATGAAAATCCAGCAATGACTCTTCGAGTTATTAAGGAAAAAGCACTATATTAAAAGCCATTTAGAACTACAAAGGGAAATAACTCTAATAGAATTGGCCCCTAGCCCTTACTTTTTTGTCTAAAATATTTGTCTTGCATATATGAACATGATTGCAAGGTTTGATGAAAATCCAGCAATGACTCTTCGAGTTATTAAGGAAACAAAGCGTTACGGACGGACGGACGCACGGACGGACGGACGCACGGACGCACGGACGGACGGACGGACACACGGACAACGTGAAAACAGTATACCCCCTACAAACAAAGTTTGCGGGGGGTATAACAAACAAAACCAACAATTGATGGCATTTTAATATTTTTGAGCAAGATGAATACAACATCTGAGAGTTTTAAAGCAAGGAAAGTCTATACTTTTCAGCATTTTAGCTTTTTCAGGATTTGTAAGTCCCAGTCAACAATTGTTCAGTTATGTCTGGACGGGTCTTTCTGGGTTGAACCAGTGCTAAGCAGAGGATATAGTGACTTGCTCAAGGACACAACACGGTGCTTCCGGCAAAGCTCTAACCCGCAGCCATGATTTTTTATAATCTTGGGGCCCGGTAACTAAATCGGTATGCCCAGCAACAGAGATAAGCTAGACTATTGTTATTTTGCATGTAGCAAGTTAAGCTATTATTCTTTCCAGAGATAAAATAACAAAGGCACTGATCAGACTGCATAAATGTACAGGCTGGTCTGCTCCTTTGTTGTTCACATTCAACAAAATCAGGTTATTTTAGACACTTAATACTCAATTTTTTTTCTGATTCTTATGAAACATATTCCTTAAAAAGTTGTTTCAATACATCATCCGTTGTAAATTATATGTGGCACTTTAAAGTTTAAGTTTTCCTTTAAAACATTTTATTGGTCAAGACAATATTTGTGCAGCACATATGAAAATGGTACTTATATGCAGTATGCATACAGGCAATAAGGACTTCTAAAAGACTATAAAATTTATGAAAAATACAGATTTACATCTTAAAATTATACTTTTCACCAGAGCCGTATACTCGCACACATAAAGAAAAAAAGATAAAGGCTCAGACCAAAAAATGGCTCTAAATTCTGGACAGTTGTGAGTGTATATTTAAAGAGTGACTTTAATAATAACACCCTTTTTCTCATGTAATGATTAATCTTTCCCTTCAACAGGTTTTTTGCCAGGCAAACAGCAAAGACCGAGGTGGGCCGGCACTATTTGTTGAGACAGAAACAATAATCAGGAACAGAATTGCAATATTTTGGAAAAAAAATAATACCCTGATACACCCTCAATGTATACAATGTACCATTTTGATGTTATCGTATAAAACTAAATGGCATATTCCTTTGGTCTAAAAAAGGTTAATGCTAAGTACCATTTTTATATGAGCTGGTTCATTATTCTAACAGAGAAATGACAACAATTGGGCCAGTACATGAGATTTTGGTACTTATCACATGTTCCCAAAAGTCTCTTCTAACTGCCCATGCTGATGTATCCTACGTTTTGCTCTTCATCTACATCCATACCATGTGTATGCGAGCAACAAAGGCTCTGGCAAGTCTCCACAGACTTCATTGCTCCATGATGCGATAAGTACCGAAATTTCATGTTCAGTCCCATATACTGAACATATAAAAGAAATACAATAGTTCTTGATCCCTGAGTATGGAACTCTTAAATATCATTTTTGACATTTATCTCCATCCCCCCACCAAATGAAAATATTTTAGTTGAAAGATTCCTTTAATTATTGCATAGATTAATTGCATAGATTAATGCATCTAGGTAATCTATCTAATGCTAAATAACCCACAAGGGTTGATGCGTCATAAAACATCAAAGCATCAACTTGAAGGTAAATTTTTACATTGCAAAAAAATTTAATGCCAAGTGTAATACAACAGAGTATTTCGTTTAATGTAATTGGAACTTATTTTATTTAAAAAAAATTGGAAAATTAAAGATCTTTCAAGATTTGTTTCCAGATTCACAAAGGCATACAACGTAGCAATCACAGCTTACAAAATTTCAGACATTCTATTGCCTTTCTTTTTGTGTACAGTATACACATGAAACCAAGAAATACAACATTTATACTGACTCCAGTTCTGATATCCTTGGTTTTCTAAAATTATACACATACAATTTGTTAATATAAAACTACTGAAACAACAGTGTCAACATGACAACTTAACGAATGACTTGAGTTAACAGGCATTTAGATAAGAGTGCGTACCCCCCCCCCCCCAAAAAAAATAAATATTTTTTTCTTATTTTCAATCAAAACATATGTTGTGGGTACTCAAAAGAAATGTCTCAATGAGACGGTTCTTTTAAGCACCCCAAACATATGTTTAAACTGATGGGTAAGAAAATATTTACAATTTTACGCTCAAAAATATCATTTAACTTAACCTATGCTTGAGGAGCGCATTGGCTAAGTGGTAGAGTGCTTGACTTGAGATTGATGTGTTGATTCAAGCCTCACAACAGGCACTGTGCTGTGTTCATGAGCAAGATGCATTATCCTCTGCTTTGTACTGGTTCAACCCAGGATAATCCTGGCATGACTGAAAAATTGTTGACAGGGACATAAAGCATCAAAACAAACAAAAGAATATTAATCTTTAAAATCATCAGCATATATATTATACATTCAGACTTTATTTCCTCTATATTTCACATTTTTAAACTAGCAATATGCCTACAAAAATGAACAATTCCATTTTTAAATTATTAATTGTGTTTAGATAATCTGAAAATTAATCAGAGAAGCTATTATAACCTCCCTAATTAAGCATTTTGAATTCAGGATAAATCCTGAAAACTTTCACCCATGCATGTAACAATTTTGCACGGCACTAGCAGAAAAATATCAAAACATCGCCAAAGTCTGACTTATTTGCTGAAAAGCATGGAATGCAAAAACATTAACATCCTAATGCCATTTAACTTTCTTCTTTGTGCTTAAACCAAACAACTTGAGAAAATCCTTATGTTTAAAAAATATTAAAAATTGTAGAAATGATTCTGCTCTGCTGAACAAAATGGCCACCAGAGCTAAAAATAGAAAAACATTTGAACCACTGGCCCAAAATCAAAATAACTATACACAAAATTTTCCTTAATGCCCTCTACCAAAATTGCAGTGAAAAATATTGGTGCTAGAGCTAAAAATAGTTTTTTTAAACATGAGCTGTGACACAAGCAACCAGCAAAGGCTCAGACCAGCCTGCGCATATGCACAGCCTGATCAAAGCATTTGAGAGTCGCTTGAATATCATATCACTCCTAGGCTACTGCTCGATTATCAATTAGGATTTCTAAGCTTTAAAGGAGGCTGTACAGGTTCGTCTGACTCTACACTTGTCAAAATGCCACATTTTCGGAAACCACATGTCATGGCTTGCATCATTCTCCTCATGAGCTAAACTCCAGCTGTTAAGTTTTAGACCTAATTTTCGCAATAACTTTTTTATCTTCAATTTTAGCAATATGTGTTCGCGATGAAAGTTGTAGAGGAGACTTTCCGCCAACTTCTCCAATAGGTCTTGTGCTTGTGGCGCAAACAGTTTTTCGTGTATATAGATGAACATTATGCAATAAATTGAATTCGTCCTAAATTTCTAAGTCTTTTATTGACAGGTAAAATTCGTATAGGCGTGAGAGAAAGGGGTAGTTTCAAAAAAATATTCGGAAGCGGTGCATATCCCGTTCTTCAAAGGCTGTGCATAACATAAAACTGCCGTTAACAAACTCAGAATTTACCGTGCATATGCAGAATCAACTTAAAGCAGGCTCATTTGTAAGAACAAGGGCTGGGTTATCGCATGACGTGCAATTTTTCTCTTATGCGCATGCTAAGAAATGAACGGTTTTGAGATGACCCTACTAGCTTAACGCATGAGCGAATTAGGCGCGATTTCTATTACAGTCAGACCTCGTTATAACGACTAACGATACAACGGAATATTCGACATCCGACCAAAATGTCATGGGGACGGATCTTTTCTTATCAAAATTACTACCTTATAATGGAAATCACGCTTACCGACACCGACGGTCATTCCTGGGGACAAATCTCAATTTTACATGCATTTTTCTGTCTTTAGAACGACAGAAAATATTAGCCGATAATTTGTTTTCATAAAACTATCCAAGTGCCGAAAACCGTTTCGCATGATGTCGCAACAATACAATAGACAGGTAATCAAGGGAGACTAATTCAACAATGACCACTTAATTGGTTGGTAGAGTTAACACACCGTATCTTTTGATATCTTAACAGGCACCGCTTTAATTGTTTGACCAGTGGTCATCAATTATCTTAATTGAAATAATTTGAGCTCTTTAATTGATTGAGAAGTTGAGAAGTTTGAGTAGAGATGTCAAAAAATGGGTATTTAAAGATGCACACCGTCGGATTGTTTTATCAAACCTCTTTTGAATTAACCTTCATTATGTCGCAACCTCCTGCTAAACGACGCAGAACGCAGTTCTCTATCGCCGAGAAGAAAGAGATCGTCGCCTACAAGACTGACAATCCCAAGTCTACCCAAGATGACATCGCAGCTCACTTCGCCAGAGAATGGAGGAAACAGGTCGGCAGATCAACCGTCAGTGACATTCTCCGTGACAAAGAGAAGTGGACCAGCACACCGAAAGATGGAGACTCATCTCTACGCCAACGTATGGGGAGACATGACAACTTAGGGCAGGCGCTTTTCCTCTGGTTCAACGACGTTAGAGCAAAGAACGCCATCATCAATGATGACATGCTGATAGAGAAAGCCAAGACGTACGGAAATCAACTCGGCGTACAAGACTTCGCATATTCCAAGGGCTGGCTACAGAAGTTTAAGAAGAGACATGTCATCTCCAAGCACGTCGCACATGGAGAGGCGGACAGCGCAGACCCTGTTGCTGTGAGTCAGGGTAGATTACAGCTTCAAGAAGACCTTGCCACATATGATCCCCAGGACATCTACAACATGGACGAGACTGGGTTGTTTTACCGCTTGCTACCTAATTCCACTCTTGCAACAGGTCCGGTCAGTGGAAAGAAGAAATAGAAAGAAAGAATAACCGTTGCGCTGTGTGCCAATGCTACAGGCACAGACAAGCTAGTTCCACTGGTCATCGGGAAGAGTGCACAACCGCGATGTTTCGGCAAGACGTTTAACCCGAGTGTATACGTCAAGTACACCAGCAACAAGAAAGCTTGGATGACCCGCGTCGTTTTTCAAGATTGGCTGAACAAGTTCAACCGTAGAATGAGAGTTGCAGGACGTCACGTGATTCTGCTCGTCGATAACGCTACCAGCCATTCAGCAGAGGGGCTCCGACTGACACATGTTGTTGTGAAGTTTCTGCCGCCGAATACGACGGCACACATCCAGCCAATGGACGCAGGAATCATACGCAACTTCAAGGGGTTCTACAGAGGTCTACTCGTACGCTATTTCTTGCGGTGCATTGAGGACGGACAAGAGCAGGTCGTTTCTATCAAGACAGCCATCACATACGTCAAAGAAGCATGGGCGTCAGTTAAACAGTCAACCATAGTCAACTGCTGGCGCCACGTCAAGATTCTGCCACCTACGCAACAGCCGACGACCAACGTCGAGACCGACGATGCCGACGACGATCTTCCACTCGCTGAGCTACAGAGACTACAGCACCGATTGCCTGCTGCTGAAGACAGAATGAATGCTGCTGACTACCTCAACATCGACAGGGAGATTGACACAGGTGAAATGCTAACCGACGACAGCATTTTGGATCTCGTTTCTGAGACTAGACCAGCCGACCAGATGAGCGACGAAGACGACAAACCAGAAGAGCCAACTGTCAAGAAGATTGATGCCAGAAAAGGTCTGGCTCAGGTTATCAGCTTCTGTAAGCAGAACCCAACACTATCTACACATCTAGATGATCTATGGAATGTTATGCGCGCCATGGACAAATACAGTGGTTGTTCCGTACAGAAGACATTGTTTGATTTCCTTAAGAAGTAACCATAGACTATGCGACTGTTATGATGGGGAATTGAATGTTATGTGAAAAATGTGCTTATGTACCCATATCAGCCAAATTGACTTTTATTGAAATTTTGATAAACTATTCAACTAAGCAAACAGTGAAAATCCTGATCATATGCTATGTAGTGTCTGATCTCGGTCTGCATTGTTTCTCTGTCCCATTAAAAGGACACCAAGTTATATGGGCTAATTACAAAAGTGCTTAAACTGCTCAAGTGTGCTATCATATCCAGGGTTCATACATGTTCTGAGTTGTTATTGTTTAATGACATGCATTATTAAATCATATTAAATGTAAGTGCCTTTGTTATTTGTTATTCCCTTAAATTGTCTATTGTCATTTAGTACAAAATCAAAAGGAATATTATATGTACATGTATATCCACTACATGTACATAGAATATGCATTTTGGTATTGTACTAATTGAAGGTACATGGCTACTCATTTGGCGATCCAACACCACTGATTCTTTATAACAGCAAATTCACTTTAACGTCACAAATCACAGGGAACAAACATCGTCGTTATAAAGAGGGTTGACTGTATATTTGAAGAAGCCATTCAACGCTTTAATAATTGAATTAGGGCGGTGCAATGTAACTTTTGACTGACATCTTGGACTTGGTTTATTTGCGATTTGCTTAAAATGTTCAAAGAGTGCATCTAAGCACAGAGGAACCTGCAGCTTCTAGGATGTTGGAACCATTTGGAGAAATTGGCTGAGATGTTCCTGAATATTTTTCATTGCGAACACATTTTGCTACAATTGAAGATAAAAAAGTTATTGCGAAAAATTAGGTATAAAAACTTAACAGCTAGAGTTTAGGACTCTCTTTTTTAGAATTATCAGCTCAGATTTACCGCTTACTGTTAGGGATTGAATAATACAGTAAAACCTGTCTTAAGTGGCCAAACGAAAGCTGACCAAAATAATAGGTTTTCAAGACTGATAATCGCTTAATGCATGTCAAAAGTATTGCAGAATGCTCCCGGGTAGCATTCTGCAGTACTTTTGACCTGCATTAATATACAAAATGGCTTTCAGCCTTTGTTTTGTCTATTTTTGAGAAGCCCCTTATGACAGGTTTCAATGTACATCAGACTATTGAAATAGTAGTCTATGCAATTTTACTATATCGATAGGAAAGTGTCAATGTCAATAGTTACATTAGCATCTGCAATAGTCTTTTCAATATTGCAATGGTTCAGTGGAATGGAACAGTTTGAGCAAATCTGGTACGGAGCATTATGAGGAACAATTCTGTGTACCGTATACAGCCGAGTATAATCCGCAAGAATACAAAACCCGCACCCCCACTTTTGACCCCAAAATCCTGGAAAAAATGGATTTCGTAAGTATTGACCGCACCCCAAATTCAGCATTCTAAAGGTCCGTGTGTGCCAACTGCAAACAAAAAGCTTACCTTGCAAACTCTATTTTTCACACATGATGTCATCACAAGTTCTAATTATGTTTACCTAAGTCTCCAAACACATCAATTATCCGCAATTAGTGCAGTAATTGGCAATAGATTAACTATTGTGAAGCTTCAAGTCATGGTTTGTGCACATGTCATGTCAATAAACATCTCTCCAGGCAAGGGAAGCAACTCAAAAATACTATTTCAGAGGAAGAAAGCCGTGTTGTTCCAAATGAAGAGCTCTTCAATTATGCAGTTTACAATGTAAGCATCTAAAAATAGAACGCTTGAGTGATTATCGGTTTTCACATAAATACTAAGCACTGCTTTTAGTATAGCGGGAACCAGGCAGTGTATATGCACTTACACACAACAAATTCAGACAGCTGATGACAGAGACAGGATTTAGCGTTTTGTATGCGGTTTTCAATGTCTGTTAGGCCTAAATGACTTCAGCAACATGATGGAATAACTCATGATGTACTGGCACGTAAGTGCAAAGCCATTTTACTTGGAAAATTTCTCCAATTATTCCATGAGGATCCGAAAATCGGTCCGCTTGTGTTTGGGAAAAAGTCCCAAATTTTGAGTTCGATTACATTACCCGCATCCCCCTTATTTCATGAGTTGTGGGGGTAAAAAAGTGCGGGTTGTATGCACCTTTCTACGGTAGTTATTTTTGAATTTGGGTCAGGGTTTAGGAGATGTCATCTAAAGATTTTTCTATTTTTGCTCTGGTGGCAATTTTGTTCAGTGGAGTGGAACTATTTGTGCAGTTTTGGTAGAGGGCATTTTGGGGAACATGCATGTGAAATTATTTTTAATTTGGACTAGTTGGTCAGGAGATGTTGCTTGAAGAAAAAAAGTTTTTCTACACCAGACGTATAACAAAGACCAATCACAATAGCTCACCTTGAGCCTTTGATTCTGTGAATATTTATGCCTCCTTTCAAAACTCTGTGTCCTATACAAATTTTGAGCAAGACTACCGCAAGTTAAAAATATCAATGGTTATGCCTGCACAATTTTGCTGTACATTTTTGCTCATAGGTATCAACTGACATGTGCATGCACATGAATGAACATGCTGGATCATCCATAAGAAAATTTGTGCTGAAGATCACAAAACTTTCACACCTGTTACAGTGATGATTTTTGGTACTTTAATTGTTACAGGCTATGACATAAAAGTAATGTGTACTTACTCCAGTTCTGTTGATAGCCTCCCGATTGATTATCTCCCCGGTTTTCTGAAATTAAATAAAGAGATTATCTCCCCTGTTTCTATAATTAAATACATGTGCTTATCTAAGTACAACAGTAACAACACATGGCTGTTTCAGCCTCAAACATGCAGAGTGAAAGAGAGAGAATGTAGATTTTTAGCCACTTCACTGAACCCTCAGCAATAGACGTCTTCTTCCAGATGATTCCAGCTTGTCCCGGTTTCGACATAAAAATCCAGATCAGTCCAGTCACTCCCTGATTCAAACATTCCAGATGATTTCAGCATGTCTATTGTTCGACTAAACTTCCACTTCTGTCACTGTTGAATTCTGTCACAACTTAACTTTTAAAGTAAATCCTAACATTTGCAGCAGACGACACTTTCAAGTTTGTTGCCTGGTTAAGAAATCAAATAAGGCTTGACATTTCGTGTGAATTGTCTGCTGGCAGATGATTCACATGAAATGTCCAGCCTTATTTTCACTGAAAATAACGAGATATTGCAACATAGGTTGTCTGCTGCAGCTCTGTTTGGTGCTAGCAGCTATTAAGGTTCAAAACAACAGAATAAATGTCATAGCCATATATACTGAACAAAAGTGAAAAAGCTACACCTGAATTGTTTGCCAGAAGCAAGCCAGTAAAGCAAATGAAAGTGTATCTGTCTGAATGTTCAAAGACATAACAGTAAAGTTTTACCAATGTTGTCACAAGGAAAGGCATGGAAGCCATTTAAATGTGACAGGGGTCCAATTTTTCAGGCTACAAATTTGATCAGATATCCCTTCAGAAATCCAATTCCAACCAAGTCTGGCTGCACGAAATGGTAGTCTAGACATGTAACAACCAGAAATGTCAAGGACTTATCATCAGTGTGTTTTGATGTTAGAAAATCAATTTTGAAAAGCAAGGTTTTCATCAACTTTGCCATGCTTGAAATTTTATCACTAAATCTCCATAGGAAAATCAATGTTCTGTTGATTCTAAGTCTGGAGACATTATTAGTCGAGAAATGGTAGGAACAATGTGCTGATAGCTCTGATTTGGCAAAAGAAAGTCATGGAAAACCTTGACAAATCAAAGATTACAAAACATTAAATATTCCCTATTTGTTCTCGTTCAAAAGGAGACAATTTACAAATTTGATAAACTAGAAATTGATTTCTGAGCTTGTTACAAGTGATAAGTCAGTTTTCTTGTGTTTTAATGCAACACGAGTATGACCAATTTCTGATAAGCTAAACATTTTTTTTTGCGCATTGGCAATTACAAAATTCTCCGAATAAAGCTTAAAACACAAAAAAGGAACATAACTCAGACATCAAAAGAGACAAATTGATAGAATTTCAACAAATCATGTGCTGGATGTCTTGGAAACATTATCAAGTTTTTAGTAAATACTTTTTGTCACAAAAATAAAATATTGTAGTATAGCGTTTTTCACTTTTGCTCCATATATAAGAGGGTAACCAAATGGCCTGAAGAAAGAAGATAGAATCAGCTATGTGCATTATAGGGCTATTAGCACATAGCTCATTGTCATCTGCTGCAGCCAAGATTGCTACCTCAAAGAGCTACAGGCTATGACATAAGGAGATTTTTGTACTTACTCCAGTTTTGATAGCCACCAGATTGATTATCTCCCCTGTTTTCTGAAATTAGTACAAAGAGATCCCTACAATTTTCCTAAACTAAGTACTTGTACAAAGATATGGTCTCCACAATTTTCTGAAACTAAGTACATAGAGATTATCTCAATGGCCTTCTGAAATTAAGAAGAGAGATTAAGAGTTATCTCTTTAGCTTTCTGAAATTAACTACACATGCTTATCTGTTACAGCCTCAAACATGCAGGAGAGAGTGAGAGAGCATGTAGTTACAGTAAAACCTGTCTGAAACGGCCACTTAAAAATAGACAAAACCAAGGTGTTAATGGACAATGGTAGCTTAACGGAGGTAGAAAGTATTGGAGCATTCTGCAATACTTTTGACCTGCATTATTAAAGCGATAATCAGTATTGAAACCCAATTTTGGTATTATTTTTGAGCGGCCGCTTAAAACAGGTTTTACTGTATATTTAGCCATTTCAACAGATGTCTTCTTCCAGACGATTCCAGTTGGTCACTTGTTTTGATAAATTTGAACATGATTTCAGCCTGTCCTTGTTGCCATGAACAATCTCCAGATGATTTCAGCCTGCCAATTTCTTAACATCAGGGTTCAAATTTAAGAATTTTATTCACTTGCTAAAATTGCAAGTGTTCATAGTTTTAGCAATTTTGGCTACCAAAGTACATACCCAGATGAGAGAGCAGACTACAACTGCTATGAATGGTGGGGAAAAGGGTTAACAACAAATGTCGTAGCCCTAGGTGAGTGGGGTAGCCAAATAGCTTGATGAAAGAGGACAAAATGAGGAATCGGTATTTGAGGGTTGTTTCTGAAGCTAAAAAACAAGTTGGTTTATTGGTTTATGCACCAATATTTACACTTTCGAAGCAAGCCTTTAATGAATCTTTAGATATTTGCAACCGTTCATAGCCTCTTGAATAACAAAAATTCAATTGACAGCTGCAAAGCTCACTTGCCCGTGCAATATGCTTCCAACATCGAACTTATTCGCCAGAAAAGACACTGGTGTTGTGATTGATAGGGAGCCACTTCAAAGTCGCACATGCGAAACAAGTCTCTTGTTTGCTCCATTGGTTGTCCGTGACATACCAAATTTGGTCCAAATGACCCGCTTTTACCTATTTACAGTCTATATCAGGTCATTTTTTGTTTCTATAGCAACAGCAAAATACCAGACTTTACATTTAAGCTGTTGTTTTAATAAACCAATCTAAAGAAATTAGAAAAAGTAATTTTTAGTTTTGGTTTAATCTTTATTTGTTTGTATAAATACATAACAGCAAAATTACACTCACTTAAATAAATAGTTACAAATTTTATACAAAAGGGATTCAGAAGAAAGTCTATTGACTTTTGTGAACTCTATCACTTAAATTTATTTTTTATTTTTGGGCTTCAGAGGGGGAGGGGCAAATTAGCCCTCTAATGCATATTGCTCTTTTTCATCTCCTGCAGTCGTGATTGCTACCTTTCAGGGCCACAGACTTTGACATAATGAGATTTTTTGTACTTACTCCAGTTTTGTTGATAGCCACCAGATTGATTATCTCCCCTGTTTTCTGAAATTAGTACAAAGAGATTATCTCCACAATTTTCTGAAACTAAGTACATGTACTAAGAGATTATCTCCACAATTTTCTGAAACTAAGTACATTTGAGATTATCTCAATGATTAAGAACAGAGATTATCTCCACGATTTTTTTAAACTAAGAACATTTGAGATCTCCTCGGATTTCTGAAATTAAGAACAAAGATTATCTCCACAGCTTTCTGAAACTAAGTACGGAAGATGTTCTAAAGTTTCGAACACTTGTTGCCTGCCAAAAAAGGCTCAGACAAACAGTGCAGACCCAGATCAGACGGCTTCAGAAGCAGTCTGATCTGGGTCTTCCCAGTTTGCTATTTTGACAAACATTTTGTGATTTCCGTCCCTGATAGCCAGGGTTTTATTTGCAAACAGAAAGAGAAAGTATTAGAAATTTAAGAACATTTACCTTACGTGTTTGAGATGAGATTTTGGTACTTATGATATTGCATATGTGCTAATGCCTCTAATAAACGGCCATGCTGATGTATCCAGTGGGGATGGAGGTCTAACTTTTAGTCTGGTCTTCATCTGCGTCCAAACTTTGCATGTGCCTTAACTGCTCACTGATGTGCTAAGTACTGAAATCTTGTAAGATTGAGCTATGGCAGATGTGGTGCGGGAATAAATTTGTGTTAATGCCGTTTTACATTAGTTCACATGATGTCCGCCCTCGATTATGTGGACAAGCAAAATGTAACAAGCTTTGACATAAAGAGAAAGTTAAACTTACTCCAGTTTTGTTGATAGCCTCCCCCTTGGTTATCTCCTCGGTTTTCTGAAATTAAAATGAAAAGCGATTATCTCTGCTCTTTTGGAAATTTAATACAAATAGATCTTCTAACAAAATCTGCATCAATATGACTATCAGCTAAGGAAATATTTGCCCTCATTAGTGCTGCAAGTGTTGATCACTACTGCATGCTTGGCTAAAACTGCAGTTTTGCCAGTTTATTTTCAATCTGAAGTTAATGCCATGCCACTATTGGGTCTGTATTCATCAGTTCAATGTTACAATCCCATTTAGAAATTTTATTGTTGAATTCATTTCTGTTTGTTTTGATTCTTTATAACCCAGTCAACAATTTTTCAGTCATGTCGGGACGGGTCTTCCTGGGTTGAACCTGTACTAAGCAGCCGATAAAGGGTCTCGCTCAAGGACACAATATAGTGACTCTTTGGAAGGTGAGACTTGAACTAGCAACCCTTCTATCCCCAGACTAACGCTCTACCGGCAGGTATTTCACTCGACCGAATACGAAGTTTACTCGCCAATGCGAGCGCGCGAGTGGAATTTCACACCACTGAAGATCCTCTATGTATTGGATGGAAGAGTGGTAATCATGCACAGATCCAGAAAGTTTTGTTAGAGGGGTACTCAATTTTGACAACTTTTTTTTTGTTGATGAGGGGTGAGAGGATCCGAATACCACTAAAAGCAGGCCCACCAGCAAAACACCAACATTGAATGCTGGCACGGTAGCTTTGTTTTGTTAGATTTGATTCTTTACGACCCATCAACAAATCTTTCATTTATGTAGGGATGGGTCTTCCTGGGTTGAACCAGTACTCAGCTATAATTAATGTGTTTTGCTCAAGGACACAATGAAGCGACGCCGGTAAGGCTCGAGTCAAGCACTCTACCACTGAGCGCCCATTGGTAGCTTTGGGGTTTTTCCCGGTGGGTCCAGACCAGTATTGCTAAGGAACCCCTATCTATATCTTTGTGATTTTTCAGGGGGGAGGGGGATCCGGACCCCCTGTCCCCCCCCTTTGGACCTGTGCTTGTCAATCAACCGGTCAAGAAAGGATTATTAGTTAATACTTACTCCAGTTTTGCTGTCCTTGGTATCCACCTTGTTGTTGGCCAGGTTGATCTGAAAAAGAACATATGATGTTTCAATTTTCTTTTTCTTCATACAAATATCTTGGCCTTGATGTGAAAAAACATTTTCTGGATTTCCCACCATATAAGACTCAAACTTGCCTGCTCAGCTACAGAGACTAGCTAGAACACTAAAATTTTGCATGTAGAAAGTTTGGACACTATACTTTCCAGATACTGAATAACAAAGATGCTGATCAGACTGCACGAATGTGCAGGCTGGTCTGCAATTTTGTTGTTTACATGCAACAAAATCAGGTTTTCTTGCATCAATGCCCATTTTATATTGCAATCAAGCTTTAGTGTTGTCTTAACCTTTGCTCTGGTGAAAAACCAATAGACTATACCAACTTCTGAGTTCAAGAAAGTCTGATGGTAGGATTCCAGATTTTATCATGATTTTACAGGCTGAATAGAAAGCAGTGGCTCAGTGGTAATGTCCTAGACTTGAAATTGAGAAGCACCAGGTTTTAAACTCAAGGAGGCACTGTGTATCCTCACTGCTTAGCACTGGTTTAACCCAGAAAAACCTCCCAACATTACTGAAAAATTGTTGACTGGGATGTAAAGCATCAATTCATACAAACAGACTGAATAGAAAACAGTGTGACTCCTGATACAGCAGCACAGTATGATGCTGTAATTCATTAGCCATTCAATTTATGTAGAAATAGCATTTTTGTATAATAACTTAATTTTGCTTTTTTGTTGTCTCATGATTTTTTTTTCGAAAAATTCTTTCAGGAATAGCATCAGAGTCAAACAGCTTGGAGATAGATCAGGCCCAACACAATGTCGGGCCTGATCTGGGTCCAAAATGTTTGCAAAAGTTATCAGCAGATGATTTTGTTTTTGTTTGATTTGATTCTTTACGTCCCATCAACAATCTTTCAGTTATAAAGGGAAGGGTCTTCCTGGGTTGAACCAGTACTAAGCTAGGATTAATGTTCTTGCTCAAGGACACAATGCAGTGACGCCGGTGAGGCTCGAACCCGCGACCCTTCGGTCTCGAGTAAAGCACTCTACCACTGAGCCACTGCGCTCCCTATATCAGCAGATGACACTAGTAGGCAAAGAGTTAACCAGTTTCCTGCCTTTCATGACAAAATCTTATCTGCTGGCTCACATAGCATGAACATTTTAGCAAGCACATGAGATTTTGGTACTTAGTGCATAAACAAGCAGCCAAGGATTAGCTGAGCCTGCACATCCATGCAATCTCACCAGAGCTTTTGCTGCTCACTGACACAAACTATGAAATAAAGGCTACGATCAAAGTTTTGACCTGTAGTGCTACTGTTTAACAGCACAAGCTTGTTTGAAAAGCAAATTTATGAAACTGCAATAAGTACCAAATTCTGTGTGCTGGCCTGGCCTATTTAATTAGAAGAGATAAAATACAAAAAATATGCCTATAAACAAATAATACTGTAGGTGGAAATTGACAGTATTAACAGCATTGACCTACGTGTATCTGTATCAATATTTGCAGAATGCAGCAACTTTAACAACAAAGAAATTCCTCCAACCATGGAAAAGCTCATGCGAAGGATGGCTTGGTCGGAAATAACAACCCAATGACCGCTTGAATGAGTGACATTAAAAAACAGGCCTCTAGATAAATGTGCAAAATAATTCAATAAAAAAAAACCTTATTTTCTAATCTCTCAACCAAAACATACAAATGTATGTTGTGGGTACTCAAAAGACCTGTCTGATCAAGTCTCAATGAGACAGCTCTTTTTAGCACCCAAAACACATGTTTGAACTAATGGATAAGGAAATACTTACAATTTTACATTCAAATTTTTTGCCGATCTTGACTTATGAAAAAAGTCTCTTTCAAGATAACCATTCCCATAAAAGGATACTAGCTTATTATTCAAGGGAGCTTGTCTGTAAATTTCTCCAAACTGCTTAGCTTTCAACCGTCACATTGTTTTGAAAAAAGCTTTGAAAAAAGTCAGCTGATGACAAAGTCATGAAAAACTACCCAGCATGCAGAGTTAATCAGTCTTAGGTAAGCTGTATCCAAATCTGATTGCAGGTTAACTCTGCATTTATAATGGGAACTTTTTCATGATTTTTTTGCCGTCTGCTGATGATTTTTTTTTTCAAAATTAACAAAGAACTCTTTCAGGAATACCATCAGAGTATGAAACAGCAGAGGACAAAAGTGGTCGCTTGCAGGCAAGTATTTACCAGTGCTCACTTATTAAATCAAGTACTCCCCACATTCTTGTACCTTTAACACAGGCAGGTATAAAGTTAACCATTCCATTTTAAACCATTTATTTTGAGCCAGGTCAGTCAAGAGGGGTAAAAGTGGAAAAATTACCTGACCAACCGCAAGCACCTTCAACACTCTGGCCAGACTGAGGCGCAGGAGGACAATACCATAACCAATAATAACATTAACCTTTTTCAACTCAGAATGGCCAAACTTCTATAGTATTGGCCATTCTGATGCAATAGGGTTTATGACAGGGCAATTCCCATACCCCAACATGTAGGGGACAGTCCCTTTATAACACACACCATTATTGAGTGGCTTTGGCTATCATGCATTATTCTTGAAACTTTCCTTTCAATGGTTGTCAAATAATTAATTCTTGAGTGTCAGTACATTTCTCAAACAGGAAAAGCATGTGCAAACAAAATAGTGCCAGATCAGACTGCTCTCTACTAGGCATTATATTTTTTTTTGCTATCTTCAGCAAATAATTTATTGTTATCTAAGATGGATTAGTCAAGATAGCTAAGTATTTACATTTGAGAATGACTAAGCGTATGTGACAAGAACCAGTATCTATGTGCAAGCCTTAAAAATTATATGAGAAATTCTAATGAAATTGTGTGTTATAAAGGAACAACAATGTACTCTGACAGGATATAACAACTCGTTACTTACCAGTAACCACTGAGAGCATAGATAGTCATAAAATACTTTCTGCCAAAGTAGCAACAATTGTTAGCGTTGGACACATAAAATATGATAAAAGTGTGTGAAGCACTTTGCCCCCGGAACATATGCAATTGACAAATAATAACCCTTGTCATCTGCTCCGCTCATCTGCTTATATTCAAACAATATGGACCTTTCGGAGCAGTCTGATCAGGGTTCATCATGTTCATATTGTTTGATTCCATGGAAAAATCTAGTCTGAAGTGCACGTGAATATATGCAGCTGACATAAAAAAACAGACAAAAATTTTAGGACAAAAACTAGTGGCATGAAAAGGGTTAAAACTTGTAGCATGCACACTTCACACACAGAGACCACACATTTATGTAGGGGACCACTAGACATTGCTACATACTAACTTTATAAGCTCTGGGCCTTATGGTTTCAGAAGAAGATTTTTGAAGTTATTCCCATTATAAGTCTATGGGGGTAGCACTATATGTTGCCATGGGAACTAGAGTTTCAATCCAATCAGCCCAAAAACATATACAGCCTTTCTCCCTACCTGATTATGCTTTACATGAAAGGGGCTCTTGCATGGTATGGGAAATTAACATGGGAGTCTGCCCACGCTTGGATTTTAAAAATATTATGTGTTTTAATTGTCTGGGGTATAACTTTAATATTTATGGTGCGTTGGAGTTTTTATGCAATTCCATTGCTAATTTATGACGTCATGAATGATATCACTATAATACCTTAGGGTACCCAGTTATAATCATTTCTAAAGTAATTGACATATCATGGAATGGGCGGAAAAATGTTTTAAGAAATAGCTATATCATTGATTAGTTCGCTGTTACTTAAAATGACTTTGTATGTATTAGGATATTGGGTGGGCATTCAGTTTTATAGCATGGTACCCCAATTTTCGACTGTATATTTTGTATTCAGTCAAATTTGGAATTCACATTTTTACCAGTTGCGGTCTTTGTCAAGATACCATTTCAACATATAAACTATCCATATATGTTAAGAATATGTAGACCAAATTTCATGAAATTCAAGGACCGGTAACATA
The DNA here is from genome assembly GCA_964019695.1 of Loripinus fragilis. NCBI lineage: Eukaryota > Metazoa > Mollusca > Bivalvia > Lucinida > Lucinidae > Loripinus > Loripinus fragilis. Next base: position 60,676,869 of record OZ026525.1, on the reverse strand, counting down.
TTTTTTTAACTTGATGTAAACACATGGCCCTAATTCATCGAACTGTAAAAAATACAATAACTATGTTTCAGTGTAAAACATACTTGAATACTTGCTTAGTTTGAATCATCATGCTAGTACGTTTATTTGTAGAAGTTGATATGTTCAGTGTTTTCCCCTATTATGGATTGGAAAAAGAAAAACACAATATTCTTTGATATTAAGTGCCACGATTCTTATTTAATGAAATGCTTACACAATAATATTAGCCAAAATGATACAATATGTTGACACCTGTACTTAACACCTCTAGTTTCTAACATTAAAACTACATCTAGCCAATGTTACACTTAATATGTAACATTATTAAGAATTTTAATTCATACAGAAGAGAAACCTTATGACAAGTCAGTTCATACAGGAGAAGAACCTTATATCTATGATTTTATAATTGTAAGACTCATTAATAAACCTGCTTCACAAAAATAACTCCCTGTCAAACCTATTGGTTAAACTTAACCATTTTGGTCACAGATAACTCTTGGCTTCAAAGGTATTGCTAATTTAATGCGTAGATCTTCTCTGTTCATTCTGTTTTGTGAAACTGATGCTGATTTCCATCAAATAGCAACATTTATACTTTAGCTGGCCGTATTTTCTAGGCATACAGTTTTGTTTCTGGACCTCACTTATTCATGTAGCACACTATTTTATGATACCTTTGATAAGACTCTGCTACACGTTATCCTGGTCACGGCACCAAAATGTGGTTCCTCTAGTTCAGTTGGGATGTAAAGTAAATATTTAGTCGTCTTGTTTTCACAAGTTTATTGTTAGGATATTATGTTTCTTGAACAATACCATGCAGGACTTGAGGAAGTGATACACATTGTCTTGGCCCCATAGTGCCATGACACAGGGCCACGACCTTCGGCATTTCTGACCATTGAATCATTTGAATTGTCTAAACATGTCTTTCTTTAAGAAAAGTGGAAGTAGATTAAAAAAACAACCTCCTTATATTGAGTTATTGATTCATTTGAACTAAATAATTAATTTTGCTAAAACTGACCGATACCCATTAGAGGTAGGAAATGACAAAGTTACCGGTTTTGGATTTTCATGATATTTGGCTCAGATCAGCAGTATATATATGGCATGTTTTTGTGATAATATGAAATCTTGACAAAGACTAGAACATATCCATCTTTTGAATTGAATGTTGAATGTTTAATAATATTTTGAAAAAAAATATTGAAATTTTACAATCACTTCGTCTGAAAACGTAAACCATAATTTATCTAAATGGTTCTGTGGTATTAAAATAATGTCTATGGTATTTTGGATTCAATCTAGATGACAAATCATAGAAATAAACAAAACTATAGATTTAGGACATGGAAATTTAGAGACAGGTACCACCTCAAAGGTGGGGTACGTCAGGGTTGCTTCCTAAGCCTTATTCTTAACTATCTAATTCGATAAATACATTTTCATAGTTCGTATATAATGAGTTATAAATATGCAAAGTTTGAAGAAAATCCATGCGTGGGCACAGATGAAAGTACCCCTTTGACCAGAATTGGCCAACTGACTTTAGAGATGTACTCCCTTCAAAATGTGAATGAGCAACGATAGACCATTGGTATACTAATACATGTACCTCACATGAGCCTTCGGTTTACTTACTGAGTTTTCTGGCTCAGACTGGTCTTAAAGATTATGTTCAGAATTTTTAACATTTTACTTGAATCAAAAAATAAATATTTCATGATTTGATTTTTACAGATCATTTCTTTGTCTGCCAAATTATTACAGTAGTAGTTATTGCTTTTATCTGAACATCTGGGGGCAGACATCTTACAGTAATCTGCATTACACAGAATGGCAATCAAGCCTCTGCTTCAATTAGTTACCGACTCATGGTAGCACATTACCTGTTGTGATTTCAAGGGTTCCATATATTGCTTCATTTTAATAACGGATATTGAATATTTCATTCTAATAACAATCAACTGATCATTGCAAAATAGAATGTTACGACTATCACGAGAAAAGTATTTTGATTTTTTAGTAAAAATTCATTTGATTTTGTTATTCTTATTGTACCCCAAAAAAAGAAAGTTGTTACACAATATGTTGTCTGCTTTAGTAATAATTAGTGCTTTAAGAGTTAAATTTTAGAAATACTTCTTAAACATCAGCCCAAGTAACAAAATATACTCATCAATATACATACTGCTTAAATATTACACTGAAACATTGTAAATTTTAACCATTATGGAAGATTTATGATACTGCTCTAGAAATGTGTGTAAACAAGTAATAGTGACTCTGTTACACTTGTATGGAAGTCACTGACCTGAAAAATGGCTTGACTCTAGGGGCAAGCAAACATAATCAATTACAGGACAATTGAAATGCTTCCTCAAACATTTAATGAGGAATTACTCCTAGCATACTTTAATGCTCTATAATAAATGCATTTGAAAAAAGCGACAATTCACTTTAAACCCAATAACTCTCCACATTCATGTACTTACTGAGTTTCCCTCCGTAATTTCCCTGTTTGATTTCCAAGATCCTCTCATTGTTTTCTACTAGAGTACCGACCTTCTCGGACAACTGCAGTGCTAATGACTGTAGGCGTGATGGCTCTGTTCTGTGCATAATCACAGTCTGTGTTGGCTCATCTAACGATGCCTGGAATACAAAAGAAACTATCAGGCAACAGCTTTGGGAAGTATTGTATTGGTAAAGTCATGTGAAGTACAGGGGACAAAATTTCCACTCGTCCCATCGTAATTACGAGTTAAATCTAGAAAGGACCAGTAATTCATCCCAAAGCACTCGTCCTGTAGGACGAGATCTTTGGGAAGAATTACTCGAGGGTGAGGGTGAAAAATCTGAGGGTGATACTAGCATTTTTTGAGTATTGACTGTGAAATGGAACAGTTATGAAACTGACTGGGTAAATATCATTTTAGCAGTGATATAAGGAACTTTATAAGTCATATTACATATTATTCCCTTATGTTCTTTATTGCATACACTTTTAAAGGACAAGTGCATGTGTTTGCAGGATGAGTGAAAATTGTAAGTCACTCATCCTGCAGGACAAGTGAAATATTGAAATATTTTGCCCCCTGAAGTTTATAATAACAAGAGGGCCTGGAGGACCCTAAAGCCGCTCACCTGAGATTTGCTTTCCCCTTTAAGGAC